>OU538828.1:5168333-5814375 GCA_912999785.1 Hydriomena furcata | reverse complement strand
TATTAAGTTAGCAGTTCTTGTATATTCGTACCTAAAAATATATATCTCTAGTCTTATGCCTAAATAAACTGTACCATCTTTAAGCAAATATCGTATTATTAAAATAAGTTAAGATGTATCTTAGAAGAGTATATTATCTTAGAGTATTTAAAATGGCCTCAAAACATACATAGATATTTTCGGATAGATGTTGGAACAACGCCGTAAATCAGCTTTTAGAGGTAGTTCATATGAATATTAAATAGGATTTATTTACATTGTTTTACTTGTATCCGAGTATATGAGAAATAAAATTATCTGTTATAAAAATGTAAAAGTAGATGAACTTCTTCAAAATTGTACCTAATATAAAATCAGGTATACTACCTAGTAAACTAAAGTACGAGTTAATAGAGTTTAGATGTTATGTACCATATCAATGTAAAATGTATCAACCTATATCAATATATATAAGAATATAATTTTAATATATATCTGTTTTTAGATCTAAAAAGCTTGTTTTATGAATAAAGCCTTTTGCAATAGTGATTGGTTAATTTAATGAACTTGTATGTAATCTTCCCCATATCGTATTATCGCCTGGCTTAGAACATCTGTTAGTTTTTAATAAAGGATTCTTACTTCCAGCCATTTGTTTTTTTATTTATGTTTTCATACCAAAATCTGTATCAGCAACTCAATTTTTTTTATCTATAGTAAAATCTCATGACTAAAAAGCAAAATGCTTAAGATTCAGGATAATAAATATACATTAGAACTCATGCCCACAAGTCAAAACATACGTACCTACCTATGTAGGTATAGTCAGCTATAATATAATAAAATATAGAGACTATAGAGTTATGGAACCCAAAAATTACTACTCAAATATGGATAAGATATCTATAATTACTTTAACCATCCCTAAGAACAAACCTGGTAGACATAATAGCCATGTTAAGCTAATGGGAAGTACCTCGACATTCATTCCAAAGGCTGGATTTGTTTATTAAAAAAAAGTATACGTTCTCCAAACGGTGAAGAAAAACAACGTGAGGTAACCAGTTAGTATTCTTATAAACATTTAACCCCGTCGGATATGTAAATCTTCGATCATTTCCAAAACTAATCTATCAAAGATAAATCTACTAAGAATCAGCACGATTATTAAAGCACTCGCGATATAATCTCTCTAATCTTATTTATTTTTAATAACTAATAGGTATACGTATGTACCTACAAGTAGTTTTTCTAAGTCTACTTTATCGAAATATGATACCGACAAAAAACAGATGGACGAGAAACAAACATAATTCCGGGTTAAGTTTAGTCTCGCCCATTAAATAAATTGGTGGTTAATAAATAAATAATATTGGTGGACTTTTTACACATCGCCATCTAGCTTAAACTAAGCAAAGCTTGTACTATAGGAGCTAGATAATTGATGGAATACATTAATACTTTTTGTTGTAAATACATACAATACTTAAAATAAATACTAACACCCAGACACAGAACAAACATTCTACGTTCATCACAGAAATATTTTCATTGGTTAGGGATCGAACCTACAACCTACAGGGGCCTGAATAAAGCAGAGTTACTACCAACTGAGCTGTTATAAAATCTAGCAATCAAGTCTAGAATAATAGTCATACATTTGCTGTAATATTCAAAGGAACCGATGTTATATTTAAAATCAGCAATACATAAAAAAGGCAAGAGTCACATTCATGTTCTTCCTCCATCTCCAAAGCCACGCAGTAGAACCGTCTGTTTTAGTGTTTTCAGTCTCGTGTTTGAATAAAAAGCTCATTTGAATTCTATGAGAATCGGAATTGCTCTCCTTTTCGCTGTAGTAACTTAATTTAATCGAGTTCCATCACAATGTCTTTTACCTTTAGATTAAGAATTGGCAATAACGTCGATGGAATGGGAAATTAAACGTATATTCGGGAAGTATTTATTGTTTTTAGAAAACATTAAAAGACATTTTGATTTACCTACAAATAGAAAGTTGTAATAAATTTCTATTATTCAGATATATCATTACCAGCTGTCCCTACAGACGTCCTGTCAAATTTCAATAATCCCACCGAAAAAAGCACTTTCACTTTTTCCCGAACTTTACGCCACCCTTATCACTTAGGGGTATAAAAAATACCCTATGACCTATTCTCAGACCTACTAAATATACACAAAAAGTTTCATAATAATTCCGTTTCGGATGAGTTTTGTTACAAACAGTATGACACGATAATTTTATTAAAAAGAAGTAGATAAGGTGTGTAGTATTCACTATAAAAAAGTGATTGATATAGTATTAAAAAACCGGCCAAATGCGAGTTGAACTCGCGCACGAAGGGTTCCGTACCATTATCTATAAAAATGGCAAAAAAATCATGTTTGTTGTATGGGCTCCCATACAACAAACATGATTTTTTTGCCGGTTTTATTTTCAGTAGGTTTAATTCCATTTTTGTGTCTTGATTCGACTTGAACTTAGATTTTTTAATGAACTCAATTGTTTAAATCCATTATCGTTGCTGTTGGAAAGTTTTCCAATAACTTTGAGCCGTGGTTTTCGCGTGGCAAAACTGTTAATTTAAGATTGTGCACCTACACAGCGTGGCACGTGATTGTTTTGTTGAGTAGTTTTGCAATTCACTATTATTTTTTTTATAATTTTATAAAATTTCTATTGTAACATCGCTAATGAAACTTGTATTTACTCCTGTTTATTTTTAGGATTCCGTACCCAAAGGGTAAAAACGGAACCCTATTACTAAGACTTCGCTGTCCGTCTGTCTGACTGTCTGTCTGTCTGTCCGTCTGTCTGTCTGTCACAGGGCTGTATCTCATGAACCGTGATAGCTAGACAGTTGAAATTTTCACACATTATGTATTTATGTGGCTGCTCTAACAACAAATACTAAAAACAGAATAAAATAAATATATAAGGGGGGCTCCCATACAACAAACATGTTTTTTTTGCCGTTTTTATAGATAATGGTACGGAACCCTTCGTGCGCGAGTCCGACTCGCACTTGGCCGGTTTTTTTTTACTAAGTTATCACTTCAACTTATGAAAATAATTGTTTTTGTTAACTTATGCTATGTCTACATAACATGTCATTTTATTATTTGCTACGAGTATACTCGTATTATGTATCTAGCCAGATCATATTTAAATTTTTATGTTATTTTTTTATAGCTTGTTTATGTATTTTGTGTACCTAATAAACATATATACATAAATATCAGATTACTTATCTCTTCTTCTTCTTCTTCTAACTTAAGAGCTGTGCTCTTGTCGGTGTAATTGATGCAGCTCTCTCCATCTATTTCTCTCCAGTGCCGTCTCTTTAACTTCCTTATACGACACGACAGCTATTTCTCCTTTATCTGGCTCATGTAGCTTATTCGTGGCCTTCCTCTTCCTCTCTTCCCTTCAATCTTCCCTTCCATTATAGTCTTTATAAAACTGTCGTGCCGTATAAGGTGGCCAACCATCTTCCCTCTTCTGTTCTCAATCGTTGTTAATAGGATCCTTTTTTCCTGTATTCTACGTAAAACCTCTATATTTGTAATTTTTTCTGTCCAGCTTATCCTTTCCATCCTTCTCCAGCACCACATTTCGAAAGCTTCTAGGATCTCCCTATCTCTCTGGGTCATTGTCCAGGTCTCACACCCATACAGCGCTATACTCCAAATATATGTTTTAATAAATTTCTTTTTGACATTTTTTGATATGTAATATTTTGTATGTGATTGTTTATTTATAGCACGCGCAACCAATGCTAAGCATTGCACATACAGACGCAAAGTTTTCTGCATATCCAGTCGTAGTATCTATAACTTCTCTGGCGAGTACGTGATCCCCGGGGTATTCGGAAAGCGTGGAAAATCAAGTTGAGCGTTAGCACAAAGCTGTTTATTTCTTTTTCGCGACGTCTTCCCGTTTAACTTCACTTTGGGAATACGAAGCTAAAACCGAACTACGTGTGTACCGTGCTTTTCCACGAACTGCTAAAAGCCCACTCTTCCAGCAATTTCTTGAGTTTATAACGGTAAATAAATAAAAATACTGATGTAGCATTCAGGTTATTGCGATTATTGAGTTAAGCTGAGGACAAACGGAGAGAACTAAAAGACTACGGAAACGTAAATTGCGGGAAAGCTGTTGTGTATCAGCAATAAGAAATACAATATTTAAAAAAAGTTATATTTTTAAGTCCCAATAAAATAAATATTTACATTAAATCAAATTATTATTAGTTATATGTATCATTTTTGCTATACACGTTTTAATTTAATTATTTTCATATACTTTTTAATGATTGTAGATTTTTTAAATTTAATTTAGTGTAATCTTTTTGTAATTTTTATTATTATTATTTTTTAATTTACTTTTTTATTAGGTATTATTATTTTATGTTGATTCAATAATTTTTGTAATGTTATATTTAACTCGCTCTCGCTCTAAATCTTATTGCACGCTGTCTGTCTCCTATAATTATTGTAACACTTGTCACGTTTTGTACCAATTTTTCTTTTTAATTATGTATTGGTAATTTTCAATGTTGGTGACCCAAATAAATAAATAAAATAAATTAGATACTCGTAAGCATCAGTTCGTTGTAAAGAACTGGTTGTAAGCAATGAACGTATCAAAACGATGCTTCATACGTTGACCTCATCTTATCCCATTTCCCAGAAGCTTTCTAACTCATCATCTCATATGGGCAAAGAAAATAATTGCTTCCAGATATCCAAAGAAAATATATTTCATAAATCCAATCCACGCAAAACATAAATCAGTAGATGTGGATTGTTTACACAGTCTGCTAAACACCGGGTGAGTGGCGCGCGGCTTGAGTGTGTGCCCTGAGACGAGTGCCGGCTCCAATGTACTCGAAAGTCGAGTGTTTACTCTTTATTCAAAGAGTGACAAGATTTGACGTCGCGACTCGCAAGTGTGCGCTGCGCTTTATGTTAACACACGGCGGAGCCGTCACAAATGTTCAGTGCCTTCCGAATAAGCTTAGAAATAGTAAACAAATAAATTATTAAAATGCTAGCATCAAATAAATATTTTGAAAGTTTATTCGAATACGTATTCGAAAACTTAACAAAGCAATATAGAAGCGGCTCTAGTTAAAAGTTTGGTTGCAACAGCGGCATACACTAGTTGAAGGTAATTTGAGTTTTATGCAAATGTGTATGTAGTTCGGTGGTAAACTTGTAGGGCCATGTTTACAAAAACCTGGTTCGGTTACAAATGTTCTAGGTTTCTGATATGAACTTTATATGTGTTTTATGTTCCAATTGTTTGCATTGAAACAAATACAAGGCAAATACAGGAAAATTAAGATGTTATTGGGTTGTATTCACTTAACTAAGAAAAAACGTCTTATAGTTGTTTATAGCGGAATTTAATAATATAAATAAATATTAGCGGACTTTACACACAGCGACATCTAGCCCTGAACTAAGCAAAGCTTGTACTATGGGAACCAGATAACTGATAGAATACTTAGATACTTTTTGTTTAAAAATACATACTTATTATACATATTAACACCTAGACACAGAACAAACATCTATGTTCATCACACAAATGTTTATCCAGCGCAGAAAGCAGAGCTACTACCAACTGAGCTGCAAGGCCAGTCATTATAGTCTAGTCTTGTAGGAATTGTGCAATAGTAAACGAATATTCCCATAACTTTCGTCACCTAAAAGTTATAACAAAATATATACAATAAAAGTTATCACAAAATATCAATAAAATAGTCCCAAATCACAAAATGATTCTTCATCGCAGAAGCTTAAAAAACCAACCCGAAAGTTGAAGCTGAGCTGGGAAAGTTATTCAAACATTATCGTTGCGAGTTCCGAACTTCTATTTTGCTCTTTGACAATGTATTGAGAAACTTCACGAATATTTTGAACAAATAAATTGTCAAGTGTTGGGTTGTGCCGGAGGTGAAATGGCAGTCGATATTTTGTTGTGCTAATAAATACGAGTTGCTGGAGTCGGACATCTTTGTAAGAAAAAGATTTTCACATATCTATATTTGAGCACAATTATAGTTAAGCCTTCCATACATACATTATGTTTAAATATGCAAACTTTTTAGAATTTCTAGAATAAATGCGAAATATATATGCAAAAATGTTATCATAAAGACAGTCCAGGAACCTATGGATACTGGCGAATCTACCATAAAGTTGGCCGTCTGCCCATTTGCCTATGAAAAACAGAGAATTTAGCTAAATGGAAAACTGCCAAGAATGTTGTCTTTACTTACAAAAAAATATTTAGGGAAAAGAAATCCGCTTCCGTTCCCGTCTAACTCTTTATTTGTATGGCGGTCCCTTGCGGGATAAAGTTAAAAACAGTTTTCACCGGCCGACGCGTTCGCTGAAGTTTTATTGAAGTTTGTAACCTTTAGATCGGCTTGATATATGTACCCCTCGCATCTGTAGCGAACAGGGCCCGTCGTGGCTAAAGTTAGTCCACTCGTAAATTATTCAACCCCTCTACGTTACACACTTACTGTCGTAGCCGACTGTTGTTCCCCGAACATTTGACACGTGTTTTTATTTGCTGCTTTCCTTATTTGTTCTCAATAACTGAACAATCTGATATGTGATAGGCCTAATTTTTACTCACCGAAGTCTTACAATCGAAGTAAATTCAAAATTATGTAGTCGAAAATCCGTAGCAGTGCTACGAAAAGCTGGCAGCGTAGCACGTAGCAGTAACTTATAATGAAACAATTCTTTGTCCGCTTGGTCGGCTGTTAATCATGTTCTGAAAATGAAAGGATCGTATTTTAGAAGAAAATTAACGCTTTATTCATAGTGGATGCTGAAGTACCCCAGGGCGTGGGAAAGCCCCACATGCTGCGTTTGTCTCGGCAGTATTAGCACGACACCACATAACTTTAGCCAGCTTTGCTCGTAAATATAGCACCTAACCCCATTATTGCTGCAAGAAAGCAAATGGTACAAGCACGGTACGAGTTCCATGAAATAGCTATTTGTGTATGGTTACCCTGAGATATGGTATTTTGGGGTCGTGTTTCTCTACCACAAAGCAGAAAATGCTTGTACAACGGAAAAATATTTTACTTCCATGTAACATGCAGTATTTTAACATGTGTTTACACAACAATAGTTGATGTAAACACTAAACAGTCTCATAAAAAAACATTATATATATTTGTTTGTTATTTTGTTAAACATTTTTATTATACCCAATAAATTTTATCAAATTCAAAATAGCACATTCCGTGTTGAGATGAGAAATTCAAACAAAGAAAAGGTTAAAAGTGATTTAATTTTCAGAAACGACAAAAATAATGACTAGTAATTCGAAGGTAATTAAGCACAATGGTGGTTTCTGGTGTCCTTTTTATCTTATGTTCTACCGAAAGGCGATTGTTGATACTCACAGGATTATTCTGTAAAAAAACTCTCAGTCTTAACGTAGGTTAAAAATATGAAAATAAGCAATAAATCGTTATTAACCTGAACTGCCAGGATTCCATTTATACTTTTCTAAATTGCGTGGTAATTGTTTTTCAAACTTTTGTATTGCGTTTAAAAAACTCGTGTACTTAAAAAATAAAATGGTTAAAAGGTGAGACCCAAACAAATGTTAGTATTAAAAAAAACGTGGTTTCTTCTGATCGCAAAAAAACTTATTTTTTTGTGACTAAATAAAATGAGATATTATTTCAGGTACGGTAACTATGATTTTAGATAGGGCTGATTTAAAAAATACATTCTCCATAAAAATTAATTATTTCCTGCTCTCAACATTCAGGTGCAATAAAACTGATTAGAATTCCATCGGGCAGCAAAGGCAGCGGAATAAGGCTGCAGCGTGTGTCGGTTCCCACGCCCGCCACAGACATGCGACGTTTATTAAGCTCTTCACCTTTTTGTTACCTGCCGAGAGATTTATTACTTTTAATTATTTTTCATTGTACGAGTAGATACCGTCTTAGAGCTCGCATTAAATTATTCTGCTTACGGGCTATAATTATTGCGTTAGAACATCGCGTGATTTACGAGTACAATCTGTGGAATAGTTGAAAGTATAGTTATTGCACGATATTATATACAGCTTTATATAATGTATATTAGTAACAATCATATTGATATAAATAGTGTAACAATATTATGGTTCATATTTATATTTTCAACACACTTGCTCGTAAAGTGAGCCTTATTGCATCGTTCTTAGGGCCACAAACTGAGCTATAACACACTCGTGCACAATAATATTACTTACTAGAGCATAATAGAAACTCGTGAGCAACTTGCTCATCGCGTTTTTGTCTATAATTTATTTAGATTTAATCCTAAGTTATCTTTGTCATAAAAAACAAAATTGTATGTTTATTGAAAAAAAAATGATTTTGAATTCAACAAAAAAAAATTTGTCTTGAAAAAATATCATAGGATTTCTTGACACAGACAACACAAACTCTTCAACCATATTACGAACTCTCAATGATTCGTCTACCAAATAACTACGTTTCAAAGTTAAATAGACACAAGTATCTACTAAATTAGAAAGAATGCTAACTTTTTACTAAAAACTTCTTGCATTGAATAAATTTATTAAGGTTACAACTCTCAAGTACGGTAAACATCCTCTCAGATCTTGTATTCAGTTCCTTGAAGATATCTAAAGAGGTACAAAAATCTAAACTGTACGTTATTGAACACGTGTTGAATTATTATTGTTTAAAATATAATAATAACAAGCCAAAGGTTGTAGGCATACGCGAGTAGGTACGTAGAATCGTCAAATATTGAAACATAACAAACATGGCTTGGTATTTGCTAATGACCTCCGTTTACACACTCACTGTGCCGGCTAAGCTCATATCGAGAAGCTATAAATATATAAACCATTCGCAAACATGTTGTATACAGACTTGTGGTGAGACATAGTCGATCTTAGGAGCCGGTGGTTATTTCCTCATAGCATTTTCGCAGAACTCAGTAATATTTATTACTGATGTAGAAAAACATGGTATGAATTTACTGAATAATATGGATAAAAGCAGGCGTTAAGTGAAGTTTTGAATTTATGTTTACTTGACTTGTGAGTTTATCCATACGCGATAGGTTGCAAGACCATTGTTGCTTATATGACGATTTTCTTCCATTTCTGAGCATTTGTTAATACACACATACGAGTACATTTCTAGAATTTAAGACTCCCGAATTAAAAGGTATCTCTCAATAGGCCAACACGGCTCACGACCAACTCGACTCGAGTCCTACTCTATAAATAAAAAAGTGTTCAACAGATAAGACAGATAAGGAAATCTTCAGTACGAGTTTAAGCCAGTTTTTGAATCAGTAAGGTTTCGTTTTACAATTATTTTGTTACAATTTAGAGCCTAATGTAGGTTATGCAATACCCTAAGGTAAGTAATCAAGTTAACTTTTTTAGGGTTCCGTACCCAAAGGGTAAAAACGGAACCCTGTTACTAAGAATTCGCTGTCCGTCTGTCTGTCCGTCTGTCTGTCCGTCTGTCTGTCCGTCTGTCTGTCCGTCTGTCTGTCCGTCTGTCTGTCCGTCTGTCTGTCCGTCTGTCTGTCCGTCTGTCTGTCCGTCTGTCTGTCCGTCTGTCTGTCCGTCTGTCTGTCCGTCTGTCTGTCCGTCTGTCTGTCCGTCTGTCTGTCCGTCTGTCTGTCCGTCTGTCTGTCCGTCTGTCTGTCCGTCTGTCTGTCCGTCTGTCTGTCCGTCTGTCTGTCCGTCTGTCTGTCCGTCTGTCTGTCCGTCTGTCTGTCACAGGGCTTTATCTCATTAACCGTGATAGCTAGACAGTTGAAATTTTCACAGATTATGTATTTCTGTTGCTGCTCTAACAACAAATACTAAACACAGACTAAAATAAATATTTAAGGGGGGCTCCCATACAACAGACATGATTTATTTGCCGTTTTTATAGATAATGGTACGGAACCCTTCGTGCGCGAGTCCGACTCGCACTTGGCCGGTTTTTATCTCAACTGATTACCACGATATTGCGATATGCTTATAAGTTGCGTATAGTCGGTCACAAAATGACCGCTTATGGCATTAACAGCTTACAGTTTCCATACTTAAGGCCCGGCTCACACTTACACACGTATTTCAATGATTTTCAGGTACCGATTTAAAAACCAGGAATCACAATTGTGAGGATATAATGATACAAAATTACTGATAATATATTCATCTTTAATAGTAGATAATAAAAACTGGCCAGTTCTATACAATATTTTCAAAAAAATACGTTTTTACCGTCGCAAGAACCGCTGAAAATGTCGAAAAATGGGGTCTGGTTAGGTACCAATATCTTTAGACCCACAGCATATTTTTATTTGAAAATAATACGAAATTGTAGATTTTATATTTCTCTATACCGCGTGGCATTATCTTGTTTTCAAATAATTTACTTTTTCATTTATGAACAATATAAAATGCAATAAAACTTCTCCATACATTTTTTCCATACAAAACTCACATTCACCTCAAGTCGGCACGTCAGTTAGCGCTCAGACGCGCTCGGGGAAGCACGTCCACGTCACATTTTTCTTCGAATTTAGAGGAGGTCTTACATAATGGAATACCGGGGTAAAATACTGGACATGCAAAACTAATGACAACATTTGTATAATATATTGCCTTGAAGAATTTAGTGCAAGCCACACAGATGAAGGTTAGGTACAATGCATGATTTGTTGAAAGAGCTGGATGGTTTTTTTTGTAGAAGATGCGTTTCATCGAGTTTGGTTTCGAAACAATATGATAATAGTATACGGTTTTACCTTTTTGCATACGTCGCGTCGGAGCAAAATCGAAATAAGCCGATGTTTCGTATTTGATTGTTATTTTAATAAAAATATTAAATTTCAGGAAAATGTGAACCTGGTTGTGTCCCTAATTAATAATAAATAATAAAAGCTTTTATTTCCTTGCACAATATAAAATTAACTTAAATATGTATCTATGCATAGGTATATAAAATTATGTGTAAGAACCGCTTTCAGCGGTAAAAGCCTCCTCCAGCTCTATCCATTTTTCCCGATCTCTAGCGGCTCCCATCCCATCGCATAGCAGGCCTTCCTCTTCTTCGTTTTTTATGTATTGGGTCCCAATTCATAATTGTTTTAGATCACCTCTCATTTTGTAATCTTTGGATGAGCCCGGCCTATTTCCATTTTAGTGATAATACTTTCTGGACAACGTCTTTTGCTGTGGTTTTTGAAGTGTCCCTAATTAGTCCTATTAAATAAATATAAAATTAAATGTTGATTTGATACATTTCTGTTTTGAAATGAAAGATCTAAGGTACCATGATCCTTACCTGTATCGTTTAGACCCGATCTACCCTATATTACTGAGGCACGTAAGTATAGGTTGGCGTGCCTGTATAGCTATCTGAGGGTACTTAGCTGTAGTGCGTAGAAGCTGGGTGTAAGTTCTGTAGTAAATGATGTCCAACACAGTTCGATTGTTCACACAGTTTATTTAAGCACAAGCACAGCACATCAATAGCATAGAAAAGAAGGAGTAAAGAGCACAGAAGCAGACAGGATAGAAGTTAGAAAGTCACTAGACAATAAGCGGTAAATGTTCATAAGCGCGTAATTGGTAGGTACCAAGCAAAGCAACCGAGGGCTAGCCTCGAGCGGCGTGCGAACAGCGTCGGAGCGTGATTCAGACTGGCGAACGCGGGCCGGTGGCCGTTCGCCTGTAGGTGCGCCGGAGTAGGCTATTGTGTTATGTGACGTCACGAGTCGAGAATTTATTTCCATTGATTGAAACGACGGACGACTAGCGGATGCACGTTATTTGATACGGTGAATGTGTCTGCTATATTTGTGTAAAATTGTGTGAGGTAATGAATGTGTAAGTATGTATAGTAGTGTATAATGTATATATCTTATGTAAATAGGTGTAAATACGTAGGTATGTATATAAAGTAATATTTAAGTTAATTTATAAGTATTATATTAAATGTAACCTTAGGTAGCTAGGTAATAATGTGGGAGAAGCCCACATTACCAAGCGTGGTTTTTTATACATGGATGGAAAAAAATGATACTTTATCTATAATTGGATTTAGAAAAATTACATAAATTTCAGATTATGAACATATTTTATAATTATTATTTATCTACCTTTAATATTATAAATCTAAAAGTTTGTGCGGATGTTAAGTATGTTTGGATGTTTGTACCTCAATCAGACCTAAACGACTAAACGGATGAAATTGAAATTTGCTGTCGATGTAAATATACCTCTAGCTTATAAATAGGCTATTTTTAATTAAAAAACATCCTCAAAACTATAAAAAGACTCCGAGTGCTGGTGTGCAACAAATCTAGCATTAATCAATTTTGACGACTGATGAATGACTGACGAATGATACGATAAGCATTGAACCAAAAATGTTGAACCTTCTAAAAAGGTCGGTATTTGTTATTATCAAAGCAAGGTTTATCTGGGGGCACGGTAGTGCCCCCGCCAAGTCAAGCAAAAAAGCGGCACAGTCGTACCATCCTTTTCTCGAAGCAGTTCAGGCCATTTTTTAGACAGACAGACAGACATTGAAATCTCTCAACTTTTTACGATAGAAGAACTGATGGGTTTTTGGTTAAATTATACACGATCTGTGTGATATATATGGATTCTTTATTGTAGAGATATAGAACACGACCAGCCGTAACAAGCGAACAGGGAAAAGAGACTGACATCGACAGATTATCTCTGGTCATCTTAGGCTACTTATACAATATCTCACAAGTTAAGTTTACACAAACGAGCATAGTTCCAACAAAAAAAAGACAAAAAAAGAAACTGAGTTGCGTTGCGAGAATTGGCCTTTTATTTTTATTTTTACAAGTTGTTTTTGATGGCATATACTTAAGTTTTGCAAATAATTAAATATTTAAAAAAATAATAAAGTGTTCTGAAAAATTGTTTAATTCGAAATACTGAAAGTGCTCTTTAGTGTTTCGTAGTTTACAAAAAACCCTTATAGTTTTGCCATTTTCGTCCATTCGTCCGCAGCTTAGCTCAGATACTCTTAGTACTAGAAAGCTGTAATTTGGCATGAATATACATTAGTCACGCCGACAATGTGGTAGAAATAAATACATATTTTCAGATGTTTTTTTTCTCGCATACTCTCCATGTCTTTGGATAGGTCTTAAAAAGTATTGCAGGTTTGTGATGTCATTTAGTACAAATACAATGGAAAATATGAATTTTTAAAAAGAGCTGATCATCTCTTTTTACAAATTCATATTTGATTTTTCTGGAAAGAAAATATTATGGAGGGTTATTTAGTAAAGTTTTACAATAACTGTTTAATTCCAGAACTTGTTGACCCTCGCTACGCGCGGTCTATGGATCTTCGAGATCATAGCTCGCACACAATATTCAAAAGCATACCTACATATTTTATCAGTATTTCACTTTCAAAACTTTCTGTGAGTGGTACTCGAAACGTTGACGGTGCCGTCATCGATTTTAGATGACAATAAGTTTTTTTATTAAAAATATATTTTTTAAATCAAGCTTTTGTAATGTCTAGTGCTCTAGTTCTCGTCAAGATAAAAATAACGAGCCCAAACGCGACGTGGTTATGTTGTGTAGTTGAGGAGTTCCGATGGCTACATCCGACCTCCATCATCAGACCAGCTCGCTAGTACCATAATTTTACATTGTCATTGAGATTGATAGGTATGCAAAGTTTTGCCTCAATTCGACTATTTAGTGAAGGGTTCCGTTGAACAGCTCCTGACTCCATCATCAGATCAACTCGCTGTCACCATATATTATGTATGCAAAATTTAAGCTCAATCGATTGGGGATAACTGCTTAAAATTAAGTTGCAAGATTCCACCTTATCAAACATACATACATAAATATGTACATAAACTGCAAGTTAAATAAGAGCTTGTAAAAAAACGATACTTACCGTTTTGTCATAATGTATTTTATTAGTAGGTATAGGTACCTAACAAATATTTTTTGCACGGTCAAATATTAGTAACTGTGTAGTAGCACTTTACGATTTGTAACCTGTCTTATAATATATATTAATTTTTTCTATATTTATTTTCTTTTTGTAAAGTGCAACCTATAAAATTATTAAGTACATACCTACCTATACAAATATGACATACCTATTGCACCAAATATTTTCAAGTATCAAGACTAGTTATTTAGTCTTGGTAAATGAAGTGTGAAGTAGCTTCAATGTGTGCGTTTGCACTATTCTTAGTGTGCGGCCACAGAATACGACCGAGTACAAAAAATGCGAGCTGTCATAAATTTAACAGTCACCTTAAGAGCTTAAGTCTGTCCCAGCTTTAAAAAAAGAGACGCTAAGCTGTGACGTATGCCCTTGGGCGGCCTAAAAACTCCGAAAACAGAGTCGGTCAGTATCTCATACGAAAACTTACACGATATTGTAAATACTATAAGAAACTTGCTCTCAGCTCCAGCACTAAGACCCTTCATCGGTATTCATCGGCCAGAGTAGGGTTCATTAAAATGCGACGAACAATAAACGATGGTCCCGGCGGACCTTTTGTGACTGCGCGAGTTTTAACCACATTTCAATCTGAAATATTATGTGGCTTATTGTTGTTAGTAATTCGAGCAAGTGGCTGGATTGCATTGCCACTGGCGTTTTCATTATATTTATTTTATGCGATAAAATACTCGTAAATGTAAATATGACGGTTTTTTTTCAGGACGACTTCCAAAACATAATATAGTACTCACAAATTAAGTCATATACATGTAAGGTGATAACTAAACATTATATTTGAATGGTTAGTGTCTACCCAGATTTGACGGAAAATGAGATAAAAACGGATTATCTTAAAAAACTATCAAAAAAATTAAACCATTACCTTATTTTTGCGAACAATAAATATATTATTATTACTGGCTAATCTTCAATAAATTAGGCAAGTAACAGTCTTTTAACTCGTAGGTACTTCTCGTATTTTCGTATGTCCGTTCCGCTCTCTACGGTTTTCATGCAAAACTTATTGAAAAATATGATTATAATATAAAAATCATAACCAGCACTTTATTACCATCACATACTGCAAGGTAAATTTAAAATAGGCCGGGAGCGTGCAGCTCGACGACGCCCAAGCGCTGTTCACTATATCTATGAGTCTGCGGCCCGCCCAGCTCGGATTTCCATACGAGCTATATAACCGCCGGCGCCGTAAATTAAGTGATACCACTACACAAAATGGATTTTATAATAATTACTTATTTGCTACAAAATTTATATTATGCGGTATTTCAATAAATTGCATACATGTTTATCTCGATAATAACTTAATTATGAATGTGAATTTAGCATTAGCTTGTAATTAGCCTTTAGGAATACATACAATATTTTCTCTGTGTTATATACATGTGTTAACATGTAAATTTTCCTAAAATTATAAAAATACAATAAAAAGCAAGTTTCAGAGTAGGTAATGACTTATTTACCATAGCAAACTAGAATGTTTTGACCTTTTAATCTTTTACATTACTTACTACCTTACTTAGTAACTACAATGCACTATGGAAAGTTATATGTGAACTTGAAGGTAACATGGCTACGAGCGGGTTAAGACATCGTCAAGTGAGCTCAGACATGGCCCATTCAAAAGATGCTCTAAACGGAAGTATACGAGCCGTAAAATACGATTTCATGCATGCGTTGGTTTGTGTGAACAAATATGTACGGTTGACAACGCACGACCTTTGCCAATAACCTCTATGATGCATAAAAAAGATTTTTTCATTTTTAAATCGTGTGGATTTTAGTTGGGACGCTTTTGTGAAATATCGCCTGTTTTTTGACGTTAAAGTGGCTTTCTAAATGAATTAGGGTATCGACACTAAACTCATTTGAATTAAGCGTTCACTGAAAGGAAATTAAATTACATTCACTGTTCGCTGTTTTGTAAATAAAATGAGAATGAAATAAGCATTGTTTCTCCTGAACGAATTACATGCAGATTCATGGCGGGGCAACGCTCTGTGAGCAATCAGCAACACATACGTGTGTCGTCCCCGGCGCCTCGTCCTACAGTCGTTCTGAATATTGCATTTAGTGCCACTATCTGTACGACCCTCGCCCTTAGTGACGCTACTTGTGCTTTTACAGAGAATTGACCTGAAATGTTGTCGAACGACTTTATTATTAAACGAACCAAAGCAATGTAATGTTGTTTTTTATTTTTTTGTACGATGATTAAATTGTACACAGCTAAAACAAATGAATTAGCCAACAATGACTTTGTTTAAAATTTAAATATTTCAGTTATTATTTCAGTTAGTTATCCAAACTAATTACCGACTGGCCTCTTAGCTCAGTTGGTAGTACAGGACAAATATTTGTGTGATGAACATAGATGTTTGTTTTGTGTCTGGGTGTTATTATGTATCTTAAGTATGCTTTCACAAAAAAAAGTATAAAACAAACATGATCATCATCATCTAGGTAGGTAGCTTTAAACTCGACACAACACTCAAAAATGTAAGGCAACTTCATATTAGATGCGTCCAAGTTGGGCAGTTACGGCCAAATAGCGATTGTAAACATTTGAAAGCCGGAGCACCGCCACCGAGGTAGCAAGTATGCAGCTAATACGTTACTCAAGAACAAAGTGCCTCGTTTGCGCCAAGACCAATAGAATAGTCGGACAGTGCATTAGTTAGATGGATCCGCTTACAGTATAGTTCGGTCTAAGTTGCTCCACAATCCGAGAAACTTAGATTACTACTGTTTGCAGATTGTCGGCTGTGTCGGCTGCAGATGAAATGTCAATGCTGATGCTAGATTCGATATTACAATTGGAAACTCTGATTTCTACTAATGAAACGACTGGTAGGTCAGTTAGGTATAGTTTAAGAAACTCTTTTTTCTCTTCGATCGATCGATTATAATTATCTACAGTTTACAAGGCTTCGGACTGTAATTCCCAAGTACGGTAGACATCCTCTCATATCTACTAGCGCTCAGATGCCTTAATATGAGGGGGTTAGACAGAGACACATTCAAATATTATATTTGGTACATACCCTACATTCATACTATCATACATCTACATTTAGCAATAGCTTTCCATACGAGTTAAGTTACAGACCCATCGCTGCTTATAGCGGTATAGGTCATAATCTATTTATATATCAAACTTCATCGATTTTGCCGTTACAACGTGATTAAACAAACATACATCCAAAGTAATATAACGCGATAATCATTTTCCATTCTAAACGAAAATTGCATAATGCTTTTTAGAATGATGGATAATGCATTTTGCGATAGTTTGAATAGCCAGCCAGCGTTATTAGTAAGTACCAATTAACTCTGTAACCTCAGCGTGTATGGCCAATTAAATGGAGTGATGCCTTACTTCCATTACTAGCCTGCGTTGTTTACATCAATTAACAGCCATGTTAATTTTAATGTGAGCATCTGTTGCCCGCTTTGTTTGGTGTGCCTTTACTAAGTAAAACGTGTAAAGTGCGCTCGGGACGATCCATTGCAATTGATAATGTTTTGGTCACGGACTCACATTGGCGAGTATCATTTTATTTCTTTATTTATTTCAGTGTCAAGTACATGTGAATGAAAATTAAGCACGCTGGAAAATGCATAAGTGTAAAAACTGTGTCGCGCTTTCCAGTGCCCGTCCTTAGGACTAGTTGAAGAACCAGACGTTCCTAATAATATAACTATTATTAAACTGTTTAACTTGTATATATTCAACTTTAAAGCAAACTTAAACAAGAGCGTTTATGAGCCAAGGCCAGATCCAGCTTTGGCGCCAGGGGGGGGTCACGTGAACATTACCAGGACAAAATGTTGGCTTTAATCAGGATTTGAAGTATACAGTAATGTAGATTTGCAGGATTTTGTTAACTATGGCAAAACTTCAAAGTCATTTTAAAAGAGTTTACATGGACCTGGTCTCAGCCCAGGGGGGGGGGGTCATGACCCCCATGACCTCTGGATCCGCCTTTGTTATGAGCGTGTGTGTGTTGTGTGTGTGTGATGAATTTCTATTTGAATGTTTAAAATGCAATTGAAACCCGTCAATGCAGTAAATTGATTGTTTCGGTGTGACAATGACAAGTCTGTCTAGTCGACTGTCATTCGCTCACCAGTGAAACAAATAGAAATGGTTTTTAATTAAAACTTGATGAACAATCGTTTGAAGGTCCATAAATAGCATTTCGATGCCATCCTACTAATATACAACCAATAATTCTAAATGTTTGTGAGAATGTTTGAATGTTTTTGTTTCTATCACGCTCAAACGGCCCATGTTTGAATATGGATGAAGCTTGTATGTCTTGGAATAGCACATAAGCTACTTTTTATCCAGTTACCACACGAGTGAAGCCGTTGGCAAAAGCAGCTGATCTTTCATAATGTCGTCGTCCATTTATCAAATTTATAATCGAGTTTCAGTGGTACATAGTAACCAATACAATGGATCGTCTGAGAGCACTTGTGTGTGTGTTTGGGTAGGGCACTATCATGTGTAAACCTACCTACCATCCACACGTATTGTAACCAATTTGTCACAATACTTTGTTTCAATTTCATTCGCTCGTCGCCTCACAGTTCGTCATTCTACATTAGGTCAATAACTTTAGGGTAATGGTTGCTGTTTCAGAACTCACGACTTTGGATCAGAAGCCAGATGAATCCGTGATGTCAACATTGGCCACAGCGGAAGACCAGCGCTGCAGCATGGAAACATATAGCAGCATTATGCTGAGCTGTGTGCCAATCGCAACCACTCGATCATAGAAGCTAAGTGATTAATCTGTTTTTACAAGCTTTTATTTAACTTGCAATGTATGTATGTGTGTAACTATGTATCTATGTTACTATGTTGGTTAAGGTGGAATCTTGCAACTCAATTTTGAAGCAGTTATCCTCAACCGATTGAGCTGAAATTTCGCATACTTATGTATCTTTGGTGACAATGCAAGCTATCAAAAACATAACTTGTAAAAAAAGCCAAGTCTCGCCACGCAACTCAGTTCTTCTACCGTAAAAAGTCGTGAGATCCATGTAATACCAAGTCGGTTAATTTATTCAGTCCCTACTTTAAGGGTCCTTCTGTCTTATGTTATTACGTAATTAGCTACCTTTACGTAATTGTAATCCTATATATTTATATGGGGTTACAAAGTTATTTATGCAGTCGGTGTATCTAGAAAACTGGATCGAAATTGCAAAATATTTAGGTTTTTCCTTGATTTATACACTAACCACTAATTGTATTCAAAATTTGAAGCTTCTATGTCTGCTAGAAGTGGCTTAAACTTTTGATGATCGGTCAGTCAGTGAGTGAGTGAGTGAGTGACAAAATAGGAAACTTTGACTAGTTATAATTCTTAATCTACCAGTTCAAATTGAATGAAATTTGAAATATACCGTGTTTATATAGTGACTGCTTGGTTACTGAAAATTCAGGCTTCTAGTTTTATCCACAACGAAGTTATAGGGGGTCGAAAATGGCCTGAACTGCTTCGAGAAAAGGATGGTACAGCCGTGCCGCTTTATTTCTTGACTTGGCGGGGGCACTGCCGTGCCCCCAGATAATATGGCACCAGTGAGCTGATCTGACGATGGAGTCAGGAGCTGTTCAACAGACATTCACAATGGAACTCCTAAGTAAATACTTCGATTGAGTAAAAACTTTGCATACTTGTCAAGTTTTGATGACAATGATATATTGTGACAGGGGATAGCGCGCTGGTGCTCGATGATTTTACAAAAGCTTGTCATTGAAAAATATTTATTTTTCAACAGAATTCTTATTTATGATAAATTTTATAAGCTTAATTTTACTTTTTAATTTTGTGATGGCTTAATAAATGGTTTTTCTTTCTTCTTCTTTCTTTCTTTCAGAATATCTGATATTCGCTACTCTACACAAACCCATGTGTGCTCTTTGATACAGTCCCAGTATTGACTTTTAATCCTAATAATATTATAAATAAGAAAGTTCATCAAACATCCCCAAAAAGAAAAAAATAAAGGCGAAAAGGATCTGATGTGCAACAAATCTGGCATCACAGAATAAAAACATTCTATCTTTTCTATTCGATTATTGAAATTTGTCAGGACGTCTGTCATGGGTCGGCTAGTCTTTTAAATTTGTGATACGTATTAAGTATTGTGGCAGTTAATGAAGCTTGAAAGAACGTCAAATGGGAGTCGTTAACGCGCCGGGAAAGGGTGAAAACTAATTATAGAAAGGTGAAAGACACAGACATGGCGAATAGAGGTTACTGGCAGAATGCAATGCCACAGGTCGTGGTTTTTATGCCCCTCTTTAATGTTACTTCCTCGTTTATGACACTATAAAGACGATACTGCCCACTACGCGTAATGAAATCCCGTGTTCAATACCGTAAGCGCTCATCCGTTAGGTAACAAGTAACGAACTTCTAAATCGATTATTTTATAGTAAAACATCGTTTCTTGAATAAAACAATCTATACTAATATTAAAAACGCGACAGTACCTCGTAACGTTTGTCGGTCTGTGACGTTATTATGGCCACGTGTAATAGTTTTACTTTTTACCAATAAATTGATTATTCTGATTATTCTGATTATTCTGATTATTCTGATTATTTTGATTATTCTGATTATTCTGATTATTCTTATTATTCTGATTACTAATATTTTAAAGAAAAAGAAACTCTGTCTGTGACGTTATCATGACCAAACCGCTGGGCCGATTGTGATGAAATTTTCTATAGATATAGTTTAAAGTCTTGGGACAGACATAGGCTACTACTTTTTCTCTGAATCTACGCAGCCGAAGTCGTGGGTAAAAGGTAGTATAAAATATAACACAAGTCCTAATCACGTAACCCATTATCATCGTTTTGCTTTTAGGGGTTAGTACAACATAATATTTTTCTTCCAATTTATTTTATCAGACGTCATTTAAAACATTCACAAGGAGTGAATGTCTTACCCATGTTATCTTTCTCACTAATCTTTTTTTTGGAAAATCTCTATTTCTACATCCATCCAAATCCATGCCTAAAAATCTTCTCGTTAAATGACATTCCTCCCTCTTTATGACATGCCCATAACATGCAAGTTATTGCTTCTATTAGTTTGTTAGGGCAGTTAATCATCATTGTTTTAGGCATATAGAATTACAGAATGATGTAGATAGGTACTTTTTAGGTTTAGTCAAAACATAATGAATAATAACTAAATATATAAATAAATATTGGTGAATATTTCACACAGCACCATCTAGCTAAACTAAGTAAAGCTTGTACTTTAAACACGCTTGAATAATGTTTGAACTAGATAAATAGAAAAATAGAAAAGTATATTTATCTAGAACAGAACTTAATAACTAATCGATCGAACCCACAACCTACAGCGCAGATGGCAGAGTTACTTTCAACTGAGCTGTGAGGCCAGTCTTATATTACTTCAATACTCTAACTTATTCACACAAAGCTAGTTAGGTAGGTAGTACCTATAGCGATGATTGCATTTCCTAAGTAGGCGCAAACAGTCTTTGTGTCGTCGTCGCATCGCCCGCATGAGACGGTATAGCTGATGCTGATCTAACATTCAGGATGTCTGCCGTAGTTCTATCTATGCAGCTATATATAGGTATGTAGGTAGGATACAATAATGGTTAGGTAATGCAATGAAGGTACTAATGAGAATATTGAATGCCATATGCGCAGGTTGTGCAGTGCTCTAGGCATCTTAATATAGGTACAGGCCGTCCCACGGATATGCCACATGGAGGGAAAGTACTCATAATACTGTAGATGGAACATTTCACTGAAAGAAGACATTATTTGAATTCATAAAACAATTTAAACTGCATTCATAGATCTTTAAATAATTATATGGTTGAACCGGGAATCGAACCCGTTACACGAGAAAAATAATTATCCTGTAGCTTTATCATACCGATCGAAAGGTTTCATCATAAGGATTATTTTTTGCTAAATAACATAGTGTCAGAAATAAAAGGAAGACCATGAATTTTAACATTATTAATACAAAATCAATCAATTTATCAAATGCTTTAAATGAGTCCCTTCCTGTTGAATGCAAAGTCGCACTCTTTTGATTATTTCGCTCCCTGTCGATTTTTTGATCAGTACTCACTAATTACGTATCTCTTTATCATTTTATCATGCACTTAAATTATAAATGATGCGTACTTCTCAAGTGGGTACATTTATTAGTAATAGGTACTTATGATAATGTCAGTTGTATGTCTTTACGGCAATGCCAGCTTTTCTGAACTAAATTTCACATCAAATGTTAAACAAATTCATGGTCTTCCTTTTATTTCTGACACTATGTTATTTAGCAAAAAATAATCCTTATGATGAAGCCTTTCGATCGGTATGATAAAGCTACAGGATAATTATTTTTCTCGTGTAACGGGTTCGATTCCCGGTTCAACCATATAATTATTTAAAGATCTATGAATGCAGTTTATATTGTTTTATGAATTCAAATAATGTCTTCTTTCAGTAAAATGTTCCATCTACAGTATTAAGAGTACTTTCCCTACATGTGTCATATCCGTGGGACGCCCTGTAGAGATCTTGCATTATTTTCTCTTCCATGTATAAGAGTAAGTAGGTAGTTAGGTACGTTGGTATAACTAATTGCTCCCAAGGCGATTAATTAAAAAAAATAAACATAGTGCCGTGTTGGCCGAGTGGGATGTACCTCGACTTTCAATCTGAAGGTCGTGGGTTTAAATCCCGGCGTGCATCAATGGATTTTTCTGTTCGAAAATTTCTATGCGCATCAAAGACGTGCTTACAACGGTGAAGGAAAACATAGTCAGGAAACCAGTTAGTGATCTTATAAGCGGCGATGGACTTGCAACCTGTCACGTATGGAATGCTAACTACTGCAAAATGTGGGTGCCAAATATAATGTTTGGACGTGCCTCTGACTACCCTCACTAAACATCTTCAAAGGGTCTAAGCGTCTGGAGATCTGAGAGGATGTCTACCGTACTTGGGGATTACAGCCGTGATCCTATTTTTTTTTTTAACATAGTACAAACAGTTTCAAACGGACTAATTGATAATGTTGGAATCTCATGTACTTTTAGCCAATCGCCTTTGTGAAAGCTAATTTAAATTTTCACTTAAGACGAGTAATAAATGATTTTGATGAATGCAGAATCGTTTTTTCTCAATAATCGCAAAACATACAGTTTTGTTTTTTATGACAAAGATAACTTAAGGATTTAATCGAGATAAATTAAAGACAGAAACACGATTGGTGAAACTTTTCTCGATAGATTTATTTTCAAAAGTTGGCTCTTCAAAAACACTAGTTTCGTTTTTAATCAAAACTATGAATAGCTAAACAGTTAATTTAGGTGATAAGTGAAATTTTTGACTTTTTGTATGGGCTGAGTCTACCCGGATAAGACGGAAAAAATTATAAAACTGCATTATCTTGAAAACCAACAAATTTAATAAGAAACTGTCTTTAATTTACTTAGATAGTATGATTATCTAACAAATAATACAAAAATGATCTGTTTAGCTATTCATAGTTTTGATTAAAAACGAAACTAGTGTTTTTGAAGAGTAAACTTTGGAAAATAAAGTTTCACCAATCGTGTTTCTGTCTGTAATTTATCTTGATTATAACCTTAAGTTATCTTTGTCATAAAAAACAAAACTGTATGTTTTGCGGTTATTGAGAAAAACCGATTCTGCATTCATCAAAAACATTTATTACTCGTCTTAAAATAATACTTACCTGTATCAAAATTCATAATTTACCAACACTTGTCTTGTCAAATAAAATTACAGCTCCATAGAGATTGTGATATCGTTACAAGGCTGTGAATTTGTTATCCCTCCGGGACATAACCCCATTATCTTATCCCTATCCAAGCGTTTTCATCCCAATCATTCGCAATTATTTCCTTACTTCATTTTTCGGCCAGTACCTATTGGCTGAAAGCTTGTAGTTTAAACATATTATTGTTCGGCAGTTGAAGTAAATAAAGGATTTTTCGGTAACAGCAAGGGTTTTTGACGATAGAGCAATGTTTTATAAATCTGTGACAGACATTGTCCTGTCAAATTTCAATAATCGAATAGAAAAGACTGTGTTTGGTCTGTAATGTTAGATTTGTTGTACACCAGCGCCATCTATACCAAAATAATTCCTTTTGGCGTTTTTTTATAATTTGGGGGATGTTTTTTATATTTTAAAGTAGTCTATGTTTTATTCGGGCATTATATCTACATCTACAGCAAATTTCAACTTAAACCGTTTTGTCGTTTAAGTCTCATTGAGGAACAAACATACATACAAACTCACAAACTTTTACATTTTATTATATTATTAAAATAGGATAGATTCAAAGAAAACAAGATGTTTCAAATACCATCAATATCGCGATACGTATAGTTGAAAAGTATCCGAGTTTATCCGTATAAAGTCAGGGGTGACGACGTGGAACACGTATCGTCTCGTTCGCTAATCCTTTACTCGCCCCGGATAGAGGCATCCGATCCAACGAGGATCCAACTTTGCTTCGGAAGCATTCTAGAAGGATTTAGCTTAAGGACTAGCAATGTTGCTGTTTTATTTAGATAACCAGCTAACCAATCAGATTTTGCTATATCTATTTATATTTATTTGAATGTTCACGTGAACGAATGCTACTATGTTTCATCAAAGTATATGAATAGGTACGTCAATTCTGTTGTCTCAACAAAATTACAAGAATTTGTTAATACTCGTTGGTGCATTCTTATTCTGTTCACGTTAAAGAATAAGAAAGAAAGAAAAATGGTTTAATATTTTTTAAATTTTATTTCACTCTAACTAGCTACGAATTATGATGTAAAGTATATTTAATGTTTAATATAGCAGTCAGACCAACGTAAGCCAAATCCTAGTGGTGTATGTTGTTAGGTACCTGCTAGGTGGGTATAAGGCCAACATTTTTGCCAACATGCTGTGCTGGCCCCATGTTAAGAGGCTGTGAGTCGCTGATTGCTCTTTTTCGAAACGAAAAAAGAAATACTTCTGAACAAGCCACATCTCCTATTTTTATAAGTATACTAGCTGACCCGTGCCCGCTTCGCTGTGCGTAAGACATTTCTAATACCATCGTGGACTTTTTTGTAGACGTTTTTAAGGTGTACAATACTGTAGTACATTATTTTGATATATCTCGTGGGGTTCAGCCAGCATTTGCAATGTAAGCGCAAAAAAATGTGTTTATTTACGACATCACATTACTTCAGGTTCCTACCTAGATTTCTATTAAGCTGAAATCATAATAGCAGAAACTTTTCACGATAAAAATATTATTTCAAAATGATACGTTTTAGAATTTATGATCGAAATATTTTATATACCTACTATTAAAATCAACTTGTGATTTATTGTTAAAGATAGGTAATATGTAGATCTAGATTTCTATTAGGATAGATTTTTGATAAGTAATTATACATAATTTATTCGAAAAGCTAAGGCGGACCACGCGCGGACGTGTGTTTGTCATCATTGCAGCGGTCGGTAGGATTATTTATCGAAGTGATTAAAGATGGGTACATCTTTATTCACATATACTATACATTATAAAATAGGAGATGTGTCTTGTTCACAAGTATTTCTTTTTTCGTTTCGAACAAAAATAATCGTCGACTGGCAGCGTCTTAAGTAGGAAAATGATAATGATAGCAGTCAGATTAACTCGATTTGGAACTTTGTTTTGCGTATACTGGTGAAAATGTAATCCTGTAGCTGTAAACTCCTAGGAAGCATTTACACCGATGTCGTTCCATTGTGCGATCCTCTAACTCGACTTACCCCTTGTGAATAACGTTTTTCACTTGTTATTCCGTATGTTAGATACGTGCGACGAATTGAAATTCATATTGCAAAAATTGTATGAATACTCTACAATATGAAAAAAAGCTTTCCAGTCGAGAATTTCGTCAATAATAATTTTATGAACAACCACTTCCTGGATCGTAAGGGTAAAAATGAAATTATGGTTTAAGCTGTTTAGTGTTTAATCTAAATGTATATATGTAAACTGCCTGGAGACCTAAGATGTCTATAATTCTTAGGGATTAGGTACATTATAACTCAAACTCAAACTCAAACTCAAACTCAAACTCAAACTCAAACTCAAACTCAAACTCAAACTCAAACTCAAACTCAAACTCAAACTCAAACTCAAACTCAAACTCAAACTCAAACTCAAACTCAAACTCAAACTCAAACTCAAACTCAAACTCAAACTCAAACTCAAACTCAAACTCAAACTCAAACTCAAACTCAAACTCAAACTCAAACTCAAACTCAAACTCAAACTCAAACTCAAACTCAAACTCAAACTCAAACTCAAACTCAAACTCAAACTCAAACTCAAACTCAAACTCAAACTCAAACTCAAACTCAAAAACTCAAACTCAAACTCAAACTCAAACTCAAACTCAAACTCAAATTTAAATTCAAACTCAAACTCAAAAGGTATTTATTTCAATAAAATCATAAGGATCACTTTAAAACGTCTTAAGAGATAGGTAAAGCTAGCTACGCTTGTTGAATATACACGCACTAGGATGTTCCTGATACCTGTAGCGAAGGTATCAGAAACTATAAGTACCTACCATAGTATCTCTACAACCTCAGGACATTTCTTTTCGTATTTTTTTTCGATCATGCAAACATATCCCTCCATGGGAATCAAAAAGAGTTATCTTGTTTCACAAATATTTGTTGAATTTTAATCATAGTTGTAAAACACGAATAACACTGCGTTCACACAGCAGTTCAGTATTGCAAAATCTTTGTTTTTTCGCATCCAACGTCAAAACAGTTCCCTTTTTTGGGAACCTTTTTCAGGATCAGAGCATCAGAATCAGACAATCAGTAAGTGTTCATGTGTGTGTGACATGACTGTTTTCGTTGTACCATCGTCTTAAGAGGAAGACCAGATGACATACTCTTGACTTAATTATTAGACAGTTACAATAAAACGGTGAAGGAAAACATCGAGAGGAAACCAGTTAGTATTCTTATAAGCGGCGATGGGCTTGCAACCTGTCACGTATGGAATGCTAACTATTGCAAAATGTGAGCATGTGTGCCAAATATAATGTTAGGACGTGCCTCTGACTACCCCCACTAGATATCTTCAAAGGATGTCAACCATACTTGGGGATTACAGTGGTGATCCTATTTTTTTACAATTAATATATTTTATTTTATAATATTCATGTGTCAAAGTCTACTATTTTACTTAGTTTGAAGCTAGAAGGTGTTATGTGAAAGGTCTACCAATATTTATTATTATTATTAATATCATCATTGAAATAAAAACGGTCCTGTACAGTGACAGTGTGAACGAGCTATACGTTGTGTGGTTCCGTTTGAAAGTTTCGGGCGTTTAACTTTTCAGTAGTTTCTTACTCTTACTTGGATTAAATTTTAAACTTCCACTGACTATCCTCATGAAGTTGGAATGAGGTGAATTTATACAGTTCACTTACCTATAAACCCGCTCTTTACAAGCTCAACTTGCTTGAAAAATCGGAACTAGTTTCAAGACTTAAGGCGCTCCCTGTCGACGATTGTTTTTGTTTGAAACGAAAAATGAAATACTTCTGTACAAGCCACATCTCCTATTTTATAATCTATACTTATAATAAATCTGTAGAGAGGTCAATTCTGTACATGAAATATATTTCCAAAATAACTATCAGGGGGTGATTAGGGATCGATACTGATGCCAAAAATGCAATCAGTAAAATTTTTGTCTGTCTGTCTGTCTGTCTGTCTGTCTGTCTGTATAACCGTTATAGAAACAAAAACTACTCGACGGATTTTAACGAAACTTGGTACAATTATTTTTCATACTCCTGAGCTAGTTATAGTATACTTTTTATCACGCTGCAATCAATAGGAGCAGAGCAGTGAAGGAAAATGTTGGGAAAACGGGAGAAGTTACTCCATTTTTTAAGCTTCCGTCGCGTGTGCAACCTTAATGGTTAAAGCTACACAGAAATCATGTATGACGGAAATGTTTTCCTTAAAATTATATAAAAAATATCCCACGACAGCATATGTTTATCTTTTATGGTTGACTCACAATAACACGTGTAACTCCCGATAGCTTAGCAGTTCGAAGCTTTCTGATTATATTTGTCTACTCTTACGTTTATAACACTCTCAGTCATCCCTAATTAAAAACGCGAACGCACAGGCAGGCGGCTTGCTTGGTACCTAGAGGCTAGCGAGTCACCTAGCGAGTAGCTTCGTAAAACAAACATTCTCGAACGTTCGCGACCGGCCTAGCAGCTAGGCGTCAAACGCGCAGTTCGGCCGGTCGCGAACGTTCGAGAAAAAAAGAAATCATCAATAATTGTCTAATGACAAAAAAGCTGTGAAAAAAAAACGTTTTATATAAAGACATTCTGTAGTATATTTAGTATCAGCATTGCACCCGTGCGAAGCCCGGGCGGGTCACTAGTGTATAGTATATGTGAATAGAGATGTGCCGCTGCAATGACGACAAACACATGTCGGCGCGTGGTCCGCCTTTGCTTTTCGAATAAATTATTGATATAAATTATGTATAATTACTTATCAAAAATCTATTCTAATAGAAATCTAGATCTACATATTACCTATCTTTAACAATAAATCACAAGTTGATTTTAATAGTAGTTATCAAAATATTTCGATCATAAATTCTAAAACGTATCATTTTGAAATAATATCTTTATCGTGAAAAGTTTCTGCTATTATGTTTTCAGCATAATATAAATCTAGGTAGGAACCTGAAGTAATATACTTATAAAAATAGGAGATGTGGCTTGTTCAGAAGTATTTCTTTTTTCGTTTCGAAAAAGAGCAATCGTCGACATACAGCCCCTTAAACGGGTCTACATCTTGTAATTAAAATAAATCTGATTTCTCTATTTGCCTGAAGTTGTCTCAATGGCAAAGTTATAAAATCAGGTAACATAAAGTTACACCTGTATGAATATAGAACCAGTTTTATTTAAATCCTACTAATATTATAAATGCGAAAGTTTGTGAATGGTTGTGTATGTTTGTTACTCTCTTACGCAAAAACTACAGAACGGATTAAAATTAAACTTTACAGTAATATAGGTTATATATCAGAATAACATTTAAGCTACTTTTTATCCAGGTACTAATATTATAAATGCGAAAGTTTTTGAGTAAGTGTGTGTGTTTGTTACTCTTACACGCAAAAACTACTGAACAGATTAAAATGAATAGCTTATACATCAGAAAACACATAGGCTACTTAACCAGGTACACCCGTGCGAAGCCGGGATGAGCAGCTAGTTAAGCTATAAACCTTTTTAACCATAAATACCGCTAATTACCACGTTTTTGCTTGTATTTCTGACGTTTCGAGACAACTCAGATGCTCTTTGTGATTAGCTGTATTTATAGATAAAATGAGTAAAAACCACGATAGTTTTCATTCAATAAACCTTTTGTAATAAGTATTCTCCATCGCATACTTACAAGTTTGCGAAGGATAAAAACATTCTAGGAAGCAGTTATACGAGAATCGAACGGGAATCACTTCTGTCTAATATGTAATGGTCGGTGATGTTATTGCACAAGTTTCCGACTTTATTGATAGAGTTTCCAAAGTAATTTCGCAGCCACTGCTGTATTCAATATTCTGACCACAGATAAACAAACTATTCTCGAATAAAACAATATTAAAACAATTTTTGCTTATTCATTTATTTATTGTTTTGGTTATGTCTGAGTTTACTAAGAACACTTTTAGTTTTGTTGTTCAAGGAATTACCTATTTTTTATTATGCAATATTTTCAATAAAATAAATCCTATGTAGAATGAATAATTAGATGTTTTGAGGCAAGTACTTTCAGGTTGGTACACTGACCTCTATTATACCTTGTATAATAGAGGTCAGTGGGTTGGTAGGTACGAACAGTTCATACTTCAAGGTAAAAAGTGCATAACCAAGATTTTATTTATATACTAGCGACCCGCCCGGGCTTCGCACGGGTGCAATGCTGATACTAAATATACTACAGAATGTCTTTATATGAAACGTTTTTTTTTCACAGCTTTTTTTGACCCCTTCTAGTACAATTGCTGATTTTTGGAGTACAATTCGTACAATTCCATAGATTTGTAACTGCATTAAAATTAACCCTTATCCACGGTGGGTCCAGCTGCGTAGTATCACACGATTTCTATGATTCTTTTTTTATGGAATAGTTAATAATGTTAACTTTTTTAATGAGGGATGACTGAGAGTGTTATAAACGTAAGAGTAGACACATATAATCAGAAAGCTTCGAACTGCTAAGCTATCGGGAGTTACACGTGTTATTGTAAGTCAACCATAAAAGATAGACATATGCTGTCGTGGGATATTTTTTATATAATTTTAAGGAGAACATTTCCGTCATACATGATTTTTGTGTAGCTTTAACCATTAAAGTTGCACACGCGACGGAAGCTTAAAAAATGGAGTAACTTCTCCCGTTTTCCCAACATTTCCCTTCACTGCTCTGCTCCTTTTGATTGTAGCGTGATGAAAAGTATACTATAACCAGCTCAAGAGTATGAAAAATAATTGTACCAAGTTTCGTTAAAATGCGTCGAGTAGTTTTTGTTTCTATAACGGTTATACAGACAGACAGATAGACAGACAGACAGACAGACAAAAATTTTACTGATTGCATTTTTGGCATCAGTATCGATCCCTAATCACCCCCTGATAGTTATTTTGGAAATATATTTCATGTACAGAATTGACCTCTCTACAGATTTATTATAAGTATAGATTTTTGATAACTATTATGACTTGTTCTGGCATATCACACGTTTCCGGTTTGACGTCGACTTACTTAACTTAAATATGCTAAAAAATGTTGTAGATATAATAATCATTTATTTGTAACTAAGTAAGGTATTATACTTAAAATACACTATATAGTGTATTTAAGTATAATACTGTATAATATTATACTAAAATACACTTTAAATATAATGTATTTATATATATGTACATCGCATTTTTCGCATTTTAAGTACCAAAGTATATACTTTGGCACTTAAAATGCGAAGCCTCATTGTTTTTGCTGAAACAACTTAATAATGCAGCGGAGATAGGTACTGGCAAACACTAATATCGCTAGAAGAAGCCGCTTTTAAATTGAATAACCGTAATACATGCACAAACAGTTTTGAGCATGCAAGATATTGTGTATACTCGAGCATATACCAACCGTATAAATGTATTAAGGTGATGCTTCAAAATTTAGTTTTGAGTATGGGCTGAGTCTTCCCGGATAAGACGGAAACAGTGATAGGTCTTATCACATCTTATCACTTAGGCATTATCTTGAAAATCGTCAAACTTAAAAAGAAACTGTATTTTATTTATGTAGCCTAGTATGATTATCAAACGAATTATACAAAAAATAACTGTTCATAGTTTTGAGTATAAACGAAATTTTCTAAAATAAATTTATCAAGAAAAGTTTCACCAATCGTGTTTCTGTCTATAATTTATCTAGATTAAATCTTTTAGTTATCTTTGTCATGAAAAACAAAACTGTATGTTTTGCGGTTATTGAGAAAAAACAATTCGGAATTCATAAAATAAAATATTACTCGTCTTAACTATATTATTACGTTCATAGAAGACTAGTTGACTAGCGAACCATTCGCGCGAAGTTATTTTCAAGAAAAACAACCCCTACTACACCGTATTCAGTAGTTTTTATCTACTGTATTTATTCCAAGTTTGAAGTTATTACTATACTGGCACTATTTTATTTACTTTTAACTTTGACACCCCGTTGCACCCCCTGTTAGTAGTTGTTTAGCGAAGTCTTTAAATGTCTTTAAAGTCTTTAAAATATTCTTCGAAATAAATAAATAAGTTCATTTATTTATTTCGAAGAATATTTTAATCAATTTCGTTCAAGCAATATCAAGTTATACCTATTAAAAATATGTACAATGTGTACAAAAATGCTAACCTAATTTGGTTTCCTCTTTGAGAAGTTCTGGACATAACTCCAAGTTAATAAAATAAATTGTTTCTCTTTTTCAAAGAAAAGTAGCAAAAATTACACTGAATATTATTGTCACTGAAAATCTCTTGGGAAAATGAAAGCAGGACAGAGGGTCTCAGCCGGCGACAAATCACTACCGCCTTAATCGCCTTGAAGGAAATGGCTTCGGTGCATTTCATCGGGAATTCTTCTTTTTAATATGAGCATCGATTCCAATTACAAAAGATCAAAGAATCGCCGCGCGGCCCACTTCGTCTTTGTTCAAACGAAAGATGAATTATTCAGAGAGCTGGAAACGTTTCAATTGGCCAGCTATAAAAAAGGAAACGGTTCGTTGCTTCTTCCACTAAATTAAAATTTCTTTATTTTATCTATTTCAATGTCGAGCACAAAATCAAATAACAGCGATCTATATGCAATACGCTTAAAAGTGACTAAAACACAAAATAAATAACGTCTAAACCTAATCAAACTATCAACCACTTTAGTGTCAGTATTAATTAAACATCAAAAACACGTGCTCAAAACGGTGAAGAACATTGTGAGGAAACCAGTTAGTATTCTTATAAGCGGCGATAAGTTTGCAACCTGTCACGTATGGAGTGCTAACTACTGCAAAATGTGGGCATGTTTGGACGTGCCCCTGACTACCCCACTAGACATCTTCAAAAGACCTAAGCTCCTGGAGATCTGAGAGGATGTCTACCGTACTTGGGGATTACAGTCGTGATCCTATGTATGTATGTATTCATTAAACATTTATCTACCTACTTAGATTGTGACTAAATTTCCTGACAATTGACCTAACAATTCAACATTTTAAATCGAATGTCCTGAAAACTCGAATTCAGTAGCAGAGTTAATCAACAATAGTAATAAAAACAAGTTCTTAATTTTTATCAGAGGATTTATGTTGGCGACACCTGGCGGGTGATTGAGAGAGCAGGCCGTACGCGAAATTATTAAAGCGTAATTTATGCTCGCAATTTGTACGTTACTTGAATTCGTTCCTTGTGTCATTCATCATGGCTGCCACCAGTGAAACGATTAATTCCGACAATCATCTGTAAAAACGGCAGAGTTGTGTATACGCCACGCTAGTGAGTATTGAAGCTGTAATAAATGTCTTTATTAAAATTCAATACAAGCTTTTAAATTGGCAATTAGTAATAACGACGCTTTATTGAGCATGAGCAGGTATTTCAAAGAACTTAATTTGGAATATCCCAGAGTTGAACTTGGTAAAAATGCGTCTGTTAACAAGTTTTTTTTTCTGTAGAATGTATACTGACCATGGTATAATCGATGGTTTAAATAATCTAAACGAACCACGACAAAGTTCATTTTGATAATTCCACACTATAATTTCGATGTAAAATAAATTTTATTACGCTCTATCTACTTTAATATGTATGTCAGCTGTAAGTATGCTAAGCACCGTGGTACCTAACAGGCCGACAACCTAATGAATCTTGTCAATATTTATAACGTTCAAAATATTCTGTCTAGATTTTTTCTTTCTGGCGACAATCAAATTAGAAAATCTAGAAGGAACTTTGAAGACCACGCTTACTATGCCAATGCAAAAAAAGAGCTGTTTTTTGTGAATTTTCTTCTCTATACTGTATTTATGTAGATGAATATATTAGACACATTCGTTTAGCAAACAAATTCCCCGCTCAAGTTTATAAAGATTTCACAATAGATATAGATAACTTTTCCGACAGTGACGGCGCGTCCGCTTCCCGTCGCCTTCCGGGGAAGCCCCTCGTTAATTTTATTTTAGTAACGCCTCACTTAATCTAATACCGGTTTGTACGCAGTCTACTTGAATTTAGAAGTGTGGTGTATTCTGTTGGGCTTTTACAGAAAGGTTATTGCTTTATGATTGAACAACCGGTAATATTGAGTTTGAGTGCGATGTTTTCCTTGGACATTCTTTTCAATATTTTTGTATGATCGAAAATGTAAAAATCAGGAACTTCTGAAGCAAAACATATTAGTATAAAACGTCAACTTCCCACCCAAAAAACTACACTACACATTGTCCCGTAAGTTTCGATTTTTCATGACGAAAAAGAAGTTAAATGTAGTTATTGAAAACCTTAACCCGCCTTAAATCATTAGGTAGATATAAAATAAAAATGAAATTACTATTCAAATGAAGCCCCCTTCACGTACAGGCTGCAATAAAAATTAAATTATACCGAATTTTATGGTCTTCCTCTTCGGACCCATAACTTGTAGAAATATTCAAGAGGCCATTTTTTTCTAACATTCTAATTTTCCTTCATCAGTCTCTTTGATTAACTTATTGTTTTATATTGAAGAGTTTTAGTAGCGTGTTTTAAAAACGGAGAAGGTTTTAGAACGGAACTCCTCTTTAAATTCTTTTTTTTTGTTTACAAAACGTAATTGAATGATTTTTCTTTGTTTCTCATAACGCAAACGACAATTAGCAAAGCTCTATTTAATTTTCCACCATCATCTGTGCCCCTTTACAGCTTGTTTTCTCCTCAGATGTTAATCTAAGATTGCTAAACCCACATGATCCAATTACGGTCTTAATACACTACCATTGTAAGCTCATTTCATTACACTCGCTTACAACAAGCCCCATTCATTACACGTTTAGAGTAATTTGTCAGTAATCATGCCATCATAATTGGTGTTGCCACATAATTGAGCTAAATAATCCTTTGACGACTAATCAAATTGTGTGCTTGAATCAAAGTGCGAGGTATAAGTCTGCACGAATGTTCTAAGTCATATTCTAAACTACATTGTATTGCTTTGAAAGTCGAGTAGACGCAATTGAAAGTATCTAGCAAATATGATTTGAAAATACATATATGCCTAGTCTAGGATTTCGAATACAATCAAAAAATTGTCAACAATCAAAAGTTAAACTTTCGTTAGAAGTGAAATAAGAACTAATGTAATCAAAGACGCATTGAAGGCTACGTTAAGTAAATAGATATTAAAATTAATCTTCGAAGAGTTAATGTAAGTTCAGTTGAGCTTATTTAGTCTCAAAATTATTTATTTAATTTAGCAAATTTTTAGACAATGTTGCCTATTAGCTGTGTTTCATCACTACATAGTATAAAGCAAAGTCGCTTTCCGCTTCCCGCGTCTGTATGTCTGTATGTATGTTTGCTTATATCTTTAAAACTACACAACGGATTTTGATGCGGTTTTTTTAATAGATAGAGTGATTCAGGAGGAAGGTTTATATGTATTAAACCCGTGCGAAGCCGGGGCGGGTCGCTAGTAATAAATATAGGTGAATATTTTATCATTCTTTTAATAGTTTAAAGCATTTCATCTTTCACCAAACACCTCGCAATATCGAATAATTTTAAAACCCTTACATTGGGTCATCACAAGCAAGCCTATTCCAAATTACCTCTATAGCTTGTTCGGTTGAACTCTGTGAATTGATGACAAACAGACGGAAGGACATCAGTCACCGTGAGTGGTCAACGCACTTACTCCGGTAGTTAAAGGATGTCCCTATAAATATTTTCCAACGGAAGTCCAGAGTCGGAGCACCCATACCGAAATCCGAATCCCCATTGTTGATAACAGATAAGTGATTTATGAAACCACCCCCAAAAATTTGGGAACATTCAGGATTCTTACATTTTGTCATTTTTAGGGTTCTGTACCCAAAGGGTAAAAAACGGGACCCTATTACGAAGACTTCGCTGTCCATCTGTCTGTCAGTCTGTATCTCATGAACCGTGATATAGCTAGACAGTTGAAATTTTCACAGATGATGTATTTCTGTTGTTGCTACAACAAAAATCCAAAAAACAGAATAAAATAAATATATAAAATATGTGGGGCTCACAAACATGTTTTTTTGCCGTTTTTTTATAGTATATAATGGTACGGAAACCTTCGTGTGCGAGTCCGACTCGCACTTGGCCGGTTTTTTTTTTAAACGTAATTGTTACTTCTTTGGTAACAAAATGTTAATGTATCGGCTAAGTTCACAATTCACCTAATTTATCAAAAAAAATTATGACATTAAAAACTATAATCGCGGAACAAACATGGGGTGATTCGGGTACCGCTATAGGACATTTGGACTTTCACTGACTCAAATTTTTGGGATCTAAGTATGGAACATATTTAATATGACTTCCGTTTTAACAGAACTTAAAACGGAATACTAAAAACTTTCTCTGACTTTGCAACAACGAAAACAGTGTTGATACTTTAATTCGATTCAAAAGGCTGGAAAAGTCAAGGTTCGATTAACACCCAAAATGGCGAAAATTTTCCCATCAGCCCCCGTAAATTGGAAAACTTTTATATGCGTTCAAAAGTCCAGGTGTATTTCTATCGGTATGGTCGGGACTGGGGGAAGTTTTTGTTGAAATGGGCTCTGAAAAACGATTTAATTAGTAAGTACTTATTGAATATTTGAACCAGAAAATTTAAAGTTTTTATGTGACAGTTCCCATTAATCGTATATCGCCGAAACTCTTAAAAAGATCTATACCAACACCTATTAGAACTACCCTACAGGTATTCCAATATTTTGTTTATTTATTTGAATAAACACAGATTGAAAAATGAAGTGAAATAATTATAGATTTTTAAGTTTATACAAATGGCATTAAAAAAATCCCGCCTCTTATTTTTTTACCTTTTAATTCATTTATTTAAATGGACTTCTAAACTACATGTTGTATGTAAGTCTTATAGTAAGGTAAAGTATCGAAAATACCGCAAATAAAACTCTATGTCAACAATATTTGTAATATTGCAATCAATTCCATCTAATTAAATGGTAACCAATCATAAAATTATTCAATACACCAAATAATGCTAGTACATTATCAAACCCGCACGTCGACCGAACAATACAACAATATTATTAGTGTGTTGCAAATTGGTTTTTGGCTCGATTCAGTGCGGACCACACGCCGTTCGCGGTCATTAGCAATTTTGGCAGAGCAGCGTCAGCCTGACTTATGACTTTATGAGATTCCAGTGGCTTAAATTGCTTTTCGCATCTTTTCCGCACACATTCGTAGTATTCTTTACAATCATTTAAAAGTTAAAACATTCTTAGTTTAATATCATAGCAATTTAGGTCAAAGTGAAACTACTCATTAGCCTGCCATATGGTTAGATTGTAGTATTATTAGAGTACACTATACAAATGTACGCTAAAAACAAAACAAAAAAAAGGAGTTTTCTATTATAATTTTCTAATTAAATGTAGCTTTATATTCATGTAATGGTTACTTATAATGTCTCTTACTTTGTCTCTTTTTTTACATATTTTATTCAGTACTGTAATACTTTATTTGTTATTAGATTTCCATAATACCTACAGGTTTTACTAAGTTTGGGGCTAGATGGCGCTGTGTGAAATGTCCACCAAAACTTTTGTTTTATTTATTTTATTAGTTATCAGCTAAATAATTCTTATATTAATGTAGACACTAATGAAACAAAATAATCGGGTGTAATTGTAAGTCTAATGAATATATTAAACCTACTAGTTCACACTCTCGCATACACATACTTACAACTACTAGATATGTATATTAAAATTCTCAAAAGCCAAAGAGGTACAATAAATACTAACGAACCACAGAGTTGCTAGGTAGTGAGTTTTGCATATTTCAAGATGAGTGTTTTTGCAGCTAATTAACATTCCTGTCTTAGTCGCTCATTAGTTTCCTTGTTTCAATGAGATTGCAAGCTACTTTATGTTGTCATAGAATTTAATACCATAGCTAACAAGACTATTTACAAACATAAAGTACATTTCTTTTATCAACTTGCTCGTAACAGCTAAAGTATATTTGCCTAATGAATGTACCGAATCTTGAACAACAAATGCTTTTGTAAAAAACCGGCCAAGTGCGAGTCGGACTCGCGCACGAAGGGTTTCTTACCATTATCTATAAAAACGGCAAAAAAAATCGTTTCATTTGTTGGATGGGAGTTAAATATTTATTTTATTCTGTTTTTTTTTTGTATTTGTTGTTAGAGCAGCAACAGAAATACATAATCTGGGAAAGTTTCAACTCTCTAGCTATCACGGTTCATGAGATATAGCCCTGTGACAGACAGACGGACAGACAGCGGAACAGACAGATGGAAAGACAGACGGATAAACAGACGGACAGACGGACAGACAGACGGACAGACGGACAGACGGACAGACGGACAGACGGACAGACGGACAGACGGACAGACGGACAGACGGACAGACGGACAGACGGACAGACGGACAGACGGACAGACGGACAGACGGACAGACGGACAGACGGACAGACGGACAGACGGACAGACGGACAGACGGACAGACGGACAGACGGACAGACGGACAGACGGACAGACGGACAGACGGACAGACGGACAGACGGACAGACGGACAGACGGACAGACGGACAGACGGACAGACGGACAGACGGACAGACGGACAGACGGACAGACGGACAGACGGACAGACGGACAGACGGACAGACGGACAGACGGACAGACGGACAGACGGACAGACGGACAGACGGACAGACGGACAGACGGACAGATAGATGGACAGACAGATGGACAGACAGACGGACAGACAGCAGACGGACAGACAGCAGACGGACAGCAAAGTCTTAGTAATAGGGTCCCGTTTTTACCCTTTGGGTACGGAACCCTAAAAATACTTTTATAAAATAGCGCTTGCTTGAATCATGTTATAATTAGCTGAAACCCAAACCATGCCAACATGCTCGTATACTGTTGGTAATACCGGTATACAATAAAATAACATTAAGGGGCTGCCAGTCGACGATTGCTCTTTTTCGGAACGAAAGAAGTAATACTTCTGAATAAGCCACATCTCCTATTTTTATAAGTATATTACTTCAGGTTCCTACCTAGATTTCTATTAAGCTGAAAACATAATAGCAGAAACTTTTCACGATATAAATATTATTTCAAAATGATACGTTTTAGAATTTATGATCGAAATATTTTATATACCTACTATTAAAATCAACTTGTGATTTATTGTTAAAGATAGGTAATATGTAGATCTAGATTTCTATAAGGATAGATTTTTGATAAGTAATTATATTTACATAGTTTATATCATTAATTTATTCGAAAAGCTAAGGCGGACCACGCGCGGACGTGTGTTTGTCATCATTGCAGCGGTCGGTAGGATTATTTATCGAAGTGATTAAAGATGGGTACATCTTTATTCACATATACTATACATTATAAAATAGGAGATGTGGCTTGTTCACAAGTATTTCTTTTTTCGTTTCGAACAAAAATAATCGTCGACTGGCAGCGTCTTAAGGGGTGACGGTAGTTACCCGTTGAGGAGTAACGTTGCACGCCTTCCGCTATCAACGTAACACCATTGTCATCGTGTCCGGATAAACAGTTCAAACTTACATTATCCTTGCTTTATATAGCTTCTAGGACATTAAATACGGCTAGTGTGCAATGACAAAACGTTTTGTATTTCATCAAACATATTTGGTGTCTTTTACAGACCACACTTTTAATTGCCTAGATCTACATAGCTATGCAAACCACTACCTTACTAATTCAAGATTTTCTTCTAATAATTCGTTCTATGCATAAAAATGTAGAAATTCATATACTTTCATATATTTAAGTTGTATAAAATAAAAATAAATAAATAGGATCACGACCAGACGCTTAGATCCTTTGAAGATGTCTAGTGTGGGCAGTCAGAGGCACGTCCAAACATTATATTTGGCACACACCCACATTTTGCAGTAGTTAGCATTCCATACGTGACAGGTTTCAAGCCCATCGCCGCTTATAATAACACTAACTGGTTTCCTCACGATGTTGTCCTTCACGGTTCTAAGCACGTGTTTTTGATGCTCATATAAATTTTTGAACAAAAAAATCCATTGATGCACGCCGGGATTCAAACCCACACCTTCAGATTGAAAGTCGAGGTACATCCCACTCGGCCAACACGGCTATTAAGTTATATTATACAGTTATATTATAAATTCGGAGATATAAGAGCACTCACTAAATTTAGAGGGTTCACTTCAGAAAATTACAGGAAGGCGGTCTTAGCTCTTCAGATGCCACTTCCAAAGGTTTGGAAACAAATTATTATCTGCATAGCCCTCGTAAAAAATCATGCTACAAATCTATAATAGGCCACTGATTTCGTTTTGATGTTTTGGCTTTTGAGGCTATAAATTATATATACTAGCGACCCGCCCCGGCTTCGCACGGGTAGCATGCTATTATACATATAAACCTTCCTCCTGAATCACTATATCTATTAAAAAAAACCGCATCAAAATCCGTTGTGTAGTTTTAAAAATATAAGCAAACATACATACATACATACAGACGCGGGAAGCGGAAAGCGACTTTGCTTTATACTATGTAGTGATTTTATTGTTCGACTTTCAATATGCCGTGTTAGCCGAGTGGGAGGTACCTCGACGTTCAATCTGAAGGTCGTGGATTCGAATCTCGGCGTGCATCAATAGATTTTCTGTTCGAAAATTTTTGCACAAAACAGTGTAGGAAAACATCGTGAGAAAACCAGTTAGTATTCTTATAAGCGGCGATGGGCTTGCAACCTGTCACGTATGGAATGCTAACTACTGCAAAATGTGGGCATGTGCTAAATATAATGTTTGGACGTGCCTCTGACTACCCCCACTAGACACCATCAAAGGATCTAAGCGCCTGGAGATCTGAGAAGATGTATACCGTACTTGGGGATTACAGTCGTGATCCTATTTGATTTTATTTATTGTTAAAATTAGGTTGTTTTATATTTTTAGTCTTTGCTGTTTGAATACCTAAGGATGGAAACAGTTATTTTTCAAGAAAATTACCTGTATTGTATAAGTTTCGCAACTAAACATCTCTTGTTTTGATTATTTTAAAATGGAAGGTAGTACAACTCAATTAAATAAAGTTTAGCTGGAGTTTTTTCTTTAAAACCAGTTTTTATTCTGTAACTCCACCAACGTGGCCTCAAATCTCTGAAATTCAGCAGATACCGGTTGAAACAGTATCCGTGATAATTATGCAAATTATTCTCTTTATATTTTTACTCAGATGTTATAATAAAATTTTAATTTCGCGTAATTTAATTCTTATCTTCCCCGGCAAGACCATATCTCAGAAGAAAATTCGTAAATTATTCATGAGGAAAGTTTTAACGGGGACATGATTTTAAAACCAACATTTGTAAGCTCCGTTAGGCAATTACTTCGAGGTTTCACTGTTTCCTACAACTAGTGGGCGCACTTTATAGAATTCGGGCAAATCCGGACCTTCTATGCGCTGTTTATCTAAACCGTCTATTCCGAGAACACATTCTATTTACAAGGTAGGTCTGCAAGCGTTGGGCAGGTTTAGGATGATTCCACATAAATCTAATAACTGCAGTTTTTTAGGGTTCCGTACACAAAGGGTAAAATCGGAACCCTATTACTGAGACTTCGCTGTCCGTCTGTCTGTCCATCTGTCTGTCCGTCTGTCTGTCACAGGGCTGTATCTCATGGTAGCTAGACAGTTGAAATTTTCACAGATTATGTATTTCTGTTGCTGCTCTAACAACAAATACCTACTTAAAACAGAATAAAATTTTGCCGTTTTTATAGATAATCGTACGGAACCCTTTATGCCGATTTTATTATTTAACAAGTCTCTCGGCTACAAATCCCTTTAATATTTGAAATTAAAATGTAAATTATATAATTATGTTCTATATTTATTAATATTCCAAACGAGTAGTTATCACGTTATTACGAGCATTACCATATTATTTGTCACGTTAATACCCGTTCAACTTATCAATAAATTCTGTTTACGGAAGCTTTTATCCTATTAATTGAGGACAGATAAATAAATGTACCTAGTGCATAATTTAAAAAAAAAATATTACTAATTGACTAATCAATTATTATTGTTCCTACGAGGAATAACCTCAAAACAGCTTATTAATTGGTTGGTAGTTAGTCAAATCACAAGGTAGCTAAATAGGTGTCTGTGGTGTCTCTACAGTGACGAAAATTTAGCCCATCATGTGACAGGATCTTCGGATTACCTGATAAACGGTCTACAACTATACAACTAAAGCAAATCCACATCATTGTAATTTAAAATGACTCCAGATTGTAGTAACTAGAATTAATTCATTATAATACTGCAACTTTCAGCACCAATCTGATTTTTGATTTTTAAACGCTTGTGTGTCGGTGAGTGTGAATGAAGCTAAAGATGTATGTCAGGATCGTAGCAAGTGGAAAGCCGTGATCTCTGCCTACCCCTCTGGGAAACAGGCGTGATTTTATGTATGTATGTATATGTGTGTCGGTCACAATGATTGCAAGTACAGATTATATTTACATGAAAATGCACATTATGTTTACGAGTCTGGGTGAAGTTTAGTAGTAGGTATTATTATTGACTCGAGAAAAGAACATTTACAACTATTAGGTTACTAGCCCTTTTCATACAAAAGCATTTTATTATTTTATTTTGTTTGTGTTTTAATCAAAATGACAAAAAACTTTAGACAACACGGGCTTCCTACGGAAGGGAGTAGCCATTCGCCGCTGTCCCCTCTGTCAAAGTACAAGCTCAAGTGGGCATACACACTTTATAAAACGTGTCAATGTGCGAGTCATCTGTACACGAATTATTAGTGTATTGTTGGATTGTTTATTGTGTTAACGTCATCATTACAGTCAGTTGGCAGTTTTGTTTTTGCATGTAAGTGTGCGGAACTGCACTTGTGTGCACATTTCCCCCCGCAACAAACGCCAGAACTATTTTAATAGTAATCTATTGCTAAGACTACTCCCTTCCGTAGGAAGCCCGTGTTGATTTAAGCAGAAAACTTATTACGTTGAACATATTGAACAAAAAAACAATTTGTTTTCCCTAAGTTCGTTAAACACAAAACTAAACTCAATTCACGAACTATTATTAGTACAAAGAACAGCAATTTTAACTAAGAAACGGGCTGCCTACAAAGTTTTCGTGTGCTTTGTTATAACATCCGAAGCAAAATAAAGCAAGCAAACAAGTATTCGCTGAAGTCATCGTTAACATTTACACAACACTGTGTACTTTAAGCGAAACACGCTTGTATAGAAACTGAGTTCAAAAGTTAGTTTAAGTTCAAATACTCGCTGCTCGGACTCTGTTGATGGCTAATTACTCAATTATTTACCTATGCAGTGAAATATCACGCTGGTGCCTAGGGAAATAAAGCAGCTTAACATTCATCCCGAAATGTTTACCTATAAGCAAACGATACACAATTTTTTTTAACTAGAACGAAGAAAAAATATATAATAAGTGAAGATTTTCTTATTTTTAATGAAAGACGCAAAGTTAAATCGGATAATACAAGAAAATCCGTGAGTGTACGACTGCTATGAGTAACATCCGTACAAATATCTACGAGTATATCACGCAACTAATTGTTCAACACAGAAAGCGGCGATACAACGTTGAATGGGGATTAATTTGTTGACAGTAAATTGGATCCTAATGAAGCAAAGGCTCTTTAGGTAAACAAGACGATCGTCTTGGTTGCTGTTTACATGATTCATCGGTTCGTTAGCTTTGTTCCAAATGCGATAGCCCGTTTGCTACACAATTGCCTAGTCGAAGTCGTATTTGCACAAGTCACTTGGTTCTTTATTGCCAGTAGTGTTGCAAAGTTTAACTGGCTGATGTTTACTAAGATTATTTGCTGTATTTTTTAAAACAATAAAAACAGCTTCTGTTTTTGTTAGGTAATAATTTCAAAAATTGTTGGAGGGATATATATTTTTTAATAAAACCTCTGATTGTAGCTTTTTGAGTCAGAGACAATATAGTTTTCATCTCAAAACTTTCAAGTGCAACTATAAAAGATCAGTAGGTAGCATCATCACCTCAAGTCATGATTATGTAACCAGAACGTACATAATTATCATGTTTGGTGTGCGCGACTGATCTGTATTTACGCACGACTCAGAGACGCTAATTTAAGCAACATTATTAATAGGAGTTTGATTAGTGTACCCAAATTAGGCCCCTATTCACGCCGCGAGCAACTTGAATGCGGCGCTTGTCGCGTAAGCATATTTCACGAATTTGCATGTAAATCAGACACCTATGAATCGGACGTGATGGTTCAGTCGTGATGCAGTCAATAGTTTGTGGAAAAATGTATTAGCAGAGGATAAAATAACAAACGTGTTAACTGTACCTATAAAGATAGGTTTACCTGAGTGGGTTTTAGTTGTTTAGTTATTCATTGAATGGTGACATTACATCTTCACAAAACGTGTATTTTTTACACACGACAGCTACTTGTCTTAAATAAATAAATATTGGTGGACATTTCACATAGGGCCATCTAGCCCCAAACTAAGCAAAGCTTGTGCTATGGGAACCAGATAACTGATAGAATACTTAAATACGTTTTTTTTTTGTTGTAGATACATATTACGAGCTTACAACGGCACAAAACATTTTATTTTCTTTTAGAAAACTTAATTAAACCCACCGGTTCAATTTACTACGCTAACTAACTTTGTATAAATCGTTTTTATTATAAACAAACTTAATTTAATGCAAAACTTAGAACGATCAAAGAATAAAGTGAACAAAAACAAGCAAGACCTTTAATTTCCAATAAACATCCAATAAGGGAGAAGTCATTGAATAAACCAGTTGAAGAAAGCAAACGGCTAAACGGAACACAATGCATAACAACGGAGAAGTTTTCTATTGTTCACTTGTGAGATTGATCACACGAGCGAATAAAATTGAGCAATTCCAACGCAACTTTACGGAAAAACACAAATACAAATACAAATACAAATCATTTATTTCTTGAAGTAGGTAGAAGGTACAAAAATATCGGTTGAGCTCTGTCTCCTGTGGTAGCTTTATGAAAAGCTGTGTTACAGGAGGCAGTTCCTTCCCAACATGAATATAACTTAAAACATCTTATAGAAAAAGTAATAAGTAAATAGTACTAAAAAAAATAATTATAAAAGACAAAAAAATATATATATGTATATATAAATTAAACAAAAAAAAAAGAACATAATATAATGAACGATAATGCAAAGTGGTAAGAACTCTAGGAAAAACAAAACAAAAACAAAATTATAAGTTGAAAACAATAAATGAAACATGGCACAAAGGCAACCTTAGATAGAAATATACTTAGTAGGTACCTAAGTGCTGGACAATAATAGTCTTAAATAAATATTTTAATTAAAAAATAATAAGAAATTAAAAAAACACAGCAAAACGCGTTGCACAAAGTGGGAAACGTTGATTCACTTTTTGCTGAAATATTAGTGCTCCTACCTAATATTAAACTAACTTGACCAACGTTTCAGAAAAAAACAAAACAAAAATAGAAAGAATGAAATATGATCACGGCTGTAGTCCCCAAGTATGGTAGACACCCACTGAGCAGGGGTATTTTGTAAAAACATGATTATCATGTTGTGATGTTGAATGCAATACCTAATGTTAGAGAATACCTAATCTGTACACTTTTCATAGTAACTATTCACCTATACCTACGCTTCTGCGTAGGTATTGTATTGGAAGCGTAGGTATAGATGCCTAAACAGCATAAAAAGCGTAGGTATTATGGCGTTCAATATTGGTATGAATATCATAACTTGATAATCATGTTATTACAAAATAGCCCCACAGATTTCCAGCACTGGGTTATGTAAAGATGTAGTGTATAATAGTTTTGCTTTACTATTATTAAAGTCAATAGTTGCTCTGATTGCTCGCGTACAAGCAACATTCAAAGATAACTTTTCTATTGTTGACTTTAAATTAATGGCTTTTATAATTTATAAACAACAGTTCGGATATCCTCCGCTGTGAGCAATCAGCACAAAGAACGACTCAACTTTACTCGAATCGGATCTAAAATAAATTGGCGAAGATAACTTTCTATTTTGTAAACTAATAATTAAACAAGCTTCGTAACAGAGAGGCAAAACTTCCCACTACAACTTGTTTTATAATACTCACTTTACAGTTTTAGTATAAATAATAGTTGGAAATTGAACAACAATATAATGGTTCGTTTTATATTTCATAAAGTTTTGATTTCAGTGATGATAATTTAATATTGTTTCATTTAAGCCACGGATATACTAGAGGACAAATGGAGGGACATGTCCGCAACATGTCGCTCAACAACTTCATAAAATGTTTTTATATAGTTGTTGGAGGAAAGGACAATGTCTTAACAAAAAATATGTAGATATACTAGCTGTCACAACAGACGTTATGCTGTCAAATTTCAATAATCCCACAGAAAAAAGCACTTTTAGTTTTTTATGCACTTAGGGGTATACAAAATACCCTACGACCTATTCCCATACCTACTAGATATACAAAAAAAAACATAAAAATCGGAATTTTATATATTAGAGACTCGAAAACCAGTTCAATGAAACAAGCTTAACTTAGTTTGGGCCTAGATGGCACTGTATCAAATTTCCACCAAAGTTTATTTATTTATCTAAACTCTCCTAATATTATTAAATTGGTAAGATTTGTAAACAGACGTTCATTCACAGCAGTAGCTCCACTCCGAAGTCAAGGCGGAATGTGCAAATTAATTTAAAATACGTGAGCGTTGAGTGAGACAGACTTGTTTGTAGTACCTGCAATAAATTGCAATTAGGAAAGCTGTTGTCTTGTTATCGAGTTAGCAGCCTTCGGGGCTCTGAGCGCACTCCAACACAGCCCCAGTATAAATTAATAGCTCACATTGTACACTTATGTCTTAATATTATTAAAACAAAAACATAATTAAAATTATATTGCACCTACTATTATTATATTGATACTTCTTATTCGTAACATTATTCATAGTTTGTACAGTTTTATTTTTAAGTGCAAAACGCAAACCGGGTATATGACTTACACTAGTTACAGAATGTAAATATAATCCCCAGCTGATTTTCCTTAAGAAAAAACAGGGCAATAACAGTATTTCACACTTTCATAGAATGTTAGCGAGATAACTTTTATCTTTATGGATTCTTGTACCACTTGAGGCTGGCCTTTCAGTTTTTCAACGCTTATCCTAATCTGTTATTACAAGATATTTCCTTATAAATCATAGCAAATTGCTCCGCGATATAAATTGGTATCCAAACAATCACAGTTGGCTCTCAAAAAGCACACTAACAGATAAAACAAAAGCCGAATCTTTTGTCGTAAATCTGTCAGCAAAACAATTCGTACCCTTTCACGAGCAATAAAATGCTACCGAGAAGGCAACGAAAAAAGTATCATAAATATAAGATTCATTTATATTCGTTCAGTCGACCCTTGAGGGGTAAGCTGAAACCGCAACTCTGAAAATAAAGTCACAATATTTTAATAAGTAATTTCTTAACTCATCATAAATCTCCTCTAAACTAATACGTACTCATACCATCGGTATCTTTCTTTAATAGTAGGAGATCAACAGAATGGTTCGTAGACTGTAATTACAGATTATAAAGTTTTCAATTTCACATTAAAGGCTTTATACAAATCTGATGCGGAGAACGAAATCAAATTTAAATTAAAACCCAACAAAGACCTCAACCCTCTGACCGCAGACCAATTTGTTATTTAGCTCTTTTATTGATTTTTCTTTTTATTTGATCTACATTTTGCGAACCGAGCTTTCAACAGATTTTGAATTTTGTTCCACAACAAAATCAATGTCTTATTTTATTTATTATTATTATAATACAGACTGCATTTTCACCATCAGGGTAATAAAGATTTTACTTCAACATTTGAGCTTTGAAAACCCTTAGAAGAAAAAGGCAGGAGAAAGAGAAAGAAAAGGCTCAAACCCTCTAACTATTAGTTATCATATTGTTTACTGTTGAAATACATAATTTGACGGCTTACAAACACACTGTCTATAAATTCTCTACGTTTCTTAATTTTTAAACAACTCTCACACTCACATAGATGGAAGCAAGAGTGAACTTAAAAGAGTTCCGTTTTTACCTTTTGCGGTACAGAACCTTAATATATGCAGAATTTTAAATGATGTGTACAAATGTAATGTAAGCACTAATCACTAAACAAATCAAACAGTAAGTCAGCATCTCAATAAATGTGTTTCAACATTTGCCCGCTTCCATTAACACGTCTAAGTTAACACTTAGTTAATTAAAAGATTACGCACGGATAGATAATTAACGACGGATTTGTTCTCTCATCTGTAAGGAGCTTACTTGTTACAGTATAATTAGGCTTGCACGGTGCACGGAGTGAAAGCGTAACTAATAGGATATTTTTTATTAACAACAAAAAAGTACGTGCTCTTATTAATTTTATCAAAGCTGATACATGCGTAAGCTTTATTTAAGGTGATAAGTGAAATTTTTGACTTTTTGTATGGGCTGAGTCTACCCGGATAAGACGGAAATAGTGATAAAACTGCATTATCTTGAAAACCATCAAATTTAAAAAGAAACTGTCTTTAATTTACTTCGCTAGTATGATTATCTAACGAATTATATACAAATGAACTGTTTAGCTATTCATAGTTTTGATTAAAAACGAAACTCGTGTTTTTGAAAAGCCAACTTTGGAAAATAAATCTATCGAGAAAAGTTTCACCAATCGTGTTTCTGTCTGTAATTTATCTAGATTATAACTTTAAGTTATTTTTGTCATAAAAAACAAAACTGTATGTTTTGCGGTTATTGAGAAAAAACGATTCTGCATTCATCAAAAACATTTATTACTCGTCTTAAAACAGATAACGCTCCAGGCTGTAGAATGAATATACTTCAACGCCCCGTACCTATCAAGTTACTAAGCGTAGGTACCGAGTTGCTTTGAATCCTGCTTCCTACTCGTTGTCTATACATATCTATACATCTATATCTATACATTATAATAACACTGTAGAAGAGTTCAATTCTGTACATTGAATAAAAACTAAAAAAAATACTTCTAGGGGTCTTCATACAAGTAAACAAAACAAGCCAAAAAAAATATTTTTGAATTTTTTGTCTGTCTGTCTGTCTATTGTCCGGCTTTCACGCCTAAACTACTGGACGGATATTAATGAAACTTTTTTTGTTATACTGCTATTAGTGTTCGGCATCATATATGCTATAAAAATAATGTAATCTATGGTATCAAACATTATCAAGCCTATCGTCTTAATACACCCATGCAAAGCCGGGGCGGACTGCTAGTATTATTATAAACGCAAAAGTTAGTGAGGATGTTTGTATGTTTGTAGCTGAATCAAGCTCAAACGGATTTTTATGAAACTTTGAATATACATAGCCCTGGACAAGCACATATGCTACTTTTTACCCAGGTACCACGCAAGCGAAGTCAAAGGCGACTGCTAGTATATAAAATCTAGAAAGAAAGCTAGCGTCTAAAATTTGTCAAGATTACCGACCATGTTGTAGAAGCACTACATTCTATCGTCCGTACTAAATCGTTTGTATAGTAATTAGACGCTATTTGGCTTTACTAGTCGTAGTCATTACCAAGGATGTCAGTGCACAAACAATAAGCTTAAACCAGGCATGAATATAAAGCCCTCATGACATCCATCCAATCCATCCATGACAAGATGACCGATTAATTGAATGTTCATGGCATAAGCCGTGTTGGCCTAGTTGGATATACTTCTACTTTCAATCTGAAGGTCGTGGGTTCGAATCCCGGCGTGCATCAATGGATTTTTAAGTTCGAAAATTTATATGCGCATCAAACGTGCTTACAACGGTGAAGGAAAACATCGTGAGAAAACCAGTTAGTGTTCTTATAAGCAAAACATCGTGAGAAAACCAGTTAGTGTTCTTATAAGCGGCGATGGGCTTGCAACCTGTCACGTATGGAATGCTAACTACTGCAAAATGTGGGCGTGTGCCAAATATAAAGTTAGGACGTGCCTCTGACTACCCCCACTAGACATCTTCAAAGGATCTAAGCGTCTGGAGATCTGATGAGAGGATATCTACCACCGTACTTGGGGATTACAGTCGTGATCATATTTATATTTTTCATGGCATAAGAGGGGTTCGAAATCTATATATTACTAGCTGTCCCGATAGGCGTTGTCCTTTCAAATGTCAATACTCCCACAGAAAAAAAGCACTTTCCGTTTTTCCCGATCTTTACGCCACCCACTTAGGGGTATGAAAAATAGATGTTGGTCGATTCTCAGACCTACTCAATATGCTCACAAAATTTCATGAGAATCGGTCAAGCCGTTTCGGAGGAGTACGGTAACTAACATTGTGACATAGAAATTTTATATATTAGACATTATCACTAGATATAATAATTAAAAATGTATAAGAATGCAGCCAGTCCTGACCCTGGAAAAAGTATGAGGAAAAGTTCTACTATAATATACATTTTACTGCAGATATGCATTCACTCCAAATATAGTTTTATATATCGAACGAACTACGATATTCGATGCGAATCGATGTTACAATACGATATAGTATGAATCATTATTCGCAATAATCTATTTATTGAAATATATAGTATTGATATCCGATATTGAGAATCGATATCTGATTCAGATACGATTCTCAGAAAAAGCTATATTATCCAGTCTTAGTGCCTATTTTCTACAGAGCAACTAGGTTTTGCATCTTCTTCCTCTGGACCTTATCCCACTTCTCGTGGGGTCGGTACAACATGTAGATGTTGCAAATAGATTTGGTTTGATGTTTTACAACTGACCGCCTGCTTGACGTCAACCCTTCTTGGGAATGCTTGCTGGTGCATTGCCCTTTACCACAAGCTATTAAATAATATTCGTATAGCGTTGATCAATTTCGCACCTCGAGTAATATTGTTTAAATATTACTTTTAGAGCTTGTGTTACGGCCTCATTCAGAATATGCTATTGAAGGACATAGACTATGTATATTTCATGATTCATCCAAATCCGATTGAGTCACAAACATACAAAATATCCTCACCAACTTTCAGATTTATAGTACTAGTAGGATAGGATGTACATAGGTAGTAAATTTGTGCTAACGAGTTTTCCTCGATTGCACCATATTTAAATAATAAATAAAAATAAATAGAATCACGACTGTACTCCCCAAGTACGGTTATTTAGACATCCTCTCAGATCTTCAGGCGTTTAACACGGGTTTTAAAGAAAGATCTGATTTAATATAGTTACTAAAACGGGAACATCATTCCTCCATCTGTAATAGCATTTTTGCAATTAAATACAAAGATTCTATTTCCTTAACTTTCTGTAAAATAAATGGAGTAAAATGCATTATAAACGTGTTCAAGCTCAATAATTGGCAGTCGGCAAAGGAAATCGTCGTCTTCGAAGTTTTTATGAAATTTTATTACGGCTGCCTCTGTGCTCTCTCATTCTAACTGATAGGTACCATTAGCACCATTTTTTGGAGATCTGTTTGCTAAAAAAATCATTGGTAATCATTGATAATTATAATGAAATTGATAATAGGGTGAGAGCGCTGGTTGTGGCCATTTTATTAACATTTTAATTTACAAATAAATGGTTTATATTAAAAAAATGATGTAAACTATAATTTTTAAACAACATAGATTAAGAGTATTTATCTATCTCTTAGGTTAAGCAAAGGTTTTGCTACAGGCAATATTTATAATTAATATATTTAATTACTCATATTTAAATAGAAAAAACGGGAAATATTTAGTTGTGGTCAATCAAGTCTAGAGCTATAACGCATCACAACTGTTACTAATCAAAACGGACCATAGACAAAGAATTGTATTAACTATAGATTTTAAACAAGTTTGTTTGCTATGCTTAGATATTGACTGCCAAAATTGAAAATGTCCAAAACCACAACCGGGTCTTTTAACCCTAATAATTGACTATGATGATGGATGAAGCCGTCATGGTCAATGGTCATGCGGCTGGTCATATGGATTTCGAGAAATGTAATGTTTGGACGTGTCTCCGACGTAGATCTGAGCTCCTGAAGATCTGAGAAGGTGTCTACTGTTTGGGGATTCAATAAATGAATTAATAGATAATTACAATCGTGATCAGATTTAATTATTTTTTTCAATGAAGAGGTACTTACAATTGTTAAATATTTTCAAACCTAGATGATTTTGCGAAAGACACGCTAGTGATACGATAACGTTCGACCTAGTGCTAATGGCTAGAGCTCTGCTGTTTTTCAATAAGATAATGAGGACACGCTGTTACTATTAGTTGAGCATATTTTCTTAACTAAAAATAGTAGCATCGTGGTTAATCAATAAACTTCTTAATAATTTACACAACAATAGCTTGTAAAACATAAATAAAGTTAAAGCAGCGTCTTGATTGCGCGTAGCAAACCATTGACCATCGATATAGCCCAATAGACGCCAAATGGCTTGATTTCTTTACAAACAATTCTGTCAAAACGTTATACTAGATTTACACTCGCGTACGAGTCGCGAGACGAGGTGCGAGGCAAACCACGAGACAAGAGTGTGAATAGACGCTCGTAGCTCGCCTCGCGCCTCTCTCCTTTACTATCGATCACGCGAGGTGCGAGCCGAGACACGAGACTAAGCACGAGGCGAGAGTGTAAATCTAGCATTAAGGTGTGCGGGTCAGGGAGAGCGGTAAAAATCATTCTGATTGGCCAGTTCAACGCCACAGCCCGCCGCGAGGAGCGTCGAGCTGCTTTTCCAAAAAAAGGTTACGTCTATGAAAATCTCTGAATTCAGTCTATAAGTGGCTATTATTAGATTATTACCTTGTCCATTGCCATTATACGAAGATCAGTTTTTTTGCACAGATAAAAATAGGCATAACTTGAACCTCCTTCATAATCTAGCAATTTGGTTTTTACTAGGGGTATGAGTAGGGCTAGGTGTGTTTGTATCTCCCGTTTTCGGGGGTAGTCCTAATACACCCTGTATGTGTATACCTACTCGCACCGTGTTGCTAAATGTAGGTATGTCGGCAAATGTATGGGTTTACCACTTGCAGAAGCCCCGCAATGTCTGATGATTTTCCGCACAATCTAGACACAGCTTTATGTTATGGTGTTAAAAGCTGTTTTGAACTTGCAACTTCATGGAAAAAAACAGAAAACTTTTCACTTTTTAAAACAGGAAGCCAACACTTTAGAGAAGTTAAGTGGAAAGTTGCGGTCTTAGTTTTTTTTATGAACAGTTTTTGTAGGAGTAACGGTCACTTTAACACTCGCATGAAATGTTGGTGATTCATTGGATAGACAGTCTCAAACGAAATAAGGCCACCAACATAATATAAACTGAGGTTACAGTAACCAGTAGTTATAATAACAGGAAAAATATATAAGAATCTACAGAAAATAATAAGTTTGCTGTTATAAAATATTCTTCAATGACAAGTAAAATCATAGCTCCAGCGAGCTATCACCTGTCACAACATACGAGTATAACATTGTCATCGGAACTTGACAAGTATGCAAAGTTTTTACTCAATCGAAGTTTTTACTAAGGAGTTCCATTGTGAATGTCTGTTGAACAGCTCCTGACTCCATCATCAGATCAGCTCGCTGTCACCATATTATTGCATTGTCACCGGAGTTACGGAGTTATCGGCTGGGGATAACTGCTTCAAAATTGAGTTGCAAGATTCTACCTTAACAAATAGTTACATAGTTACATACATACTACATTGCAAGTTGAATAAAAGCTTGTAATAAAATACGAGTTCAAGCTTTAGCTTAGTTCAAATAGTTGGTGAACAATTGCATTAGGGTTAATTCAGACCAAAAAGGAAAAATGCTCGCATACTTTTTGGATATCACTGAATAAAGAAATGTATCAGTAGGTATTATTCAGTATTCTAAAATAAAAATAAATATATAGGATCACGACTGTAATCCCCAAGTACGGTAGACATCCTCTCAGATCTCAAAGGATCTAAGCGTCTGGGGATCTGAGAGGATGTCTACCGTACTTGGGGACTACAATTGTGATCCTATTTTTTTTTTCTTTTTACCACCTTTGTTTTATTTTCCCGACGTTTCGACTACATTACAATAGCCATGGTCGCGGGCAGACTGGAGTAATCGGAGCAACTGCCTTCGCTTCTCGACTACCCTCACTTGGTCTTCAGAATCAATCCATTAAGTACTACTCGCATCACGACCAATCTACGACCAATCTGGCGTCAATCAAGCCGCAATCATTGTCTGAGCTGACGCGCGCTAGTTTCCTCAGACATTGGTACATTCAGGTGAGTAATCAATACGTATTAGGAGTGGCACTGCTACATAATCTTAACTAGAAATTCATAATTACTATATTGATTTGCTTCCTCATAGTACACGGGCAGCTTCATATAATTAGGTCAATGATTCGAGTTATTGAAAAGAGAAAATTAATTGTAAAAACATAAAAAGTAAATGTAATCCTCAAGTATGGTAGACATCTTCTCCAATATTCTAATAAGAAGGAAGAGTAGTCAAAGGCACATCAAAACAATACTTTAGGCACATGCTAATTTTTGCAGTAGTTAAAAGATACCCTGCCTAATAGGTTGTGAGCTCATCACCGCTTTTAAGAATGCTAACTTGTTTCGTCGAGACGTTTTCCTTCACTATTCTGAAAAATCAACCAAATAGAATCACGACTGTAATCTCCAAATACGTAGGCATTTCTGGTATCATCACTGCGATTCTCGAAGATGACTAATCTAGGTTCAGACACGTCAGTCTCGTCCAAAAATGAATTATCACGTACTCAGCGGCAACGGACTTGCAACCTGTCACGTATGGAATGCTAACTTATACAAAATGTGAGCATAATGCCAACTGTAATATTCGGACGTGACTCTGACCACCCCTATACTTGCACTTACATTTTTCTAATAGTAAGATCCACTCTTGCAAGACCAGGAATGCATAAACTTCTCACTAGGCCAACACGTCTCTGGAAGTAACAAGACGTTATTTGCTCAGCCGAGATTAGTAGCACTGCGGAGGCCATTCGAGTAATGCAATGTCTATGTTAATTATGTAAAGCGAAGAATTCATTCATTACTCTCTCTAAAGGATCCCCGGTTTAAACTGTAACTACACACCGCTATAAATTAGAACAAGTAGGAACGCTTATAAAAACTGCTGTTTCGTATCGTAATGATTTCCATGAGTATTCGATACTACAAAACGTATAGCCGCGTTTACGAAAGTGGTTCCGCTTAACTTTTGCCGCATTTTAAGTTCCTATTTTAATATTTAAACTTATAAGTACCTAGTAAAGTAGCTTTGAGAGCTAAGAGCTCGGAGAACTGTTGTATTTATGAAAAACATTATTAAGTATAAATAAGGTTTTTTAAAATCGAACTTTTATTAATTCTAGGGCTCTAGTACTCGTCAAGGCAAATCAAACGAGCCCAAACATGACGTGGTTACGTTGTGTAGTTAGGGAGTTCCTATGGCTACATTTGAGCTCCATCATCAGACCAGCTCGCTAATACCATAATTTTATATTGTCATTGGAGATTGATAAGTATGCAAAGTTTTACCTCAATCCGACTCTTTTTTGAGGAGTTCCGTTGAATAGCTTCTGACTCCATCATCAGATCAGCTCGTTGTTATTGTATTGCATTGTCACTGAATTACATAAGTATACCAAATTTTAGCTCAATCGGTTGAAGATAATTGCTTCAAAATTGAGTTGCACGATTCCACCTTAACAAAAATAGTTACATACATTGCAAATTAAATAAAAGCTTAAAAAAAACTTGAGAGGTGTCAAGGGACACCCGGATGGAACGAAGTTCTCACAAAATAACGTGGGACAAGGGAAGGGGAATCAACTTTGACTTCGACCTCGACCTCGACCTCGACCTCGACCTCGACCTCGACCTCGACCTTGACCTCGACCTCGACCTCGACCTCGACCTCGACCTCGACCTCCACCTCCACCTCGACTTCGACTTCGACCTCGACCTCGACCTCCACCTCCACCTCCACCTCCACCTCCACCTCGACCTCGACCTCGACCTCGACCTCGACCTCCACCTCCACCTCGACCTCGACCTCGACCTCGACCTCGACCTCGACCTTGACCTCGACCTCGACCTCGACCTCGACCTCGACCTCCACCTCGACCTCCACCTCGACCTCCACCTCGACCTCGACCTCCACCTCGACCTCGACCTCGACCTCGACCTCGACCTCGACCTCGACCTCGACCTCGACCTCGACTTCTACCTCGACCTCGACCTCGACCTCGACCTCGACCTCGACCTCGACTTCTACCTCGACCTCGACCTCGACACAATTAATAGATATATACATATATTAATAGATATACTATAGCAAAAAAGTGTCGTGACAACTTTTCGTGACAACTTTTCGTGACAACTTTTCGTGACAACATTTCGTAAGAATTTTTTCCGTCTAGCCCCCTTTCACAACGCGCGATAAGGAACTTCGTTCCAAAAACAACTTAAGAGGAGTAATAAATGTTTTTTGAGGAGTAATGATGTTTTTTCTCAATAACCGCAAAACATACAGTTTTGTTTTTTACGACAATGATAACTTAAGGATTTAATCTAGATAAATTACAGACGGAAACACGATTGATGAAACTTTTCTCGATAGATTTATTTTCCAAAGTTGGCTCTTCAAAAACACTAGTTAAACGTAACCGTACCCAAAGGGTAAAAACGGAACCCTATTACTAAGACTTCGCTGTCCATCTGTCCGTCTGTCCGTCTGTCTGTCTGTCCGTCTGTCTGTCACAGGGCTGTATCTCATGAACCGTGATAGCTAGACAGTTGAAATTTTCACAGATGATGTATTTCTGTGGCTGCTCTAACAACAAATACTAAAAATAGAATAAAATAAATATTTAAGGGGGGCCCCCATACAACAAACATGATTTTTTTGCCGTTTTTATAGATAATGGTACGGAACCCTTTGTGAGCGAGTCCGACTCGCACTTGGCCGGTTTTTTGTATAATTCGTTAGATAATCATAATAGCTAAGTAAATTACAGACGGATTCTTTTTAAATTTGATGGTTTTCAAGATAATGCAGATTTATCACTTTTTCCGTCTTATCCGGCTAGATTCAGCCCATACAAAAAGTAAAAAATTTCAACAACAAAATAAAAGTGTAAAAGTGATGATTAAAGGCCTCAATCATAATCTTTTGTCATTTTATGAAAGCCCTATAAAATGTATCGTAAGTTTTCAATGAATAGAGATGGCAACAGATTTATTAGGCATTTTAGCTAACAGAGGGTTATCGGGGCGTTAAGTCTTTAAATCGATGAAATATTAATAGAACCACCCAGGGTTAATCGATTAATACATAAAGTAATCTTTGATAATTTGAATCAACATGGTCATACAAAAAAAATATAAAATGCTAACTACTGCAAAATATATGCATGTACCAAATGTAATGATTCAACGTGCCTCTGACTATTCTCTTCAGACATCTTCAAGGATCTGATCGCCTGGAGACCTCATAGAATGTTTATATATCTATACTAATATCATAAAGAGGAAAGATTGTTTGTTTGTTTGTTTGTTTGCATCGAATAGTCTCCGGAAACTACTGGACCGATTTTAAATTATTTTACCATTAGAATCCTACATTATCTCTGATGAATATAGGCTATATAATATTTTCAAAAACGTTAGGGATCCGTATGAAAACTTCGATAATGTAACCCAATGTATATAAAAATTACCCATAAAATCATTATTACACCCGTGCGACGCCGTAGCGGACTGCTAAATATATAATTTATAAAAAAAAACTGTTCTACTAATTTATTTTCTCTTGTTTCTATTAATTTCATAAATACTTTATTTCAACTTGTAAAATTCTTTCAATGTAGATTGAGTAAACAAAACGACAGAACATAACTTATACCGGCATACTTACGTAGTTCGGATTGATACCGATAAATTCGGTTCCACAGTGGAGCTTTATTCGTTTACGTAAACTTTAGGATTGGCTCTAACAAGGCTGGGTAAGGCGGGCGCGCTGGTGATTTCTACTCTTAAAATCCAATTTAAATGCATTCCTCTGTGGCACAGGAGGGCAGGAGGCCCCGATACGCCCCGGGGGGCAATTAACTTATTCATCCTTAACATTTTCATTGCACAACTTTGAAACTTTTTATACTACGCGTACCTACGTTTCACTTTTACCTCAACTGAATTGGGGGTAAGATTGAGTTTGTGAGCCGATCTGATTGGTATTATAATTTGTTTTTTGATTTTCTTTCAGCTATTTAAGAAAAATGATACTTTAAGATGAGATTTTAAACGTTATTTTATCTAGTAACAGCTTATCGTAGCAATATAAATCTTTGCGCGAGTTCAAAAAGTTAAGGTTGTGTGCGTAAAATTGCCTAAACATTTCTCTGATAGAAAATCCGTCAAAGTTATTCAAACTCGTTCCAAATGCAATTTCAAACAACCTAATAGAAACGGTCTCACTAAGATTGTTGCAAAGTGTAATGGGTTCAGGTGAAATTAACGCAGAAAAATAGGAAAAGTTAGAACGAGTTTTCAGCGTAGGTTTTTTTCCGTTCGCCAAGTAGCGCTGTGATTGTAAACTGCTGAATTTATAATGCTATTTTCGAACTCCACTTCATCGGGAAGTTTTAAACCGGTTCATAATTTTACTTACAACGTTGTATTCGTCCAAGTTTAATTCAATGTGCAGCGTAATGAGTCGAATTTATTGGGAGATCCAAAATTTACATATTGAAAAGTATATGTTAGTTTCTTGTGTAAGTAATATATGGTCGTGGTGTGTAAGCACTTATATATACATACTAGCTGACCTGTGCCCGCTTCGCTGTGCGTAAGACATTTCTAATACCATCGTGGACTTTTTTGTAGACGTTTTTAAGGTGTACAATACTGTAGTACATTATTTTGATATATCTCGTGGTGTTCAGCCAGCATTTGCAATGTAAGCGCAAAAAATGTGTTTATTTACGACATCACATTAGAAACCTCTAAAGTTATCAGTGTTTCTCTACTATATTATGCATGTATTATACATATAAACCTTCCTCCTGAATCACTCTATCTATTAAAAAAAACCGCATCAAAATCCGTTGTGTAGTTTTAAAGATATAAGCAAACATACATACATACGCGGGAAGCGGTGAACTATGTAGTGAAGTATAGTTTTAGGATCTGAAAAAACGTTTTTTTTTTTTAAATAAAATAGAAAATAAATAATAAGATCACGACTGTAATCCCCAAGTACGGTAGACATCCTCTCAGATCTCCAGACGCTTCGAACCTTTGAAGATGTCTAGAGGGGGTGGTCAGAGGCACGTTCAAATATTATATTTGGCACATGCCCACAATTCACACTAGTTAGCAAGCCCATCGCCGCTTATAAGAATACTAACTGGTTTCCTTCTCCGTTTTGAGCACGTGTTTTTGATGCGCATATATTTATTTTCGGACAGAAAAGTCCATCGCTGCACGTCGGGATTCAAACCCACGACCTTCAGATTGAAAGACAAGGTACCTCCCACTCGGCCAACACGGCTTATATTTACTCAAGTAGCGTTTTGAACTGAAGAAAAGATTTATTTGAAGGAAAAGTAATTAGAAGTGAATTAAAATTGAATCGTAATTAGATCCTGATCAAATTCATAATATGGAACTATCCCTCACGTATATTTAAGTACATGTAAAAGTTAAGTATAGTTGCTTTTTTTTAAAATTTTATGAAATATCTTTCTATCTCACACAGACATAATTTATATAAGACCACCCTGGTGACTCCAACTTCTCTACATAATAGAGATAAAAAGCATTAAAATCTGACCAATAATAATCAGCCACCAAGTAATCGGTCTAGATAAAAGAACATAAACCATACATCATAACCTTCTCAATTTTTTAAAGTTGGTTAATAATAATAATTAAATAAAGGCCACTGTGCATATTGTCTGTTTATCAAAACATTTTTTTATGTTCCCCCTACGTGCTTTGATAGCGTTATCGGTCTACTCTCACAAGTATGTTATCGTCATGCCCTGCTCGTTATGTCTTTATTATGTTAACTATTATTAGTCAACCTTGAATGTAATGTCATAATGACATAAAAGTTTATCCTCTAAAAATAAATTCCTATGGAATGTTTCTATTAAATTTTGACGACGCGACCACTCCGAGCTATTAATGACGTAAAATTCTTTATAGATTGCAATGAATGGAGTCATGTAATGGCCCATGTAGGAGCATAAAAATGAGTCAAACTTTACCAAAACGGATCTTCTCAACCGACGAAAAAGAAAGTTCAAAATTCGACGCGTATATATTTTTACCTAGTGATCTGATTTAGATGTTTTTGATGTGAAACATCTATAGAGGCCGGTCAGACCGGCTGTTGGTCTGGCGCCGTCCCGTGGCGACGCATACCGCGTTCGATCCGGTTCGCGATATCCTGACACGATGTTTCACACCTGCCAGACGTGACGGCTCACATTTTTTTTTCTATTCTGTAAAGAATAGTCCAAAGTTGGTCACTTTTAAATTGTAGGACTAATAATAGGTAGTTTCTTAATACAACTAAAAAAACTGATGTTTCTTAACTTTTCGACAGGTTGAAACATTTTCATCAGTTTTCTTTTTTTCGTTTTTAAAACATAATTATTAAATTCGTTATTCGGATTTTTCGGTGATATTTACAATGTCAAGTGAAAATTCAGACTGGACTGGACTTTCTGTTCTGCCCGAGACAAAGTAAACCTACCTACTCTCTTAGCTAAGACTGTGTCATCCAAAGGAAAAACATGATCAATACGCGGAGCTGTTTAAGCCGCGGGCTTTTTCATGTTATCAGCCAATTATTTATTAAAAATATTGTTTTTCTCAACCGCGAATCTAAAAACACGATTTTCAGATCGAATATAATCGAGGTACCTCGCACTAAGCTAACACCGTTATGGCTATTACGTAGCTCGTTTGTAATTAAGAAAAATAAATATGAGTATTCTTAATCATTTAAATTAGCCTCATATTTTCGTTTGGTGTGGCTCATCGAAATATTTATAAAAGGTTGCGATCGGGCGATAAGCAAAAACACGCGTTTCTAACATCTTTTCGGACCCTATTTATTTGAAAGGGAAGCGATGACTCAAGCAGATTTGCAAGACGTCTGTGCGCCTTCAGTGGATTACTTTGCAAGTCTTTTATAAGAGTCGTATCATGGAATAAGTTATAGTTTAAATTGACAAATGTTCACCTACTAGCCAATAGCTAACATAACGATACTAAAATAAATAATGTCATAAAACATTTTTTTAAGTTTAAAAACTGGACCCTATTACTAAGACTTCGGTGTCCGTCTGTCTGTCTGACACAAGGCTGTATCTCATGAACCGTGATTGCTAGACAGCTGAAATTTTCACAGATGATGTATTTCTGTTGCCACTATAACAACAAATACCAATAACAGAATAAAATAAATATTTAAGTGGGGCTCCCATACAATAAACGTGTTTTTTTTATGTAATCCGACTCGCACTTGGCCGGTTTTTTTTATTAAATCTGTTCACTGTTTACCCCCTTTAAGCCACGGATACACTGGGGGGCAAATGGAGCTACAATGTTCCGCAACATGTCGTTCAACAACTACGTGAATGTCTCTGAGACATTGTTGTGGAACTTTTTACTGGCCACACTACTCGGTGTTTAGAGAAATGTCGACCGAGCTTCAAAGTGACACAGGCCTGGCCAGTTTCATCACTACTTAAGGATATTAAATCCTTTCCATCTATGTAAGGAGCTTGTTTTGTCGACTGCCCGTCGTTTATCGTAATCTTGTGGCGGTAAATTAATACGATAATCTGAGTCAGTAGCTAACTCGACAAAAGAAATATCGTTATTTTAGGCGAATTGGTGACTTTCACAAAATCCTATCGGGAGCATTTAGACTTTTGAAAACTGAAGACCCCTACTAAATGTTCTTAGTGAAAACAAAATTGTTTAATAGGCTATTTAACGTATGAAAAAACAAGTGTTGTTGATAGTAATCTATGTAAAATATGCCTTCATAAAGCGTTATCGAGTAAAATAACTTGAAAATAAACAATGATTTATTAAAAAACCCATAATTCAAATTATCTATTTTCGTGACACAAAACGGTCAGGATTAGATATTTAAATTGTCAATATTTAATTTACATTTTAGGGCCCAATACTTAACAGAATTAAAAATAATATTTTTTTATCTGTTCCACAGTCACAACTGAATATCTAGAATGGTTTTCAAAATCTTGTCAATTAGCCTTGTAGAAAGATGTTTAACTAATCACTGTTTTTGGATCAATGCGAAACGACGAAAAATTGTTATTTCAAATATTCCATTATTACGGCAATGCTACATTCAATAGAGGAGGTAATGAAAAGTGGCCTGGTGGCCTAATCTTGAAAACAATAAACGATATCGGGACAATAATTGCATCTTTCAAAACTTTCGTGAGTTGTACTACACATTATTACAACAACGGGATCTACTCACGTAAATGATAACCACCTCTCTTACTCACCCTGAAGAAGATTCTCTAGATGAATCGAAATATTGTCGGTGTCCTCATTGACAATTTATTATCATTTACGTGAGTAATTCCCGTTGTTGTAATAATGAATAATTGCATCGTTTGGTACCAAGCGACCAAAACCGCGGGTAGAAACTAGTTGTTTACAAATACATGCAAAACATGTTAATTACATGTAATGACCAAATACCGCCAGGAAATGATTCATATGCCTACTCTCGTAGTAAAAGTTGCTGAAGGTCTTTTTATTAACAATTCGACGATCACAAACCCTTTTGATCTCGCACAGTAGGTATTTAATTATTTATTTGCGCAGTGATTGAGAGTGGTATCGCAATGACCTTTGATTATATAACAAAACAAAGATTTATTAAGCCGTTGCTTGCTCCAAATACCTATCAGTCAGTGCAAATAATTGGTCCGAGATAGGTCAGTATATTGGAAGATAAATATTTTAGGTAAGTCATTTTAAAATATTATGCAGTAAATTAATAGGATTATAACTGTAATCCACAAGTACGGTAGATTATCCTCTCAGATCTCATAGGCACTTATACCGTTGAAGAAGTTTAAGAAGCAGAAGCACGTCCAAAATTTACATTTGGCAAGTGCTTACATTTTGGAGTTGTTAGTTAGCATAACATACGTGACAGGTTGCAAACCCATCATCGCTAATAGTCCTACAATAAATAAAATTATATAATAAAAAAAACCAAATGAAGTTATTTACAAAATTATATTCACGTTATTTATATTTTATCAGAATAATCTCTTAAATTTCACAAATATACAAACAGACAAACATCTACCCGTTTATCTATTACAAAAGATTGCATTCAACATTCACTTACGAGTCACGTCACGTACAAAATAATTACACTAGTTAATAAATAATAGATAATTTAGTAAAATATTAAACCTAATTTGTAACATATTATCATCTTGTCGTTTAAATTTCAGTCATTATGCAAATGCAATAATAATGTCTATATCCAAATCAATTAAACAGTCAAAATGCAAAATAATTAACATCGTATTTATAAAGTTGATGAACATTAATTTCATACACAGCGGCATACATACAGCGGCATCTAATCCAAAACCAAGCATACGAGTATCTCTTACTATGGAAATCAGATTACTGATAGAATGCAATAATAATTATATTTTAATATAATTTTACTTACTAATATTTTAAATCTGAAAGTTTGGGGGATGTCTGGATAATTTTGTATGATTCACGCGCAAACAACCGACGGACTTTGATGATACTTCGAATATATATGTAGAGATCCTGGAAGACCATACAAAATGGTTTATATCCAGTACCACACAAGCGTAGACGCCGGTGGGAGCTAATAATAAAAAGTATAAAAATCTTAATTTTTCTTACAAAATTGTGGGTTACATGGGTTGGGATCTCCTCTGTTAAGTCGAAATAACCTGTATTAGAGAAGTCCCCTCTTTATTTACGGTGGTCTATATAATACTATATACTTACTAATAAAATTTATTCCATCTGGAATAATGTAAAAACTTTTTAATTACCTACACTTTATGTTGTTTTGATCTTTACCCTTTTAAAGATACGTTCAGATTAAGGTCAAGGTAAGCTTTAAGTTGATCTTTTTTATATCAAGTCGCAATTCGATTATTATGTTTATATAACAAAAGTTTATTATGTTTATCGGGCTCGCCAAAATGAATACAGACAAATGACGCGATTATTGTTTTAATTACATAATTTAAGACGAGTAATCAATGTTTTTGATGAATGCTGAATCGTTTTTTCTCAATAATCGCAAAACATAAAGTTTTGTTTTTTATGACAAAGATAACTTAAGAATTTAACCTAGATAAATTATAAACAGAATCACGATTGGTGAAACTTTTCTCGGTAGATTTATTTTCAAAAGTTGGCTCTTCAAAAACACTAGTTTCGTTTTTAATCAAAACTATGAATAGCTAAACAGTTCATTTTTGTATAATTCGTTAGATAATCATACTAGCTAGCAAAATTAATGACAATTTTTTTTTTAAATTTGATGCTTTTCAAGATAATGCAGTTTTATCACTTTTTCCGTCTTATCCGGATAGACTCAGCCCATACAAAACGTCAAAAATTTCACTTATCACCATAACTCATAGTAATGTTTAATGTGCAAATGCATTATTAGCTCGTACTCAAAATTATGAAGAAAAACATAGTGAGGAAACCAGTTAGTCACTACATAGTATAAAGCAAAGTCGCTTCCCGCGTCTGTATGTCTGTATGTATGTTTGCTTATCTTTAAAACTACACAACGGATTTTGATGCGGTTTTTTTTAATAGATAGAGTGATTCAGGAGGAAGGTTTATATGTATTAAACCCGTGCGAAGTCGGGGCGGGTCGCTAGTATTTTTATAAGCGGCGATGGGCTTGCAGGTTGCATTCACGTATGAAATGTAAAATATGTGCTGACTGCCCCCTTTCAGACATCTATTAGGATCTGAGAGGCTGGAGAACTTAGTGAATGTCTACTGTGTTTAGGAATAACAATCGTGATCCTATTGATTTATTCATAAAATGTATTACTTTGGTTTGAACTTTTAAAAAGATTCTAAAAAAAAACCGGCCAAGTGCGATTCGAAGGGTTCTGAACCAAGAATCTAAAAAAACCTGTAAAAAATCACGTTTGTTGTATGGGAGCCCCACTTAAATATTTATTTTATTCTGTTTTTATAGGTATTTGTTGTTAAAGCGGCAACAGAATTACATCATCTGTAAAAAAAATAACTGTCTAGCTATCACGGTTCATGAGATACAGCCCTGTGACAGACAGACAGACAGACAGACAGACGGACAGCGAAGTCTTTAGCGAAGTTTTTACGTACGGAACCCTAAAAATGAATTACCTAAGTAGCTATAAACTATGCATAACTATAGATTTTTACACGGGTCTTTATCACGTAATTTAATTTTACCTTTCATTTATTTTCCTGACGTTTTGACTATGTTACAATACAGCCATGGTCGCGGGCAGACTCTAATGACCTGTGTAATCCTACTAATATTATAAATGCGAAAGTTTGTGAGTGTTTGGATGTGTGTGTGTTTGTTACTCTTTCACGCAAAAACTACTGAACGGATTAAAATGAAACTTTACAGCAATATAGCTTATACATCAGAATAACACGTTTAACGTTTCACGTTTAAGTATGTACTTACCTTTAAGCAATGTGACTCGTGATAGCACAAGTTTTAAACCTCTGTGGTTTTTAGTGCTATTTTTAATTTTGTTTTTGTGTAAATGATAAATAAATAAAAAAAACACACATAGGTTACTTTTAAGGCTAACTTAAGCCGGGGCGAGCAGCTAGTAATCTATTGTTATATCTACTAATCATGATTGTTTGAAAAATAATATAGATGCCAGTATAAATGTATGAGTTACAGGTTCAGCAACATGAATAAGCTACTACTAGTGGTTCTGTGCATCGTAGCAGCATTGGCAGTCTCAGAGGCAAAGCCAACAAAGTGCCAAAGGTAAAAACTGAAAAAGAAAGAAAGAAAACACATTTTATAATGAGATTAATTAGCTGATTAAATAGTTGGCCGAGTGGGACTTTAATATCTAGTAACCTCGACTTTAATATCGAAGGTCGCTGGTTCGAATCAAGGCGTTCATCAATTGATTTTTCTGTTCGAAAAATTTATTTGCGCATGTAAACACGTGCTCAAAACAGTGAAGAAAAACATCGCGAGGAAACCAGTTAGTATTCTTATAAGCGGCGATGGGCTTGCAACCTGTCACGTATGGAATGCTAACTACTGCAAAATGTGGGCATGTGGCAAATATAATGTTTTGACGTGCCTCTGACTACTCCCACTAGACATCTTCAAGGATCTAAGCGCCTGCGGAGATCTGAGAGGAATGTCTGCCGTACTTGGGGATTACAGTCGAGTTTGTATGAAAATAAAATAAATAAGAATATATAGGTATTTTTATTTATTTATTCCTTGATTCTTAATAAAAACTCGGTGATATGAAAGTTGGTATGTGCTTGTATGTTGATCACCCAACCGCGTCGTAAGGAAATATACCAGAAAATAACCAGCCAAGTGCGAGTCAGGCTCGCGCACCAAGTGTTCCGTACTACTAACTATAAAAAACGGCAAAAAAAATGACGTTGTTGTATGGGAATCCCACTTAAATATTTATTTTATTCTGTTTTTAGTATTAGTTGATAGATCAGCAACAGAAATACATAATCTGTGAAAATTTCAACTGCCTAGCTATCACGGTTCATGAGATACAGTCTTGTGACAGACAGATGGACAGACGAACAGACAGACGGACAGCGAAGTCTTAGTAATAGGGTAGGTCTACCCTTTGGGTAAGGAACCCTAAAAAAGCGAGGTCAAATTCAAACAATAATATATATTTATTAGTGTAACCCACAACAATATCTATACCTACCTACATTATTACATAAGCTTTATTTTTCAATAAGTAACAAAATTATGACCTATTTCTTATTACGAGATAAAAAAAATTGTGGGTACCAATTTTTTTACAAACATGACTAGGAAGCTAATATACTGTAACCATCGCGGATAACGATTTTTTTTCTTGTTTAGTAATTTAGTGATGTTTATCTGGTTTGATTTGGTTGGGCAAACGATATGTAGTATCTACCGCTTCAACCAACAAAGTAGTAACTCGAAAGTAGTTAGCTACACTTGAGGTGATACTTGAAATTTTAGTTTTTTTTTGTATGGGCTGAGTCTACCCGGATAAGACGGAAAAAGTGATAAAACCGCATTATCTTGAAAACCATCGAATTTGAAAAATAAATCTATCGAGAAAAGTTTCACCAATCGTGTTTCTGTTCTTCATTTATCTAGAGTTACCTTTCTCATAATTAAGGCGGCTGTTTCAAATATGACAGCTCGCATTTTTTGTACTTTTCCGTATTCTGTGGCCGCACACTACGAATAGTGCAAACGCACACATTGAAGCTACTTCACACTTCATTTACCAAGACTAAATAACTAGTCTTGATACTTGAAAATATTTGGTGCAATAGGTATGTCATATTTGTATAGGTAGGTATGTACTTAATAATTTTATAGGTTGCACTTGACAAAAAGAAAATAAATATAGAAAAAATTAATATATATATTATAAGACAGGTTACAAATCGTAAAGTGCATTACTACACATTAGGTACCTATACCTACTAATAAAATACATTATGACAAAACGGTAAGTATCGTTTTTTTATAAGCTCTTATTTAACTTGCAGTTTATGTACATATTTATGTATCTATGTTTGATAAGGTGTAATCTTGCAACTTAATTTTAAGCAGTTATCCCCAATCGATTGAGCTGAAATTTTGCATACATAATATGGTGACAGCGAGCTGATCTGATGATGGAGTCAGGAGCTGTTCAACGGAACTCTTCACTAAATAGTCGAATTGAGGCAAAACTTTGCATATCTATATACCTGGTCTGATGATGGAGGTCGGATGTAGCCATCGGAACTCCTCAACTACACAACATAACCACGTCGCGTTTGGGCTCGTTATTTTTATCTTGACGAGAACTAGAGCACAAGAATTTACAAAAGCTTGATTTAAAAAATATATTTTTAATAAAAAATATATTTTTAATAAAAAATCTTATTGTCATCTAAAATCGATGACGGCACCGTCAACGTTTCGAGTACCACTCACAGAAAGTTTTGAAAGTGAAATACTGATAAAATATGTAGGTATGCTTTTGAATATTGTGTGCGAGCTATGATCTCGAAGATCCATAGACAGCGCGTAGCGAGGGTCAACAAGTTCTGGAATTAAACAGTTATTGTAAAATTTTACTAAATAATCTTCCATAATATTTTCTTTCCAGAAAAAGAGATGACCAGCTGCTCTTTTTACAAATTCATATTTTCCATTGTATTTATACTAAATGACATCACAAACCCGCAATACTTTTTAAGACCTATCCAAAGACATGGAGAGTATGCGAGAAAAAAAAAAACATCTGAAAATATATATTTATTTCTACCACATTGTCGGCGTGACTAGTATATTCATGCCAAATTACAGCTTTCTAGTATTAAGAGTATCTGAGCTAAGCTGCGGACGAATGGACGGAAATGGCAAAACTATAAGGGTTTTTTGTAAACTACGAAACACTAAAGAGCACTTTCAGTATTTCGAATTAAACAATTTTTCAGGACACTTTATTATTTTTTTAATATTTAATTATTTGCATCATGTACAACTTAAGTATATGCCATCAAAAACAACTTGTAAAAATTAAAATAAAAAGCCAATTCTCGCAACGCAACTCAGTTCTTCTATCGTAAAAAGTTGTGAGATTTCAATGTCTGTCTGTCTGTCCAAAAAATGACCTGAACTGTTTCGAGAAAAGGATGGTACGACTGTGCCGCTTTTTTGCTTAACTTGGCGGGGGCACTACCGTGCCCCCAGATAAACCTTGCCTTGATAATAACAAATACCGACCTTTTTAGAAGGTTCAACATTTTTGGTTCAATGCGTATCGTATCATTCGTCAGTCATTCATCAGTCGTCAAAATTGATTAATGCTAGATTTGTTGCACACCAGCACTCGGAGTCTTTTTATAGTTTTGGGGATGTTTTTAAATTAAAAATAGCATATTTATAAGCTAGGGGTATATTTACATCGACAGCAAATTTCAATTTCATCCGTTTAGTCGTTTAAGTCTGATTGAGGTACAAACATCCAAACATACCTAACATCCGCACAAACAAATCAGATTTATAATATTAAATGTAGATAGATAATAAATATAAATTATATTCGTAATCGAAAATTCAGGTAATTTTTCGCATTTTGTTCAGATAAAGTATCAATTTTTTCCATCCATGTATAAAAAAACACGCTTGGTAATATAGGGGAGGCCGGGTTAAAACCGTACTAAGGGTCATGGTACCTTTTTAGAACTTTCATTTCAAAACAGAAATGTATCAAATCATTATTTATTTTTATTTAGTAGGACTAATTAGGGACACAAACAGGTTCACATTTTTCTGAAATTTAATATTTTTATTGCAATAACAATCAAATACGAAACATCTGCTTATTTCGATTTTGCTCCAACGCGACGTATGCAAAAAGGTAAAACCGTAAACTATTATCATACTGTTTCGAAACGTAACTCGATGTAACGCATCTTCTACAAAAAAATCATCCAACTCTTTCATAGTCTGTACAGTGTACATGAGCCCAGCCCTTACAACTCATGCATTGTACCTAACCTTCATCTGTGTGGCTTGCACCAAATTCGTCAAGGCAATATATTATACAAATGTTATCATTAGTTTTGCATGTCCACTATTTTACCCCAGTATCCGGTTATGTCAGACTTCCCCTAAATTCGAAGAAAAATGTGACGTGGACGTGCTTCCCCGAGCGCGTCTGAGCGCTGACTGACGTGCCGACTTGAGGTGAATGTGAGTTTTGTATGGAAAAAATGTATGGATAAGTTTTATTGCATTTTATATTGTTCATAAATGAAAAAGTAAATTATTTGAAAACAAGATAATGCCACGCGGTATAGAGAAATATAAAATCTACAATTTCGTATTATTTTCAAATAAAAATATGCTGTGGGTCTAAAGATATTGGTACCTAACCAGACCCCATTTTTCGACATTTTCAGCGGTTCTTGCGACGGTAAAAACGTATTTTTTTGAAAATGTTGTATAGAACTGGCCAGTTTTTATTATCTACTATTAAAGATGAATATATTATCAGTAATTTTGTATCATTATATCCTCACAATTGTGATTCCTGGTTTTTAAATCGGTACCTGAAAATCATTGAAATACGTGTGTGGGTGTGAGCCGGGCCTTAACAAAACTGTACGTTTTGCGGTTATTGATAAAAAAAAACTATTCTGCATTTATCAAAAAAAAATATATAACTCGTTTTAAATAAAATTGTATAAAAATTTTATATTAATTTTCCAGAGGATCGCAGCATCACTTCAATTGTGTCTTCGAGGACGAAAGTGCCGAGGTATTTAAATTATTAAACTAGTTTGTATGAACCAGTAGCCCTTTTGCGTAATTCCACTGATACATTATCTTAATCTAAAAAAGCCGTGTTGGTCGAGTGGGAGGCACCTTGACTTTCAATCTGAAGTTCGTGGGTTCGAATCCCGGCGTGCAATGGATTTTTCTGTTCGAAAAATGTATATGCGCATCAAAAACACGTGCTCAAAACGGTGAAGGAAAACATCGTGAGGATTCTTATAAGTATTCTTAATAGCGGCGATGGGCTTGCAACCTGTCGCGTATAGAATGCTAACTACTGCAAAATGTGGGCATGTGCCAAATATAATGTTTGGACGTGCCTCTGACTACCCCCACTAGACAACTTCGAAGGATCTAAGCGTCTGGAGATCTGAGAGGATGTCTACCGTACTTGGGGATTACAGTCGTAATACTATTTTTTTTATCTTTATCGACTTCAACTGTCAAATTCCCACTGTGGTTTTGACAGATACATAATGTTATTGGTGGCAATTCTGTTGTGTCCACGCTAAAGAAAAAACTTCCTTATGCTCTTTTTTACGTTAAAGTCTAAATTAGCGTGGATAGAAATTCACAACAGAATCGCCATTGTCAATTTGATTAAATTAAATTACACAAAATGGCGTCTGGTCAGCCTTGGTGACGGAGGTCATAGAAATAAGCCTAGCCCTAAGTCACTGATAATAATTTAGAACAGATCATAGGTTAAGGGTTTGTCCTAGGGTACTAGAGTTAGCGCTTAATACTTATCATCTTGTTTTGATAACTTTGACAAACAAACCAATTATAATAAACTTTATTTTGGTACAAGCTATATAATTATTAAGATAGAGACAGACGGTCCTACATAAAATACAAATTGTATTTACTGGATCTTTCTTGATCTACCTCATAGATATCTTAAGTATAAAGAAACGCAAAAGTACTTAGAAATCTGACTGATAGGATGTATTAATGTCTATATTTAGTTATTTGTATGTGTGGGCGAGGTGTCTATGTATATCCAAGAAAAACTTAACTAGCCAACGTGTAACATTATATGTTTCAATCGTTTCAGAAATCCAAAAAAAAATGTAAAGAATCCTCTTCGTCCTCTTCGTCATCATCATCATCGTCGTCGTCGTCGTCGTCGTCATCATCGTCGTCGTCTTCATCGTCATCATCAGAGGAAGATGATTGTGTAAGTGAATATACGAATGTTTAAATATACAAGCTTTCTAAACTACTTATCTATAGAAGCCTTTCCTAATAGTCTTGCTGGTAATACCGGACAGCATCAAAATTTTAATAATTATTTTATTAAATTATTAAAAAATATTGGCAGACTTTACACACAGGGCCATCTAACCCCAAAATAAGCAAATACTTATATACTTTTTTATAAATACTTATTTAACAAACATTATAACTCCCATAAACAGAACAAACATCTATGTTCATCACACAAATGTTTGTCTTGGGAGGGAATCGAATCCACAACCTACAGCGCAGAAGGCAGAGCTACTACCAACTGAGCTGTGAGGCCAGTCTTAGTTCTTATTTATTGCTATGATGCTTTTGTTTAGTTCTTTAAACCCCTCGACATAGCTATAGCCACTCCATATTGTTTGGAGAATGTTCGCGAGCGGGTTCCTTGGAGCGAGCGTCGATTGCGACTCTAATGAGCAATAATGATGGAAGTCCCTAACTTTTATAACATTTTCTGTTTTTTATTTACACTTGAAAAGACATTACGGAGGAATTATTACTCGCATTTTTTAAACAAATTTTTTTATTCATACCATTGAGTTCAAATGTTTGAGGTAATTTAATTCACATAATACTTAAAAACTCAGCTTCCGAGTCAAAAACCACGAGAATACCACGAGAACCCACGAGAATATATTATAGAACATAATTTTCAATGGTTTTTTCAAAGGCAATAGTTTCACTATAGTCCAAAAATATTTTTTTGTAATACATTTTAAGCTATGTTCATTAGTAATTAAATTAATAATCGTTTTCAGGACGGCAAGGATAATAAAAACGATTCGTCATCATCGTCATCTTCATCCTCTTCCTCGTCGTCTTCTTCTTCTTCCTCGTCATCGTCATCCTCATCATCAGAGGAGGATAATCACCACAAACATCACAGCAACAAGGAAAATCCATGCGTTAATAGCGTATGTAGCAATATGACATTTAACCTTATACTCTCTACATTACTGTAGACTTCACTACATAGTATAAAGCAAAGTCGCTTTCCGCTTCCCGCGTCTGTATGTCTGTATGTATGTTTGCTTATATCTTTAAAACTACACAACGGATTTTGATGCGGTTTTTTTTAATAAACAGAGTGATTCAAGAGGAAGGTTTATATGTATAATACATGCATAATATAGTAGAGAAACACTGATAATTTTAGAGGTTTCTAATGTGATGTCGTAAATAAACACATTTTTTTGCGCTTACATTGCAAATGCTGGCTGAACCCCACGAGATATATCAAAATAATGTACTACAGTATTGTACACCTTAAAAACGTCTACAAAAAAGTCAACGATGGTATTAGAAATGTCTTACGCACAGCGAAGCGGGCACGGGTCAGCTAGTGACTTATAAAAGAAAAACCGAATCAATTCCAAAAAGGAATTCAAATAATACAGAAAGTCTTCCCTACCTACACCTGATCGAGTTTTTCTTGCCACTACTTTTTCTTATCGATGAGTTAGAATAAAACAAGCAGGTACCATACTTAGGTACATTTTACAAAATAATTCACGCACTTGTAGTCAATGAATGCACCAACCATTAAAGGTAGGATGCAATAAGTCACTGTAGGTATAATATAAATAATATGTGTATGTGTATTTTTCATTTTCAGCACAAGAAATATAGCCATATCAAAGGGACTGTCCGTTGCACCGAAAACAATAATTGAATAACACCTACAGTTTTGTAGTTATTTTAATTAACAGCTTTTTAACAATAAAAACGAAAACCAGCTAATTTTATTGCTTGTTTATTTATTATGTAAAAATAGGATTTATTTTGTTGTCTAGATTTAAGTACAGTTTGATATTATAATATCTTTTCCTACTCTCACTAACTCCTCGATTACGTAAGTTTTGTCATTGATTGCAACTAGAACCATTTTTAGCATGATGATTTCTGTCTACATTTAGTAAATAAATAAAATAAATATTGGTGTACATTTCAGACAGCGCCGTCTAGCCCCAAACTAAGAACAACTTGTACTATGGGAACTAGATAACTGATATAAAACTTATATACTTTTTCTTCCCGCTTTCCGCGTCTGTATGTATGTTTATATGTTTTTTTTAATAGATAGACTGATTCAGGAGGAAGGTTTAAAGGAATCAGCTTTGCACCCGTGCGAAGCCGGGGCGGGTCGCTAGTAATATATAAAAATCAATTGCTGTTCGTTAGTCTCGCTAAAACTCGAGAACGGCTGAACGTATTTATCTTATCTTGGTCTTGAAATGTTCGAAATTCGAATAATTGCCGGAAAAACCCTAAAAAGAGCACTTTTCTTTTTCCCATACAAAAGTTTTCTAACTAAAACTTAGAGTCAATTTGAGCTTTATTGCTATTATATAAAGTTCACTGTTGTCTAAGCAATGTAGGTGTCTTCCTAAGAACGGGAACGGGAACGGGAACGGGAACGGGAACGGGAACGGGAACGGGAACGGGAACGGGAACGGGAACGGGGACGTGAACGGGAACGGGAACGGGAACGGGAACGGGAACGGGAACGGGAACGGGAACGGGAACGGGAACGGGAACGGGAACGGGAACGGGAACGGGAACGGGAACGGGAACGGGAACGGGAACGGGAACGGGAACGGGAACGGGAACGGGAACGGGAACGGGAACGGGAACGGGAACGGGAACGGGAACGGGAACGGGAACGGGAACGGGAACGGGAACGGGAACGGGAACGGGAACGGGAACGGGAACGGGAACGGGAACGGGAACGGGAACGGGAACGGGAACGGGAACGGGAACGGGAACGGGAACGGGAACGGGAACGGGAACGGGAACGGGAACGGGAACGGGAACGGGAACGGGAACGGGAACGGGAACGGGAACGGGAACGGGAACGGGAACTTCAAACAACATTTGTCTATTGCGATACGAAGTTCGCCGGGTCAGCTTGTAATATACATATTAACACCCAAAATGGATTGCAATAAAACTTACGTGATTGAGGGTATTTGTTTGACAACGCCAAGTATTTCGACTAAAAGATGTTACTTTTGATGCAAGTTTTTCATTATACAAAATTATTTTTATTTTTTTCGTTTTATACTAATCAGTTTGAATGTAAATTAATGTGAGTGCTTATGGATTTGTGAATCGCTATTTTATTATGAATAAAATATAATACAAAAACTTTTATTTGGATGTTATTGCCCTTAGGTAGAGTGAAGGAAATATATAATTACCCTTAAATTAGCATGAACACGTGCTCAAAACGGTGAAAGAATACCAACCTCGTGAGGAAACCGGTAAGTATTCTTATAAGCGGCGTTGGGATTCCAATTGAATGCTAACTATGAGGGCATGTGCTAAATATAGGGCTGCCATCCGTCCGGGTTTCCCCGGATTTGTCCTAGTTTAGAGGGCGTCCGGGGAGCGTCTGGGCGGGGTTTCATTTGTAGTCCGGGTTTAAAATTTGGCCACCTGCGACACAAGCACTGTGCCGGAATTGTGAAATCAACTTTTCGATTAAGGGAGCCGTTTGTGAAATATTAGGAAAAGCGTTGGGAAGCGTGAAAAAAATCACAACTTAAAATTAAAAAAATACCTGTTCAACTAACTAACAGTTCTGGGCTTCCGGGTTCTCACTTCCGGGTTCTGGGCTCTAAAATCCGGGGTTTTCACGCGGGTTTTCTTGTCCTGGTTGCCAAATTTTAGAGATGGCAGCCCTAGATAAATATAACGTTTGGACGTTTCTAAGGTTCCTTGTCCCTTGAAAGTGTCTGAGGAGGGTAGCCATCAGATACCTTCAAGAAACGGAGTGCCTGAAAATCTGAGAGTATCTATGTCTATTGTCTATGTCTACCATACTTAGGGATTACAATCGTAATTCTATTACGCTCTATTTAGGTAACTCGCCATATATAAGTCCAGAGACTCACTTGAGGTGCCTTAAAGGACTTTGATTATGTTAAACTGTCCGCGTTGCTTCAAAGTAATTATATTTAAAAAACCAGCCAAGTGCGAGTCGGACCCGCGCACGAAGGGTTCCGTACCATTGTCTATAAAAACGGCAAAAAAAAATCAAGTTTAAGCCCCCTTAAAATATTTATTTTATTCTGTTTTTAGTATTTGTTGTTAAAGCAGCAACAGAAATACATAATTTGCGAAAATTTCAACAGTCTAGCTATCACGGTTCATGAGATACAGACCTGTGACAGACAGACGGACGGACAGACAGACAGACGAACTGCGAAGTCTTAGTAAAAGGGTTCCGATTTTACCCTTTGGGTACGGAACCCTAAAAACGCCTATACTAGGTAAGTTATAAAATCTATGGTTACTTTACAACAGAAAAAGCAACGAGTAAAAAACTATTAATAAATCATATTATTATTCGAGGCCGTACATTTTCCTAGATTAAATATTTATCTTGTAAAGGTGATAAACAATGTTTAATTACTTGTAATATGTGGATCAAAGCCAAGTATTTCAATCACAAAGTGCTTCACGTGCCGCGTCAAGCATTTTTCATTCGATGCCACCATAATATGGCGACAAAGGATATTTCGATCAAAATAACTTACCTACATACTCGAATAGGCACTTTATCGTGTCAAATAAAGTTGGCCTGACAAAAATATTATAGTGTGCAGTAGTTTGGTCAAAACTTTGCAAATAAATCGATTATTCTCTATTATCGGATTAAATCCGTCCGTGTTGGCCGAGTAGGTATTTCGACTTTCAATGTGAAGGTTGTGGGTTCGAATCCCGGCGTGCATCAAAGGATTTTTCTGTTCGAAAAATTTATATGCCCATCAAAAATACGTGCTCAAAACGGCGAAGGAAAACATCGTGAGGAAACCAGTTAGTATTTTTATAAGCGGCGATGGGCTTGCAACCTGTCGCGTATAGAATTCTAACAACTGCAAATGTAGGCATGTGCCAAATATAATGTTTTTACGTGCCTCTGTCTACCCCCACTAGACATCTTCAAAGGATCTAAACGTTAAATCTGAGAGGATGTCTGCCGTACTTGGGGATTACAGTCGTGATCCTATTTATTTTATTTATATTTATCGGTTGAAATCTTTGTGAATGGATATTGTGTTCATAGTTGCATACTATAAACTCTATCGAGAGGTAGATTATAACGCGTGCATATCGAGCTTAGACGAGTTGTTCCCAATTTAGGGAATGCGATGTTTAAATTAAATGAAATTGATCGCTAGATATTAACGATAGATTGAGATTGTAAAATATATAGATTCAAAAATAGTTTGTTTTTTTTGTTATAGCAATGTACATAGCAATGTTACAAATGAAATAACTGATGATTACATTGAATTTATAGTAACTCAAATATAAAAGCTATACCAAAAGATAGACTTGAGTACCCGAAATGTCCGAATCTTTTATTTAAAAAAGTTAAATTAATACTTTTAATCATCTTCATAGAATTGGGAATCATACAGGATTCCAACATTTTAACATTCAGCAGTTTTAACAAAGTTCCATTATTTTAAGCCAAAAAATAAATTGTTTTTGCCTCTGCATGAAAAACGTCTTATACTTATATATTACCAAATGGACAATATTGGTCAGTCCACAGTATAAAATAGCGCACCTCCCGTTAAAAAGCAACGAAACGAATGAAATCGCTGAAGCGAATCTGTATTGCGGGCTCTGCTAACGAGCATTTCACGATGATGAACTATGAGGGCTCTTATTCATAATGCAAAGGAACTTTATACATTTTAAGCTCACTCATAATAATTAGTCTGTTCAAAGTTGAAACTTTGGACCAATAAGCAATTTTTATAAAGTAAAGTCGCTGTAGAATAAATATAACAATGTTATGAAATGTATCCTTACTATTATTATAACGTGTTTGTACGTTTGTTGGTTTGTCTTTTTTTCATGCTCATATTTTGCAGTAGTTAGCATTCCATACGGGTTGCAAGCCCATCTCGCTTATAATAATACTAACTGGTTTCCTCACGATGTTTTCCTTCACCGTTTTGAGCAAGTGTTTTTGATGCGCTTATAAATTTGCAATGCTAATTGGCATGTAAAATGTGGGCATGTGCCAAATATTATGCTTGGACGTGCCTCTGACTACCCCTACTAGATATATGCAAAGGATCTAAGCGTCTAGAGATCTGAGAGGATGTCTACCGTATTTGATAGCCGTGATAATTTTTTTTTCTTTCATACACCAACGATTATTCCCGAATTCAACTCCTAGTGCAACGGGGGTAGAAGTCGGTTTGAAAATATGTGGCAAACGTAAACGAAGTTTACTCACAACAGTTCTACTAGTTATATCAAAAAATTTACATCTATGAGTAGGTAATTTAAAAAGTAAAGAAACAGACGATGCACTTAACAAGGTCAAAAGAGTCCGCTTTGATAATTTAGGTAAGGATTTTTATAAGCACAAACATTATTATTGAAATGGTTTAAAGAGTAATAAATGCCAATTGACTTCAATTTGTGTTCATTAATCGCCGGCGCGTTCTATTTTATTCACAATCAAGAATTAATTGACTTGCATCGCTACAGTCGAAGCAACTCTACTATTCAAAAACACTCACAATGTTTAAGTTCTTAGCAATCATATATTCGGTAGTGGTTTTAAGTCACGAGTTGGTATTAAAAACACACGATGACGATATGAACAGTTTTTATAAAATAGAAAAAGTGGACGAGCCAGACGAACTGCCTATAATCATTCGTCATATCAAAAATGATAATTCAAAGGTTTTGCAGTACAAGATTGTTGCACCCGATGATAAATTCGACGCTTACGACGTGGAGGATGGCAAAAATTATCTCATCATAAAATCTAAGAAGGAAGCGATCGATGTTGTCCCCTACGGGTTAGTGCAACGCCTGGATAAAATAAAATACATGATCTTGTGGCTGAATTTGTACTGTGAAATGCACCCAGACTGTGACAAATCAGTACTCGATGAAGAGTTGAGAAAGGTGAGTCATAATTTAATTTACATTTAACGGTTTTATCACTATATCAATATAACGTCCGATTTCCTTATATTATTAAAAAGATATGCAATCTATTACCTCGTATGAAGTCATGATTCATTACCGGATTACCTCGAATGCATACCTTACAAAATTATTTAGAAGAAATCGGGTTATTCATAGAATAAATATGTTCAGGTCATATAAAATATCATACCAGTTTGTCGTTATCATAGTTTTATAGTTTGCTGTTATACACATAACTGTATGATAAAAGCTAGTGGACGACTATGATAACTATTGTGTTATTGGTTTAAAATGACGTCTGCGTTCACGCGTATAGTCGTGTTCACTTTAATAGTCAATTTGCTGTTCCGTGTTGCCGCAGCTCCCTTCTCCGCGCAAGATATTCTCGACATATTCGGTAATCCTTTCGACGATGTCAAAAAGTCGTACAGGCTAAACGTGTCTCAAATGAGCAATAGCTTAATTGGAACCACTACGGAAAAAGTAAGAGAAGATGGCGTACCCGATCCAAAAATGATAAATACTCCACCAAACTCTAAAGCGTGCGAGAGAGGAACGATAAAGGATGTCAACGGAGTGTGCCGACTGCCATGGTGATCTAAGTCTCATTATAATCAGGACCAGACGACTAGTACGCTATAAGCGTTACAGTAAAATGGACGCGAAAATTGTGTTAGTCATATTGATAGTAATATTGTGTGCTCCACGTGGAGGATGCGGTGTGGTGTTTAACTATCACGAAAAATTGGAAATGGCTACTACGACCACCACAGAGAGCACGCAGACTGGACAAGTGATAAGAGTGCCGGAACTTGAGTGTCCACTCGGCCAGAGGCGAGATACATTGGGCAATTGTAGGACGAGATTCTAGAGGTACCTACCTATCTACATGTACATGCGTTATAGATTATTATTTTACTAGCTTCCGTATTTAAAAATTGCGTATTTGCTATTTTTAGCTATGCATATTCCAAGTTTTATCTAAATCCGTTTCGGGCATTTGGTGTGATTTTGGCACAAATATCAAAACATTCTCACAATCTTTTAGATTTATAATATTATTAATGCAGACCCTGCCACGAGTTGCTGTGGATAAGGTTATTTACTATAAATTTAGATGTAAGCTATCATATCTTTCAAGTTGGATCAAACTGCACACGGTGTGCAAAAATTGATTAAAATCTTGCTTTAAAATTGCAAGACAAACTGATCAACATTAACATTAAACCAAAAAACTTTTTGTTTGATTTAGTTTTTGATCTAAAATTGATTGTTTTTTGTTGTTATTAATTTATATACTACATAAATAGAATTAACAGCTGCTGGGTTATATAATGTCAACGCTAGCTCGATAAAATTGTTTTATAAATAACGTTGACCAATCGTCGTTTCTGAGAATTCTTTATTTATTTTATTAGTATACTTACATTGACAGGATGTCCCAAAAATAGTATCAAGCAGAAGTCCTGCATATACCTTTATGATAGGGTAGAGTGGGTACCTACCCGAATCACCCTGATGTATGTTCCGCGTTTTTTGTACTTTTCGAGTTATAAAGCTGTATCTGTAGAAATCGTTTATAGCTAACCTATTTGATGCATAATCGATTTCTACAGATAAAACATTGTACTAAATGTTTTTGATGAATGCAGAATCGTTTTTTCTCAATAACCGCAAAACATACAGTTTTGTTTTTTATGACAAAGATAACTTAAGGATTTAATCTAGATAAATTAAAGACAGAAACACGATTGGTGAAACTTTTCTAGATAGATTTATTTTCCAAAGTTGGCTCTTCAAAAACACTAGTTTCGTTTTTAATCAAAACTATGAATAGCTAAATAGTTTATTTTTTATATTATTCGTTAGATAATCATACTAGATATCTAAATTAATGACAGTTTTTTTTTTTAATTTGATGGTTTTCAATTCTTATACGGTAAGAATTGAAAACATACAAAAAGTAAAAAAATCACTTATCACCTTATAAAAATAACTAGCGACCCGCCCCGGCTTCGCACGGGTAGCATGTTATTATACATATAAACCTTCCTCCTGAATCACTCTATCTATTAAAAAAAACCGCATCAAATTCCGTTGTGTAGTTTTAAAGATATAAGCAAACATACATACAGACATACAGACGCGGGAAGCGGAAAGCGACTTTGCTTTATACTATGTAGTGATTACATGGGTATCTACGATTCAGATACTTCTCGTAAGTACTCAATTGCTATAATATATTCTTGACTTTAACTTGATATATTTTTTTAGGAACTATTTTTTTTGAACATCCTGTAAATGTAAGTGAGTACTAATAAAATAAATATAGAATCCCCGATATGATGTTTACCTACATTTTGCAACAGCACACATACGAAACGTGATTGGCGTTATTTATAAAACAAATTGATCGATTTAGCGCTATCACGATGCAACCTAGCTTTTAATGGGCAGGTAGTATTTTTTTTTATTTAATAATCAGTAAAACATAATGAATACATAAACAGGTAGGTAGGTACCCACTCTACCCTATCATAAAGGTATATGCAGGACTTCTGCTTGATACTATTTTTGGGACATCCTGTCAATGTAAGTATACTAATAAAATAAATAAAGAATTCTCAGAAACGACGATTGGTCGACGTTATTTATAAAACAAATTGATCGATTTAGCGCTATCACGATGCAACCTAGCTTTTAATGGGCAGGTAGTATTTTTTTTTTATTTAATAATCAGTAAAACATAATGAATACATAAAAAAAGTATTTAGAATTCTTGAATTTATTTTATTTTTATAAATTTTTGTATTAATTTTGTGAATTCTAGAAACTTGATTCTAGAATTCTAAATAAAGGATTTTTTTTACCTAACGTAAAAAGGAGGTTCTCAATTCGACAATTATATTACCTCTGTTTTATTGATTTTACATTATGCTTTTTTTTTCAGGTTGTGTCTGCAGTGGGTGAAACAAAAGAAGATAAATATTTAGAATAAATTATAAGTAAATTATAATAATTATGTTATTTAGCTTATTAGAGGTATTTAAGTTTAATCCTTTGAAAATTTTCTTTAATGTATTTAGAAGTCCAATCAAAAGTTAATATTATGCTATAGATAAATAACTAAAGATTAATTCTGTCAAGTAGCAGACACATGTAAAAAAGATGAAGCCAGCAAGCATTCCTAAGGAGGGTTGACATCAGGCAGGCGGCCGGTTGTAAAACACCCTAAGCTAAATCCATTTGCAACATCTGTTCTCATTTGTTATGCCAACCCCACTAGGATGAAGGATGAAGGATGAAGAAAAAGATATACTTCGCAGTATTAATTTAATTAATCTATAGTTTTCCTCAGGTAATATAGCGAAGCGATACTAGGTCCTTCCACAAAATATAAGTATATACAAAAGTAACCACAACTACTTTAGGTAGACACTCAAGTAAATCAATTGCTAGTTTAACATATATTACTTCACTGATTACTTTTGATATGTACCTACTTGAAATTAACTAATTAAAGTAAATAGGGTAATTAGGCAGCTTTATTTTTTCTTATCGTATACAAAAATATACCAAATTATAATAACTTATTCCTAGAACTGAACGTTTAACAACAAAGAAGTCACTTTGATAATAATGTTAAAGGGCTAGAGGTTATCACAATAGCCGATGTGTGCTTGGACACATTTTATTTACTTAGCACTCAGTTATTACATATCAAAGGAGCCAGTAACAACGTCGTAATTATGAAGGTGGCGTGTTTTATTTTGTGCTGTGCTATACTGACATCTTACAGTGTGGTCAGTGGAGACCTACGCGATTTCATGAAAAACATTGGCAACGCTGCGAAGAAAGATATAAGTGATACCATGAATGCTTTTAATTTTAACAATGAGAATCGCATCATCTTCAAGGAAAGTAAAGAGGACAAAAGAGATTTTTCTGCTGCTCGTACTGAAACCAATCAAGTTAAAGAAGCGAATGTCGAGAAAGAGGAAGCTAAAGTTGAAACTAGCACGCTGTCTGCAACGACTACAGTAAACCCGGCTGCGAAAAGCAATAGTACAACAGGCAAAGATGGTAGAGAAAACTTTGCTGCTGCCTGTTCAACAGGGTTTAAGCGTACTGCCGATGGAAGGTGTATGCCCACATATTAGCTGGATTTTCGGAAATTCTGTTTGAAAATAAAATTAATTTGAAGTAAATTGTTGTTAATCTTTTTGACCTCGATCGACGACCTCAGTGGCGTACGTGGCTGAGACGTAAGAGGCGCGGGTTCGATCGCTGCGGCGGGAAAATCTGCTGTGCAAGTGTGCATACCTATGAATAGTTTCTGGTACTTAGACATAGGTAATTTTATTAGGAACTAAACTCTTTACACTCATTATGGCTTGTTTATTTATCCAATTACATAAATCTAATCTTTAAAATTTTTAGTTTCAGTTTAGCTTCAATTGAGTATGAATATCATTAATATTAAACTAATCATTAAACATTGGATAATTACGCATTGTATTATTAGTTGTGCGAAGGGCAAAATAGCGTTCATAAATATTAATAAAAAAAAATAAAAAATTAAAACGAATTTTGAAATTCATACATTTTATACAATATACAGAACAAACATCTATGTATAACAAAAATGTTTGTCCTGGGTGGGAATCGAACCCACAACACACAGCGCAGAAGGTAGAGTTACTAGTACCAACTGAGCTGTGATGCCAGTCAATTTTTTTAACGAAAAAAAAAGTGTTTTTAATTAATTTGCTTTACTCTTCTGGTGTGACAGCGACGGCTTGAAACATCATATCGGGAGGAATTGAGACTGGCATTCCCCCGGAAAAGCGGTCACTCAAGCTATTTACAACAGTAGTTGCTTTAGTAACGATTGATGGCTGGGTAACACTATTATCTTCATTACTTATCTCTATAGGCAATTTTAGATCATTATTGTTATCTGTGTTAAGCTGCTGCGTATTAGTTGATTGTTGTTGGTTGTTCACCGGATCTATGTTTACATTATTGTCTGAATTATTGTTTTCTGGATCTCTATTATTGTCAGGTGGCCCTCTGTTGCCAGGCGGTCCTCTGTTGTCTGGTGGTCCTCTATTGCCTGGTGGTCCTCTATTGCTTGGTGGACCTCTGTTGTCTGGTGGTCCTCTATTGCTTGGTGGACCTCTGTTATCAGGTGGTCCTCTGTTGTTTGGTGGTCCTCTATTTGCTGGAGGACCTCTGTTGGCAGGTGGTCCTCTGTTATTTTGTGGTCCTGGTGATCTTCGTCGATCAAAGTTTGGCTGATCTCTATAATTTGATCGTTCCCTCTGCTCAGTAGAACCCATAAAACCACGTTCTAGCTCCCAGGACTCTTGTGGAAATCGTTTTTCTATAAAAGAAAAGAAAGGAAATGTTTTGGCACAGGAAACTCATTTGAGTAGTAAAATGATTACTTGGTGGATGGGTGGAACCATATGTACAAACGGACTAATATTTATCTTATTAATTTACTAGCGACCCGCCCCGGCTTCGCGCGGGTAGCATGTTATTATACATATAAACCTTCCTCCTGAATCACTCTATCTATTAAAAAAAACCGCATCAAAATCCGTTGTGTAGTTTTAAAGATATAAGCAAACATACATACATACGCGAGAAGCGGAAAGCGACTTTGCTTTATACTATGTAGTGATGAGGTTTTTTGAATAAACAATTTTATTTAGGTAAACTTATTTTTTTAAATAGTCCTGACTACGCTATTTTGCCCTGTATCGTGATTATCAGAAGCTACGAGTAGATTACCTTGATATCACAATACCCAAACCCGGATATATAATAGTTATTTTATCTTTAAGTTTTATTTCTAAATCAAGTGTAGCGTGTGCTGCTTTTTGAATTTGTGCTGAGGCTCTTTAGTTATTGTTATTATTATTATTTTTTTTTGTTTACGTACTTGAGTAGTACTTTTAATAATTATTCTTGTTTGAGCCTTCACCTTGTTCGATTGGCATCACACTGGAGCTCTACATAGCTTTAAGAAAAGGATCATTAAAAAAAAGGTAGACCCCAAGCCGTGTTTGTTGCCTGATTCTTCTAGGCTTGGTCGCGTGGAATCGGCGTAGCTTCACCTAGTTCCTAAGACGTTTCAAAGTGATCCTTGTGATTTTATAAAAATAAATGATTTTTGAATTTGAATTTGGAACAGATATCTGCAGATCATGCAAATATTTGTCTTACACGCACGGCGCGGCGCCGCAGGAATCGAACCCGCATATCTTGCGTCTCAATCGGGCACTCATCCACCACGGCACCGAGGTCGTCAAATAAAACCACAATTATAATATTTTTTTTATAATCATAGTGAAAATACATAACACAATATTATTATAATTAATATACATTAAACATTTATGATAAGGTACAGTAATGTAGCTGAGCCATATTTACAGAATAAAGCTATTAGTCATCTTCGGGAGTTACGGGAGTTACTTGGTAAAATAAGGGCACTTGAAACTGCGGTTGGAACGGTACAGCAGGCATATCAGAAGTACTCTTGGGTTCTTTCAGAGAACCGAATCTTTCATCGATTAAATATACTGGCGAGTTTGGAATAGGATCAGGTTTTCGTTCCGATCCAATTACAGGTTCTGTATCATCGTCGTTACTATCACGAATGTCTCTACTGGGAGTATTAGACGATGAAAATGAATTGTGAGTATTTTTTGTGGTTGTTAATACGTCCTGTCTTTCTATAGGAAATGTAATAGTAGCGTCGTATGATGGACTATTTGTGTTATTTCGGTAGTCTCGGGGTGGCGGGTAAGGTTCGTTAATCGACGGTCTCCTATTATCAGTTAGTAAACTGCCGTAATCGTAGCGGTCATGTGGTGGCGAGGGAGGCCTATTAGGTGGTGGACCGTGGTCGGGAGGCGGCGGTCTATGAGAGTAAGGACTCCTTTCATCGGGTGGTGGGCCGTGATAATGATGTGGGGGGCCAGGTGGGTAATCCCTACCCCTACTATCTCTTGGTGGTGGAGGAGGATAGTCATCGTGTGGTGGTCCATGGTGGTGAGGTGGCCCATGAAAAGGTGGACGATCGTGATCAGGAGGGCCCCTACCATCTGGTGGTGGTGGAGGAGGATAGTCATCGTGTGGTGGCCCATGGTGTTGAGGTGGCCCATGAAAAGGTGGATGATCGTGATGAGGAGGCCCCCTACCATCTGGTGGTGGTGGTGGTGGCCTGTGGCCATAAGGTCCGTGGTGAGGAGGTGGTGGATAGTCATGTTCGTCTCTAAAACTTCTGCGTTCAAAATGAGGTGGCCTATGATCGTATGGAGGTGGTCTATGTCTAGGTGGAGGTGGTGGTCCTTCGTCATATGACTTACCTTCATAATGTCGAGGTGGAGGCCGACCTCTACCATGGTCAAATTGATCTCTTGAGTGATAGTCATTGTCCCAAGGTTTCCTATCTGGTGGAAGAGGAGGTGGCCCTCTGTCGTAACCAGATTGAAAATTATTGGATTCGCGGGGGGGTTTGTAAGGTCTATTGTTATATGATGAATAACTGTCGTAATTATCGCGAGCGTTTTCTCCGTTATAGAAATCATTTCCGTTGTTATATGTGTCTTTTTGAGGTTGTTCATTTTGGTATTGCTGTTCTTGATAACCGTTGTTGTTCCATGATCTGTTTCCCTGGTCGGCTTGGCGCCGCTGTCTATTGTGATCTGAACTAAGTTTCTGTGATGTATCGCGGTAAGGAGCTGGCCATTCATAATGCGATGCCCGTTTGTCTGATAAAAGAGAAACAATCTTTCAGTGGACAAAAAGTTGAACTTTTGAGTTACACAAACGAATCTTATCTTGTTTCTCCATTTAATATCTTATTAATTCCGAGTAGTCATTTCACGTTAGTACGGTAAACTATTTTATGTTTTACGTCACAAACTCAAGGGTATAAAAACAAAAGGGCAACGACCGAAATATGCTGTCGAGTTTGGAAAACAAGCAACCGCCCAAGGTTCTCCAACAAAAAAACCAAGCAGAAAAACACAAATTGCAAAAAATATATAAGTACGGAGTTAGTCAAAGGGTAACCCTCATTTACATTCAGGCCTACTTCCACGGTAGTTATGTTTATATACTCCTACTTCTCACTTTCATGCTATACTTCCATTGCTGCTTACTGCCGCGGAACTTCAAGGACACTTTGCAGAAGCCTAAGTAGAGTAGTCTAGGGGCTTAAGTGCCTTTGAAATAACAATCTGAGTATTCCAAAAATGGTAAATAGAAAAGATTTCCACCATTCTTGGGAATAACAATTTTACGTAGGCCAACCTTGAAGTGGACTAAATGTAAACGAAGCATTATGTCAAAAAGCAAACAACACAACATTTAAAACCGAACCACTTATATTTATTATGATAATTAAACATACCTCTTCTGTTGTCATATCCAGCTGCAGTGTAAACAGACACAAAAAGAAAAACAGCGCATAAATTCACTATTGTAACTCTAGACATTTTCACATTAATGAAATTATCATGGACTAATTTAATATAACTCAATATTTATAATTATTCACGTGTGTTCATGACCCTGAGTCGCCGTCTTCTAACAACTGACATCTTCAATGGTTGATTTTGTGACCGGTTTCTGAGAGGTTTCGGACACAGTCATCGCATGACCTTCTCCAGTATAACACGTCATTTGGCAAAACAAACTTAGTTCAAACACGATCAGCATTCATAAGGTCGTAAGGAGTCCAAGGGTCCATTTCATGTTTTAACTTTTAATAAGAAAAAATATTACTTTTAACAAATAAACATCTTACAGTCAGTCTTATGTATCTGATGCCCACCAGAAATTACGAGGAACATGGTACCTCAACACCCAGACTTGGAACATATCTGCAGATCATGCAAATATTTTTTTAATACTCGCCTTCCACGTCTTGAGGTCGTCATATTGAACAAAGCCTTTATGAAATGTTATTTATTTATAAGAACAGTAGTGTAATGGAAACGGTGCAAAGAATTTCGCAAAGCTAACGGCACTGCATTTTGCAAAAAAAAACCCTAAGTCAATTGCTTATTTTTACTACCAGGACATTTTCTATCTTCAAAATATTTTAAAAGTAACACGACTCACGACCTAACAGTTAGTTTAAATAAACGTTAGTAGGCTAGGTCATTATACATTTTATTTGTACTACCAACTTAACTCAATGATATGACCTACAGCCATGTACCTACACAGCCATTTTCCTTGTCTTGATAATTTTGGAGTTGACAGTACTAACACGAATGTCTCTACCCGATAAGTTTTACGATCTTCCTGTAAAGTCTCAAGAAGGTTAATTAGTATTGTCAGTTAAAGTACTTTGCATACAATCACCGTGGCTAAATAGCACTATGTATATGTAACCAAAAGACATATTATTTATAATATTACATTGACGTTTCGAAATCACACTACAGAAATATGATATAATTATAAAAGTATCCCTATTTTAATTTTAGGTATCTATTCCCTTATAAGTATTTATTCTTATAAAATAATGTCACATACCTATGAAAAAACATAGCGTTATGTTTATTTTATAAACTATCTTTATTAGTAACACATAACTATTAATTTACACACCAGAGTCTGCCCGTAACATTAATATTGTAACATAGTCGTAACGTCGAGTGAATAAGTTAAAGACACGAGTAAAAAATAATAGTGTTAATGTAAAGAAACTTGAAGGAATAGAGTTATGAAAAGTACGTCGGTACGTCGTTAGGTTTGTATAGGTAGCATGTAAACAAATTTTAATTATGATTGTAAGTATGTAACCTATTCTATTATTAGTAAATTTATCAGAATCGTGACCAAACATAGCGCGGCAATTAAGCGCGGCAGCAGCGCGTACATTTAATTTTATGTTTAAACTAGTCACGCGGCAAACTTGTGTCCTGCGAATACCGCGCGTAGCCGCCGTGCATCTCCGCGCTGTGTTTGGACACACCTTTACTTTAAAAATGATGATTTTAAACTGAACGATAATGGACCGGGTATCGTGGAAACGCGTCTTGTACTTAATTGTATACCTAATTGTTTTGCTATGAATAAAATCTTTCTAAACCCACTAATATTAATACAAAAGTTGGTAGGTATGTTTGTCATTCAATTACGTCTAAGCGATTTTGATGTAATTTGGTACATGCTTGTAGATATATTTTTTGAGCTAGATCGAAACATAAGTTAACTACTTTTTATTCGGCAGTCAAATTCCAGTCATTTATAAGTGTCAAAACAGTATCATGTTAATGCTGGCTGCATTAGATGTTGAGGACTTTCTCGAAATATCGAAATTATTTATTGAAAGTGCTGTTGAATCTCAGAGCTATTGAAGTAAGTATGTACTATGATAATTAGTAAGTAGTAGTTATTTGATCATCATTTTCCTGTTGACTATATTTACCTAAAAAGTTAAGTACCTGTCTAACTAAACGCAATACTTCCATGTAAAATTAAAAACATCACTAAGTGCACTTAGCTCTTAACACATTCTGAATGTAATGTCAACAGAAGCCATTTGAAAATGAATTAGAACTTTTCACATACAGGTCCTTTCATTACGAACTGGGGCCGTAAAGTGAAATGTAAAAGCCACTTACCTAATACAGAAAGCGGCGACAATCTCATTCGGTACGACAAATTGGGAACACCTTCCGGAGCATCACCGCGGCCGCAGTCCCCAGTCCCGGTAAATAGCTATTTATTGTGGCGAGCGCGACACCTGCCTTGTGTGGCCCGGGTTGCCAGATTTAAATGGATAACTTGAGCGAAATATTCAACAAATTTTCCCTTTTGATTCCTTGGCAATTTCCGAAGGTGAATTACGTTTACAGTGTGATTCAAAGCGGTCTAGTTACGGAAAAATATTGACGGTTGTAGTTTTTTTTTGTGGTATTTGGTTGAAACGGTTATGGCAATAAGGCAACAAGAGATGGTTTTAATAAAAGAGTAACCGGACAGTTTTATTTGAAAACTACTGAACCGATATTTATAGAAAGTGTATCTGGTAGTTTCCGTGAGTTGTACTACACATTATTACAACAACGGGAAATTACTCACGTAAATGATAAATTGTCAATGAGGACACCGACAATGTTTCGATTCATCTAGAGAATCTTCTTCAGGGTGAGTGGACCATTAAACCCTGAAGAAGATTCTCTAGATGAATCGAAACATTGTCGGTGTCCTCATTGACAATTTATCATTTACGTGAGTAATTTCCCGTTGTTGTAATAATGTGTATCTGGTAGGTTAAGATCCCAGGAGTCTCCAGGGACATATTTAATTTTTATGCGTTTTCTAGAAATCAAATCATGAAAGAAAACGTATTTGTTCATATATTACATATACCTAGGCAAATTAAGTATCATATAGCTACAAATATAATGTTTGGACGTGCCTTTGACTACCCCCACAAGAGATCTTCAAAGGATCTAAGCGTCTGGAGACCTGAGATGATGTGGACTAGGTATAGGTATATGTATAAATATATACCTAGTTGATAATCGAAGTAACAAAAAATCAAAACCCCACAATTTGATCTCACACGGTTTTTCCAAGTTATTACTAGTTGCCTTGGCCATGTTTGCGGTGAGCATGAGCATGAGCACCCAGGCCACCATAAAAGGTTAAGAGCGGAACTCTTTATGCTATTTTTTTTTGCAAGATAACCTACGTCAATAAGTGATGTCTTTGTGGTTTTTATAATTAAGATTACAATCGTTGTTGTGAGTAATAAATTATTTTCTAAGAATGTATTCTAAACAATTAAGGCACTCACTCTTATATTATTAGGTACATAATTATATTGTTAGTATGTTATGAGGCCGTGTTGGCCGAGTGGGGAGGTACCTCGACTTTCAATCTGAAGGTCGTGGGTTCAAATCCCGGCGTGCATCAGTGGATTTTTCTGTTCGAAACAATTATATGCGCATCAAAAAAACACGTACTCAAAACAGTGAAGAAAACCAGTTAGTATTCTTATAAGCGGCGTTGGGCTTGCAACCTGTAACGTATGGAATGCTAACTACTGCAAAATGTGGGCATGTGCCAAATATAATGTTTGGACGTGCCTCTGACTACCCCCACTAGACATCTTCAATCTAAGCATCTGGAGATCTGAGAGGATGTCTACCGTACTTGGGGATAACAGTCGTGATCCTATTTATTTTATTTTCTATTTATTTATGTTTTTAATAACTACTCATAATATACGTTAAAACTCTTAAGCATAAAGTTCTTCAACCAAAATTCTGCAGCCGGCTCACATACACACTACGCTTCAAAGTTTTTTATTCTATAATACAAGAAAAACTAAACACAAACTAATCAAATTAGTGTATTAAAATCTAAGCGATTAATTTAGTACATCCTAACTCAGCGAACAATTCGGACGGCCAAATTTAATGCCTCTACGATCAAAGCTTGCTTTGAGTCTGCGTTAAATTTGCAGCAATCCAAAATCAGGCGGAAAACTATTGGCAGACTAAATGAACAAGAAGTTTCCGACAGGCACCAGGAACCGTAAAGTCGAGACGTCTTCGTGTACACTTCCAGTAGTTGGAATCTTGGAGGGAAAATTCTAGATACCTCATAATAGTTATTCGAACAAGCTGAGATACGAACACTAGATACAGGAAACCGCTTTCGATAGAGACAAAAATAGAGCCGCGCACGAAAAATCAGCTTGATTCAGGCTATCATTGGACGCTTACTAGAGTATTTTACCTCTGTATAGTTGGAACCTATTCAAAAGTTATCGAAACCGAAAATGTACGAGGATGGATTAGTTTTGGTGGTCTGACAAAATCTAGCTATAAGGAAGTTTGTAAAATATGGTTGCACATTCGTCGTATTGTAAGTAAGTTCGTGTGAGTTAGTGGCAAACTCTGGTGACGGAGTTTTAAGACCCCCTAGATACCTCAGTCAGGTCCTAACGACTTTTTCTAGTCGGGACCTACATCTCAACGTATGTTATGCAAAGCATGGAAAAGTTTAGTTCAGCAGCCCTAGTGTTCACCCATCTTTATAGTGTTTGCACTGAAGGTAGCTTTACTAATTACTTGGTGGTAAAAAAAACCTTTTTAGGGTTTCGTAGGTACATCAGATAAATTGAAAACACTGTTTACGTATAAGCTCTTTACTCCTTTTTACATATTTGGTTCCTGAACGATTCTGTTTGATCAAGTACCTACTCGTTATTTATTTGGTAAATACATTCTTAAAAATTAAACGTAGTTATTCCCTATGACTTATACACGAACACGTCGTGTTAACACTTCTATGTATCTTCTTCCGACTTATTATCTCTATACAGTCGCATTCCCTTTTTTAATTTCACATTTTGTAATAAAAGTTGATGCAATTAATCTTTGGTAGTACAACCTAGCTGCCCGTACGTTACCCGGGTCGTGTTAAGCTCTGGAATGATGTGGCGCCTTAGGGAATTTCACCGCAAAACCAGCCGTGCACAGCTACACATACTATTGTTAGAACTCAGCAATGTTTATAAAATATAAAATAAGATCGCGACTGTAATCTGCAAGTATGATAGACATCCTCACAGATCTACAGACGCTCAGACCCTTGAAGAAGTCTGTGAGTGGAGCATTTATACATTATTTTCGCTGTACCTAAATGGCCGTAATAGTCTACGTATTTGGTATCAACACGATACCTACATCCACGTGTTCCTAAGAATAAGTTTCTCGACAGACTGACAGACAAAGAAGTTATCCTATAAGATAGCACTGTATGAAATGTCCAGCAATATTTATTTCTTTATTTTGTTATAATACCTACGTCGTGAAACAGAGTAGGTATTCATTACTAGACACATATATAGGTAAAGAGTAACGCGAAATCGCCCCCGGGACGACACAGGAACACAAATGGCTCAATTAACCGACCATCCGGCTTCAGTCAGTCAGCAGTCAGAATACAGGACACACTGACTACAAATGGTCAATCGGATATTTCCGCAGTGTTACGAATCGGTTGTGTAGTGATTTAAAAAAGTATATATTTAATAAAAACTTCTTTCTATCATTATGTAGAGCATTGCCAATAATTATCTATAATCTATCGAATGTACCTATTCGTAATTTTACTACTACCACGAATGTAGCTTCTCGTTTTAGATGTTCGATATTGAATATAAACGTTGTGATTTGTGCATTTCCTTTGTCATTTATATTACTAGTGTTATGAAACACACAAAGAATAGTTTGGGTACTTTGTAAAAAGTTCTATTTCGTATCTATCTAATGTCTGTAGATGTGCTCGATGGACGAGATGTCAGTAGACCTATATTAAGAACTAGTGGAAACTCTGGCGACTTCGTTCACGTGAAGTTATTTTCAAAGAGACCTCAACCTCCGATGCACCCTTTAGGAGTTAAATTTTGGGAATCCCTTTCTTAGTGCAAAAGACACGCCAAAAGATATACATCAAAATTCAAGTTTCTAGAACCAGTGGTTTAGATCAGTCAGTCAGTCAGTCCGTCAGTATTATATTATCGTGAGACCAGGCTAAATTGCATTTGTACATTCTGCAAAAATATTATCATTAATTTTATATTTAGCTCTGTTAAAAGCTTCTAAATGCTTGAAGGCTAGATGAGACAGCTTGTCCAAGCTAGACTGAGCGGCTTTCCTTGTAAAGTTTTGAGAGATATTAAATATTGTTAAAAATACTTTTAGGAGTTTCAATTGAATGAAAATGACTTTTATATATTGCATAAACTTATATATAATAACAAATGAATTTACTTTTATAAAACATCTACATATACTACAACAACTACAACTGCAATACACTCAGAAAGTAACAAGAGCATATTTGAGTACGTATTTTATTAATAACTAATTTCAGCACGCAACTTTGCCTGCATGGTACCTACCACTTGAAAAAAAATAGGCTGTATGATATTTAAGGTAATTTTATATATCCGTTTTAAAGTTCCAACCATTGAAGCATCCTCACAAACTTAAGCATTTTATTAAAAAGTATATTTAATTATAAAAAGTTTCCTAGTGGTAGAACGAAAACATTTTGCTTTATGAAAGCCAAAAGTTTTGTTAATCAAAACCCAATAAGCTCTCAATTGTGCGGACTGGCTCTTGAAACTTTCCTTCGATACAGTGCAGTTCGACTAATTGGCTGAATTTCTCTGACTTTTTACGATTTATAAGCAAATGCAGTATAAATTTATAAGTTACTAGCTGACCCGTGCCCGCTTCGCTGTGCGTAAGACATTTCTAATACCATCGTTGACTTTTTTGTAGACGTTTTTAAGGTGTACAATACTGTAGTACATTATTTTGATATATCTCGTGGGGTTCAGCCAGCATTTGCAATGTAAGCGCAAAAAATGTGTTTATTTACGACATCACATTAGAAACCTCTAAAATTATCAGTGTTTCTCTACTATATTATGCATGTATTATACATATAAACCTTCCTCTTGAATCGCTCTGTTTATTAAAAAAAACCGCATCAAAATCCGTTGTGTAGTTTTAAAGATATAAGCAAACATACATACAGACATACAGACGCGGGAAGCGGAAAGCGACTATGCTTTATACTATGTAGTGATGCAGTATAAATTTATAAGTTATTGAAAATATTGAACCATCGCATAATAGGTAATGTGTTAAGTGGAAGTAGGTAGCAGACAGACCGAGACCACAGAACACCTATCGCTAAAGATGGATTACGTGTATTTTATTTCATTTTATTTTTTTGTTAGTCTATTGTACGTAAATTCTTTAGAATTAAGACGTATTTCTTATTTAGTTTATCGACTTGTTGTGTCGCCACATCGCGTCCAGGCCCCGACTGAAAACCAGCGTCGCACCGCGCTTCGCCTACTCCTTAGGTTCGGTGCTGTGCGGCTCAATGCTGAGACGGGGACCTATTTGCCCCCACATGGCACAATTTACTGTTGATTGATTTTTTGTTCTCTTTAGTCATTAATTGTGTTGTGCTTTTGGAGCAAATAAATGTTTTTTCTTTCTTTCTTTCTTTCAGGTAGGTACTAATTGAAAACTACGTATTTTATAACGAATTCTAAGAATTGAGAAGTTTTCATAATTTTGAGAAGTAGATTAAGAAGGTATGTTATCGTAGATATATGGTATTTAGTGTATAGTAAATTGATATAGGTATAACTAAATGAGAAGAAGATCAAACACAGCCAGAAACAATATACCTACCTTTGTTTAGCTGAAACTGTTTTTGCCATTGGTAATTGCTGAACTGCTTTATCATTCGAGACATCAAAGACAGCGAATAGCTAAATCCAAACAAGGTTGTTTCTAATGACACGAACAGTAAGCACGCTGTTCTCTCAAAGGTGTAAATCTCTTAGTATCAAAGTCTTCCCAACGTTTTATGTTAAATAATTTAATCTCACCAGCGGCGTCTAGAGCAACATGTTTTCGCGTAATTTAATCAATAATGTTTGTTGTCTAACGTAACAGAATTTATTTTGCGAAACGAGGATGCGAAAATATGAGCGGGAGAATAAAGAGCGCTATTGAATAGCTCTCATAGAATTTTCAGTGGCAATAAAAAACAGTGCACCCTTCAAAGGCCGTGGAATGGTGGGTTACGTTCGGAAAACAATATAGCCCACGATGTCTCAGTTTATCAGTCGGAGTCAATGGCGATTTTCGTAAAAGTGTCACGTAAATGTAAATCGTTCAGGTCGCGATGTGGCCCGACTGTCAAAAGCAGCCGGTTCGGATACATCTCCGGACGATTTTTTCCCAATGATTACTTCACTTTCGATGCGATGAGGGTGAAAGTTCACTTGTCGCTATTGGAGAGTTTGATATCTTGTTGATACAGTTTATAGTACACATAAGTAGGTATTACTATTGTGATGTACAAAAAAGCATCTATCTATCTAAGCCATGACTCTTCCTTATACATTGACATCGCTAAATGCTAAAGAGAGCTAATAAAGCATAAACTTAAAGTTTAAAATTTGAGTTCAAAAAATTTCGCTGGAAAGTCGCGTCGGCTTTAAATATGCACCATGTCACCACCGGCGGGTATAACACTCAAAATATTATAACGCCCGCCGGCATAATTAAACAAGCATCGCTTCAGGCTCACATAAACTCTGCTAACGAGGTATGCAGGTATCAAACGTCATTTGTCTGTGTATAGTCTTTAGAATACCTTTCTCTAGTTTTATTTACGATGGCTCTTTGTCAATAACTTATCTACGTGATTTTAGGTCTACAAGTATATTTGTTCAAGAAGGCAATAAAATATAAATATTTGTGATGATTTATGTTGTCTGTATTTTATTTTGCCAACTGGACTTTTTGTCCAGAAATGCCCATTGATGGGGATAGTCAATGGGCATTTCTGGACTAACCCATACGAGTATCAATCAGGATAAATCATCATTATCACCTTCCTGTCCTTATCCCACATAAGTGGGATCGGCACTAGTTCTTCTTCCATTTCCCTCTACCGTCATCTCTCATTCCTTTCTTACCCATATCATCTTTCACACCGACCAACCATCTTTTCTTTGGCCTACCTCTACAAATTCATACCTAACATTCTTCCCGTCACATGATATTATTTCCTTCTCTTATTCATGCTAACTTACTATTGCGTATCTTTTCCTAAATAAATCATCATCATTGACGGACGCGAGATATTGTCTAGACACTGATAATCCTTGTAACAAAGAGTACTACATGAGTAGTTTTAGTGAATTTTTTCAAGCTAGCCTTTTATGTCAATCCTCTTACGGGAATTGAAAATGTATTGTATAAATAAATGTAGGTACAAAAAGCACACAATAGTAAGCTTTGTAACTCCAAGTCCAGTTCGTCCGTAAATTGGCTTGGTGCCGAGCTAATAGCAATTTTAATGAAGTAGATAAACTAAGATTCGCAAAGTTCTCAAGTCTGTAAGGTGCGGAGTTAAAGCAATCCCATTTGGCTGTAGGTAACGCTCAGGGCAACTTAATTCTGAATGAACTTTGAATTGGAAAATAAATTCAGAGCATGTTGGTTTGTTTTCATTATTATTGCAGGCGGTGCTGTATATCGATGCATTTCTTGCGGCTGCGGAGAATTTTTTAAAATGGCTGTGTTTTCGTTAAAAAGCACTTTAGAGCTTCTAGACATATCTACGAACGTCATATGTGTAGATTGTGTATGTGTTAGTATTCTACATGGATATACAAACGTCATGTGTAGTTTATATCGTGCAATGCTATTTCTAGTTCTCGAATCGATAAATGGGAGGTACGTGGACCTTCAATTCGAAGGTTGTGGGTTCGAACCGTAACCGTATAATTTTTAGGGTTCCGTACCCAAAGGGTAAAAACGGGACCCTATTACTAAGACTTCGCTGTCCGTCTGTCCGTCTGTCTGTCACAGGGCTGTATGTCATGAACTGTGATAACTAGACAGTTGAAATTTTCACAGATTATGTATATGTATATCTGTTGCTGCTATAACAACAAATACTAAAAACAGAATAAAATAAATATTCAAATGGGGCTCCCATACAACAAACGTGTTTTATTTCCGTTTTTTATAGATAATGGTTCGGAACCCTTCGTGCGCGAGTCCGAGTCGCACTTGGCCGGTTTTTGTAATGTGGTTTGTGACAATTATTATAGACAAGTTTAAAAAAAGAATCTAAAGTTTTAAATATAATCTTAATATATATAAATTCCGCGTCACTTTGTTTGTCCGCGATGGACTCTTAAACTACTAAACCGATTTTAATTAAACTTTGCACACCGTGTGCAATTTGATCCAACTTGAAAGATAGGATAGCTTACATCTCAATTTATAGTCGCAATATTATTTTATTGCAAACTGTTGACACAGAACGCGTGGCCGGGTCTGCTAAATAATACATTCTAGTACTTACGAGCTACTTTTCCTACTATAGTAATTTCTACTTATTTTTATGTAAATATGATAATAGAAACATTATAACACCCAGACACAGACCAAACATCTACTCGTATATTTATCACACAAATATTTTTTTCTGCGTAGAAATCGAATCCACAACCTACGGCGATAAAATTACTATCAACCGAGCTGTGAGGCCAGTTTACCCTTCTCTAGCTACACGCTACTTGTAGATATATTCAATCAACTGAAGTAAAGCAACTCAGCAGACTTTAACAAACTACTCCAAAAGCCTCAAAGCACGTCGGAACGTCTGATAGAGAAACATGTACTTCAAAAGAAAATTATTCAAAGAAAACGTTGCTTTAGTAATCTTATCTGGTAACAGAAAGCGCATAAAGTTTAGACTAAGCGTTTCCACATTATCCGATCCGATATCGTATCAGATGTTGATAGTTTATCCACCCTTATCACTTAAAAAATATAAATAGGTATAAAAATATAAAGCAGTAATAAAAAATTTAATACAACCTACCGAATATACACAAAAAAAACATAAAAATTGGTCAAGCCGTTTCGGAGGAGTTTGGTTACAAACACGGCGACACGAGAATCCTAATAATATTATAAATGTGAAAGTTTGTGAGTTTGTATGTATTTTTGTTCCTCAATCAGGTCTAAACGACAAAACGGATTAAGTTGCAATTTGCTATAGATGTAGATATAATGCCCGAATAAATAATAGGCTACTTTAAGATATGAAAAACATCCCCAAAACGATAAAAAAAACCCAAAAGGGATAATTTCTTTATAGATGGCGCTGGTGTGCAACAAAACTGACATCACAGACTAAAAACATTCAGTCTTTTCTATTCGATTATTGAAATTTTACAGGACAACGTCTGTCACGGGTCGGCTAGTTTTATATATTAGACTAGCGACCCGCCCCGGCTTCGCACGGGTAGCATGTTATTATACATATAAACCTTCCTCCTGAATCACTCTATCTATTAAAAAAAACCGAATCAAAATTCGTTGTGTAGTTTTAAAGATATAAGCAAACATACATACATACAGACGCGGGAAGCGGAAAGCGACTTTGCTTTATACTATGTAGTGAAGATAACACTGTTTATGTTCCAATGATATTGCGCCTGTTCCTCAATGCTCCTTATTTAGCCTGTCCAGATCCAAGGCTGCTAAATATCCGCAATCTTGCACCCTCGTGGCGTCGTAGCACCAGTATTTTCTCATAGACGCCAACAAGATTGAACAGGAGGAAAGGTAAGGTTGCACTTCGAATATATGTAGGTATACTTTTATATATCTATTAAACAGGAATTACATTAATATCGGTAGATTTTCACATATGATCAAGCCCCAAACTAAGCAAATCTTGTACTATGGGAACTAATAAAAAAATAATTAGGTTAGGACTGTAATCCCCAAATACGGTAGACATACTCTCAGATCGAGGCGCTTAGATCCTTGAAGATGACTAGACGGAGTAGTCAGAGGCACGTCCAAACATGTTTGACACAGCATTCAATACGTGACAGGTTGCAAGCCCATCACCGCTAGAACTAGAGAACTGATTTAATACCTAAATACTAGAAGTTATGACGGTAGCTGGGGTGACTTTAAAACAACGCCACTAGAGTAAGCCACTATCTCATACTAACTTACTTATTCGTGGAACAGACCGTTTTAAATGTACCAGGTGTAAGCCGCTATGAGTCATAAGACCATACGTTTTAAATGTCAGTTAAAATGCTAAACAGGGTGTAAAATTAAATTGTGAGCAGAAAGTATATCTGCCTCTACAAATTCGCAGTGTCACCGGGTTATTATTATTCTGCTAACAAATGAAATAGCATCACGACTGTAATCCCCAAGTACGGTAGACATCCTCTCAAACCTGCAGGCGCTCAGATCATCGAAGATGTTTAAGAGGGTAGTCTGTCGCACGTCAAAATACATTGGCACATGCCCACATTTTGCAGTAGTTAGCATTCTACTGACAGGCAAGCCCGTCGCCATTTGACAATATATTCAAACAATATGATAACTAGCGCAATCCCTCTTCACAGTGCAGCTCTAGGCTCTAAGGCTATCATAATTCACGGTTAAACGTGGTCCGAGGTAATCTCGGCCGTGCGGACGAGAACAATAATCTTTCACCGCAATACCTACTATTGGCGAACTACACCTTGTAACTTTTGTATATTACACCCGAATGGATAGGTATGAGTAAAACTTAGAGATTCTATATTAAAGGCTTTATTTGCGGGGATATCTCTATATTCGAGCTGGGTTGGTCTATCTTTTAATCTGAAAAGCGTGGATTCTAATTCGGACCGTGTTTCTATCGTCATCATTTCAGCTGTAGTACTTTACCTCCTTTTAGAATATCAAAGTGACCGATCGTATGAAGACTGCTTCTAACGGCTCTCAAACCATCATCAGGTCGCAGTCGTGCTTCAATTGACTTTTCTGTGAAAAATGTGCAAAGCTCAAACGGTGAACGAAAACATAGTGAAAAGTTAGAATTGTTATAAGCGGCGATAGTCTTACAAATTGTTACATAATTAATGACAACTACTGCAAAATGTGTTCTTGTACCAATTGTAATGTTAAACGTGCATCTAGCTGCCTCTATCTCAAAGTAATCCTTATGATATTATTGAAATAACATTTTGAAAATGACTTTGACTTCAAGGATCTAGAAAGAAGAGAGACCTAAAGATCTGAGAGAATGTCTACCATACTTTGGCAACCTAATTTCCTTTCATTTGAAAATACCTATTGCGTTTGTATAATGACGACACAGTTCATACATACTATATTAGAGCCTTCTTTATTTAAGTCCATCATCACAAAGTAGAATGAATATATAACGTTTTATTAAAATTCTCTGCACAATGTTGACTAGCTAATCAATCGGCTCATTCATTAGTCCCTTCTTTGACAAAGTTTTTGCTTAGACATGGGGAAGTAAAATTTACATGTTATTGTATTTTTATGCCAGCAGTTCGTTAAGGGAGCTTATTCGAGCTTCCTTTACAATAAAAGTTCTGTTTATAATTGGCTTCAAAAAAGGAAGAGGATATCAGTTCTCTTCATAAATATTGGGACAATGGGGACCTCATATTGAAACACTTGCTGGTAAACTTAGTTCCGCTGCTTATGCAGTCCGCACGATTAGGCGGCTGGCAGATGAAGCTACAGCTAGGCTAGTTTATTTTAGTTACTTCCATAGTGTGATGTCGTATGGGATTCTTCTCTGGGGGAAAGCAGCAGACATTCAAGTTATTTTTGTTTTACAAAAACGGGCAGTATTTATAAAAGGAAGTCCCGGGACTCCTTGAGACAAAAATTTAAAGAAATTAACATTCTCACTGTAATCTCACAATATATATATGAAAACTTATTGTATACTCATAAGAATGTGGCTTTCTTTAAGAAAAAAAGTGATGTACATAGTATTAACACAAGAAATAAGAACAAATTGTACATACCCAAATTTAGATTAGAAAAAGTGAAGGGGTCGTTTATGGGGAATTGTATACGATTCTATAATAAACTGCCAGAAAACGCAACAAAACTTCCCGTTAGAAGATTTAAAGCCTACATAAAGAATAATCTTATAAACAAAGCGTATTATACTGTAGATGATTATATAAATGATAAATCCTCGTGGCCTGATGTCGCTCTGCCACTCGACAGCTAAATATTAATTTACTTAATCTGCACTATGTTTTTTTTTTGTGTAACATTTGTCTACTTTAATTATTTTTAAGCAAATAGTTACATATGTTATCTTTAAGTTTTATTTCTAAATCAAGTGTAGCGTGTGATGCTCTTTGAATTGTGATTGTGCTGAGGCTCTTTAGTTATTATTATTATTATTATTTTTAATTGTTTATGTACTTGAGTAGTACTTTTAATTATTATTCTTGTTTGAGCCTTCACCTTGTTCGATTGGCATCACACTGGAGCTCTACATAGCTTTAAGAAAAGGATCATTAAAAAAAAGGTAGACCCCAAGCCGTGTTTGTTGCCTGATTCTTCTAGGCTTGGTCGCGTGGAATCGGCGTAGCTTCACCTAGTTCCTAAGACGTTTCAAAGTGATCCTTGTGATTTTATTGAAATATAAATGATTTTTGACTTTGTCTTTGACTTGATTGGTGGACATTTTAAACAGAGCCATCTAGCCTAAAACTAAGCAAAGCTTATGGAGGGTACCCGTTCATTTTATCGACAAACGTTTCAAAACTCTTCATTACAAAACCAACGTTCCGGAACCCTTTCGTTTCAAATCTCAACTTTCCGCAACTACATCACTACATAAATAATTCACTTGGCAAACGTATTATTACAAAACTATTAATTTCATAACTCATCACATCATAAATAATTCATATCGCATAGTATTCATCACGCAAATGTTCAGTTCAAAACATATTATTTCAAAAACAATTCATATCATAACTATATCAATTCATAAACCAACACTTCGCTAAACAACGTTTCCCAAATGCAATGTTTCGAAAACATATTTTACTAAAAAAAATACTTAATTTACGTGCTAATTTACTAGTACTAAGATGTGATATGCATGGTTTAATATTGAGGTAAAATAAAATAAATTGCACAATATTTCGAATCAACTAGTTTTTTATTAATGTAGTGCCTATTCAAAAAACATCACCACCACAAACGACACTGTCGGTTAGGTTAGGTTAGAACTGTGACCCGCCGCACGAGCCGAGCGAGCGAAGCGAGCGTGCCGCGGCAGCGGCCGGCGAGTGCCAGAACCGAAATGCTGTTATTTTACTAGTTTAATGTAATTAACTTTAGAGGTCATTTAATAATTTACCATTACCTCTTAATATTTAGTAAGATAATAAAAAGTATAGAATTAAAACTTACCTGTAAATTATTTGTCCAAGATGGAAATTACAGCCGTGCTGGATTACATTCTCAAAATTTGACTTCAAGCTATTTATGGCAGCTTTTTCAAAATCTAATATGCAAACTTTTGGCTTGATTTCAATGTTATTTATGTTATTTTCTGCTCCGTATTCCACCATCATTTCAAACATTGTATCGTACGTCTTTTTATACGTTTGTTTATTATTAAATGATATATTTGTAAAAAAACACATTTGTGAAAAAATATGTTTGTTGAATAAACTATATGCGAAGTAAAATGTTGTGATGTTATACATTTGCGTAATAAAATGTTTGCTAAATAAAATGAATCGAAGCGTTGAGTTATGAAACGATGCATTTGCGGAACGATACATTTTTGAAATAAATAGTATACGACCCGTTGAGTTGCGAAATTATACATTTGCGGAATGATATATTTGTGGAATTAATAGTGTACGAATCGTTGGTTTTGAAATGAAGATTTGCGTAACGTTTGTCGGTGAAACATTAGTGAACCCTTATGGAGACTAGATCACCTAAAGATGTTATTTTAAATAGGTTACAAACCTACTGATAATTCCTTAGTTCACATGTTTGTGGTACATTGTTCGGGGCTATGTTATTTTTATTTTTACGAGTACGTCGACGGTTTTCACGACTTTAACCCCCAATGTTGCCTTTTGTATTTTCCTGATTTTAAGAATATTTTTACCTAATCTCTTATCCTAGAGATTTTTAGAGTTCTGTGTCTCAAAAGGAAAAAATGGAACTATTATAGGATCACTCGTGAGCCTGTCCGTCCGTCTCCCCATCCCCTCCCCCCTCTTATTTCCGAAAGTATAGGGCCTAAAATTTTGAAAAAAAAGCATAACATAGTTCTTTGTCTATAGAGATTACAGGAAAACCTATAACAAGTTTATACGGAACCCTCGGTGCGTAATTTTAACTCGCACTTGTCTGGTTTTTTCTTTGCTTCCCTACTTAGCAAACAATACCTTGTAAACAAAATTAACTAGAGCTTTTTCTGTCCTACGAGTATATGTATTTATTATAGGCATTTAATTGAAAATTCTCACATCATTGCGCCAAAACCGCTGTCGAGTAAAATTCACAGCGGTCATGTGGCATATATGACGAGCTTTAATCCACGCAACTAACTGCACATTCAATTTAGATTCGTGCATAATGCATGCCGGGCAGACCCTGGAAGCATTTGCTGTATCTAATTACGTATTATGCTTCGGCCGCATTTAGGTAGAGCTTAGATTTCCGGCGCTACGTAATTATCATTTCCATTGTGATGATCTGATGGAAATAGAGTAGGTATCATTTTCTTTAGACACCTCTATTATAAAGCTGGCCTACACTGGCTGGCCCGTATCGGCTTTGTACGAGTATTCTTAGTACACGTAAAAAAGTTACAATCAACCGCACGATCATACGTATCAAATAATCTTGGCTGGTGAACGTTAAGGTACACTTTAATCTTTACTGTGATAATCAAAGCACTGACTTTTTCATCAAAACGTGCTCATTTGTATCGGTAAGCCTCGGCAATAGTCAATCGGTATAAAGATCCATGTGTTTTGTTTACTCACCCAGTTCGTAGAGTGATATACTAGATACCCTGTGTCTTTAAGTGAAATTTAGTACAGATAGCGAGTGAGGTATAGATAATGTAGGTGGTAGCATGTAGCATTTATAGATTTTGACAATTGCAGGCTAAATGGGTTTTACAACACCACGCTAACTCAATGTATGACTGACAGTCAGCGGCCGCCTGTTTTATATATGAATGCATCCTTTTGCTATGTAGACGGCACGTCTGTCGACGATGAATATTAGATCACGGGCCGGCCTACAATGCCCTTCTCGATACCCCCAATATTGAAACCTTAGATCATTTATAGACAGGATTGGCCAAACACATCGCTTCTTATTCGCGGCAATTGAACTGGATCACTCACAATTTTGTTTTAAGTGTGTATGTATAAGAAACATAATATTGTTTTGAACATTGGTGTGTGTCAACTTGTAATTGTGAGAAAAAAAACAGAAAAATATTTTTGGCGAATTGAGATTACTTCGTCTCCCTTTCTGACTGCTCAAAGATTGAAACCGATACCGTAATTGATTCGTCTGAGGGTGAAGCTCGTTAACGCATGCCTTTATTTTATTTAAAACAGGGAAGTCCTCAGCCTACGCTTACGCGTTGAATGTATCCTACAGTGTTGCTAAGTACCGATGACACACGGCGCATAATGAGGACGTGCCGTAGAGGAACATTATACAGATCATTATCCAGGTAACAGCACAATACTTATAGCTTTTAGAATGATACGCTATGTTATTATGATTTCTAATAAAACGCTTCCAAGTAAGCAAGTGTTTTTTCGACAAATTCTCAAAAAAAGAAAGGCTCACGACTGTAATCCCCAAGCATGATAGACATCCGCTCAGATCTCTACACGGTTTAAGATATTTATTTTCTCTTATGAATTACATTTCACTTACATATCACAGCAAGTAAAAGTGGCAAATTTGCGAAGATTTCAAAGAAATAGGATTAGCTTTCGAAGTAGGTAGGCAATTTCAAAAGCATTTGGGATGTTTGATATGTATAGGTATAGGTAGTAGCTATACATCTTTTTATATGTATGTTATATTATAAGATATGTATAACTCCCAATAAAACCCAACGTACTCTAATAGGACTCTGTCTGGAATGACAAGTTTATGTACCACCACTGTACCTAGCTTAACTTTAGGCAATCATAGAGTCGACCCTCTCTCCGTCTCAGTGCAGAAACTGTCGTATTTCCTCATAAGGGTGGAGAAAATGCCGTCATAACTCACGGTTAGTCGTCTCCCTAGTGTGTTGTAAAGATGCCCTTAACACTAGTCTTCATTTTCTAGTGGGAGTAATGTGTCTATACCTACTTTAGATTTCGCTCACGAACTTTTAAAACTATAATTTCATAAGCACAGTCGCCTGTGAGAATTAATGAGTAGGTACATTTTTTATGACGATGGTCATACCCATCATGGATTTGTTTATAAAAAATAAGTGCGCTAAATAAAGCGTGTTTAAACACGTGCTTAAAACGATGAACGAAAACATCGACAAGATAAGCCGCGACTTAGCTTCGCACGTGTCGACAATGTCTTTTCCGTGGGTAAGGTCGGCTATGCTCAGAGGATGGTATAGAAGAGGCAAGTCTACTCCAACTAAACATGTCCTAGGTAACTACAACGTCTCATAAGTGAGTAGAAAATTCTACTAGACGCTGTAAAAATCATCTAGAAAAAAAGGCCTAATTTAGCTTTTAGGTTTACTTAGATGCTTTATTGAAAACGCTTATGGCAATAAACTATAATCATAAAGATAAACAGTATTGTCTCTGTAAGTGCATTTGTAAATTCTTTTGTGAAAATAAATGATTAAAACTAGCGATCATTTCTCTTGCAATCCCGGTAATGGAGCATCCGAAATGGCGCCGGTCGTTACATTGGCTCACGTGGTGTGAGCCTAATAGCCTCTTCTCTATTCCTCACTAACCAGCTGCCTACTTTCCCACGTTTCCCCAGCTAAAGGTTATTGGGCCTGCTTTCACGCTTTTTATTGCCTGAACGCAGTTTGAACTCAATTATTTTTATGGTCGAGCAAATTGCTATTTTGTTGCTTTATCATGATTATCAGGACGAAATTAGTTTTGCGATTGATAGACATTTTTCCCATTCTAAAATTTAGGTAGATATTTTATACCTATTGTAAGGTAGTGACTAGGTGACATAACTATTAGGCATAATTAATGTTGCTTATACTAACAAAATAAACTATATGGTAACATTTTCAAGATTTAAAAAAGAAGAAAGAAATAACATAAAAAAAACTGCACCTAATCCTTGAAGATGTCTAAAAGTTGAAATAGTTAAAGTCGCACCAAACATTAGGTACCAATTACATTTGGCACATGCCCACATAGATTGCAAGTCCTTCGCCGCTTTTTAGTTTGATAACTGGATGCAATGCAATTATTATTATTTTTACCCCTAATTGTGTATACATTTCGAACAGTAAAATCCAATATTGATGCACAACCGGGATTCGATAATGTCATTAAAAATTGAACTTTTACAGGTCAGTGATAAAAAACCAGCCAAGTGCGAGTCGGACTCGCGCACGAAGAGTTCCGTACCATTATCTACAAAAACGTCAAAAAAAAACATATTTGTTTTATGGGAGCCCCCTTAAATATTTATTTTATTCTGTTTAGTATTTGTTGTTAGAGCAGCAACAGAAATACATAATCTGTGAAAATTAGAACTGTCTAGCTATCAAGGTTCATGGAATACAGCCCTGTGACAGACAGACGGACAGACAGACAGACGGACAGCAAAGTCTTAGTAATAGGGTCCCGTTTTTACCTTTTGGGTACGGAACCCTAAAAATTGAACTTTTAAAGGCCAGTGATAAAAAATGAACACAGCAAAGCTTTTTGCGAATAGCTATGCCAAAGCCTTTTCTCGTGGACATGACTGTAAAGGCTACACGGCTGGGGTTTTGAATTTGTTTGTAAGGTCTTTGATATCCGCCCCGTGTCACGGTACGACGCAACGCAATCACATGCACGCGACAAAAAAACGTTTTTTTTTTATTCAAAGAAGGAGTTCAATTAACAACATGTGTTTTTATTTAAACGTAACTGATTGCTTAATTAAAATACCAGCAGGGCTATTTTGTAAAAACATGATTATTAAGTTATGATGTTGAATTCAATACCCTAATGTTAGAGAATACCTAACCTTTACACTTTTCATAGTAACTATTCACTGTTTATGCACCTATACCTACGCTTCTGCGTAAGTATTGCATTAAAAGCGTAGGTATAGGTGCTTAAGAAGCATAAAAAGCGTAGGTATAGGTGCTTAAGCAACATAAAAAGCGTAGGTAAATGAATAGCTTTAAAATTCGTTTACCTAATACGAAAAAATGGCAACCATTAAAATGAAAAAGGGGATTGAAGAACAACACAAAACTTATAATCAAATAATATTAAATTCTATGCGAAATCATCGAATTTTCACAATCTCTTACAACGAACAAAGTAAATGTTAATAAACGTATTCCAGGGGCTGCGAGAATTGAATTTGCACAGAGTGGAAAAAAACGAAACAGTTCTATTTAAACGACTGATTTGAGAGCAAACACCAGGAGCCAGGGGTAGGTCCCGCATCTCAATAATATGTGACGATTCATCATAGTTATAACTTCATTTTATTGTAGACCAGTTTTTACCTGTGACTTCGTCCGAGTAGATTCTGAAAATCATTTTTTACAACTTTATCGTAAATCATTGAAATTATATTTTTTTCGATAATTAGTTGAGATTTTGGGAAAAAATAGCCTATGTCTATATATAAACTATCTCTAAATGAAATTTCATCTCATCCCAGCGGTTGGACCGTGATAACGTCACAGACAGAGAGACAGAGTAACTTTCACATTTATAATCACTACATAGTATAAAGCAAAGTCGCTTTCCGCTTCCCGCGTATGTATGTATGTTTGCTTATATCTTTAAAACTACACAACGGATTTTGATGCGGTTTTTTTTAATAGATAGAGTGATTCAGGAGGAAGGTTTATATGTATAATAACATGCTACCCGTGCGAAGCCGGGGCGGGTCGCTAGTATTAGTATAAAAGTATAAATTGTAGATTTTCAGGGTTCCGAACCAAAAAGGTTAAACAGAATGACGTATGACTTTATCGTCCGTCTGTCACGGCTTATTTCTACAGTGACTAAAGCTATCGACTTACCCTCGTATTCAAGAACGACACTATGAGAACACGCACCCACAGTGGACGAAATCTTTTTTCTTAAACATCACTTTATGTGTTGAGCGGCACTATGGCGCACGCTACCGTGTGCCTTTAGAGCTCAACTTTGGCTAGAGGCACACGACAATGTGCCTCTAGTCACACTATGCAGTTTCGCACAACACATAAAGTGATTTTTATGAAAAAATATTTCGTCCACTGTGGGTGCGTGTTCTCATAGTGTCGTTCTTGAATACGAGGGTAACATACTTGCCCACTCATATTGCAAGTAAAAAAATCCTAAACGATTTCATTTTCATTGATCAGGTTTAAAATTTCAAAGTGGGTTTACTGGATCAAGTGGGGTATCATAAGAAAGGGTTTGATAGGTACGTTGTCAAATAGGTTAAAATTGATTTAAATTATAATTAATCTTAGTGGAAATCTAAGTCAAAGTCAAAATCTCGGTACCCAATTAAACTCGTACTTGACCGATCTTTTATTACCAGAGTAAGCAATGGAGTTATGTTTGTATTACTAACTTTTTATCTTAAAAATTGAAACAGGTATTGTTTTTTTTTTATTCTTACTTGTTGAAAGTAAATAAAATCATAGAAACTTTGCATTGTAGTATAAAGGTTTGAATTGCTTATTGTGAAAAGTACTTGTAATATTATTGTTTAAGACGAGGTATATTTTTTATGAACGTAAATAGTTTTTTCTCAATAACCGCAAAACATACAGTTTTGTTTTTTATGACAAAGATAACATAAGGATTGAAACTACATAGATTAAAAACAGAAACACGATTGGTCAAACTTTTCTCAATAGATTTATTTTCCAAAGTTGGCTCTTCAAAAACACTCAACTCAAACTTAAATTATTTATTGCGTTATATGGGTATGTAACAGATAATAAAATTAACTATTTTCACTACACACACACTATTTTCGTTTTTACTCAAAACTATTAATATCTGAACAGTTTATTCTATATAATTCGTTAGAAAATATTACTAGGACTGCCTAAATTAAAGACAGTTTTTTTTTATGTTTGATGTTTTTCAAGATAATGCAGCTTTATCACTTTTTCCGTCTTATCCGGGTAGACTCAGCCCGACTCATACAGAAACCAAAAATTTCAAGTATCGCCTTAAATTCCAACTTTAATAATGATGTAAGAGAGCAAAAAAAACAAAATGAAATCACATTGAAAACGTACACAAAGCAAACAACGTTATTACCTCGGAACAAGCAGAGCACCTACCCTTTTTAAGTTAAAACGGACTTAGTGTAGGTACACATTTTCTGTAATTGCCTTCTCTCTGAAAGGAGCTATTTACCTGAGTTCTGTACTGGTGTTATTAGTATTCTTACATCGGACGGCAAATGTTGTAATTTAGTTGAGCATAACGAGTCACCTAAAGGTCGCAATCACGTTCGTTTACAGGTTGCTGTCGAATATCTACGACGCGTCCCTTAAAGGAACTGTATTCCACAGAGTTGAGTTTTCATCACAGCTGTAACATGTGATACATCTTTATTTATCCATGACGGGGTATCTTTAGGAGAAAAATCGTAAATAAATAAAAAACTAACCATGTTCGCGCCATGGCTATTTTAACATAGCTGTGATAAACACCCGTGTAAATATCTATAGTTTTGCACGACTAGCTGACCAGTGCCCGCTTCGCTGGTCGACAGATAGTTTCACATCTCTATTCCCACCTTCAAAATAAATTATAGCCTATATGTTGCCGAGGACTAACAGCTACATAACAAAAAAAGTTTCATCAAAATCCGTCCAGTAGTTTTTGCGTGAAAGTCAAACAACAGACAGACAGACAGACAGACAGACAAACATTTCAAAATGTAATTTTTTGGCTTGTGTTACTTGTATGAAGACCCCTAGGAGTATTTTTTTTAGTTTTTATTCAATGTACAGAATTGAACTCTTCTACAGTTTTATTATTTTATTATATTTTGTATGTATAGATTTTTCTTCTAAAGAAGCCGAACTGTCAAGAAAATAAATCAAAGGTAATAACGTGATAAACACCCATGTAAAAAACCCGCAATAACCTTATATATATATAAAACTATAGCTTTTCATTATCTTCTCCTTTTCCCACTTCATGTGGGTCTGCACAAATGTTGCGAATAGAATCTGACTTATGTTCTACAACCGGCCGCCTGGTTGACGTCAACCATGGGAATATAAACTATAACTACTAAAATTATTGCTCTAACCACATAATAAACACCGATATGCACCGGTATCCAGCTTTCTATGTGAATCTGCAATAACGCCAGAGTCACCTGAGCAGAGCAGTTGGTAGCAGCCGGCGCCTGATGGCTGGTAATCAAAGAAAACACGCTAATTAAGTTTTGTGCCCCCGAAATATTTCTAGAGGTAAGACAGGGCGGATTTTGTACCATCTTTACTTAAACGTTCTTAAGCTCTCATACTGTAATAATTATACCCTTTTTACGACATTACTTTATTTGAGCCAAGTGACACTTGAGCATATCTATAATATAATAGAAACCGGCCAAGTGTGAGTCGGACTCGCGCACAAAGGGTTCCGTACAATTATCTATATCTATATCTATCTATATCTTCCGTATAAATACTAAAAAAAACATGTTTGTTGTATGGGGCTCCCATACAACAAACATGATTTCTTATCCCCCTTAAATATTTATTTTATTCTGTTTTTAGTATTTGTTAGAGCAGCAACAGAAATACATAATCTGTGAAAATTTCAACTGTCTAGCTATCATGGTTCATAAGATACAGCCCTGTGACAGACAGACGGACAGCGAAGTCTTAGTAATAGGGTCCCGTTTTTACCCTCTGGGTACGGAACCCTGAAAATAAATCGCTAAATGTGTTGCTAAGCGCAAATCTCGAGAGCAGCTGAACCGATTTCGCTAGTTCTTTTTTTGTTGTATTCGTTATCATCAGGAAAAAGTTCTTAAGGAAATTAATTTGACAGGACAACGTCTGTCGGGACAGCTAGTTTCTAATATAAAAAGATCGTAATTTTTTTCAAAAGCTAGTACAACACAAATGGAGTTTTTTTTCTCTTTGTCATAATTAAGTACCACGTTCATAAGGACAAATAGGTAGCATTGCTTAGCGTCACAAGGTGGCACCCCGTTGACTTAATAAACTGCTGTTAAATAATGTTTTTCATCTCCTTGTGTCTGCGAAACGAATTGCTTCATTTTTGGCCCGTGAAAGCGTTTAGGGAGGAATTTATTACCTGCATACCGGTTCAAATATTTCTTACAATTAATATTTATTTCGTTGACATTCTCATTTTAACTTTTGATTGTCATCTACGTAAACAAAATTCAAAAAATATATATAGCCTCGAATTGTAATCTTCGTTTTTTCATAAGAAATTAATCTTAACAATACTATATATGTGAAAGTTTGTGAGTTTGTATGTATGTTTGTTCCTCAATCAGGGTTAAACGACAAAACGATTTGAGTTAAAACTTGCTGTAGATGTAGATATAATGCTCGAATAAATAAAAGACTACTTTAAAATATGAATAACATCCCAAAAACGAGAAAAAAACTCAAAAGAGATGATTTCTGTATTGATGGCGTTGGTGTGCAACAAATCTGACATCACAGACTAAAAACATTCAGTCTTTTCTATTCGGTTGTTAGTCTGTCACGGCTCGGCTAGTATATTAAAATAGGTATTTATTTAATATCAAAAAGCAAAATATTATATCACTGTAGATCCGACTAACTTAAATTACTCTTAGGTAATATAAAACGGTTTGCTTATAGAGACACTATGGTTTATTTCGATTAATCTGCTCTACATGACCGATTACGTAATGTTTGGTTAACATTCTCATTACAACTTTCAATGGCTACAAATCCTCAAGATATTCATAGTTGAAGGCCATATCCAATTACGTGTGGCCATCCCGATTCCCAGTCGGGGCGCACCGCGTCGGTCCACGTGACAGATGGCCAAGACCGGACTCCGCAGATAATTAACACGTTTCTTTTCCACGGTCCGTTCTGGAACAAAACTTTATTAATACCAGTGGGACTTAGGCTTTGAGGGTAACAAACTTTTCTAATGAAGTCGCCAGCGGAATATTGCATTCGCAAGCTTTAATTTGTTGTTTCTAGCGGTGAGTACTTGAAAGGATTGCCAACGATTTCCCTTTAATTTTTCAAGGAATTAGAATTTTGTTCTAAGAATATTACTTTTATTGAACAGATATTTTAGCAATATAAGTCGGTTATTGAATACATTTTTTTATGAGGTTACCTTACCTATAAACACTACCTATAACATCAAGGTGATGTTTTCTATGCTAATACTAGCTGTCCCGAGAGACGTTTCGGAGGAGTTTGTAAACGAACTCCTCCGCACACACACCTCCTCCACGCTGTGACACGAGAATTTTATATATTAGAAGATACTAGTCGACCCGTGACAGACGTTGTCCTGTCAAATTTCAATAGACGAATAGAAAAGACTGAATGTTTTTAGTCTGTGATGTCAGATTTGTTGCACACCAGCGCCATCTATACAGAAATCATCCCTTTTGCGTTTTTTTTATCGTTTTGGGGATGTTTTTCATATTCTTAAGTAGTATATTATTAATTCCGGCATTATATATATAGATACAGCAACTTTCAACTGAATCCGTTTTGTCGTTTAGGCCTGATTGAGGAACAAACATACATACAAACTCACAAACTTTCGCATTTATAATATTACTAGCAAACCCGCGACAGACGTTGTCCTGTCTAAATTTAGATAATCGCGAGTAGATAGAGTAACACATGTTGCTATGACGACTGACGCATATCAGATTTTTTGCACACCAGCGCCATCTATACTAAAATCATCCCTTTTGCATTTTATTATCATTTTGGGGATGTTTTTCATATTTTAAAGTAGTCTATTATTTATTCGGGCATTCTATATGTAGATACAGCAAATTTCAACTGAATCCGTTTTATCGTTTAGGCCTGATTGAGGAACAAACATACATACAAACTCACAAACTATTGCATTTATAATATTATAGGATAATCATTATGGGGTAATTCCCGGCAACACAATGCCATGAGCACAATTTTTAAATTTTACAATCAATAAACAATGCATTACCATAGCCTAGATTCGGTTCCTAATTAAAATAAATAATTCAAAAGACAGTGCTATATTAAACTTAAGTATCAAATGTATTAAAACGCCTCTGAAGAATACTTTGGCCGACGCGCTCCGTTCAGAATTTTAATATGTTTAAGTTGTTTCGTTTACGCCAATAAAAAAATAATAAGAAAGTGGCTTCGAATAATACATTGATTAATCTATTGGATTGGAAAAGTAACTATTTACTAAGAAGTTCCGTTGTGAGTGTCCGTCGAACAGATGCTGACTTCATCATCAGACCAGCTCACTGTCACCATATTATTGTATTGTCACCGAAATCTAACTAACGAGGCAATACAAAGAAAAGCTTGTATCAAGATTAAAAAATATTTTACAATGACAAGCTTTTGTAAAATCATTTAAACCATGGTTTCAATTATATTCACACGCGTCACATTATATAACGTTGGCATCGGAACTTGACAATTATGCAAAGTTTTTACTCAATCGGAGTATTTACTAAGGAGTTCCATTGTGAGTCTGTTGAACAGCTCCTGGCTCCATCATCAGATCAGCTCACTGTCCATATTATTGCATTGTCGCCCAAGTTAAATAAGTATGCGAAATTTCAGCTCAATTAGTTGGGATTAACTGCTTCAAAATTGAGTTGCAAGATTTCATCTTAACAAACATAGTTACAAAGTTACATACATACATACATTGCAAGTTAAATAAAAGCTTGTAAAATAATGTCTAGTGTTGCACCTCGCATTTATACTGTACGAACAAGAGAGTCGTTACACGTCAAGATGTAATATTAATTCATTTGGAGTCCGGGTAATATTCATGTCAGAGATTTCAAATGTCAAGCATAGTGGGGGTGTCAAAATTGTAGGAAATGTGTTTATGCAAATTACTAGCTCCATTAACATTATCATAATATAAAAAATAATAACAGCGTATAGACACGAAACTACTTACCGTGATATTCACTCAAGGCCCTCAATAAAGCGGTATCGCAATAAGTTTAAACTTTCGTTGCCGCGCTGTCACTTTCTGTTCAATTCTATCTCTAATCTCTACCCAGAGTTAGTACAAAAAAATACCATTATTTAGAGGCCATGAATTATTTTGTCTTACGAAGTGGTCCAGGTTAGCAGCATTATTAACATTGCCTTAATTTTCTCGAGTGCTCTCCAAGCAACGCGGGGACAGGATTGTTCAATCTTTGTAAGTATTTACTAATTCAGCATATGAACTTTAGTTTCACTTCTAGACGTTAGTATAATCATTTATTTCATGCCTTCACCGAGCCGAGCGTGTTCGCTAGACAAATATTTTATCTGGATTTGAATTACTTATTGAAATCTGAAGATAAGAAAATTAACAGACAGTGTACCCGTTTTCTTTGTGCGTCTAATTTTATTAAAATTGCGTGTGATGGCGGCTTTTTTGTTATTTATTTATTTATTAGGTACACAATACAATAACAAGCAATAAAAATATAACATAAAAACCGGCCAAATGCGAGACGGACTCGCGCACGAAGGGTTCCGTACCATTATCTATAAAAACGGCAAAAAACACGTTTGTTGTATAGTAGCCCCATTTAAATATTTATTTTATTCTGTTTTTAGTATTTCTTGTTATAGCGGCAACAGAAATACATCATCTGAGAAAATTTCAACTATCTAGCTATCACGGTTCATGAGATACAGCCCTGTGACAGACAGACGGACAGCGTAGTCTTAGTAATAGGTTCCCGTTTTTACTCTATGGATACGAAACCCTAAAAAATATAAATATGATCTAGCTTGAGACGTAACTTACTACCTTTTATTGTGGGAACCTAAGGATGGTTTCGATAACGTTAAAGTTATTATGTTTTCAAGGACTAAAAATCTGAGATGTTTTTCTTTTTGAGAAAACCAGTTAGTATTCTTGAAAGCGGCGACGGGCTTGCAACCTGTTACGTGTGGTATGCTAACTACTGTAAAATGAGGGCATGAGCCAAATGTAATGTTTGGATGTGCCTCTGATTAACCCCTTTATACATCTTCAAAGAACTAAGCGCCTGGAGATCCGAGAGGATATCTACCGTACTTATTGATTACAGTCGCGATTATTTATTTTTATTTTCTTTTCCTACCAAAAGTATCATACCTAAAATTATTAATCTATTAATATTTAACAATGAAAAAAAGGAGGTTTTAAATTCGTTGTAGGATTTTTTCTTTTTTTAACAGAATTTCTTCAGAAAGTTGTGTACTTTGTTATTATTTCATCTTAGCTAGATTTGATCCCAAAATATAAAGAAAACAAAATCTGGTTTCAACACTGAGCTTAATTTGGTATTTTAGTCATAATATTGTGTCGAATATCCACGGAATTTTCACGTTAATTACTAAAATAATAGGTAGATACGTAGACTATGAAATTCAGAAATGTTTCTACCTCTACCAATGGTATGGCAAGTTTGACGGGCACGCGTTCCACAATTATGCGAATAGGTTAGTATTTAGCAATTACTCGTAACACCACCTGCAATAGGTTATTTGACAGAATGAAAAATAAAGTTTTGTTGATAGTAATCTATGTAAATTATGCCTTCATAAAGCGTTATGGAGTAAAATAACTTGAAAATAAATAATGATTTATTAAAAAACCCATGATTAAAATTATCTATTTTTAAACGCCAGTCGCAACATTAAACGGTCAGGATTGGTCGAATCGACGATGACGTAACATGCTTGTCAATAAGTCATCACTTGACGTTTGTTTATTTGTTGACAAGCATGTAACGTCACAGAAACTAGTGCGACGCCATTTGCACAAGAAGCGTTTTTGCGGGTTATTTAAATTGTTGATATTTAATTTACATTTATTGGGCCAATACATAACAGAATTGAAAATAATATTTTTTTATGGGTTCCACAGTCACTACTGAATAATCTAGAATGGTTTTCCAAATCTTGTCAAATAGCCCATTCAGTGCCGTTACGCAAACATTTTTGCCTGTTTCCTCTCATGATATTGATGCAAGAACAATTTTTTTTTTCTTTGGAATTACAGTCAGTCAGTCACTTGTCAGTCGTGATCCTATTTATTTTTTTAGAGTTTCGTACACAAAGGGTAAAAACGGGACCCTATTACTAAGACTTCGCTGTCCGTCTGTCCGTCTGTCCGTCTGTCTACAGGGCTGTATCTCATGAACCGTGGCAGCTAGACAGTTGAAATTTTCTCAGATGATGTATTTTTGTTACCGCTATATCAACAAATACTAAAAACAGAATAAAATAAATATTTAAGTGGCGCTCCCATACAAAAAACGTGTTTTTTTGCCGATAATGGTACGGAACCCTTCGTGCGCGAGTCCGACTTCACTTGGCCAGTGTTTTTACAATTATTTATTAAATTCATGGACTTTATAATTGACGTTGTCTAAACGTTGTTAAACTTATAACTTAACTAGCGACCCGCCCCGGCTTCGCACGGGTAGCATGTTATTATACATATAAACCTTCCTCCTGAATCACTTTATCTATTAAAAAAAACCGCATCAAAATCCGTTGTGTAGTTTTAAAGATATAAGCAAACATACATACAGACATACAGACGCGGGAAGCGGAGAGCGACTTTGCTTTATACTATGTAGTGATAAGTTTAAAACTATTTTAGTAACTTTGCTTGTTTTTGGTCCGCGTTTGAATATGCGTTAGTTGTACTTAATCAAACTCAATCTGTTTTATTTTGTAATCAATTTCAAAGTTAAGGGTTGAAATCTTAAGAATGCATTCCTGTTGCTGCAATGTTATAAGAAGATGCCCTTGATAACCGGTTTCATTTTATACCCTACTAGCTGACCCGTGCCCGCTTCGCTGTGCGTAAGACATTTCTAATACCATCGTGGACTTTTTTGTAGACGTTTTTAAGGTGTACAATACTGTAGTACATTATTTTGATATATCTCGTGGGGTTCAGCCAGCATTTGCAATGTAAGCGCAAAAAAATGTGTTTATTTACGACATCACATTAGAAACCTCTAAAATTATCAGTGTTTCTCTACTATATTATGCATGTATTATACATATAAACCTTCCTCTTGAATCACTCTGTTTATTAAAAAAAACCGCATCAAAATCCGTTGTGTAGTTTTAAAGATATAAGCAAACATACATACATACATACATACATATTACATACAGACGCGGGAAGCGGAAAGCGACTTTGCTTTATACTATGTAGTGATGAAATAAAAATAGTTTCTATTCTAATATATATATAGAGGTGATTCTTTAGGGCAAATGTTCTAAATATATTGCTGTTTGATTAGCCCTCTGCTACTACCACTCCACAACAAAATACCACAATACTACGAAAAATAATCTATATCAAATTGGATATTAGGAACATTGATATTTTAACTTGTTTCTATACTCCATGGCAGACATTACTATAGTCAAGTGGGACGTCCTCGGGCGCCGCAAGTATGCGCGCGATGTAAATTTGATGCCCGGAGTGACGGTCTGCGGTCAAACACCAGTTTCCATCCGTCTGGACTATGCTACAAATCTCCAAGGGCATTATTTGATAAATAGCTTCCGAAACCGGAAATTCCGTTGCAAGAAATAATACTATGGTTATTAATTTTACTCAAAGTAAAAGCAATATATTAAAAAATAAATTGTATCTTATAGATAATCTTTAAGCATGGTCATCATCCTCATCATGTCAATCAAGATGTCTAAGGGAAAATGTCGAGAAGCTCGTACTTTAATAGGAATACTAACCGGCAAAACCTAATTTAATTTATACTGATAATATTTTAGAATAGCTCTTGTGTAAGCCAACGTAACGTTTGTAAGAGCTACAAACAACCAATAACAAGATAAAACAAATTATTAAAAAACACAAAACCCGACTGGTAAAAAATAATTAACTAAAGAAAAATATGCCCCTCTTATTTTGGGAGGTGGGGAAGGACGGAATTTTTAAAAATATAAAGCCTATGTCACTACTACAATTATTGAGAAGATTCCAACGACACCTCATATGCTGTAATCTGTCAGGTCGTTTAGAGGCTGTAGAGCGTGCCAAAAAAATGGACATACATAAAAACATACGCTCGAAAAACATTACCCTCCTTCCGCACAGTCGGGTAAAAAAGTATAGTTCTTTCAAAGAGCGCGTCGCTTCTTCCGCAATTCGTAACCCCATAACAATTCATTGAAACAGTTCAGAGTCTAAACATACCCAGTTTTGTGGAGTGGATGGCGAGAGTTGGACAGTTCTACACCCATTAAGGAGCTTTATGTCTCACCGAATGGGGTACGTGACTTCAATGTCTCATTTACGCACATTGTCTTGTGTTCTTGTCATTAATACGAGAAGTAGACTGTTCATTTGTAAAGTTCAATTCAAAAAATGTTAAGTGGTAGGTGGTTTGTTTTAGATCGTCACCCACACAAGCAGAACTGTACCTAAGTGCTGCCAATGGGCCAGGCAACATCATGAATTTATTTTTGTGCGTTATCAGATTCAGATTGGTAACGGACACACATTCAAACAAGAATCATGTTTACAAGCACATGTTTATTTTGAACTACCTACCATGATTACAATAGGCTGGGGTAGGTTCCTTAGATCTACTACTGCGCGAACGAAGTTGTGCAACGGTACAGCTCCTAACTATTAAAAAAAAACCTTAAAGCATGACGCGGGAGCTTTTGTAGGTACTAACAGAAGAAGGTTCGTTCGCATTGTCTTAGAGCTCTTCGCAGTTATGTGTAATAACTGCGAATTCGCATCTCATCGCAAACATCTGCGAGGTGTCATCCAATTCTTTAAGAGGCTCCCAGTCGCTGATTGCTCTTTTTCGAAACGAAAAAAGAAATACTTCTGAACAAGCCACATCTCCTATTATTATAAGTATATTACTTCAGGTTCCTACCTAGATTTCTATTAAGCTGAAAACATAATAGCAGAAACTTTTCATGATAAAGATATTATTTCAAAATGATACGTTTTAGAATTTATGATCGAAATATTTTATATACCTACTATTAAAATCAACTTGTGATTTATTGTTAAAGATAGGTAATATGTAGATCTAGATTTCTATTAGAATAGATTTTTGATAAGTAATTATACATAATTTATATCATTAATTTATTCGAAAAGCTAAGGCGGACCACGCGCCGACGTGTGTTTGTCGTCATTGCAGCGGTCGGTAGGATTATTTATCGAAGTGATTAAAGATGGGTACATCTTTATTCACATATACTATACATTATAAAATAGGAGATGTGGCTTGTTCACAAGTATTTATTTTTTCGTTTCGAACAAAAACAATCGTCGACTGGGAGCGCCTTAAGAGATAAGAGCTATATTCCTGACGTCGTATCGCATCGCATCGCAGTTTTCTGTACAAGCCCTTAGTGAGTTACGCCTTTTTTAAAACGGATGCAAAGTTTGATCAAAATAATGTACAACTTATACCTACTGATTACCATACAATACACTACTGGACCACAGTAATACCTGGCAACGACCCTGGCTAATCCCTTGAGGTCGGGAAGGTGAGAGGCGTGTGACAGAATGCCCGTTTCAAAGAGACGTGATACTTTTGTTAAGCAGTCCATAGAGTCCCGACCTGTGAAATTGACTCCAATGATTTTATCGCGCAAACATGAGGGTCTTACGTAACTTTAATTTGCGATTGTGCCAGATTTGTTCTAAGTATTATTAATAAACTGTCGTATTATATATTACATTTATGACTATATCGTAAGAGGCCACTAACGTTAATAACTGTCGGGGTTGCATTAGGTACTTTATTAGTTTAATAAATGGGTGGTCTAGGTAGGTATAAGAGTTAGGTCTCTTCTATGTAGAACTTTTAATTATAATAAGAACTGAAGGTAATAAAAAAATAAAAATAGGGTCACGACTGTAATCCGTACGGTAGACATCCTCTCAGATCTTCAGACGCTTAGATCCTTTGAAGATGTCTAGCGGGGGTAGTCAGAGGCACGTCCAAACATTATATTTGGCACATGCCCACATTTTGTAGTAGCTAGCATTCCATACGTGACAGGTTACAAGCCTATCGCCGCTTATAAAAATACTAACCGGTTTCCTCACGATGTTTTTCTTCACCGTTTTGAGCACGTGTTTTTGATGCGCAAATATTTTTTTCAGAAGCACGCCGGGATTCCTATCCACGATCTTTGAAATTAAAGTCGAGGTACCTCTCACTCGGCCAACACGGATTTTATTAAAAAATAACATACAAATTCACTTACTGAATAACAAAGATAAAGTTTAGATTTACTCTAAAACATTTGTATTTTTACGATACGCTGAATTTACAATCGCCTACGAAAGCACACTGTCTTGAGCAATCCCTTTGTTTGTTCTATTCAAATCCAATGCTAATACGAGTACGTTCAGAATCAAAGCGGGCGGATGTTCTTCTTTGCGACGGGAAACGGAAATCTCAATGGATAAAATGAGAATCGGTACATTTTGTAACTATCATTGTTGGGTATTCGCTTACTCGGGGTTCTCTTTACAAATTTCACGAGTTCGCAGTATATAAAAGAATTGAAATGCAAAGAAGACATTGTGTTCTGTAAAAATGTCTTTTTATTCAATTGAAAAGGTATCTTAGAAAACTTGGGTGTAATAAAGGCTGTAATGTGAAGTTAGGGGCAGGGGGTCGCATCAGTGGCAGTAATGGCGGTGTTCCCGAAAAGTTGGTAAGTTGTGGAATCTATCGCCGCGCCACTTCTTTATGGGCTATCATTATCATCGCCTCTGCGTTTTCCGATAAAATGTGTTTCCCCACTTTTAACGGCTATTTTCACCAAGTTTAAACAGCCCATGAAACTATTAGAAAATATCAATTTCTTCTTTTTTATTTTCTTTTTGAAATGAAAAGAAAACCTTTCGAAATTTCCTTGTTGTAATATTTTATTTTTCAAATATTTTTTTCAATTATAAGATTTAAAACATGTGAGTAACTATGTAATTTTAATTGGTTATGTACATATAGTAGAGGTTTAGTTAGTACCTATATACATGTTAGGTTTATGATATTCATATTAGATATTAAGACTGTAATCTCCAAGTACGGAGATCTCCAAGCGCTCTGTCTGATCCTTGTCTAACGGCTTCCTGAAAATGTTTACTCAAAACTCTTTAGATACTGATTTATTAAACATTATTTTATTGATTAGTTAAATCTCTACTCCATTTACACCAAAGTACCTACATTATGTTGATATGCGCCTTCCCTATATCCATTCATATAATTAATAGGGCGTTCATTATTATTATCGCATCAGTACCATCTTTCAAGTCAGCGGCAAACATTTTGGTAATGCGAGACGCCAAGCTGATGATCCAATATTTGTTTGTGGTTTTCTCATTACGTACCTACGTATAATTTGTTACGTAAATAAGTATTTGTGAGGCTTTGTTTAAGCCGATGGGAAATATCTACGGAAATGTTTTTAATCTTCTTATTAGTAAACAAGCTGACCCCGCGAACTTCGTATCGCTTTACAATTAACAAATGTTGTCTTCCTTTCCCGTTCCCGTTCCCGTTCCCGTTCCCGTTCCCGTTCCCGTTCCCGTTCCCGTTCCCGTTCCCGTTCCCGTTCCCGTTCCCGTTCCCGTTCCCGTTCCCGTTCCCGTTCCCGTTCCCGTTCCCGTTCCCGTTCCCATTCCCGTTTCCGTTACAATTCCCGTTCAATAGTTTTTGTAGCGCACACGAAGAAAGCAAAATTTTTAGCATTTTTTTATACCTTGCTTCAAACTATCGTCATTTTTATAAAGAATTTATTACTTTTTCAAAATAAAAAATAGCCTATGCTACTCAGAGATAATGCAGCTTGGTAATGGTGAAAGAATTTTTGAAATGGGTTCAGTAGTTTTTGAGTTTATCCATTACAAACATACAAAAAAACAAAAAAACAAAAAAACTAAAAAACAAAAAATCAAAACTTTTATCTTTATAATATTATTATTATATTATTAGTACTAGCTGACCCGTGCCCGCTTCGCTGTGCGTGAGACATTTCTAATACCATCGTGGACTTTTTTGTAGACGTTTTTAAGGTATACAATACTGTAGTACATTATTTTGATATATCTCGTGGGGTTTAGCCAGCATTTGCAATGTAAGCGCAAAAAAATGTGTTTTTTTACGACATCACATTAGAAACCTCTAAAATTATCAGTGTTTCTCTACTATATTATGCATGTATTATACATATAAACCTTTCTCTTGAATCACTCTATTTATAAAAAAAAACCGCATCAAAATCCGTTGTGTAGTTTTAAAGATATAAGCAAACATACATACATACATATTACATACAGACGCGGGAAGCGGAAAGCGACTTTGCTTTATACTATGTAGTGATAGAAGAACTCTATCTGACACTAACTGATCATGAATGAATAAATCGCGCCCTACGATGCACTGCCTTGCGTCTGCTCACTTGAGGTATACAGACGTACCTGTAATTTTACCGGCAACAAAACCCTTTACATTAAATGGTATTAAAAATATTTAACTCTATTTTTAACATATTTTGTGCTCGCTTCGTTTGCATTAACGTTCACTGTGACGCTTCATATCAACTCAATTCAACGCATTATCGAAATTAAAAAAATATGAAATGGGCTCACGATTGTTATCTCCAAAAATACAAATATTTCCTGAGATCTTTGTTGCATGGTATCTACGGAAACGGTATCTGCTATCTTAACATGTTTCGCGTTTTTAAAACAACATTTTCAACTCCAAGTTTAATCCATCATTGGTTCCTATTATACCTATTCTACTGCATAGTTACATCTAGGTCACAGACGTCACTGAATTTCCTAGCAATGCAGATACATACTCGTAGGAACATTGGATATCGACAGCACCGGGACCGATCAGTTACTTGTCTCGAGTAATCAAAGTTCCATTCCATCTCTTTGGTCATTGATGTTAATGAGTTTGCTCTTTGGAAACCTATAAAACTTATTATTGATATTTTTAGGTTCAGCATTGAGAACCAACCCACAAATATTATGAGCAATTATTGGCGTGTCTGTTATTTTTGTCGTGATTTTCTTTTTAATATTTTATTTGAAAACTAGCAGTCCGCCCCGACGTCGCACGGGTGTAATAATGATTTTATGGATATTTTTTTTATACCTTGGGTTACATTATCGAAGTCTTCATACGGATCATTAATAGTTAGACATACTTTTTTGTAGATATTGATGTGTTCTATAAAACTGTAGTACATTACTTTACTCTATTGTCAATAATTTCCGCAGCAAACGCGTTATAAGGATTTTTATTGGATTTTTTATCACACGTCGAGTTACATTATCGAAGTTTTCATACGGATCCCTAACGTTTTTGAAAATATTCTATAGCCTATGTTCAACAGAGATAATGTAGGATTATAATGGTAAAATAATTTTTCAAATCGGTCCAGTAGTTTCGGAGCCTATTCATTACAAACAAACAATCAAATCTTTCCTCTTTATAATATTAGTATAGATAGTATAGATTACTAGCCAGGATACCAACATAGGTACGTACAATAAAACAAAATATATATAGTAACAAGCTGACCCCGCGAACTTCGTATCGCAATTGACAAATGTTGTTTGAAGTTCCCGTGCCCGTTCCCGTTCTTAGGAACACACCTACATTGCTTAGACAACAGTGAACTTTATACAATAGCAATAAACCTCAAATTGACTCTACGTTTTAGCTAGAAAACTTTTGTATGGGAAAAAGAAAAGGGCTGTTTTTAGGGTTTTTCCGGCAATTATTCGAATTTTTCTCAACTTTTAAACCTTCCCTAGACCTCCACGAACATTTCAAGACCAAGATAAGATAAATCCGTTCAGACGTTCTCAAGTTTTAGCGAGACTAACGAACAGCAATTGATTTTTATATTATAATAATAATAATAATAATAATAATAATCATTTATTTGTAACTAAATATTTTTTTGAAGTACAGTATTATACTTAAATACACTATTCAAAAACAGTAGAAAGAAAAACAAAATCCAATATACCTAATATTAGATTTTTTTTCTTTTTGCGTACAATTAGACATGGTTACAACATAAAAATAATTATTAAGTATATTAGTGGTTAACTAGCCCCCACACTAGGATACCCTGTGTTGTGGGTGGCTAGTCTCTTCCAAGGTATCAGTAGGGTAAGATATATGTATTCTATCAGCTATCCGGTTCCCATAGTACAAGCTTTGCTTAGTTTGGGGCTAGACGGCGCCGTGTGAAATGTCCACCAATATTTATTTATTTATTTATTTATTTATAATCAAAAAATATTAATTATTATAATTCAAAGTTAAAGACTATAACATTTTGAGGGTAGAATAATTATAGTTTATTGGGAGCATAATGATTAGCGCGTGTGCGTCGCTCTGTAGGTGTGGGTCAAGAGATATTCAAGCGGGCGTGTAAAGGTAAAAGTGTAAAAGTGTGTGTTATTTATAGATAGTAATACAAACATTATAAATGCGAAAGTACATCTGTCTGTCTGTCTGTGACGTTATCACGGACATACTGCTGGGCCGATTATCATGGCATTACAAATTTAAAAAAAATATATATTTTCAGGAATTTCTATGTTTACGATTATTTTTATAAGTCGTCAAAAATCGATTTTCTGAATCCACGCAGACGAAATCGCGGGTTAAAACTAGTCGTCATATAAAACCTTTACCGTAAGTGAGTGATCAAGTTCTACATGCCTTGAGTAAGGTGAACGATAGTTGTGTGATCTGGAATCACGAGACATTCCGGGTTGGCAGCATTTTGCAGGCTCACCTCCGAACCCGCTCGCAGATCATTATTCAAGTTAAGTGGACGGACCCGGTCAGGTTGGCGGGTGAGTAACAAAAATTTAGGGGTTCGCGTGCTACAATCGGCGGGATCATGAAAGATTAGGAGGATATATTGCGATGAGGCAATCATATCTTTGGGGGGTAACTGGAAGCGTATATAACGCATTTGCACAGATTGGTAGGAATTTTGGTATGGTGCATTGTCTCTCATTCAGTATACCAGCTCTTCTTTTTTATAGGTTTTAGGAACACGGTCAGATCTTGTTGGTCCTCTAAAATATCCGAGTTTATTACTCTGATATATGAAAAATCAATGTAGACGTCTATTTTAACAATATTATACCTAAAGCTTATTGGAGTGCCTAGTAAACGAAGCATGAAGATTGCAGCAATTATATGTTGCGGTCATAAAATTTGGGAGAGGCCTAATAATAAAATGTAGGCAGAAGGTGGTGTTGTAGTTGCGGTGCGTAACCCCGTGGAAAGAAAACGGCTTTCTTTACGAGCTATTCCGCTGAGCCAATATTTCTCCGCGACAGTGCGCGCCATCATAAAATAAAACGAAAAATTCCACCGCACTGCCTCCAGCCGCTATGAAAATCATAAGAGGCGAGATTTTATAGCCTATCGGAGCGAACACCACAGTTCGTCAGGTGATTAATAACGTAAACACAACGCAATACAAATGGGTATTTATTGCGCTGGAAAAGGGAAAATTCCCCACTAATCCGCATTGCAAGTGACTTATGGAAGTTTTTGTTTATTCGCAGTTCTTTCTTACTCGTACGTGTAGGCAAATGGGCGTATTGAGTGCACTTATTATGTTGCGCGCTTGAGTCCCGGTGTACGACAACCGCTTGACAAAACACTCTGCCAATTGTGCTGGAGCACCGCCTTCAATTGTTCCACATGAAAAATAGCCTATTCGGATTGTTCACGAACAAATGCGTGCCGTGCGGGTCATTAAGCTTTGTTTTAGGAATAAGTACGACAAAAAATCCTTGGTAAAAAGCTGAAATTTTCGCTTCCGCCCTCTCGAGTCGGAGCCGAGCAGTGTTTAAACTGCGGCCAATTGTTTTGCCTTAAAAATATTTTCTCGCCAAAGAGCTTTTTCTTTGTTATGACTTGTGAATGAAGCACAAAAGCGACATTTACACAATTAAAATCGGTTTTGAATGGTTTGTAAGTAGCTATGCAATGAAACATTTTTCCATTTAAACATAAAGTTGTGAGAACAATTTCCGAAGATGAAAGTCATCGGTTGGAATCATAACAGAGGTTTTACTGCTGAGCATCCGATTGGAACGAGGATGCCAAGATTGTTTCAGTGCTCGAACTGGATTGAGGCGATAATAACAATGTCGTCACTTCCTCAATCTAACTTCTTCAAATATTTCCATTCGAATTTACCTTATACGTTTATTTGAAGTATTTTCGCGCTCTATATTTTTACTGTCGCTAATAAAAATCTGTTTTATGAAATACTAGCTTCCACCCGCGTCTTCGTTTGCGTTTTTACCTGGGTAAAAAGCATTCTATAGGTATGCTATTCCAAAACGTATGCTATAAGTATTTTTCAGATCAAATTTTATAGACCACCGTAAATAAAGAGGGGACTTCTCTAATACTAGCAACTTAATAAAGGAAGGTCTCAACTCATACCTAATAATTAAGCAAAATAAAGATATTTATACTTTTTATACTTTATACTTAGAGTATAATATATTCAAAGTTTCATCCAATTCCTTTAAACAAGATCGAGTCACAAACACACAAGCATCCCCACAAAATTTCGGACTTCACTTCATATCACATTTCGTATTAGTGAAAGTTTCAGCCGAGAATCTCAGTAATACCTAATTCTTTTAAATAATCAAAGTTGTAGAGGTATAACTGAAACTGCATGTTATATGTCCGCAATCACTTTCAATGCAATGCCTACCCACAGACATAAATCCAACATATACTACTGTAGTTTGGCCAGGCTTGTTGTATTTTATCATTATTCTGGACAGTCGGGTAAAAATAAATCATAATTTATTTAGTAGGCCTGTCGCGCAATTCTAATATATAAAATTCTCGTTTCACAGCGTTTGTAACCAAACTCTTCCGAAACAGCTTGACTGATTTTTATGATTTTTTGTGTATATTTAGGAGGTAGCTAGCTAGTTTTTAGCTATTAAAAATAGGTCGTAGGATATTTTTTATACCCCTAAGTGATAAGGGTGGCGTAAAGTTAGAGAAAAACTAAAAATATTTTTTTCCGTGGAATTATTGAAATTTGTCAGAAAAACGTCTGACGGAACAACTAGTAGATATACAATTGCTTATCATAATCATAACGTACATAGAAAACTACTTACGCTTACATTTTTCTTTGATTTGACACCAAAATTAGTCGTAAATTGAATTTAAAATTCATCATATTAAAGTTATTGGGAGGGCTGAACGGTCATTAATTAATTACGTTGAACCTTTCGCGATGCGCCCCCGGAGATCCATTACTTAATTAGCATTTACTCGTATGCTTTTAGGCTATGCTTTCAAAACGACAATATCTGATAAACTTATCCGTGTAAAACATTTTAGCTTCACAAATTATTTTCTAACGAGAGCTCTTGCTCTACATTTTAAAATTACCAGCAAAAATGTTATTTAAAGATACGAATAAGCTTATAGTAATTATCATCCATAGACGCTGTCCAGCCTTACAGAAATATGGTATTCAGATTCAGTTATTATTAATTCTTGATAATATTCGAAAACTCAACAAGTATAGTATTTTGGAATCTTAATATGTATTAATTCCGCGTCACGTTTTTTGTCCGCGATGCACTCTTAAACTACTTAACCGATTTTAAAACTTTGCACATTGTATGCAGTTTGATCCAAATTGAAAGATAGGATAGCTAACATCTCAATTTATAGTCGCAATATCTATTGACACAGCAACGCGTGGCCGAGTCTGCTAGTGAAAATGTATAATTATAATTTTTAGTCTACACAAAGCATAAAAAAACAAATAAATACAATATTTTCAATTTGGTCGTTTAGTTTCAGTTAAATTTTATATTTATCAGAACGAAATTAGAGTTAGCCAACTTGACCAAGTAGCCCGACTGTTATCCCCAAGTACGGTAGACATACTCTCAGATCTTCAGAACCATAGATCATTTAACATGCTTAAAGGAGGTAGTCAGAGGCACGTCCAAAGTGGATTGTGTAACCAACGAAAACCAGTAATAATAACTCAAAAACAAAACATGTGTTTTACATGAATAAATGATTTCCCAACACGAAAACTGTAGTTAATATCTCACACGACCCCGTTTCTTTTAGCTATTTACCTGTAAGACCATGAGGCCAGCATTATTCAAAGCCAGACTTTACTAATGCGTTTTACGGTCGTCCGTTATATTTACGAGTCCCAGGTGAACGCGAGAGAAGAAAGGCATCTTATCCCACACAATATTTTAACTTTTAACCTAAAAATATCTACTTTTGTATCTATGTTTAGAGATTGTCGGTCAGTTGAAGTGTGTAAGAATAATTTTATAATTATTGTTGAAACTCGAGATATATGGGAGCTTTATAAGGATTATCACTGTTGCTTGCAACGTGCTTAATATTTATTTTATTTATTTTAGATTAAGCGGTGGCTGATCCGTTATGTTACAAACAATGTTTAAACCCAGTTAATCCAAAGACGACATTCGCGGCAAAAAAAAGTACCCTAACGATACAAAAAAGCCATTTTACGTTCAAAATAAGTATTTATTTATTTTTATTACCGCATCCTAATTGCTTGTTATCTTTCTTTTAGCACCCAAGCCTTAAGAAGCCATTCTATAATCCCTGTATTAAGAGTTATACGTGGCGAGGGATTTGAAACGTGTTTTCCTCCATTTTCAGAGGCCAGCGCCGGCGTCCCAAAGTCTCCGGGGATGCCATTCCGAAAAACCCCCATAAATATTTCTTAGAGTATTTGTATCTTCCTTGGAGTATCGTTAACACAATGCTTTTTTTTCTGGAACTGAGCAAACATCTGTTCCCAACAACTGTAAATACCAATTTTTTGTTTATTCCTTTTACTGTTTACAGAGGGAACGAAAGTATTTAATTTAAAAAAATATATATATTTTTATATTAAGCTGCTACGCTGTAAGTAAAATGTACTATATTTTTTGTAGAAATATATGTAATTTAAGTTTTTCTCGTATTGAATAGTAATCATATTTTCTATCTGGTCTTGTGGCACAGGTTATGTTAGTATTAAGTAGTTTAGTTTATAATAAGACATGTTTCATGCACTTATATGCATAAAATAATCTCTCATAGTCTAAAAACTTCAAATTAAACGTGAAAATAAACCTATGAAGTTATAATTACCCTACTTTAACAATATCCTACTTTAACAGGATATCCTGAGTAAATAAACCTTACAGATCACAAGACATGTGAGCCGGACTCGGATCGCTATAATTATCCTCGCTACACAGACAGATTCATATAAAACGCGTAGTGCCCAAGACAGAATTCAGCTACATTAGCTGATGGCATGATAATAATTGTGAAAAATATCTGTAGGTACTTATTTAGTTCTTAAAATAAATATTAGATTATGTACCTACAAGACTCTTTTAATTTTTTTTTATAAATTGAAATATTAGGACTTTCTGACCTCCAGATCTAGTATAGCAAAATCACGAAAAAAACGTAATAGCTAGCGTAAAAATATAACAATGTATTACAATAAATAAAAAATAAATTGGAACGCGACTGTAAATCTCCAAGTGCTACTTAGGTTAGCTATCTTCTCAGATCTCCAGGCACTCAGATCCTTGAAATATCTATTGGGCATCGTCAGCATGCTATACGTTCCAGGTTGCAAGCCCATCGCTTCATATAACTATGTTTTAAGCACGTGTTAAAGCACTTAAAATTTTATCGACTACAAAAATCAATTTATGTACCGCCAGTATTCGAACTCCCAACTCAAAAGTACCTTACTCGACAATACGGCTTTTTAGGGTTCCGTACCCAAAGGGTAAAAACGGGACCTATTATATTACTAAGACTTCGCTGTCCGTCTGTCTGTCCGTCTGTCTGTCACAGGGCTGTCTCTTGAACCATGATAGCTAGACAGTTGAAATTTACACAGATTATGTATTTCTGTTGCTGCTCTAACAACAAATACTAAAAACAGAATAAAATAAATATTTAAGGGGGGCTCCCATACAACAAACAAGTTTTTTTTGCCGTTTTTATAGATAATGGTACGGAACGTTTCGTGCGCGAGTCCGACTCGCACTTGGCCGGTTTTTTATTACAATTAACCGCTAGTATTTACCAACCTTGGTAGGTAGTCAACGGAGAATCTTGAAATTGCTGTTTGCGTGAAAGCGGTGACAACTATCATTAGTTTTCATAACACAGAGCCGCTGTTTCATTTCAAATAATAAAGAAAAATTGTATCATCTTTTATTGTACGTTAATAGAGAGGTTTCATGAAAATAAGAGCTTATCTTTTGGGAGTTTTTTTTGCAATAAACAATGTTAATGATCATAAAATTATATCTTTACTGATTACTGACTTCAATGTATAGATTTAACCTTCATAATGCATCGATGTTATTTAGGCACGAGACCTAAATAACAGGGTTTCTCGCGAATAATATGAAGCAGAAGCTTTAAAGTACAAAAACTCCAAGAAGCACGTGGATCACCCCTTGTTTTACGATTTAATTTAGTTTAGGGAAGTACTTTTTTGTAAATTCTGAAAGTGAAGACAAGTAGATTGATCCCAAGCCATAGCGAGACCGCCATGGACATCAACAATAGGCATATAAATTTGCGTCTGAGGTTATAAAAGTTGCTAACAACAAAGAAATAAGAAACTAAAACAAAACATTTAGGTCACATGAAATTGTAAATAAGTCACAAAATTGGGAATTATTTTAGTTGAGCTTGAAAAAATTTCTTAATAAAATGTAAAGTCTCATAAATTTTGGAATCAACATAATCATGAGTTTGGATTCTCTTTGGTACCACACCCTTTACGTTTTATTTTCAAAAATTAAAACTAAAAGCCGTGTTGGCCGTGGTTCAAGCTGAAGGTCGTGGTTTCGAATCCCAGCGTGCATCAATGGACTTTTTTAATCGAAAAAATTATATGCGCATCAAAAACACGTGCTTAAAATGGTGAAGGAAAACATCGTGAGGAAACAAGTTAGTATTCTTATAAGCGGCGATGGGCTTGCAACCTGTCACGTATGGAATGCTAACTAGTGCAAAATGTGGGCATGTGCCAAATATAATGTTTGGACTTGCCTCTGACTACCCCCACTAGACATCTTCAAAGGATCTAAGCGTCTGAAGATCTGAGAGGATGTCTACCGTACTTGGGGATTACTATCGTGAACCTATTTATTATTATTTTTTTTTAAACTATAACTAACCATAAAACCTAAGACCATACCCGTGAATGTGAGCAGGTAATCCTTTTACTCAAAGTCAACTTTTGAAACAACCTATAATTTGAAGAACCGTTATTTATACATTTTCTTAAAGCATCATTACAGTTTATGGGTGCTCTGGCGTGAACCCGAAATAAACAGCCGCTATCAAATACCGATTACACAAACAGTTCACAAGCTAATAAAAAGACAAACATTGCGAAATCTCTGATGTCAAAGAAAAATAAATCGCCAATAAAGTTTAACAGCTGCAACAACAATAACTTTAGATTGGCTATAACTAAAAAAACCGATGGGTAATTTGCTGGGGACGCTAAAGGGCGATTTCGTGAATCACAATTACGCAGGCTTCTCTCTGAAACCTATGAGCTTGCAACACGTTCGTGTGTGTTTATGGGATCAACAAAAGCACAAGAAATCAATATTACATAAGCTTTTATAAAATAATTACGTTTAAGAAAACCCACAAAATTGTTTCGACTAAAAGTCAAGGGGCGATATTAGTTTTTGAAGTTTTTTGTAGGAAGGTTTTACATTACTATAATTTAAATGGGACCAACGTGGGAATATTTTCTACACAGGTACAATGATATGCGCGGTTATACATTAAAATAAACTCCTCTTTATTTAAAGTTAAAAAATAGAATGTCCACGGTACGGTGGACATTCTCTCAATTTTCATGTACTTTGTTCTTTATAGATGTCTAAAAGCACGTCCGCAACATTTGACACATGCCCAAACTTTGAAAATGTTTTTATATAGGTTTTTAACTTAAAACTTTCCTACAAAAAAACTTAAAAAAAAAAGGTAGAGCCATCACGAAACTCTGTTTGTATGAATTCATCTCCTTAATTTCAAGGGAGTACAAAGGTATATCACGCCATTGTTCCCACTCGGAGCGTGTTGTATGGTCAAACCTTTCGGCTGACCCTTACGATGCGGTCGCTCAGACCCCAAAAGGATCGCCTACATGGGTTTGCTTTCAGCATTATATCTATTACTTGTAGATAACAAAACTCTCTTCGCATTTATTTTAAAAGTTTGTACACCAATGCCTCTGTTTAACATACATTTAGGCTCACGTATTAGATGTTTAGCATCGAATTTAAGTATCATTACTTGTAATTATATCAGTGCTCTTCTATTTTCTAGCATAGCGTTTTAATTCCAATACTAATAAGTTGCTACCTATTAAATCAAGTAATTGATTGATGACATGGATCAAAAGACTGATAAGAACCCGCAATAATAAAACAAATAAATATTGGTAGATATTATCCCACAGCACCGTTTAGCCCTAAACCAAGCAAATCCTGTACTATGGCACTAGAAAACTTTTTTTTTGTAAATACATAATTACGTATACTCTAAGAAACCACATTATGTACCGCGTGTATTTTTAATAAGTGTCTTCTTCCATAATGATAATGTACCTTGGAGTAACATCCAGTTTAATCCTAATAATATTATAAATGCGAAAGTTTGTGAGTTTGTATGTATGTTTGTTTCTCAATCAGGCCCAAACGACAAAACGGATTAAGTTTGCTGTAGATATAGATATAATGCCCGAATAAATAATACTAATAATAATACTACTTGAAAAATGAAAAACATCCCCAAAACGATAAAAAACGCAAAAGGGATGATTTCTGTATAGATGGCGCTGGTGTGCAATAAATCTGACAACACAGACTAAAAACATTCAGTCTTTTCTATTCGATTATTGAAATTTGACAGGACAACGTCTGTCACGGGTCGGCTAGTAGTTAATAATTTAAAGAGGTGTTTGTTTATCTATTCTCAGAGCAACTTAAATCAGAAGCAACCAGATTTACTTTTATTTTGATTTTTATAAATTTATACCATAATAACATTGATTTTAAAACTGGTATGCAAGAAAACCGCAGATCCTTCAACAAGTTGTCAGTTCGCGGTATATTTGTGGTGGACATTAATCTACCGTTGAATCTGCTGAACTTTGCAACGGTCTAAGGCATTTACAACTACAGTTTTCACTGTTGAAAGTTAGAATAGTTAAATAAACAAATATGTGTAGGCATTTGACATGGCATCATCTAGCCACAAACTAAGCAAAGCTTTTACTATGGGAACTGAACAATATCGATAGAATAGGTACATATATCCTTTGTTTGTAAATACCAACTTATTAATTTGTCATCTTTATACAAGCCTTAACCTATCGAAAGATAGGTCAAGTTGTAATTTTTAAAACAAGAGGCCTTGCTAAGATTTATTGTATTATATACATTTTAGTTATTACTATAGTGTTTATGTTATGTATGTGTAACCCTCAAGTTACACGTAGCTACGGCGGCAAACGTTTTAATCTCGTTAAAATCACACCGAAAACTCAACTTGCGAGTCTACAGGAATCAAATCAATAGGATGTTTTGGCACTGAATGTTACCTTCACGAATTACGACTGGATCGCTAATGTAATTAGAATAAACTAATCAGCTAATGGAGTGAGCCGATGTGCCGCAACGTCTATGAAGATCACAATCTGTAGCCGTTTCCCTAATCTATGCATGTCGACTTGCATACCTGAATAACAGGCCGAACTAATTTACCTAGTCTTTTAAACGGCGGCGGCACAGGCGTTTATGAACCTTCGCAATTTAAACATAAAATACGTTTAAGCAATAAATGTGGAGCTTTGTGATTGCATTATTTAGGTACCTGGAACATTTCCCCCGTTTGGAGTTTTCTAAGTGCACATAAAACGTAAGCAATCAGCAGGCCAGATGTTTTTGCAAAGCACATAAACGCGAATCGCGTAATTTTCGATACCTACAGGATGTGTTCGCAATAAAGTTTATAGTTACCAAGCAGTTTCAAAGAAAGTTTTTTGAGTGAGTGCGAAACGTTGATAATAAAACTTTATTCCACTAAATATTATTGTGAATTGTAAACCTGTTTTCTAACACCATTCATGGCATTTAGTTTTGGAGAAAGCCGAATGTTCATAGTTCATAAAACTATTTAAACCGCACCATTGTCGCGCATGTGACCGCACTTCATCAAGGTTTGGTGCAGGTGCGGCTTAATGCTGAGACGGGGACCTATTTGCCACCACATAGCACAATGAGCTATCTGTTGTGCTTATTTGTAAATCCTGTTGTCGTGGGACAAACAAATGTGTTTTCTTTCTATCTTTCTTTCTTATTTGGGAAGATAATTTTAGGCGTTTAAGTAGGTACCAACTAAATTATTTAAGGTACGTCATATTAGTAACTTTTTATCTTCGCCTCGAAATACACTAGACGCTAAGGAGATTAAAGCGATAGCTAGACGATTAGTAAATATTGTTGTTCGCAGATATTTACCAAAAATTTAATTTAGTGTAGTAGTAATCCCGTACCTATTTCTAGATATTCAAATTCCGGAATAACATTATGTGATAAATAAATCGATGACACGATCAACAAATATAATGATATCGATCGCGACAGTATTTTTATATTATTCTTGTCTCTGTAGTAGCCAATATTTTCATTTTATTCTCATATTTAAACCAAATGAATAAATTTTAGAAATAATTTTATAGATAATGATAATTTTTTTTGTACTTTTTTTTTAATAATGAAAATAAAATTAATTTCTCACAGCTTAGTTGGTAGTAACTCTGCCTTCTACGCTGTAGGTTGTGGGTTCGATCCCCACCCAGGGCAAACATTTGTGTGATGAACATAGATGTTTGTTCTGTGTCTGGGTGTTACTATGTATAATAAGTATGTATTTACAAAAAAAAAAGTATATAAGTATTCTATCAGTTATCTGATTCCCATAGTACAAGCTTTGCTTAGTTTGGGGCTAGATAGTGTTGTGTGTAAAGTCCGCCAATATGTATGTATGTATGTATGTATGTAAATATTTAGATACTAACGTGATAGATGAATATCTAAACAAGTAAGACTAGACGTTCAACAAAATCTAGTCTTACTTGTTTAGGTATTCCGTCTACGGAATGTGGTCCATCAGTATTTCACATAGTGATGAATCACAATACTGGACGTCTAGCCTTCACCTTAAGAGTATAGGTACTTACCTGCCAACTTTTCAATAATTCAGTAAAGATTAAATCGCGCCAGCGGATGTTGTTTCAGGCTTAGGTAAATATACTAGCTCTGTGATGGTTAAAAGCATTGATTATGCATCATCATTCGTGGATAAACCGACCCATTTTTTATGTTTTCTAAGCTTTTTATTTGACCTTGCTTGCATATAGCAGAAAATCGTACTCTATTTGTACAGTCAGCTGCAGAAGTTGACGACTTTGTCAGGATTTCGAAACAATTTATTTCAAGAGTTGATGACAGTTTTGATCATGTGTTAATGATAATCTTTAAAATATTTACAACACTATAGTGGTTACAAAGTTATCAATAAAAACTTTTTTAAACTTGATTCAGTCATACTACTACAGTCTACAGTCAGTCTACTTTTGATGTTGACTGTATAAGTGCGGTTGCATCTCCAATATGGTTCGTTTCAATAGTTTCAATCCCAACACAAGAGCAGTAAGAAAAATGTAAACAATAAGTTGAAAACTTCTTACGACGTTTCCCGTATTTCAAACAAATCCTAAACACCGCATTTATCTAACAATCAAAACTACAAAAAGGACAAATCCAAAAACTAAACTAAAACACGTTGGGGATAAGAGCATTTGAATAGCCCCTAGGTATGTTAGTTATTCAGCGCGTGACTCGGCCGGCAGCCGCGCTCGCTCGTAAATCAAACTCGCCATTCGCTTATGCATTATACAATTTTATTTGTGCGAGTTCGCTGAATAGGTAATAAACTATGGCAGGTGAAATGTTTTGCGTGTCCGAATGTGCGGGATTTTTGAACGTGCGCAAATATACGTGTTTACAGCGTTTGCTGGGGAAGCCAGCCGGCAAGGGCGCGGCTTGCATACGTGATCGTGGTACGACTCTGTGACTCTGTATTGTACACATCAGTCCGTGACTGACTCTAATTCTTTAGAGGGCTCAATGAATCGATTGTACTTAAAATTAAAGTTCATACACAATGGTAGCGCGTAATTGTAATGCTTTATAGTGATAAACACACGATGGTGGGTTGTGGTTTTGAGGCATTAATTAGATCATCCTGCTTAGGTAGTTATATCGCAAAAAGCCGACTACTTAAATTGTGGGATAATTAAACGTGCCTCTAGCTATCCCATTTAATATTTCCAATGAACTGAGGGCCTGATATTGAGGTAATACAAGAGATGTCTAACATACACGAGGAAAGTTGTAAAATATTTTCAAAATTAATTTAATGCATCACGTAAATCATAGTGGGTTGGTTGGCTCCGTATCTAATGACGGTATATCCCTTATATTAGTTTTAGTAAAATTTTCATCTAGCGACGCGACGGAGCAGAAAATTCAGCCACCCTCGTTCTACACGTGACTGCCTAAACCTCATCTCTGCGGGGAGTCGCCAGTCTAGGTAATTAAATTAATTGCTTTTTTTGGATGACCTAGCTTAGCTAGGGATCGCTGCTCAGTGATTAACTAGGGCAGGATGTCTCAAATAACTGCTTTCCAAACATCCCCAAGAAAGTTTATTTTTTTACTATTAGAAAAAGTGGAACTAGGATTAGAAAAACAAAATAAATTAGGTCTCCCGGTGCTCAGATAATCAGATCCTAAACGAAGTCTAATGTGACAAATAATTTGTCATATACCCACATTTAGAATTCTTTTCTGGGACGAACATCTTCTCTAACTTGCGCGGTGCAAAAGTGACAACACCATACGTGTTCGTATAGCGTTGTCACTTTCGCTCTTAAAGTAATACTGCTTTATTCTTACTTTAGAGATTGTAGTACGGCTCCAGTTTCAGTTTCAAGGTGACCCTCGCGTTTTTATTGATAAATACCTCATAACTTTGACTTTGATTATACAAAGACATCGAGCTATTCGTGACCTACCTACTTATTTTACATAATAGTTCAATTGAGCACAATGCAAATCGTCGATCAGCATTCATGTTAATGAAATGGCAAGTAAAATGATCGTAATTACGCGAAGCGTTTTTCCTGCATTGCCAGGCCCGTCGCTGGAATCACCTGGCATTACGGCACAGAATAAATAATAGTAAATGCCGATTATATCAAAAGTAGCTGACCGACTCAGTTGCTCAATCAATGACGCACACTACATTACATTGAATCCGTGTACTCCAGTCTGCCCGCGACCATGGCTATTGTAACATAGCCGAAACGTCGGGAAAATATACTAAAGGTAATTACGTGATAAAGACCCGTCTATAAATCTATAGTTATGTCTATCACGGTAGTTTGAAAATTATATTACATTGAACATTACTATACCTACTTGCGTACTTGATTCCGGTATGGATAGCTCAAAATAATCCCTTATTCAGCAGGTACCCAGCAGTGGGTGAAATCCGGCTGCAGATAATCGTACTACGCTATAAAGTGCTCAATAATTCAATATTTAACTTCCAACATCTACTTTCTAAAGAGTTTATACATGTCATCACTTTTAACCCCAGACTTAAATAAAGATAAATTGTGATATTTGGTTTCATTAAAGTTTTAATGATAATTAATTTCACTTCAATGAAGATCGCATCAATTGAAACAAATATTCTTGTAGCTTAAAGTTTTATTATTATCAATTTTAATATGGATATTATTTAGTGCGAAGGTATTTTTGAACAGCTCCATTGCTTAGCTATTTCTGACGGTGATTTTGCCTGCGAAATATTTCCAACAAATGGGTCATTTATCCAAGCACCAGACATAATAACTTTTGTAATTACGATTACCTCCTAGAATTCACCTTATTATAAATTCTGTGTCACTTGGAAACGAAATTTGACATGTGGTCCGTCACTCAGCTGCTAGCATTATTAATGGGAGAGTTTGTAATAAAGATTTTAATGTTATACCTCTTTTTAGAGACATTATGAGAAGCGTATATACATAATTATATTGTACCTAGATAGATAGACCTAGATAAGTATAGTTTTAACAATTTTTTTTTCCTGATGAACTAAGGCTTTACTGGCTAAAAATAAAAATAGGATTACGACTGTAATCCCCAAGTACGGTAGACATCCTCTTAGATCTCCAGGCGCTTAGTTCCTTTGAAGATATTTAGTTGGGGTAGTCAGAGGCACGTCCAAACATTATATTTGGCACATGCCCACATTTTGCCGTAGTTAGCATTCCATACGTGACAGGTTGCAAGCCCATCGCCGCTTGCAAGAATACTAACTGGCTATGTCATTGATAAAGTATCACTTGTAAAACATTATGTTTTAAAAATGCATACCCAAGTTTAATAGATGCCATATGATAGCAAATAGTTTACAAAGTAATTTGCGTTCCAAGAATACCTACGCGCATAAAAGCGCCTACAGTTGATAGCAGTGCTTAACCGAAAAAAGTTTTAACGTATCTGTGTCTTCATATTGAAAGTTTCGCACATACGCGTCCCATCCTTGCCCTAAGGACACTGCCACTTTGTTCTTTCCCCAAACTTTAAGGAGTTGCTTAACAGATGTTTCGCCTGACTTTTGTCCCAAGTATGTTGCGACTTGCTACATTTTGATGTATGACCAAATTACTGTTTTATTCAAGCTTTTATTTTGCGATGCCAAACTGTTGAACTTATAGGTAGTTGTGTGTATACCTTTTATAAAAGTTAGTGGCCAACTCTGATGACAAAGTCTTTGAGGCCGCATAGAGGCAGAGAATTTTGTGATTTTTTTGAGTTTGGTAAAATATTGCCTTTATTAAGTTTTCTACCAAAGACGCCCAGAATGTAATAAATAATTTTATTTATTTTTTGCAGTAAATACTCAGAGTGAGATTTATGAGGAAACTGAAGAGAACTATACGATGTGTAGGGCACTCATAAAACTAGTATGAACAAACAAATGTTGAAATTTCATAAAATTCTTTGATCTACAAAGAACGCCTTTGGATGTTTGGAAATCTCATTGCATCTCATTGCGCTGTAGAGAACAGACGGCGTGCAGACTAGAAGCCGAAATACTGGCTAAACGTGACTTGCCGATATTGCATCAGCATTGAGCTGGCAAAATACTGTATGCGTTGCTCAGACTAGTTCAAAACTAATCGCGTACATACTCATAATAAGTTTTCTGATGAAAAATATTTTTCAATGACATGCTTTTGTAAAATCATTTAAACCATCGAGCACCAGCGCGCTATCACCTGTCACATCATATAACATTGTCATCGGAACTTGACAAGTATGCAAAGTTTTTACACAATCGAAGTATTTACTAAGGAGTTCCATTGTGAGTGTCTGTTGAACAGCTCCTGACTCCTTCATCAGATCAGATCATTGTCACCATATTATTGCATTGTGTCATACATAAATCGCAAGTTAAATAAAAGCTTATAAAAAGTATGTTGAAGCCATTATTAATAACATAATCTATGGTGACATCAGCGCAATACAAAAAGCACAAGTCGGTAGGTATATACAGCCAGAAGATTTAAATGGGTTTCTGTGGAACTACACCGATATATTAAAACTTTACTTAGCGGGATAAGTACCTTTATTTTTTTCTAAAATCGCTAAGATCTCTTTAAAAACTCTCCCGAGTAATGGAAATCTGCCCTGGGGCCTCGGGGCATCGCGGATTCCCTGCACAAAAGGTCCAACAAAAAGGTCTCGCCGTCACGTGAACATTGTAAAACTCGCCCTCGTATTCATGTTCTCACTCCTAAACAATATTGAACTTTAAAACCGGGAGAATAAGGGATGTTTTCTCTTATGTGCAAATGTTTTCTAACAGTTTTTTCCAATCCGATAATGCGACCTTAGCGTCGGGATCATGGTTTACTACAAATTGTATTAGAGTAGTAGATTTAACTATTTACGTGGCCTTTGGTCGGAGTCCATTGTGCAGCGAGCCCCGAGCCAGTCAGTATGTGGACATAAAAATAGCGAGTTTAGCTAAACATTTACTATGTAAACCTACTAGTGTTTGATAGTATTTCTTCTTTAAGAACTCATTATCTTGGGCTGGCTTATAGTGGGCTTATAGTGTGAGATAGATATTGAAAAAAATCCATGATTAACCTCTTGACGGCTTTTCAATATGCAGCTTTACAAACTTATGATTTTAAAGTTTTTATGTTATTTTAAAGATGATATTACGATACGCACAAATATTACGATCAACACTTTATTTTTTTTACAATCTCAGGAAAACTTATTGCCAGTGTGAATGTAATCTATTATACTTAAGGGGCTGCCAGTCGACGATTGCTCTTTTTCGGAACGAAAAAAGTAATACTTCTGAACAAGCCACATCTCCTATTTTTATAAGTATATTACTTCAGGTTCCTACCTAGATTTCTATTAAGCTGAAAACATAATAGCAGAAACTTTTCACGATAAAAATATTATTTCAAAATGATACGTTTTAGAATTTATGATCGAAATATTTTATATACCTACTATTAAAATCAACTTGTGATTTATTGTTAAAGATAGGTAATATGTAGATCTAGATTTCTATTAGGATAGATTTTTGATAAGTAATTATACATAATTTATATCATTAATTTATTCGAAAAGCTAAGGCGGACCACGCGCGGACGTGTGTTTGTCATCATTGCAGCGGTCGGTAGGATTATTTATCGAAGTGATTAAAGATGGGTACATCTTTATTCACATATACTATCACTACATAGTATAAAGCAAAGTCGCTTTCCGCTTCCCGCGTCTGTATGTCTGTATGTATGTTTGCTTATATCTTTAAAACTACACAACGGATTTTGATGCGGTTTTTTTTAATAGATAGAGTGATTCAGGAGGAAGGTTTATATGTATAATAACATGCTACCCGTGCGAAGCCGGGGCGGGTCGCTAGTACATTATAAAATAGGAGATGTGGCTTGTTCACAAGTATTTCTTTTTTCGTTTCGAACAAAAATAATCGTCGACTGGCAGCGTCTTAAACAAAGTTCTTAAAGGCGTTTGTTGATATACAGACGTGATACTCACAACACTACAGGCTGCGTCTGACTTGCGTGCGTATACTTATATAGGCCCTTAGGGCTATTACGCACTGTCGACTAGTCGCCGGCGACTCGGTTGTCGACGACTGTAATATTGTATAGTTTAAATAGGTGTTTACGCACTAGTCACCGGTTGCCCGGGCGACTCGGCGACTCGCCGCGCAGTGGCGACGCACAGGCAACTGCCGGTCGCCGGCGACCAATAAGAGCACGGTTTCAAATGAAAGCATTCACATTGCGAGCAACTGTCGTAACGACCGGACGGCCGCGCACAATGAGTTTTGACACGGATAAATTTATATCGGAAATACAATCCCGAAAAGCTATTTGGGATTTACAAAGTGAGGAATATGCTAATCGGGATTTGAAGAAAAAACAGTGGGAAGAAATAGTGGAGTTATTTGGAGGTGAAGAATTATCAGACGAAGAAAAAAAAAACTCAGGTAAGTAAGAAATGCCATTTATTTTTTATTAATTAATACTGCTCATCTGCCAAGATAATTGACCCTCAGTTGTAAAGTAATCAGCAAATACATCTCTGTATGATGCACCACGTCGCGTAGCTCTTTGGAAACCGTTTGGGACTTCTTCAAAGCCAGGAATGCTCAGGGTATCTTCAAATTTATATCCGTCTCTTTCTCGGACATAGTTGTGAAGAGCGCAACATGTTTTGATGATGCATGATACTAGATCTAAATTCACGTTGATAGGTCTGTGAAAAATCTGCCACTTGTTTGCTAATATGCCGAATGAACATTCAATATGCAATATGAAAGCCTATAATTAAATATTTTTTTCTTTGTTGTTAAATTTGATCCACCGAACGGTCGCATAATTTTGTCAGTTTGTCCAAATGCTTCGTCACCCACAATAACAAACGGTACTGGTATAGGGTTTGTCGATGAAATGGGCTTAGGTTCGGGTATTTGCAAATCATTGTTCATTAGCTTTTGATAAAACGTTGAATTTGTAAATATAGTTGAATCGCAATCCTTTCCATAGGAACCAACGTCTATGTATATGAACTTATAGTCAGAGTCACAAATGGCAAGCAAAATTACAGAAAAGAAGTGTTTGTAATTATAACACAATGATCCACTGTTGTATGGTTTTATAATTCTTACATGCTTACCATCTACGGCACCTATGCAATTTGGAAAATTGGCCCGTAAATGAAAATCTTTTGCGATTTTTAACCAATTTTCTTTTTTCGGTTGCGGTAAACACATGTCTTTTAGTACAACCCATATAAAATGACAAACTTCTCTTATTATTTCAGCTATAGTTGAAATCCCAAGTCTGTATGAGTAATGTAAATCTACAAATTTACAACCGCTTCCAAGATATCTGGAATTAAAAAATAATTTAAATATATACATTATTTACAGGTCATTCACTTCAAAAAAAATGGAAAAATATAAGAAGCTGCTTTTCGCGAGAAGTACGAAGATTAAAAAATGCTAAAAGCGGATCTGCTGCTTCCCATAAAACTCCCTATATTTATTATAATCAGCTGTTATTTTTGAAGAATACCGTTGGTAATTTGAACACAGAGAGTAACATTGCTGAACAAGAACATTTGACAAATGATCAAGAACCTTTAGGACCTTACTCGAGAGAAAATATAGTCGGAAGAAAAAAGAAAAAAACGTCAGATGATGGCACAAGCGAACTGTTAACCACATTAAACAAGTGTATTGAAACTCGCAAAAATAAGGAGGATATTTTGGAACAAGATGAGGACAGAATGTTCCTGATGTCCCTATTATCATCATTTAGGGCAATTCCGGAGCACAAAAAGTCAGCTGCGAAAATTCAATTAATCAGTGTAATCGAATCATTCCGATCCTCTACTCAAAATAATATATATCCAAACACAATGTGGCGAAATTTTAATGAGTACGAGTATGAGCGTGGTTACTTCACACCGGAGGCCGGGCGTTCAACAGCACCAAGTCAACAATCACGCCCTGAAGCACAACATTATTATACGCTACCAACTTCAACTCCTTCAGAACGTGAACGCCCAGAGTCGCGATTTTCTACTGTCACTTCAAATACCTCGCAAGATTCTGACATTTTGGATCTGTTGAATATTTCCTTTTGTTGTGCGTTCGTTTATAATATTGATTTCATTAAGTACTTTAAAAAAATACATGTTTTATAATTATTTACCGTATATTTTTAAATTATGTCATCGAAGAGTAGACTTAAGTGGGTGATAGACGTACGAACTTATAGTACGCGGTTTTTAAGATCGCGAACTTGCTCGGCTCGACGTTAGTGACACACGTGAAGCTTACTCACTCTGTATTGCGATGTCGTCGACTGAAGAAGCTTTGTGTTATTTAGGAATAATATCGTATTACATTTTAAAAACTAAAAAAAAGAAACGAAGTCGAAACAAAATAAATATAAAAAAATATATAAATAAATAAATATTGGCGGACTTTGCACACAGCGTCATCTAGCCCCAAACTAAGCAAAGCTTGTACTATGGGAACCAGATAACTGATAGAATACTTATATACTTTTTTTTTTTTGTAAATACATACATATTATACATATTAACACCCAGACACAGAACAAACATCTATGTTCATCACACAAATGTTTGCCCTGGGTGGGGATCGAACCCACAACCTACAGCGCAGAAGGCAGAGTTACTACCAACTGAGCTGTGAGGCCTGAAAATGGCGGCTCGCGGCTCGCAATGCTGCCACACGTTCGAGCCATGACGAGCTACGAGCAAGATTTCAGACCGGTTGGATCGCCGACGATTTTGCGCGGCGGTTTTAAAGTACGCGTACTTACGGTGACACACAAGCGAAAAAGGTCGGCGAGCCATAAGTACGCGTACTTGCTCGTACGTCTATCAGCCACTTTACAGATAGTGCCATCCACGAAGACGCGCCCCACTCTTTGTTCAAATGCATGAGTGCTATCTTCCGCATGTGTTAAACATCTGTCGATACACGCTAATTATCGATGAATGCAAACGCACACTAATAGGAGGAGCAATAAGTTTTTGCAGGTGTGAAGCTGATTTACTGGCCATCGTTTTCGTAAAAAACTGCATAAAAACTTATTGCACCACTTAACATTTATTTTTAGCTAGGGATTGTCAACACTTTAAACACTAGGTTTGGCCGATAGATGTGTCCGGGAATGTAATGTAAATTGTGTTAAAATCCCGTAAAAAATAAATGTTAGGAATGAATTTTATTTGAATTGTCACTTACCTTAGTGTTATAAAGAGTTTTTCTTCCGGAGAAATACATGGTCGCATATTTGTATCTATGCCAGTTATATGTGGTTTTAGAAGACACAATAAGTCATCAAACGAACTCACAGACATTCTTGCATAATTAAAAAATTTACGAGGATATTTTCTAACGTCTTCATAAAATATTTTAAACATTCCCTTTGACCTCCGTTCTTCTAACAAAGGATGCACCCAATACTCTTTTGATTTTTTTTTATTTTTCTTTCTTTTTATAATTAGTAGCGCCGCTACTATTGCAAGTTCTTCAACGTCCATTCTGCACGAATGTACTTGGAATACTGTCGCTCGGCTCGGTCTCCGGCCCTAGTTTCCCATGTTTCGGTCGCCGAGGGACTGAGTCGCCGGCGACTAGTCGACAGTGCGTAATAGCCCTTATGCATAGGGATTCCATGTATTATGTACTATAACTATAGATGATGATTTGTTTTCATTTCTTTGATAAACACAACATTTGAATAAAAACATGACTTAACTTTTGAGTTCAGATAAGCATACAACTCACCCCTATATATATCACTCGTATCTCGTACATTATTATGCTGTATGTTTCAAAATGCACTTAGACAGTTTTTGATAGGTAGACAGAAATTCCAATATCAGTTAGGTGAATCCCCTGAATTATTGATGGTAGCAGTCCGTATCACTGATGTTTGAGAGGGATATAGGCAAGGTGCTCGCATCTCAAGTGCATCTCTCACAGTCGGAGCTTTTGCTGAGGGATCGATTATCCTTCTCGCATTCCTCAGACATCGCCTCGATTCCGATGTGACTACGTGCATCAAATAACTATAACATTGCACTAACTCGATTTTTGTTTCAAATACATTAATCCTGTTATTATAAAAGCCGGTTCACAGTCACAAAAGTTGAGATTCTGTTAGAGATTAGGCTTTTAGAATAAGGCCTCCAAGTTCTGATGTTTGGCACTGGTAGACGAGTCTACACTAAACTTGTAGTTATGTCTACACTCGTAGATGAGTCTACAAAAAATCGTAGAACCAACTACACATAGCTACGTATTTAGCTACGAAGTTCTACAACTTCTACGGACGGTCACATGACCATTCGTTTTTTTTACGTGACTTCACTGTTAACGAATTTATCGCTCAATTACCGAGTTTCCGTTTCGTAGAACACGCTTACTCATAGTATAATTGGCAGCTGAAGTTTTATATTATATTGCATTTTGAGTGCACAACGTATATTTAACTCAAGGCAAACACGTATTGGGAATAAACTGAACTTGAAGAAAACTAGACTACCTGTAAAATTATTTTAATTTTGACCCGGATTACTACAGCTAGTCTGCGAAAGCCACAAGGGTATCGAGAAAATTGAATAGGTAATGCTTATTGAAAACGTTTTCGCGAGACCCCTCACAAAGCTCGGCTCTCGGTACACAGCGTCGACCGAAGTACTTAGAATCAACACAATAAGCATTATCTTGCCAAAATCCTGTATCAAGTTTTGAAATCGCTTCGCATTGTTGTCTTTTGTGTTCGAGTTCGCATTCGTTTTCCATCGTACACCATTATTCACATTAAGTGGACAGATCTCGGGTCAGATCCAGGCATAAGAAAAGCACAAAAAGTGCCCGCTTTATCCGAGCATGATAAATCTACTTCAAATCCGAGAATAGCGTCTTTTATGAAGGAAATTGAAATAAACCGACCGTGCGGATAACGGCTAAGTAAGAAGATCGGGATCCTTTAGAATATTGGTGAATCATTTTCATTCATCAACCTATCGTTCCAACCGGGAACCTATCTCTATAGTGAAATAAATTGGGGAAGGAGTGCAAACAGTAGATCCGGGATTGTTAGCCAGACAGTAGAAAGTCATGAAAAAGTAAAATATTCGTCAGATTTTAAACTTAGTAAAAAAACAAACTTTTAAATTTGCGTGAATCTATAAAATATTTTTACCCGTATTTTCTCAACCATTTATCAGGTACCAATCTGTTTGTCTTGTTATCAATCACTTTTCACCCCTCAAACCAAAAATGTCCAGCCCATAACAATTCCTAAGAATACTACAGGTAACAAATTAATATACCCATACCTGTATATTAACCTACTTACTTTAAAATGTAGGCATGTATTGTTTGGACGTGCCTCTGACTACTCCTTTTAACTTTTAGAAGCTGAGTGCCTTAAAATCTAAGAATAGGTCTACCTTACTTGAGGATTGTAGTTGTAATACTATTTATTTATACATTATCTACAAGTATCCATAAAACTTTAAGGGGCTCCCAGTCGCTGATTGCTCTTTTTCGAAACGAAAAAATAAATACTTCTGAACCAGTCACATCTCCTATTTTTATAAGTATATTACTTCAGTTTCCTACCTAGATTTCTGTTAAGCTGAAAACATAATAGCAGAAACTTTTCACGATAAAGATATTATTTCAAAATGATACGTTTTAGAATTTATGATCGAAATATTTTATATACCTACTATTAAAATCAACTTGTGATTTATTGTTAAAGATAGGTAATATGTAGATCTAGATTTCTATTAGAATAGATTTTTGATAAGTAATTATACATAATTTATATCATTAATTTATTCGAAAAGCTAAGGCGGACCACGCGCCGACGTGTGTTTGTCGTCATTGCAGCGGTCGGTAGGATTATTTATCGAAGTTATTAAATATGGGTACATCTTTATTCACATATACTATACATTATAAAATAGGAGATGTGGCTTGTTCGCAAGTATTTATTTTTTCGTTTCGAACAAAAACAATCGTCGACTGGAAGCGCCTTAAAGTATTTTTTTTCCGGCATGAAAGGGTGCTATTTTTAGTAAGGGAACACAAATCGAGCGTGAAATTGTTACCGCACGGAGCGGTTGTCTTGCGAACAAACGGAAGCCACATTTACTTAGAAAGCAGGTGGCCGACGACGACTAAGCCGGTACCGAATCGCGTACCTACTGATTACAATGCATAATTGGCATACTCTAGGGTTTATTTTATTTCACGTACTGAGGAATCTAGCGAAAAATAACGATAATGATATTAAAAAAATTAACTTTTGACAGTATGACAGTAATAATAGGATCCAAGCGTCTGGAGATCTGAGAGGATGTCTACCGTACTCGGGGATTATAGTCGTGATCCTATTTTTTTTTTATTATGTATACTGTCAATAACGGTTAGACAGCATGCAACTGCTTTTTACTTGAGTTTAGCGTAATGGCGCTCGCCACCACCGCATCCAGAGCGGGGCGTTCCCCGGAAAATTGGCTAGCTCCACGATACACTCAACTACAATAATAAAGCAATTTGTCAGAGACAGCTGGGAGATCTCTAGTTTGTCACCTCTTTTAATTAGTTACGAGTAGGTACCTACTAATAAAGAGACAACTTTTTGTTTAGGTATAGGTAAATAATTTAAATTTGTCAGATAACGGTTATTGACGTCGTAGGCATAGCGTAGGCTCGCTGTGGCTACGTACGTAGACCTATCAAATTATTATTAAGAAAAAAAGAGGCTAGCGCATCAACTCCATGTGTTTTAGGAAAATGTAGTAAAATATAATTTCGCAGCATATTTTATGACATTGATTTGACTGAAAAATATGGGCATGTGCTAAATATAATGTTTAGACGTGTCTCTGACTATCCTCCCTACACATCAGGATCTAAGAGCCTGGAAATCAAAAAGGATGTCTACCGTACTTGGGGATTACAGTCGCCTATTTTATTTTTAATTTGTTTTGACAATAAGATTTTATTAATGAGCGTGGTCTCCGTGGTGCTCCCAAACAAGTGTGTACAATGTAGACTCGGCACTTTAGTTACATAGAAAATTAGTATCGCAATAATAATACAGTGAGTAGCTTAATTATGTTTGTCATGTTTTCTAAATGTGATAGAATTCAACTTATTTATAACGTTCACGAACTAAGCACTTACTTTCCATAGCTGCATAAACCACATTTTTTCTTTTACACCAAAAATAACCCAGCGATTGCAATAAAAAGATAGAAAATATGAACGTCGGGGAATATTGGACAGACTATCCGTGGCCGCGGGCTGCGAGTCCAGAAAACAATTCTCATTCCTATCAAGCGTGATGAGACGTTGCTCCATAAAAGTCGACCGCTGAAATTTTCATCAAGCGAAGAAAAGGTAGCGGACTTCGATTTGTTTTGTATGGTTCGAACATACTTTTATGAGACTTTTTGCGCCTCTGGGGAGTTATAAAACTGAGTAGAGAACTACCTAGTAACGTAGTAGGTCGCATAAAATGTAAAAAAGAAACAAATTGGCTGACAAACTGTTATCGTCATAAATGGTAATCCTATCAGATCAACAGAAGCTCAAATTCTTGAAAACGTTTGAGTTAAAGACGTCCTTACCTTTGTTACGTATTCATGCATTCTCATAAACACAACTGATTTTTAATTCGATTAATCGCATACAGTTTGATTTAGATGACAACCCTAGTAGGTATCCCATATCCTTATGTCCCATCCTTAATTATCTCTCTTCAATAAACGCACCGGTCGCAAGCGCACAAGAATATCACGAAGTTCAATAAATCTCTCACAAAACTTATCCAAAGTGGTTCCTGTTCCCTGCCTACCCTGCAAACGGTAAGTCTTCAACATTATCAAACAGCATTAGGTACCTACAATAATTATAGAAGTTAGTATTCCGTAGGTACATGTTAGGATGGGTAAGCTAAATCTATAAGATCCAAAAAGTTAGTATGTATGTATAGTATGTACATATAATATTCGAAAATATATAAGGAACCAAAGAAGTTTATGAGTTTGTGTTCTATAATTTCCAGCTCTATCAAATAATGGAAATTTCATTTGATATGGTAGCCAAGTCTTTTAGCAAGGTATCTTGGTCTAAGAGCAAGCGTTTCACGATCTCCAGATGAGAAGATAAATCTAAATCTTTTGCCTGTTCTTGAAACGAATCACCAGAGTCCTTGTAACGTTCATTAATGGCGCTACGGATATCGTAGTCTTCTTTACTTTGCTTCATTTTAACTTCAGAGTATGCTACTTTGAAGTTCAAATATTGAGGCCCTAAACTTTTAGCTTTTAATTGGTTGTTTTCAGCTTTTAATCTTAGATATCGGAACTCAAGAGCTTTCAGTTGCTCCTTGCTAGCATCAATATTGTTCTCCAAAATAACGATTTTATTCTTCAGAAACCGGTTTTTCCGTTCGATCTTCTGGTTTATTTCAATCTCATTGCGATAATTTGCATAATACTGGCCGCAACTTTCTATTAGTTTTTTTAACTGTGCCAACGTAGTCGGCTCATCTGTTTTTTCGCTTTGTATTTTTTTCAGTTCTTCATAACCAAGGTTTATGAAGTGAGCTAGACTCTTCAGTTTGTCGTGAAGGCTTGTGTTGTGTTTCTGTAAATTGTCAATAATCTCAATGTTGTAAGTGTATCTTTTCAATAAATCTACGCACTCACCCCTTGCGTATACAAGCTGCCTTGTCAGTGTATTGGTCTCCCTTCTCTTTACAGACTCCAGAGTTTTAAATACACCTGAAAATAAATACTAATCAAAACAAAACATATTTTAATGTTTTTGAAAGTAAATAAATATCTTTATATATATAATTTTCGTGTTCTCGTTGTGCTCGTTGTGCTTGCGTTGGCTTGATGGATTTTTATTAAATTTTTCTGTATGTTTAGTAGGTTGTAAAGTATTTTATACACCTACTCCAGAGTGACAAGGGTGGCGTAAAGTCCGAAAAACTGAAAGTGCGTTTTTCTGTGGAATATGGAAATATGACAGAATGATGATAGACACCAGATCATTAGTATAAATAAGGTATTTTTAAAGAAGTAAAAATTATATATTATGTTTAGTATAAATATAAAAAGTTGTGTTAGACTTAGATAGGAGCTTGTTAACTTATACGTTTCTTTCTTTCTTTCCTTCTTTCTTTCTTTCTTTCTTCTTTCAGCTAGGTAAACTACAGCTAGAGTTGCATAATAAGAAATATTCTAGTCAGCCTGTAGGTAGTCCTGTGTGTAGCGTGTAGGTAGGTAGCTACATAAACTTTTATTATGTATTGATATTGTTTCATTAATCAAATGAGGTTTTCGGTAGGTAGACACCTACCTAGATACAATAATTCTATCTAAATTATAATGTCAAACTTACAACAAGCCGCTTTTAGATCGTTTCTCAGTTCAGCTACGAGTCGCCTTTTGTTTTTGAGCTTGGATTTATAATTCACATTAATGAGCTTATTTTTTTTCCCATCGGTTATTTTTGAAGCGATGCCGACGTCACGAGTTACGTTTTCAGACACCTTAAACCTAAAACAACATTTGGTAAAATAGGTACCTACTTAGGTTCCTACACACCTACCTAGTAGCTAGGACCTGCTCTTGCCAGTAGCTAAACTAGCTTATAACTACCAGCGACTTCGCTCGTTAGGTAGGTACGAGTAGGTACCCTATAATTTTATAGGGTACTTAGGTACAGTGGTAATTTAACCAGAAATTAATGGTAAATTGATTATAAAAAATGAATTCTCATTCATAAAAAAGTCTTACTAGTTCCGCTACAGAACTTCCAAGGTATTTTTATTACCTACTGGATATAAACGATTTTTATAAAAGTTTATAAAAAAACCCGGCCAAGTGCAAGTCGGACTCGCGCACGAAGGGTTCCGTACCATTATCTAAAAAAAAGTCAAAAAATAAAAACACGTTTGTTGTATGAGAGCCCCAATACCTAACTACTTATTTCAAATCACGACTTATTAGATAATATGGGTTTCATCGAAATTAGCTTAATAGAGAGGAACTTAATGACGAGGATCAAACTTTGCGCACAGTTAACCAAAAACACGGTTTATACCGCCAAGGTAGCTATTAAGTTATGTAGGTAGGTAATGAAAAGCTCACCGTTCTATTTCATCTGCAATAGAAGTTAAAGCTTCACGAAGATCATAGACTTCATTTCTTTTGTTATCGGTTTTTAGAATCCCAAACGTTTCCATCATTTTGTAAGTATGTTGAGCTAATTAGGTAAGTAGGTAGGTGCATTACCTAACGGATAAAAATACCAATTAGTTTAAAAGTACCAAGGTAATCTAGAAATCTTGTAAGCCAGGCATTATAATACCAAGCCTGAAAAAAGTAGTAGGTACATACCTAGGCATAAATTTCACATAATTTTCCGAACTAACTTGCTTTGTAAAATAACCAGCTAAATATTTCAATCTAGAGTAGGTAGTGAAATTGTAATATTTTTGAAAATGTATATTGACATAGCTAACTACCTCTGCCTACATTGACAAAAACGACACTTTCTTTCAAAAAATACATTCTACTAGCCTTTTGTTCTTTTTATTTTTGTTTTGGCGTCTGTAGTTGGTGATACCACAATTTTGCCAACATCTATTGGCCTATTTGGCCTTTTGTTCTAACTCATGCTAGGGAGTCAATCCCATGAGTCCACGTCGTTATCAATCTGTCAAGTGTCAAAATGTGAAGTCTGTCAAAATGTGAAGTCTGTCAAATGAAAAGAAAACAATAACAACACGTGCACAGAGATGGGCACTTACCCGGTAAAAATAATTTTTACCCATTCATTCCTATTTATACCCATTTATACCGGGTAAAAATGATTACATCTTTTTTTTTTACTTTTTTGACACTTATCTAATTATGGATCACGATTTTCATATTTTCATTAGTTTAGATCTTTCGAAGATGTCTAGTGGGGGTAGTCAGAGGCACGTCCAAACATTATATTTGGTACATGCCCACATTTTGCAGTAGTTAGCATTCCAAACGTGACAGGTTGCAAGCCCATCGCCGCTTATAAGAATACTAACTGGTTATACTAATTAATTATGGTGTTTTCTTGTTATTTTTTAATTTGGATTATAATTATTCAGACTTTAGTAAAGAAATAAGAGCGGTCGTTTTTAGGAATTTTAAGTTTAGCGTGGAGACAACAGAATCTCCATCTCTCTCTCTAACAAAATTAAACTTAATACAAATTCCATAAAATACTACCGAAATTCTATCTATTTTGATTATTCATATTATGCATGGTTGTGTAGATTGTTTGTCCTGCCTCTTTGACGTGTAATCTATAAAAAACCGGCCAAGTGCGAGTCGGACTCACGCACGAAGGGTTCCGTACTATTATCAAAACGGCAAAAAATCACGTTTGTTGTACGGAAGTCCCACTTAAATATTTATTTTATGCTGTTTTTAGAGAAATACATCATCTGTGAAAATTTCAACAGTCAGACGGACAGACAGACAGACGGACAGAGAGACAGACGGACAGAGAGACGGACAGACAGACAGACGGACAGACAGACGGATAGACAGTCGGACAGACAGTCGGACAGACAGTCGGACAGACAGACGGACAGGCAGACAGACAGACAGACCTGCAGACAGACAGACGGACAGACAGACGGACGGACAGACAGACGGACAGACAGACGGACGGACAGATGGGTGATGGGCTTGCAACCTGTCACGTTTGGAATGCTAACTACTGCAAAATGTGGGCATGTACCAAATATAATGTTTGGACGTGCCTCTGACTACCCCCACTAGACATTTTCGAAAGATCTAAACTAATGAAAATATGAAAATCGTGATCCATAATTAGATAAGTGTCAAAAAAGTAAAAAAAAAGACGCAATCATTTTTACCCGATATAAATTGGGTATAAATAGGAATGAATGGGTAAGAATGACGTCATTTTTACCCGATATAAATTGGGTATAAATAGGAATGAATGGGTAAGAATGATTGGGTATAAATAGGAATGAATGGGTAAGAATGACGTCATTCTTACCCTATCATTCCTATTTATACCCAATTTATATCGGGTAAAAATTATTGCATCTTTTTTTTTTATTTTTTGACACTTAACTAATTATGGATCATGCATCAGGCGCAGATGTCTAGTGGGGGTAGTCAGAGGCACGTCCAAACATTATATTTACATATATTACAATATAGGTACATGCCCACATTTTGCAGTAGTTAGCATTCCAAACGTGACAGGTTGCAAGCCCATCGCCCATCTGTCTGTCCGTTTGTCCGTCTGTCCGTCTGTCCGTCTGTCAGACAGACGGACGGACAGATGGGTGATGGGCTTGCAACCTGTCACGTTTGGAATGCTAACTACTGCAAAATGTGGGCATGTACCAAATATAATGTTTGGACGTGCCTCTGACTACCCCCACTAGAATTTGTATTAAGGTTAATTTTGTTACATTGGTGGAGATTTTGTTGTCTAGACGCTAAACTTAAAATTCCTAAAAACAACCGCTCTTATTTCTTTACTAAAGTCTGAATAATTATAATCCAAATTAATAAATAACAAGAAAACACCATAATTAATTAGTATTAACCAGTTAGTATTCTTATAAGCGGCGATGGGCTTGCAACCTGTGACGTTTGGAATGCTAACTACTGCAAAATGTGGGCATGTACCAAATATAATGTTTGGACGTGCCTCTGACTACCCCCACTAGACATCTTCGAAAGATCTAAACTAATGAAAATATGAAAATCGTGATCCATAATTAGATAAGTGTCAAAAATGTAAAAAAAAAGAGATGTATTCATTTTTACCCGGTATAAATGGGTATAAATAGGAATGAATGGGTAAAAATGATTTTTACCGGGTAAGTGCCCATCTCTGCACGTGCATCATGCACGTTCAATGCATGCTTCAACAATCTGCCTTATTTCATTCACATTCATACGTACATACACGCAATGTACACGTACACGAACACTATTTACCGGTGTGGTTAGATTCAAATAAAAACAAATTGCGATTTACAATTACAACAAAACTGTGTAAAAATAAAATATTTCTAGTCGCGCGCTGACTATTGGGTGTAGGACGGTCGTCGAATATACACCGAGACGCAGACGTAGTGATTCTAGTTCTTTTGGAAGTTATTTTTTTACCGCTCTGTGCAAAGGCTGAAGGTAAAGACTCTGTCATTCATTTTACAATACCTACATAGTGCATGCTATATTTTGGTTTAGATCTATAAATAAATAAAGTGCATGTTTCTGAAGGTAGCTGCAAGTGGAGGACAAAGTCTTAGACGTTTCTGTCGCGCAACCAGCTCAAAAGTTACGAACATGTCTTTGGAACAAGCTAAACAAGTAGCGGCATACCGAGCGGTCGATGAATTTGTAACAAACAATTGCATTTTCGGAGTCGGAAGTGGATCTACAGTGGTTTATGCTGTTCAGAGACTTGCGGAAAGAGTTGAGACTGAGAACTTGAAAGTGACTTGCATTCCTACCTCTTTTCAAGCTAAGCAATTGATTACGAAGTTTAACCTTACCCTAGGAGAACTCGACACACATCCTGTGCTAGATGTCACCATTGATGGAGCTGATGAAGTAGATGCCAATATGACTCTCATAAAAGGAGGTGGTGGCTGTTTGCTACAAGAAAAAATTGTTGCTTCCTGTTCACAGAAAATGATAGTTATTGCTGATTACACCAAGGATTCTAAGAAGTTAGGCGACTCATATAAGAAAGGGATACCAATTGAAGTAGTCCCTATGGCCTATGTTCCTATTAAAAATAAGATCATAGCTATGTATGGAGGTGAAATTAAGCTGCGTAGTGGTGTCGCAAAGGCTGGGCCTGTAGTCACAGACAATGGAAATTTCATTTTGGACTGGATGTTCAAGGATCAAGGTTTAGATTGGGATCAGGTGAACAACAAGGTCAAGATGATACCTGGAGTGGTTGAGACAGGGTTGTTTGTCAATATGTGCCAAAAAGCATACTTTGGGCAGGCAGAAGGTAACGTTATTGAACGATCAGCTGCCCACTGATTTAATCAGATTTTGTGGTTCATAGAGGCTAAAGATGTAAATTAGCATTAAGTTTCTTTTTATACTTGTAATTCATAAGCTTGAAATCATTAAATGGTACATTTAAAAATATGGCATTTTAACCTTCTTAACATAATGTAACTGCTTTTATAGTGAAGTCATAACTATATTTCCATTGTTACAAAAATTGTGTAATGAAATCAATTTCTCACAGATTGCATTATGCTAGATGCATACTGATTTGGCTATCAATAAAAACATGAATTTATTATAGAAAATTGTGCTACACCCATTGGATGCTGGATCAAAGCTCACATTCATGTTTTATTATAATCCAATATGTCATACTGAGCAGTAAAGCTAGATGAACTAAACCTTTTCTTAGCAATATGCAGCTGACTAGGTCATAGCTGCATTAGTGCACATCTAACCTTGGAATTTATAAGATACTAGCTGACCCGTGCCCGCTTCGCTGTGCGTAAGACATTTCTAATACCATCGTTGACTTTTTTGTAGACGTTTTTAAGGTGTACAATACTGTAGTACATTATTTTGATATATCTCGTGGGGTTCAGCCAGCATTTGCAATGTAAGCGCAAAAAAATGTGTTTATTTACGACATCACATTAGAAACCTCTAAAATTATCAGTGTTTCTCTACTATATTATGTATTATACATATAAACCTTCCTCTTGAATCACTCTATTTATTAAAAAAAAACCGCATCAAAATCCGTTGTGTAGTTTTATAGATATAAGCAAACATACATACGCAGGAAGCGGAAAGCGACTTTGCTTTATACTATGTAGTAGTGATTGATAAGATGATAAGATATTGGGTATTGATTCTGCTGTTGCCTAAAGTAACCTAAATTGACTGCACTAAAAACGTAGAGCCATCCCTTATAGATAGTCCAAAAATATAAAGATGCCTATCATTTGAGCGCAAAGTTAGTTAAGTAAAATGCAACAACAGAATGAAAACAATATCATAAAAAAAACTTTTAAGTAATTATAGTTTAATGTAATTGTAATCGTGCCGTTTTTGACATGGACAAACTTAAACCATTAACTTTTGTGCATAAGCTTAAAATAATTAAAGTAATACACTCTTAAAACTAACCATGGACAGTCAGGTACACTTAAAATAGATTCTATTATAATGTCCATAAGATGTAGCAGAATAATGAACACAATATACTCAACTATATTACAATTAATAGCCGCAGAGAAAATTTATACATTTATGGAATTATTGAGAAAGAGGGTAGTTCAAATTCCAAAACTTAATTCAAATGTGAGAGAGTCGAGCATAGATTTTTTATACAATACATATAAATGAAAAAACTTGAAAAAAATACGCATTTGGGCAGAAAATTTAGTCATAGACTATTTTTTATATACCTTTCAGGCTTTGCTATTAAGAATCATTGTTTTATTTATAATAGGACTATGAATAAGGACCAGCGTTATCATTATCACAGACAGACACAGAAATACTTTGCACATGCATAGCAAAGTAAAGTTGTTGCAAAGTATTTCTGTGCTTCAAAATGCAAAGACAATTTGCACCCAATTAAAAATGAATCTTTAGCTTTTTAGAACACACTTGAGCAATAATAATTTCATACAAACTGACATGTCTAAGAGCATTCTAAACTTAGACCATCAAAAAAGCATTACCAATGATAAGTTAATATTCAAACAAAAGAAAGGACATGTTATCAACATGGTTCACAATTTAAAAATAACCTATGAGGTGCAAAGTATCAATCATAATTTCATCACAATTATACCTACTGGAATACTGATACTATTGGTGAGATTCTAATTAAATGCAACACATGCTAATCAAGTGAACATCACAAGCAGTAAAAAATTGCAAACAAACAATATTTTTCTCTTTAATAAATTTCATATATGTTTTTTTTTTTTTTTTTTTTTTATTTCCTATTGATAGGCTAATGACATCCAAGTGGTAGTAATACACTAGCTGGAGCCTGTGTAAATATTTGACACATAAAATACATACTTTCTCATACATCTACATTATCAGGCATCACAAGATTTGACTGAGATTGATCATAACACAATAACTTACAAATAGAAAAACTGGAAAACTTAATTTAGGTATTTTGTAGAAAGCAGCAACATTCCTAAACAAATTGGCTATTTAAAAAATAGCAAACATACAGATCTTATTTATACTCAAATCATCACATAGACATTTTCATCCTTAGGTACATTTTAGTCACATCAATGGCATGACTAACACTTGTATATAAAGTGGGACACGAGAAAAATCACATACATTATTATATAATCCCAATAGTTGTCAATTTTAAACAAAGCAAGACTGGGATTTTTTGAAAAATATTTGTTACAACAGTTCAGTAGAAGATAAAAATTTTCCTACATACCTACCTACAGTAAAGTAGACAAATACAGCAATTGAACACCCTCGCAAGATATTCCTTGCCAAAAGCTTATTTATATTTTGATATTGTGTGATAAGATATTTAGGCCAGCATAGATATCTTTTTTACAGGTAGTGTTATAATTTAGTAAAGACTAGTTTTCTTCATTATCCGCAGGAACTCTTCTTGATTTATTTCCCCATCTCCATCTCTGTCGGCTTCGTCAATCATTTCATGAAGTTCCTCATCTGTCAAATTTTCACCAAGCTCCTTTGCTACTCTTTTTAAGTTTTTGAATGAAATTTTGCCTGAAAAATGTTAAAACACTTGAATTAACAAAAGATGAATTGAACGGTTGCTGCAAAAAAAGGCATCATGCTGGTTTGGAGGTATTTTTTAAACTTTTTTTAATAATAGAGGTCTTTGAGCATGCCTAACTACTGAGATTACATCGACACTAGCTCATGTGAACTTGCTTGCGAGAAGTTGAACAGTTTTTTAATTACACCTTATTACAACAACAGGAATTACTCATGTAAATGATAAATTGTCAATGAGGACACCGACAATTTAATAAATGTTTTTAATTTAGTAAATCTCAGTAAACTTACCAGTCTCATCATCATCAAACAGTTTAAAAGCTTTCATGATCTCTTCCTTTGTGTCTTTCTCTGCCATTTTGACTGTCATGAGATCTAGGAAGTCTTCAAAGGATACTTTCCCATCTCCCTTGTCTATTTCTGCCACCACCTTCTTGATTTCTTCCTTCTTTGGTTCAAAACCGAGGGCTCTGATAGCTACCTTCAATTCCTTAGTGTCTATTTTCCCAGTGCTTTCTGTGTCAAACAAATCAAAAGCTTCTTTTATGTCTCGCCTCTGCTCTTCGGATAGTTCAAATTTTGGTCCTGATTTTTTACGGACGCCTCCTGGCGTATTACTTGGTTTCTTCTGAGTTGTTGCTGCAGTAGCAGCCTGAAAAAATATAGCAAGATATTTTTTATTATGTTTAGCATCTATTATATACTTCGCAAAACAAAAATGTGTAACTTACCATCTTTACAAGCACAATCTTGAATTTTCTTTGCTTCACAGTTTAAAAAAGGTATTTTGGTTAGTGCTCCTTCCTGTCTTGTTGGTTGGTAGATTTGTTTTACAGTTTGAGTTGAGCCTACTGCTACTGGTAGTAGGCCGTGGATATAATAATGACTAGGATAAACAGCAGCCAATTACTCTCAGAGAACTGGAATACACATTAAATTGTTTTAGCAATTTTATTTAGAGCAGTTGGTCTCATCTCAGGTTGTATTTTGTTGTTCCGTTCCGAACTTCCGAATCGATCGAAAGAAACGAATTTACATACAAACTAGTGTTGCGATGTAATAATAGCATAGTCCATCGATGGAATAGTGTTTGTGTTTGATAACACGTAACAAGCACTAATTGTGAAGTTCAATGTTCATTCACTTCATTCATTTTAAAATTAAATACACAACGTACGATCTTTGTACACACAAAGGATAACATAACAATCGGTAATATTTTTTGTAAGAAGGTACATAATAATACCTACTAATGGTAGATAAGTACCTACCAGTACCGGTCGGACACTAAAGCATCACACAGTAAGTACTGTGTGATGCTTTAGTGTCCGGCCGAAACAAGTTTTTGAGCCGAAACCGAAACCAAGTGGCCGAGTGGGTTCGAATCCCGGCGTTCATCAATAGACTTATTTAATTGAAAAAAATATATGCGCATCAAAAACACGTGCTTATAAGGGCGAAGAAAAACATCGTAAGGAAACCTTTTAGTATTCTTAGCGGCGATGGACCGAATCGCTTCACGAAATTCACGAACACTCGAGTTTCAGAACTTTCGGTTAGTCACTAATAATATTGCTCATTTTACAACATCAATATCACCAACTTAAACAGTTATCACGTCGATATTATCGATAAAAGATCAAAATAAATATCGACATTTAAACAACACTGATACAAAGCTTCTCTGGGTTGCCGCATTTATTTTGTATTCGTGGTAAAAAAGGAAACGTCAGACGTCAAACGTCATTGTCAGATAGTCAAAGATCTTGCATCAACCATAGAATTTCCAAAGATTACAGCGAAGCTCTTTGGATTTTTACGATAATAGATTAAAATTGAAAAATCTTTCTATTAACAAGACAATTTGTACTGAAGAAAGAATCTATTTTGACAATGCTTTTTTATTCGTCCTATACATTCACCCTGTATACTTCATCCAGTCTACTTTTTCATAGACAAATCGTTTTCTCGGGTAAATTATGCCAGAGCTGTTACACAAACAAGGGCGGATGCACGGATCTGCATTATATTTTTTATCTACGGTTAGAAAGAAAAACCCATTTCTTAGATAAAAGTAACGAATCTCCAAATCGTATGTATATAATCAATTTTATTGAGAAATACTTAATAGCAAGATAATATTATATTCTTAGATCTAATTAGTTCGATCAAGGCGCTGACGGCAATGTGCCGAAAGTCTTCATAAGGTGATAGCAGTGTGGTAGCCTGCTTCGATGTCCGATCTTCTGTAATGTCGCTGCTGCTTGAGCAAGCATGCCCGCTCGCTCCCCCGGCGCGGCAAGCACTGCGGCCGGAAGGTGTTTGCATGCCATGTAGAGTGCTACGGCTCTTTCGCCTTCCCCGCCACCGCCTTCGAGAGCGCGTTCTATAGATAAATAATTAAGTATAAACAAAAGAAAATTTACTTCAACAAGGAATTTTATTGTGTAACTCGGATATAATTAAAAGAATTTGTATTAAAAAAAAATGTATTGAGCAATTGAAAAGTAATGAGACAATGTTTTTTTAAAACATTATGAAGGAACTAATAATATAAAGTTTTTTTTATGTAAACAATTATGTATTGGTGGACATTATTACACATCGCCATCTAGCCACAAACTAAGCAAAGCTATGGGAACTAGATAACTTATATACTCTTTATTTTGTAAATACATACATTTATGATACATAATAACACCAATATATTATGTATGCTATCGAGTATAATTAGCTATTTGTATGGAATCTAGCAACGCGCCTCTAGCGGTAACTACAATGAACTAAATTCTTCCATACAAGTAGCTAACGATACTCGATAGCGACTGTAGTTCGGAAATCCTACTAATATTATAAATGCGAAAGTTTGTGAGTTTGTGTTTGTTACTCTTTCACGCAAAAACTACTGAACGGATTAAAATGAAACTTTACAGTAATATAGCTTTTACATCTGTATACCACCACCCGTGCGAAGCCGTGGCGAGCAGCTAATTTTATAATAAGGCTTTTGAAGATTTTCTCTTGATCAGTTTGAATACACACCTTTGCCGCAAATAAGCGAGGAGCGGTTGGAACGCGGTCGAAGACTGCCGTCCAGCAGTTGTTGCGTGCGACGCGGTGCCGCGCCCGCCATCATGCGGCATACAGCCGATTGCAGGAACACGCGAGACGTCACCCACTGGAAAAACAAAAAACAGAACATTATTTTACTTTCGCGATCAGAACACAACCATCATCATTATTTTTCAAACTATCGTGATTAGTAGACATAACTATAGATATTGACACGGGTCTTTATCATAAACGTCGGGTAAATAAATACGTACCTAATAACGTGAGGGCTTTAACGTTATTTGGTGTAACATGCTGTCGAAATTCGTGTATACATACCGGTAGCTCTTGCGATAGTCTACGTAGAGAGTGTAAATCGCGTTGGAAGGCGCGTAGTTGCGCGTGCGGCGCCGTGTGCGTGTGCGCACCCGTGGCCGCCTCCCACACGCCTGCGCGCACTTCCAGCAGCCAATCACAGCAGAGGACTTGCATCAGCTGAAATGTTATTAACTCATGTTAAAGTTTGTCCTAGTTTAAACATAAAAAAAACATGATAACTCTAAATAGAGGTTAAACTTACAACAACTCATAAAGGAACTTTTGAATAACAGTACTTTTATATTCTGTTTAACAACTAATATAAATACAATTAACTCATTACTATGCACGCAATCAGAGCCACAAAGCAATATAGTTGCAGTTGCATATTCAAACTACATAAACTCAAACCAATATATCTTTTCCTTGACTCGGAACTAAACTATTTAAGCCGCTAGATGGCGCTGTTCAAAAAAACTAATGAAAATGTGGTAACAGAAACTTACCAAATGAATCTTAAATACTTTACAAAAACCATGCACAAAGTAGAAGCCATTCCATTTCAACCGGACATGCGATGATTGTGACTGGCGCAAGAATTGCTTTGCAGTGATATTGCACAGAATTGAACACAAGTGCAATGCAACTACAATGCACTTTCGAACCAGTCTGTTTCAATGAGCACATGATGTTGTTTACTCTGCTATTATTTTTCTTGTTTGAGCCTTCACCTTGTTTGATCGGCACTATACTGGAGCTCTACATAGCATTAGAAAAAAAGGATCATCGAATAATGATAGGCATCAGTCGTGTTTGTTGCCTGAATCTTCTAGGCCTTGTTGCGAGAAACAGGCGTAGCTTCATCTGCCTTCTAAAGCATATAAAAGTGATCCATGTCTTCAATTTGGTGTCTTCTGAAGTTTCATTTAAATAACGGGACTTTAAAAACAAGGTAGTTCTAAGTCTGTCCATGCTGCGTCTATTCCTCTATGGTACAATGATGGTCTATTCTTATATGGTACAACAATGGTCTATTCTCCTATGGTACAATTATGGACTTATCTTCTATGGTACAATGATGGTCTAATCTTCTATGGTACAAAGTGCCAGGTGGTGCCATGGATTTGACTAAATGAAGCTGCAATTAATTATCATGCATTATAGATAAAAGCAAAATTAAATGATGATACAAAGTATTCACTTACCATCATAAGTTGGGTCGGTTTTCTGCAGCAGTAGTATGCCAGTGAATCCGCTAACTTGGCGCCGGCAATATCACAAACCTGAAAAATAAATAAGTATCTAAAGAGCCACATATTTACCCATTATTGTAACATTTTAAGAGGCTCCCAGTCGCTAATTGCTCTTTTTCGAAACGAAAAAAGAAATACTTCTGAACCAGTCACATCTCCTATTTTTATAAGTATATTACTTCAGGTTCCTACCTAGATTTCTATTAAGCTGAAAACATAATAGCAGAAACTTTTCACGATAAAGATATTATTACAAAATGATACGTTTTAGAATTTATGATCGAAATATTTTATATGCCTACTATTAAAATCAACTTGTGATTTATTGTTAAAGATAGGTAATATGTAGATCTAGATTTCTATTAGAATAGATTTTTGATAAGTAATTATACATAATTTATATCATTAATTTATTCGAAAAGCTAAGGCGGACCACGCGCCGGCGTGTGTTTGTCGTCATTGCAGCGGTCGGTAGGATTATTTATCGAAGTGATTAAAGATGGGTACATCTTTATTCACATATACTATACATTATAAAATAGGAGATGTGGCTTGTTCACAAGTATTTATTTTTTCGTTTCGAACAAAAACAATCGTCGACTGGGAGCGCCTTAAGGTTTTTTGCCAACATCGAACGTCACGAACGTCACGAAGTCAAAAATAAACTTTACCTCTTTTGTGCTCTTCAGTACATAACGGATATAAAACATCATTTTGAAATAAAGAAATAAAGAATAATATCAAAAAAAAATTAAATGATATACATTATTTTTTTTAAAATCGGCTTAAATAAATTTATACTGGTTCACGATGTTTTCGTTCACCGTTTTGAGTGTTAGTGCTTAGACTTATGCACAATCGCTATTTTGGAGTAGACCGCACGTTCAATTGAAAACAATTGACTTCTAACAATATTTCAAATGAATAGTCTAGCACTAGAACTAAACCGAAATCAAGAAAAATGAAATAGCACAAGTATGAAACAAAGGTCTTACCTTGAGAATGGTGTCCGAGGTCCTCTCGACTGAGCGCTCATCTTTGCACTGTGCCAAGCTAAGCAATCCGCGTCGGCTTTTGTACGCCATATGCAGCGCCCTAATAATAGACAATACGTATAACTCATCACTGTTTACATTCGCAAAGACAATAGTTTTCAATATCACAACTATAAACTATACAGTTGTTTTGCAAACATTGCGCGATTAGTTTCTAAGTTTTCACACGTGTGAGAGACGCTAGAGTAAATACGTTTTCGATTGATCGGTTTTAATCGGTGTCTCATTTCAATTTGTGAATTGGAAGTTACCGTTGTTCCGATCGAGAACACTGTTACTATGGATCGCAGGTGAATAGAGCAATTTTTTAATATTAATTTACCTGTAAATTAAATGCTATACTGCAAAATGTGGGCACGTGCCAATGGTTATGCTACATGTTTGGACGTGCCTCTGATTATCTCATTTAGACTTTTTCAAGGATCTGATTGCCTGCAGAGTTGAGTGGATTTCTACCATACTTAGAAATTACAGTCGTGATCCTATTTATTTTTTTCATTTCCTTCCAATCAATATTAAGGCAATGTTTGCACTGGCGCAAGGTGGGACACGATCGACGCATGTTAGTCAAACTTAAAGTCAAAAGGTATTTATTTAGTTTTCCTGGAGAAAATAAACTAAGGGCCTGTTTCATCATCTTCAAGTAAAGTCTTAAGTAAGCTATGTAAGTAAGACATTTGATAGTTTTGACACTTTCGTACATTAATTTAGCGCTAACTGGAAAGTAATTGATTAACACTCTACTTGAAGATGATGAAATAGGCCCTTAAGGTAATTAATTACGTATTAAAGAACCATGTAAATATCAATAGTTATGTCTACTTATCGCGATAATTGGAAAAATAATAGGAGAAACGTCGTTACGTGATCGTAATCTCACCCAGGCAAAGGATCTTCGCAGTTAGCCATTGTTTCTGGCAGCATGTTGAGGCGATCTCCGATTTCAATAGCTTTGGCTGAATCCGCTAGGAGCCAAGTCGCGGCCACGCCAACGATGTTCGCCCACCATTCCATCACCGGATCCCAGCATCCTAAAACATAAAAGAAAAATATTAAGGAACTAGCTGACCCGTGCCCGCTTCGCTGGTCGACAGATAGTTTCACATCTGGTATTCCAATCTTCAAAATAAATTACGCCGAGGATTAATAGCTACATAACAAAAAAAGTTTCATCAAAATCCGTCTCGTAGTTTTTGCGTGAAAGCCAGACAACAGACAGACAGACAGACAGACAAAAATTTCAAAAAGTTTTTTTTGGCTTGTGTTACTTGTATGAAGACCCCTAGCAGTATTTTTTTTAGTTTTTATTCAATGTACAGAATCGAACTCTTCTACAGTTTTTTTATATGTATAGATGTGAAAAAAATAAAATAAGATCACGAGATCAATAGGACATCCGTTAAGATCCTTAATGACGTCTAAAGGAGGTAGTCAGAGTCAGATCCAAGTACGACTTTTGCGACACCTGCCGGCATTATGTAGTAATTAACATTCCATACGTAACTGGCAAGCCCGTATGCATTGTCACCTACGGCAAAATGAAATGCTTAGACGTGCCTCTGTACCCTTAGCGATATTTAAAGATTTGAGTGCCTGAAGATCTAAGAGGATTTCTATTTTTAAACAACTTAACCCGTATGATGAGGTGCATCAGTGGAAACATCGTCAGTGATCAGCTTGATCAGTTCCAGTACATCACGCGTGTTGCTACGCTCGTCAGCGATCAGCAGCATCTGAAGACTTTTCTGGAGCAGTTCCATGTGGTAAGCCTGAAATATTACAAACATTATTATTATACCTTTAACCTATTAATTTCTAAAAATCTTTCGCAGGCTCCTGCAACAAGCTTATTACGCAAAAATTAATTGGCATTAATCGGCTTCAGCTGTCAAATCCGAATGATTAACTGTCGAAACACAACGTCGACGAATTTTGATCATAATGAAAGATGATGGATACCTGTCACGCAAATGGTTTCAATAACCAAATAACATGGAATCCACATACCATAGAAGTCGGCTAATTTGATAGCTTACCTAGCTAAGCAGCTATAAAAAGTAGCCTATATGTTATTCCGGGACATAGGCTATGTATGTTCCAAATCCGTTCGGACATGATTGAGGCACAAACATTCAAACATTCTAACAAACTTTCGGATTTATTACATCTAACATACATATTCAGCTTCACCGTAATATGTTTATTTCCAAGACCAAAGAGTTTAAAATAGCTTACCCGCATAGCATACCCCAGAGGGTCAGCCGGATCGGGAACTCGACAGAATAAGGCCGAAGCGGGATGCGTTTGCTCGTAGCTCCATCGTCTCGTGCGAAGGAACTTCTGCCCAAGCTCAGTGCCAACCCAGCGAAGGCGGACAGGACAATCCGCGCAAGTATCCGTGATAATAGTACGACTTTTGCGCAGATAGTATCTGAAATAAGATAATTATGTATTTGAATAATCCGAGTGAGTGGTACCTCGACTTTCAATCTAAAAGTCGTGGGTTCGAATCCCGGCGTGCATAAATGGTTTTTCTGTTCGAAAAATTTATATGCGCATCAAAACACGTGGACAACATCGTGAGGAAACCAGTTAGTATTCTTGTAAGCGGCGATGGGCTTGCAACCTGTCACGTATGGAATGCTAACTACCTACTGCAAAATGTGGGCATGTACCAAATATAATGTTTGGACGTGCCTCTGATTACCCCCACTAGACATATTCAAAGGATCTAAGCGTCTGGAGATCTGAGAGAATGTCTACCGTACTTGGGGATTACAGTCGTGATACTATGTTTTTTTCTTTATCGGAAATTATATCATAAATTGTTTCAGTATTCAAAATTCAAACGTCGCACGACCGGGAGTTCGTGTTTTATTAATATTTTATTTGATTGGGAAGAAAGACGGTCACACATTACAATATTTGTATTAAATCTAAGGGAGGTATAGCATTAATTAAAAGAGAGTATCTTATCTACCCACTGAGCTGTGAGTCCAGTCAGGACAGTCAAATTGGGTATAAAAGGTGTTTTAACGCCATTCTGTCGTACTTACCCACACAACCAATTCCCAATCTTCGGCATGTAATCTTTGAACACAAGCGCAGCCGTGACATAAGTATCGGCCAACAATCGCCTGTTGCCGGCGACTTCGGCCAAGTTGACTGCTTGTAAAGCCAGTAACACTCTTTCACTACGTCCGCTGTGGTCTGAGAGGATCTCTAGTTGCGCCAATCGGTGGGATACGCTTGAGACTTCAGCTGCCCAATGCTGAGTAGCTCTTCGTGCGGGACTAAAATACAAATAAAATAACACGAAGGTTAATAATATAAAATATTAAAAAAAAAACATTTATTAACATTTATTTGGCAACAAAAACACTTCAGAGTAACATAGTGTACATGTACAGCTTAGACAAAGTTAATAATGGTGTCGATTCTGTTGGCACCGAGCTAATCCAAAAATGTTCTAAAATAAAATTAAACAATTTCGCTCTTATTCCTTTACGTTAAAGTCTAAATTAGAGTAAGTGGCGATTTAGTGATGACAGTTTTAAGTAATTTAACGCTTTTTTACGTAAATTTAGTCAACATGTAAAAAGGTGCTGACTAAAGTGAAATTTTGACTTTCTTATTTTTTTAGCACATCCGAAATATACGAAAAAAAAACAACTAAATTATAAAAATATTCTAAATTTAATAATTCTTCCATATAAAAGTTAATTTAATTTAGGCTTTAACGTAAAGGAATAAGAGCAAAATTGTTTTAATTTTATTTTAGAAAATTTTAGGATTAGCTCTTTGCCAACAGAATCGACACCAATGTATACTTAAAATTCAAGTTTCTTTAAATTGTAATAAAAAATATGTATAAAATACATTTATTTGGCAACAAAAACACTTCAGAGCACAGCATAGACAAAGTTAATAATGTATATATTACTAAGAAGTTTCTTCGAAGTGTATCAGTTGTGTGTGTGTTCAGCCGAAATGACCAGCGCTTAATTCTGCTTTAACAACCTTAAAGCAGAATTAAGTTAATTACTGAAATAAACATTGTTTGATTTGATTTGAAACTTTTGATAACATAAATCCTTACCTATCTCTCCAAAGATCACCGGCACGTCGATACAGAAATCCCCCAAAGGGTAGTCTGTGCAGAATTTGCCTCAGAGCAGCGCTCACAAGGGCAGAAAACTTCGCGTGTCCCTGCCCACCGGCTTGCACACTCTTACCGCAAACACCGAGCGAGCGATGCAGTTCTAATTTCGCGTTTGTCATGTCACTCTGTAATTATTTAATAGTTCATAAATAAAACATACATATTGATAGACATTTTACAAAGCGGTGTCATCTTGCCCAAACTATGTAAGCCAGATAACTGATAGAATACTAATATACTTTGTTTTGTAAAATACATACTTATAATACACTCACTGTCTGTCCCGGCTTCGCACGGGTGTACTAATAAAGATTATAGAAAATTTCTGATACATTATTATTATTACAATTTTAGTGAACTCCAAATTTTTTGAAAATAAAATTTGGCCTATGCTATTCTCTATTCTATGGAATATGTATGCAGTTAACTACATACCTTTTGAAGATACTGATCAGCTTGCCGTTTGTGTTTGTAGAATAGTCCAGCCTCCTTCGATTGCGATTTCGGCACCGAATCTCCGTATACCAATAGCTTGACGAGACAACCGCCCAGTACCAGAAAATTGATCATGTAAAGGAAGAATGTATTGAAGAGCCAAGCCGCCCACGTGTACCCGGTGTAACCTGAATAACAAAAACAAAATAAACCTAATAAACAAATAAACAAAACTAAGTTCATTTTAATAGCAACTTTTTTCCTGGCAGGATGGATGTTTTTATTAATAAAAACATTGGTCCTGGTACATTAGTTATCACATAGGTAGTGTCTAAATATTGGAATTGAAAACAGTAGAATCTGTTCCTCACGCCAGAACTATCGTGACGGGGCGTGGATTCAAAATGGTCTCCTGCCAACTAGAGTTTTCGGAGATAAATAAATACTGCCACTCAACAGGTTAAATAATCCGCAACTTCATATATTACCTCAAAACTCACAAACAAACTTTAACACCATAGAATATTAATATGATGTGATTCTTACCAAGATCGCCATCAGAGAGAATTGTCCGTTTATCAAACCGCGTCGTAAAGTCAGTAGGGTAGTTTTCCGACATGACGTTTCCAAAGAAAGAACTGAACGGGTTGAACGCAATGAGGCCGACCATGAACGCGCACAGCGCAAGCCGGGAATGATCGCCCATTCCCATTACGATCTTGGAGTACTTATCTTCAACCTGAAAATATAATGTAGCAATGTTATAAAATGGGCCATGATAGCCATACACTGGGGGCTAGCACGAATCACGACTTTTAGACTATACAATGACGATACGATAGTGCTAGCCCCATAGATGTGGCAATTCTGTTAAAACCAACAAGCTAACTAAAATTTACTAAAATACAATCTTATTCTCTACGCAAATTTACTATAGACTAGACTAGATATATAGTCTAGTCTAGACTATATATAGTCTAAATATGCATAATCCTTAGAGAAATAATGAGTGTCATTTCAAAATACAGCTAGTTTTAATATAACTTTAGATTTTCGTAATGTGATTTAGAAAACAAAAACATTATAAACCTACAAAATTGCTTACTTATACAGCACAAAGTTCATTTTAAATTTCATAATATAACAGGAGAATTTAAGCCTGTTCTGTCAGAAAAACATAAATAACCTAAAGCTTACCTTATACTCAGGTGATGATGGAGAATCACTGTCCATAGAATGCGGCGAGTGATATGGTGATGGTGAAGATATATCACTGTGTGGTGGTGTATACCCGCCTTCAAACACGGGTTCTTTAACACCAGACTTCTGGCATGTCGCCTTAAGGGCCGAATTCTCTTGTTTTAACCGCGCATTTTGATTCTGCAGGTACCTGATGTAGTCTATAGTTTTTCTTAAAATAGCAGATTTGTTTAACTGTAAACAAATAACATATTAATTTCAGTCTTAAAACTATGTTCTAAGAGTGGCAAGTACAACAATCTTAAAGTCAATAGATATTTATTTCAGTAAAATCACAAGAATCACTTTAAAACTTCTTAGCGGCTAGGTCAGGCTACACCTGTTTGTCGCAAAAGAACCAAGCAATTGTGAATTGAGCACTAATCCCAAGTGGTGGGGTTGTTTATGAGGTTGGAGGAAATTTTGTGAGGAATTTAACATATTTTAGTTACCTTAGCATCTTCCCCTACAAGCATATTCTTTAGCTCCACAATCCTATCATTAATACTGGTTCGGTATCGTCTTTCAATAGCATTGTGGGCACTCCGTTTCACCTCCTTTACTACTGGAACTGGATTCAATGAGATTTTATCTCCATCGAGGACAACTGGAAATCCCGTTGCTACGAATGTAGGCGTATTGCTTGTCAAGAATGTCATTGGTCTGTTTTCTGTGGCAGGTTTTGCATTTGTGATTACTTGTGTTGCCCCTAAAAATTTGTATGAACATTTACATTAATCCAGCTATTTTATATTTAGTTAAAGTATGGATGCCAGATTTTAGCTTATGTGTAGTTAGTAATTTGGCTGAGCAGAAGATAACCTCATGCAGTGAGACAAAAAAAATTGTGGTCACACAGATAACTTCAAGTAAGCCAAGGTCTACCGACCTTACCATAATACCGATCTATCTTTGCATTAACAATAAATAATAAGAAAAAAAATACCTTGAATTGATGCTCTTGTGTACATCAAGGTCTGGGCTTCAGGATTGATAATATTCGATTGTAAAATCACTGGAGAAAAGTTTGCATCCGAAGTTTGTATTATGAATGGTGTGTTTCCATTCTTTTGAATCAAAAGAGGTGGGTTTTGTTTAGGTTTGTTGCCAGGGCTTCCTTGTTTTATGCCTTCTACTTGTACCAGTGATGTTCTACCATCTTGTAGCTGCTGTATGCTCCCTGTGCCAAGGTTGACATAAAGCGGACTTTGGACCACTTGCTGCACAATCATAGGGGTCTGCTTCGGCATGATATTTGGCCCGATCTGCGTCACGTCAGGCAATGGAGCACTAATACGAGGTTGCAAATTATACTCCTTAGGAGCATAAACTCCTTGAACTGGAGCAGTGTTCACATGTTGGGGTGATATCGGGGACGACTTCGACTTATGTGTGTATTGAGAAATAATTGGATTACCAGTGGTATTGTAACTTGGCGACACTTGAGGGGATGATGCAATTTCTGCTTTTACGTCCACACTCAGTAACTCTGGTTCATTTTCGGTAAAAGACAATTCATCCTCTAGTTTCTTCATAAAATCTCCATCGCAACCACTCAAGAAGTCTGAAATAAATTAATTTATTAGTTTAATAATTATAGCTGGCTGAGTCGCACTCTGAAACACGTTGAGTTGCGGATTGTTATTACCTTCTATTTCAGCAATGTCGTTGACGTTAAATACGTCCGAGCTCAAAAACGGTTCGCCTTGTTCCATTACGTTGGTTTTCTTTCATCCACAAGCCACAAATTAAATAAAAATCACTTTTATTTCGTAAAAACATTTGGAGAGCACGACTTGTTTACGTTTTTTGACATCTCTGATCTCTGACATAATATTTTTTTTCCGTGTAATGATGCATTTTAGACCAATCCGCGTGGTGGAAGCGAGTCGTACGATATTACGTCACACTTTGAACCTGATGCAGCCAAAATAATAAAAATTACGTGTACGCTCTTTATAAATGACTTACCTAAAATAAACTACATATTAAAAACATTTATTTAAGTATATTTATCTACTTGACTAAAAAGTATCAACTTTTATCTTTATTAAAAATACATTTCCAAGGTGCTGCCATCTAGAAGGTAGAACATATAGTTTTAGTTATCTCACATTACATTTTAGACAAATTCAGAAGATGGCAGCACCCGTATAAAAAATAATTTAAAATTAAAGGTACCTAATAATAACTGTTTTTTTTCTCATTTCTTATTGAACATTGGAGGACTCTTATTTTTTGGAGCATAATATTTTACAAACAGATCCCTTAATCGAAAAGTTGTTTTCACAAACCCACAATACCTAGGCCTAGGTACTTTCTATAGACCTCTTTAAAGATCTATACTATCTAACGATAAACCGCACACCATGGGGTACGCGAGAAAAAAAAACACCCCAACTTTAGGTGGAGAGGAGATACCCTAAAAAAATTGTTTTTCAAGATTTTATTTTACCACTTTGTTGACATAACTAATTTGTATAAACACGCCAAATTACAACTTTCTAGCAATATAGTATCTGAGCTAAGCTGCGGACCTTTAAGGGTTTCTTGTAGACTACGAAACCCTAAAAAAAATGATGGGTAGTAACTACCAACTTACTTCTACTTACTTCTACTTTCTATAAATCGTGAGTTCGAATCTCGGTTATGCATAGTCCATCACCGGTGTGTGTGAGATCTGGGTAGATATAGGCTATATACCTATCCGTACCTCAAAAATCGGAACCCTTATCTTAGAGGATCACTCATGTGTCTGACCGTCTATTCCCCTTTCCAGTCCTTTCCCCCATATTATCTCGGGAACTAGGTACTAGGTCTAAAATGTTGAACAAAAAATAAAGATTATTTACCTAGGTAAGTAGGTACTAGGTATAGATTACAAAAAATCCTATAAGAAGTATGTACGGAAACCTCGGTGCGCGAGTCCGAGACAAACTTGTTCGGTTTTTAGGGTTCCGTACCCAAAGGGTAAAATCGGAACCCTATTACTAAGACTTCGCTGTCCGTCTGTCTGTCTGTCTGTCTGTCACAGGGCTGTATCTCATGAACCGTGATAGCTAGACAGTTGAAATTTTCACAGATTATGTATTTCTGTTGCTGCTCTAACAACAAATACTAAAAACAGAATAAAATCAATATTTAAGGGGGGCTCCCATACAACAAACATGATTTTTTTGCCGTTTTTATAGATAATGGTACGGAACCCTTCGTGCGCGAGTCCGACTCGCACTTGGCCGGTTTTTTTATAACTTTTTGACAACATCGGTGGCTGGCATGGCAGGCGAGTGCTCGGCTGAAAAGTATAAGGTGCAGGTTGGAGACACAGGATTGGCTATGTAAGGACACGGATCTTTCGGGTGATTGTTCATTATTAATTAAATATACCTACATAATCTTTACTTACGTACCTAGAGCCTAGATGCAGTAATTTTATGTTGGCAAGTAGGTATACATAGTTAGAGACCTATATTATTAGGTTTAGGTATAGATAGACACTTAAGAGTGCTTTCTAGGGAATTTGGGTTTTATTTTATTATAAAGGTGTATAAAAACAAAAATTTCCATCGATATTAAACGTTTAATTTATATTTATAACATTAAATTATTTGTAAATATAGAGTTCTTATAATAATTTGATTGATTCGAGAACAAACCCGATCATAGCTTACGTGTAGATAGATAGATACATACAAATATCTAAGGACTACTAATTTAGACTACCTACCATACGATATTATAACGCACAACTATAGAACTCTAGTGCATAACATCATTTAAAATATACATAAAAGTTTATAGGCACGATTGTGGGTAAGTAATAAATAACATTTTGTTAACACAACTAAGGGAAAGTCTCGACGAGCAAGTTTGATACTAAAATAATCAAACTCGCTCGTAGAGACGCAAAAATTCAAATCAATAACGGATAATACAATTATTGTGAGGAGGCAAATAACTAACTTTATTCACAATAGGTGTCTTCAAAACCACGTCAACAATAATTTACTTGAGAATACCATACACGTGCTTTTGTATCTACTGGAATGTCCTAACACGTCTTCAATAAAACAAATAAAGGCACAGTAACACTTGCGTGTAGCCACTACACACACTTACTCACAGTCCTAGCGTTTTGTAAATTAATTACAATTTCCCGCAAGTTTCCGAATAGGTACTAGGGTTATACTAACGTCCTTTCTATGGCATGATCAAACTAGACTAAAGTAACAAATCAGTCTTCCAATGAATTATCAAATAAAAGATTAATATAACTTATCGTAATGAAGTATAACAGAAGGTAGATTCACTATGTAATGTTTGAAAATTGTTAACATTTTTACAGTTGATTGATGACCTATACTTATACCTACTAACCTACCTAAAACCGTTACAAATTGCAATATTTATTTACATTTTAACCGACTTATAGGTTTTTGCTCTAAGATCTTTATAATTTATTTACAATAACCATCTCTACGATTTCAATAGTTGTTTTTGATTTGCTACCAATCAAAACACAAGCTGAATAAAATGGGAAATCGTTTTTTTTTAATTCAAATATGTATTATAATTTATATTATTAGATAGACGATACAACCTACTATCTTATCAATTAGGCTTACCTACTAATTTATAGTGATTTCATATGTAGGAGAGTACAATCTAGAGCTTTTTACGTATTAATCGTAGCATCAAATCAATTATGATAGTAATTGAAAAAACATTGAGCATTCTTACCTAATGTGATTATGCAAAAATCTCTTACGATCTAATAATCACCGTGCTTGTGCAAAACATTAGATAACTCTCAAAACAGTGAACACAACTAGAGGTATCAACAAATAATGAATATTTTATGGCAATCGACAAACAATAAATAAATCTAACCCGTAACACAAGGAATAAGTCCATAATAATACGTCGTGATCTAATGTGACAAGAGCGAAGCACGTCACACTCGTTGGCTCTTCTACTGAGCAATGTCAGCAGAGTGCCAAGTCTGCAACACACTGTTCCTGAGATCTACGTATGGCTTCGTGCGACGTGGCGGACTAGAGTGAGCTGTAGTAGCGAGCGTGAGGTAGTTGCGGCATTTCAGTCTATAAACATCACAGTCGCGGACAACAAATTGCACATTTTATCAAATCTTGCTAGGCGTACGTACCCGAGGCGCGGCGGCTGCGTAGCCGGCGCAGCCTGCCGCCTTACGGCTCCACTTTCCGGTTCTAACACAACTTTACTTTCTAGTTAAAGCTAACCTATAGAGCTATTCATTTAACAAAGACGTAAATGTTATAACATAAAATAACCAAGAAGAAAAATAAACAAAAATAAAATCACAATAAGACACCTTCCGCCCCAGAACGGAAATTTGATTTCATTCCGGGGTTTCGTGACGCTTGGAAATAAATAGAGAAGAAGAGGGGTAGCTTAAGAGTGGCCGCGGGGCCCATTGCAATCGCCCGGCCGGAGCGCCCGGTCAGAGAGGCTTGCGCGTCCTTCCAGTAGCCTACCGATTTGAGTCTTACTTCTAACTTTGTACGCCTAAGTCAGTCTTTATTGAATGTTCGTTTACGATGACATCCTGTTCAATCTCTTTCGCTGGCGCAATCGAGAGCAAAGTTACGCGGGGGGACGATGACTCCAGCGGGCGGATCCAGTTCACGGCGCCGAGGGACGGACAAGTCTTCGACATGATCTTCATCGTGCATCGGCGATCGCGGTGACTGCGGGGGCGTGCGGTGATGCAGCGGTGGAGAGCGCGGGGCCAGCGCGGCGTGCGCTGCCGCTGCCAACGCCATAGCATGAAGTGCCTCACGGCCGCCGTCCCTCGTAGCACCCTCCAATGCTTGTTGTAGGAATGAAGGATCTATCATAGGTGTTGTAGCCTGATTACCGTCATCGACACCACCGGTGCCGCTTAAGCCGTAAGGAAACGCAGCTCCATTGCTCTCTCGTTTAACACCGCGGCTCATGGGACGACTCGTCGTTATACCAAGTTTCTTTACTTTATCATAGAGAGTACGAGAAGGAACGCCGTATTTACGCGACGCCTGCAGAGCGCTCATTCCGTTCCTCACACATTCGATCGCCGATAAAATATCGGATCTTGTGTACTGTTTGTAACGCTTCCATTCAGGCTTCTGTTGGGGAGGGACGTACGGCGCTAAGCCGGCTCGCACATCCTGTTGGAAATTGGTCGGCGGAGGAGACGGGTGGAAGGTTCTTTGACTTTCATCATCGAAGGAGCGCTCCGTGTAAGGGGAGTGAGCATCCTCTGACCTGTCGGACCTATTGAAGTGAGGAGAGGAGGCTCGGGAGGACATTCTGCGAGGACGATAGTCGAATGGACGTTGGGGGCTCAACGGGCGATCCATCTCGTGAGCGGAACCGTTCGAATGCAATCGAGGAGGTGCGATCTGATTTACCGGATGGCAGACTAGGGACATGGGTTGAGAGGAATCGATGGGGGAGGTCTGGGCTAGAACGTTTCGAAGAATCGGCGTATCTCGGGTGGCCAGCATGCTGGAAAGTTTCTTACGCTTGAGCGGGTTCATGTCAGCCGAGTCGTAGGCGGCGGAGAGGGCGGGCGCAGCGGGCGGTGGCGGCCAGCGCGAGGGGGGCGCGGGTGCCGGGGGGGACGCGCTGGAGGGCGCAGCGGGCACCACGCGCGGAGGTGACGTACCAGGCGCGCGCTCGGCGCTTCCGGGCCGCCGTCGCAGCTCTGTCATATCAAACAACCCCTTAACCTCCAACTGCTCGGCTACCTTCATAATACGCGGTATGTGCGCCTGCGTCACGTTCACTTCGCCCGTGTACATGTACTCGAGAAGCGCGCGCATCTCGAAGTCCTTTACACCGGGAAAGATAATGCTGCAGTGGTCCATCGGCACATCGGCCAGGATCGATTGAAAGTATGGCGAGTTGGCGGCGAGCACCACCCGGTGCGCCTTAAACGTCACCTGGTCATCAACTACCAGGGTGCAGTCGACGTAGGTCTCTACTTTGATTAGCGCCTCCAGGATTTCCACCAGATTTGTTTTGTGGTGGTTCCACTTGAGGCAGAAAGTCTGCTGACCTTCGCTGCTCCCCATTTTTCTCAGTTGGGCTTCTACGGACAAAATAAATTACGGTTAATGGATAATTAATTTACCTTTATCAACCACAATTTTAATACCTCTAACTGAAGTATCCGCTAATTTGAACGCGAATCAGAGCGGATAAGACCTCATTTTTACTGCTCAATCTACGGTTTATTTTTAAAGTTTTATACATTTAGTACGATTGTAAAACGGTCAGTAACTTTCTGGAACACAACCACGCACTCAAACACTCACAAAATATTTAAACATAAATTTGAGAAAGAAAAACCTTCCTTAGGCATAGATTGACACTTTATTTAATGAAAACTCTAAAGAAAATTACATCTCTACCTGGTAAATTTTCACCAAACGTAGTACCGGGATACATTGTTTTAATATTCGCGTCACACACTCGATAAATCAGCTTGCACACAACAATGTAGCGTGCGTAATGTGTGTGCACAGAGCTCGACTCGTGGCTCGAGCTCGCCGACCACTGACTGTGGACTATCGTCTATCGCTGCGTGTCGCGACTCACTGCACCGCCCTACCACATTTACATATTACCATACGAAGCCCTTCCACACTGCCAAATTGACTTTTTTTACCTTTTATTCGACAGGTATAATCGAACTTGGGGGACCGATGAAAGTGGTTAAGCCGGATTCTCGCTTGTTATGTTTGTTCTCCGTGAATGCTGACCGACTCGCAGAATTTGATCCTTATTGAGTATACAAAACAACTTAAAATCGAGCTATAAATATGTAGATCATGCAAACTAAACTTACCCTTCGCTAGTAAATAACTATGACCGCATCTACGAAAATTCGTAGCACGTCTACGACAGTAAACAATTTGTAAAAACTTACCTCTGCAAAATTAATCCAATGACACGTAAGCGTTTTCGATGTTGTGAATATCTGGGAAACTCATGGGAGAAGTTCGCACTGGCACTTGAAAAAGTTGTTAGCACAAGGGTTGTTTCGCGAGTGCACGTCGGGAGTGCGCCCTGCGTGTGGGGGCGGCGTGCTCTCGTGAGCGTCTGACTGTGACTGGCTGTGGGTCGGCGCGGCGGCTACGGCCACGGCGCGGCCGAGGACGCCGCGCCCCGCGCCTCTCGCGTGCGCTTTTTACGCACGCAGCGCAGCCCGGCCGCCGGAGTGCAGTGCAATTGCGTGCGGCGGAGGCGCGGGTGCGGGGAGGGACAGAGACGGCGCGCCGACGAATTGCAGCGAGCTGAGGAGGGCGCGCGTCTATGTGTGCGTGAGTGCGTACGCGCATGCTACGAGCTCGCTACGGGAGTGTGTGTCGCGAACGCGCTACCAAACAACAACATAGAGTTTAATTCAGCTTAAAAATATGCAGCCGCGCCTTGCTGGGCCTTTGTATGCCAACGTTGAACTTCACGTTATTGCCTTCAAATTTAATCGTTAACTTCGTAGTTTCAATTTAGTTTATATATCCACATACCTTTACCTATGCTGATATAATGAAATCTAAGGTCGACGGGAATATTATGGTGTTGATATCTTTAAGTATTTAGTTATATTTTTTACATAATTTAATAGTTATCTTTGGGCTCTTTCGAATCGTTTTTTGCTACATTTTATGTTTTAGGTGTACCGAGTTCAAATGAATAAAACATTTTAATAAAATATAGCTAAACACCCTACAATAACATAGCTCTGAATTCACACTAGGATTCCCTGTGTCTTTGGTATCAGAAACTATGAGTAATTATGGTAGGTACCATAACACCCAGAACCGAAACCAATATTTATAAGTCAATATTTTTACTGACGCGGGAATTGAACCTGCACCTCTTGCATCTCAACCAAGCCCGCCACGTCACAGAGGTCGTCATAATATTTCATGATCTGGAAAAGCAAAGATATCATGTTTCTTTTAGTTATGTAACACGCGAAACAAGCAACTGTTGCCTTGTCAATAGGCAGTTTGCAAAAAGCAGTTTATTTTTAACACTTATTCTTAAAACTCACTAATTAGCATCTTAGTATTGGAGTACCTACTGCTATACGAGTATTAATTTATTCAAAGTAAAAATTTAAATGTGTGGGGTTACAAAAGCCAACTCGAATTTATTCATTTACGTGAAAACGTTACAATTTTGGCCGCGGCTAGGATCGCCCTAAAATTCCCAAAAGTGCGTGAACAACGCGTTAAACGGGGTCATTGACTCATTGCCTGCCGAGGGAACGCCAAAATAGCGCGAAATGCACTCAAAAATAGAACAAGATGTGTGTGAAATATTTTTTGTAGGTGGATTCCTTCCGCTAAATATTGGGGAGATGTGCTGTGTTTAGTATTACCTAATACCTACTTGCTTACTTTGGCGCGAGATAAGACAGTTTCGTTCATAACCATAAACAATATACCTACCTACCTAGTAGCATGCTGCTGTAGTGTGTTGTGGATTAGATCCCTATGTTTATCACACAAATATATATGTGATAAACATAGATGTTTGTTTTGTGTCTGGGTCTATATATAACATATACAGGTATTCTATCAGTTATCTAGTTCATATAGCACAAGCTTTGCTTAGTTTGGGGCTGAATGGCACTATGTGATAATGTCCACCAATATTTATTTATACAAGTTGAGTCTGATTATGCCTTTTCTATCTTACTAACGATACCTACACTTCACTACATAGTATAAAGCAAAGTCGCTTTCCGCTTCCCGCGTATGTATGTTTGCTTATATCTTTAAAACTACACAACGGATTTTGATGCGGTTTTTTTTAAAAGATAGAGTGATTCAGGAGGAAGGTTTATATGTATAATACATGCATAATATAGTAGAGAAACACTGATAATTTTAGAGGTTTCTAATGTGATGTCGTAAATAAACACATTTTTTTGCGCTTACATTGCAAATGTTGGCTGAACCCCACGAGATATATCAAAATAATGTACTACGGTATTGTACACCTTAAAAACGTCTACAAAAAAGTCCACGATGGTATTAGAAATGTCTTACGCACAGCGAAGCGGGCACGGGTCAGCTAGTATATTATATAGAGGAAAAAACTACAATTATATTAAATAAACTACGATATTTATTTTACAAATTATTTTATCTATCAAATGCTACTTTATCAGTGACTAACATAGGCTTTATTTATTGAAAAAAAAAATAGATTCGTACAAATATTTCAGCAAAGTATCAATTTTTTTTTAGTTCGTATTCTAGGCGGATTATAAATTATGAAATATATTTTAATCAGATTCAGCTAAACAGCTCAGTCTTGCGACTTTACACGATGATGGTACAATAATACTAAAATAAATAGACTAAATTGAACGTCACTCTTCATGATCATAACACAAATAATACGGGACACGCGGAATTTTATTCACATCGATCAAATGATACGAGTTTCGGATAGATTAATAAATGAAAGATAAGAAAGATACCATTTCTTATAAGTATAAGATGGTTCTAAAATTAAAAATAAATCCTACTAATATTATAAATGCGAAAGTTTGTTAGTGGGTGTGTGTGTGTGTGTGTGTGTTTGTTACTCTTTCATACAGAAACTACTGAACGGATTAAAATGAAACTTTACAGTAAAACTTATACATCGGAATAACACATATAGGCTACTTTTTATCTAGGTACCACCCGTGCGAAGCCGGGGCGAGCAGCTAGTAAATAAATAGATAAAAAATAAACTACCTAGTTTCTTAATTTGGATAATTTGTTTATTTCTAAGTAGGTAGGTACTAGGGTTCAGAACCGGGAAATCCCGGTACCGAAAGTACCGGGAATTCCCGGTTCTTTTGTCAGTAAAAAGGAACCGGGAAATCTAATTTGATTCCCGGTTCTTTCGGTACTTTCGGGATTTTTATTTTTATAACTCGGCGGGCCTCGCAGGCCTCGCCACGTGCGAAAAGTAAGGAAAAAGTGTCGCGCGTTTGACTTCAAGGTAAGTATTACGTTGTTCCTCATACCAAACAATGGTGACAGAATGTAATTTACTTCAAATACGACGCTCCTAATATGATTTTTGTGATATTATAAACAAAACCACAGTAATTTTAGGGGCCGGTATCTTATCTTAGCCTATATCGTCCCACTGCAGGGCAAAGGCCTCCCTCCCTTCTTTTCACACCTTTCGATCTCCAGCTAAGTTGCGCCAGTCATTTAAATGACTGTCGAGATCGTCCTGCCATCTCCAGTCCAGTCTGCCTCGAAGGCGTGTAGTTTGTGGGGAGCAATCGTTTGTTATTTTGGCCCAAAGATCGTCCAGCATGTGAGCGACATGCCCTGCTCAATCCCATTTGAGTTTGGCCACTTTATGGGTGACGTCAACTATTTTTGTTTTGGAGCGTAGTATCGTGTTTCCTATGCGGTCTGTGAGCCTGACTCCTAAGATACTACGCTCCATGGCTCTTTGGCAAACCTCGAGTTGGTATCTCTCATGAGCTGTCGGGAACCAAGTCTGTGCACCGTACGTTAGAATTGGGAGAATGCACATGTCCATAAGTCTGCGCTTATTGCAGAGTGGCAGTTCGCCATTCATAAGATGTTTCATCGACCAGAAGCTTCTCCAGGCGTTTTCGGTGCGTCGAGCAACTTTGTTTTGTTGTGCCTGGAATGAAACTATCTGGCCGAGATACACATACTCATGGACATACTCAATCTCCACATTCTCCACGTACAATCTCCTCTTCGTGCCTTATGAGCTTGGTCTTGCTCATATTCATTCGGAGTCCCACATCTTGGTCGGCTTGCTTGGTTCAGTCCTTGAAGCATATCGCCTAGTTCTGCAGCTGTGGGGGAGAAAAGGACAATATCGTCGGCGAAGCGCAGGTTTGTTAGCCTGCTATCTCCGACGACGATGCCCTTCTCAGCCCATTTGGGCTTCAATCGCTTAAACACTTCTTCCAAAGTAGCTGTAAACAATTTAGGAGAAAGCGGGTCTCCCTGTTTCACGCCTTTTACAATTTGGAAAGAGAGCCCCGTGAGTGAGGTTTTTATGGATGCTGTACTATTGCTATAGATATTACGGATAAGTTGAATGTACGTTTAATTTATGTTCTGATTAGAAAGTGCCTCGAATAATGGTTTATGTTTTATGCTATCAAAAGCTTTTGAGTAATCTACAAATGCAAGATAAAGTGGGATATTAAATTCTACATGTTTTTCTAAGAGCTGGTTAAGGGAATGGAAATAATCCGTCGTGGAGAGGCCACGGCGGAAACCCGCTTGTTCTGGTAGTTGATGTAAATCGAGCTCACCGGATATTCGATTTTCAATAATTTTCATGAATAGTTTAAAAAGGTGTGAGATAAGACTGATGGGACGATAATTGCAAATGTCGGACTTTTCACCCTTTTTATGTATGAGTATAATGGTGGAGTGGCAGAAATTATGAGGATAGAAGAACCGGTCTGAAGAATGTAGTTACAAAGGTTCGTAAGGTGTGGGAGTGGTACTGGTTCTCCGATTTTTAAGGCTTCGGTGGTAACACCATCTGCACCTGGGCTCTTGCTATATTTCATGCTGCAAAGCGCGCGTTGAAAGTCTGGTCCTGTTATCGGCTCTATATCGTTTTTCTGATATATATTCATTCTTAATGTTATCTATTCTCGTCGATCTTAATTGTAGTTGACTTTTGAACCTTATCACTTGTTTTATAAATCAAAAACTGCCAAGAACCGAAAATACCGAAAGAACCGGGAAATCCCGGTACCGATTTAAAAAAGTACCGAAATTCCCGGTTCTTACAAAGAATACCGGTTCCGGAAACACTAGTAGGTACCTAGGTAGCCACCAAAAATGTTGTGTAGCCCTTCTGTTTTTGTCGTGTCAAAACAAACTTTATTTTATTTCTATTCCACAAAAATAACACATTTACGCATTTCAAGGATAAGTAAAGTGATTTGAGGTTTTGACACATTATCGATATTTTTTCAGCGGTAGATTTTAATAGGGGTTTAAATATTTTCACACGATATTTTCGCCTAGGAACGATTGATTTGTGATTGTAAGGCATTAGACAATAGCTGCAAATCGGCTCTGCCACTCGAATCAAGGGCCCTTTGCTCTTATGCACAATCATTTGCATATCGATGACGCTCTTGTGGAGAACTCGAGAGCTCAAGCACTGCGAGTATGAGCCAATCTTGGTACAGCTCTGGAGAAATAGCTGGCTTTCTATAAGACTACATTTCACAAAAAAAATAGCTGTTGGTGGTTTTGCGCTTAAGGCGCTCCCAGTCGACGATTGTTTTTGTTCGAAACGAAAAAATAAATACTTGTGAACAAGCCACATCTCCTATTTTATAATGTATAGTATATGTGAATAAAGATGTACCCATCTTTAATCACTTCGATAAATAATCCTACCGACCGCTGCAATGACGACAAAAACACGGCGGCGCGTGGTCCGCCTTAGCTTTTCGAATAAATTAATGATATAAATTATGTATAATTACTTATCAAAAATCTATTCTAATAGAAATCTAGATCTACATATTACCTATCTTTAACAATAAATCACAAGTTGATTTTAATAGTAGGTATATAAAATATTTCGATCATAATTTCTAAAACGTATCATTTTTAAATAATATCTTGATCGTGAAAAGTTTCTGCTATTATGTTTTCAGCTTAATAGAAATCTAGGTAGGAACCTGAAGTAATTACTTCAGGTTCCTACCTTCATAAAAATAGGAGATGTGGCTTGTTCAGAAGTATTTCTTTTTTCGTTTCGAAAAAGAGCAATCAGCGACTGGGAGCCTCTTAATGCAAGATGTGTCAAATCAGTGTTAAGTTAACAGTGTTAAGAGGGGGCTATTAGCTAGAAAAAAATCGGATTTCACCCGCGCCCTTGCGTCCCCCGAATCGCGTAGTACCACGAGCTGCCGCCGGCCGCCACGGCGCGCCGCGGCCCGCTCGCGCTGTACGCGGCTCTACCACAAAATAAATAAAGTAGCTTGACGCACTATTTGTAGGTACCTAATAAATATTCTGTTGACCATATTTATATTAGTACACCTATTTGTCTGTTTATCTGCCTACAACGAAAACAGAGAAAATGTATACCTAAATAAAATTTTATTATTACCACAGAATACTAAAGGACCATAAAAAGTTATAATACTAATAAAATAAATAGGATCACAACTGTAATCCCAAAGAACGGTATTCAAACTCTCAGATCTCAAGACGCTTAGATCCTTGAAGATGTCTAAAAGGGGTAGTCAGAGACACGTCCAAACATTAAATTTGGCACGATACCCATATTTTGCAGTATTTAGCATTCAATACGTCACAGGTTGCAAGCCTATCGCCGCTTATAAGAATACCTACTAAGTGGTTTCCGCACGATGTTTTCCTTCACCGTTTTGAGTAGGTACGTGTATGCGCTATAACTTTTTCGAACAGTTGAACAATTAATTGATGCACGGCCTAGATTCGAACTCACTACCTTCCGATGAAAATTCGAGGCACCTCCCACTCGACCAACATGGCCAACTATAAATTTATCAAAATCAAAATTTTCGAACAAACAATAATTACCTTACTGTTTTATAAATGTTTCATCGAATATTTATTTGGCAGTTTCACCATTTACCCTTTATCAAAATAGCACATAATGCTCAAAAACGGTAATATCCGAACTTATTATTTTGACGAATAGCATATTATTTTATGTACTATTCGAATAAAAAAAACCATTGGCCACTCACGATCTTCTGATGGAAAGTTGAGGTACCTTTCACTCCGCCAACACAGCCAACTACAAATTTACCAAAATCAAATTTTCGAACAAACAATAATTTTATTATTCTGCTGTTGCTTGGCCGATAAATATTTCATCGAATATTTATTTGGCAGTTTCACTATTTACCCTATATCAAAATAGCACATAATGCTCAAAAACGGTAATATCCAAACTTATTATTTTGATGAATAGCATATTATGTACCTACTATTCGAATAAATAAAAATCATTGGCCACTACTCACAACCTTCAGATGGGAAGTCGAGGTACCTCTCACTCCGCCAACACAGCCAACTCAAATTTACCAAAATCAAAATTTTCGAACAAACAATAATTTTATTATTCTGCTGTTGCTTGGCCGATAAATATTTCATTGAATATTTTATTTGGCAGTTTCACCATTTACCCTATATCAAAATAGCACATAATGCTCAAAAACGGTAATATCCGAACTTATTATTTTGACAAAAACCATATTATGTACTATTCGAATAAAAAAAACCATTGGCCACTCACAACCTTCAGATGGAAAGTCGAGGTACCTCTCACTCCGCCAACACAGCCAACTTCAAATTTACCAATATCAAAATTTTCTAACAAACAATAATTTTATTATTCTGCTGTTGCTTGGCCGATAAATATTTCATCGAATATTTTTTTGGCAGTTCAACCATTTGCCCTATATGAATATAACACATATATGCTCAAAAACGGTATGCAATATCCGAAATAAATAAATCAAAATCGTGAGAAAGGACTTTTCGATATTCGAATGAAGAAATACAAAAAAAACTTAAATATGCGTTTCTTTAATTGTATCGAAAAGCATAAATATTAAATGTCAAGTAATTATGAAAATGATAATTTATTTTTCATACAAACTTTAGCACCCCTTTCATAATGCAGTTCCCAGTTTTAGGGACCAGTGGCTTGACTGTGCGGTGCGTTGATATTCAGTCAGTCAGTCAGTCAGTAACGTAAGAGTTTTATAAAAGGTGGTGAGGTTCAATTATTGAAAACCCGTGCCTGATTTTTTTTTATTAGTTATAGCGTCGTCGTTATATAGATAGTTATAATCACGACAGTAACTGTTTATAATCATAGTTTTCCCTTACCTTCTACTAGTTTGAATCAATTGGGATTCATTTTCATTTGTTTTCTTCTTTGATCTAACAATAAACCAGTAATATGATATTTGTGAATTTTTAATTGTCTAATAAAATAACTTTTGTACCAATTGTAATGAATATTTTCGACGAAATGAAAATCCTACAAAATTATTTTCGGTCAAACGTGAAAATAATCACAACTATGTGAAATAATCACAACTGTAATTTGTTATGAAAGTTTTCTCTTACCTTTCATTTGTTTCGAAATCGAGGATCGATAGGTATTCATTTTCATATATTTTCTACTTTGATCTAAAAATAAACACAATATCGACCGAGAGGATGCTTTATAAACAAGTAGGTAGGTACAATATAATCTTGGTAGGTACGCTCGTTTTCTAAAATTTTGCATAGCTAATAATTAGTGATCGGACATTTGGGTGCATATTTACCTAAAGTTCATTTAGTCTATTTCCGGCAAAAGCTAAGAAAGTATGAAAGCGGCTTCAAATTTGTAATTTATGTATATTTTTCTGTCTCACTCACTCACTGTAACTTCACACTCGTTTGGATATACATAAGCTGTTTGTCCGGTCGCTAACTACCCCTTTCAATAAAATAATACTATTTCTACAAAGCGCCATCTATATTAGCCAATAAATAACTTGAGGTAAGTAAATCCAATTATTACAGTTTTTGCATACTAATTACAAACTAGTAACTACTATCCATTGATCCCGGAAACGCGGGATTTTTTTAAAGAAGTGCTCTCCATACTAGTATAGCCAATCCGCAAAGTTTAGATAAATAAACATCAGAATATCCGACCACTAGCAATAATATCAATAGAAACTCCCGCGACTTTGTTCGCGTGAAGTTATAATCTAGCAAGCTTCGCTGCACTGCACCGCTGGTTGTATTTGGAGAATTTATTTCTTAGTGCGTAAGGTAGGTACCTACCTACCTACTAAAAAGAAATAAACCCTCAAAATTTAAAGTTTTTGGAATCAGTCGCTTAGACTGCGCGGTGCGTTGATATGTCAGTCAGTCAGTCAGTAGGTAACGTAAGAGTTATATATAAGTACTAGCAGACCCGCGATTGACGAAAGACGAAGTTCTGACAAAACAGTTCAGAAATGCGTTGCTATGACAACTAAATGTTTTCAGTCTGAGATGATTTAGATGAAGCCGTGTTGGCCGAGTGGGAGGTACCTACCTCGACTTTTTCGGTCGTGGGTTCGAACCCCGGCGTGCATCAATGGATTTTCTCTGTTGGTGAAGGATAAGCTCTGAACATCAGTCGTATTTAAAGAATACCTACCTTTTTCATAGTACCTACTCACCTACCTAATATTATAGAATGTATGTAGGTATCCTATTCTCTAAATTAGAATGGTGTTCAGAGCTCTGGCAATGAAAGCCAACGGATGAATAGGATTATTACGAAATAAGCCTGCAGGTTGGTAGGTAGGTACCTACCTATAGGTACCTACCAACCTAAATGAAATTATCCGTGTGTCGCTCGCGAATGAATCTTTCAAATACACAAAGTACCTACCTACCTACCTACTTCAGTTATGTTTGACATTTGGTAGATTGGTAGGTAGGTACCTACCTAGATTAGGTAGGTACCAACACTAAACCACAACTAGACATAAAAACGACATACCTACTATTACCTACTTACCATACTATAACTACCTACCTAGGTCTATCTATCTATCTGATACCAATAATTCAATTTTCATACAATTGTGCGAGATGTTTTTATTGTTGTACCTACCTACCTACCTAGGTACTTACCTAAACCTAAGTCACATCACGTTCTCGTTGCTAGTAAAAAATATGAGGCGTAGATTAGGTTCAATGCGTTTCCCACGGCTTTTGTAATTTTTTTTTGTTTGATTTTTTACCCATGGTTAAGTTTAAAATTACGAAACCGCTCTGGAGAAAAGTAGCACAGGTCCGTCTAGCAACGCGGATCGCCGCGGAATGAGTATGACTGCGAAGCAAAATACGCGAATAGCAAGAAAAAAGAGTGCGGCATGAAGCTACCGATGCTCGGAATTAAATAGCGTAAGCGACATTTAGAAAAAAATTAATTATGTAAAAGAAATGGCTTTAAAAAAAAAACTGCTAGACTATTCAATGTATAATTTATTTAGCAATATTTATGATAAATATCATATTGAATTGCCTTATGGTTTAGGATATTTTTGGGCAATTCTTGATTTTCAGAGATGTGTTTGGCATTTTTTCTTAACAAGGTTTTTATTAAATTTTTATTTTTGATAAAATAATTTTGACGCTTATATACCTGAGAATCTTCCATATAAATTTCAATTCCATACATCATTCACGATAAAAATTATTTGGGCTTCAACCATTGCAAATTTGGTTGTTGCTCAGCCTTAAGTTAAGTAAAGACGCGCGGTTCTTTTGTTTTTTCTCTTCCGTTTATTTTATTGAGCGAGAGCCGAAGTTAGTATTATACAATGTGTATTAAGACTAATCCCGAAAACGGCATTAGATATTTCCGAATAATGGATTGTAATCAATAAATTATCATTAAAAAAAACTAAAACAAAGTAGTAATTCCCTTTCCAAAATCATTTGAAAATTCATTTACACACGCCTAATTTACATTTAATTTTGTAAATCCAATCATGTTTATTTTATACCATATGCATCACGCGGTTTTATCAGCGAAAGCTACTTTTTATCAGAAAAAAATTGCCAATATCACTCACAGATAATCTAACTTTTTATTAACAATATAATTTTCAAAATCGGTTCAATAGTTTAGGATATTACCTCCTAAATCTAAGAACATAAATGAACTTCACCTCCTCATAATACTAGCATTAGTTTAGATATAGCTGTTTCTTCCACGCTATGTTCGAGTACTTGAGTTCGCACAAGCAATATTGCAAAGTATGAAATAAACCGGAAATCAAATAGATAACGACTATTTGTTTCAATACATACCTACTCGTAGTTCTCCTATGCCGTTATTTATTTATTACTAACAACGTTGTTTTGTGAATACGGAAGCAAACTGCAATTTCAAACTAGTGAATAGTCATCAATAGTGAAATGTATTTCTGAATATGAATTGCTATTTGTTATTGGAATGGAAATTATCGATTTGAAGATAATTATTCTCAAGGTCATTGAGAACAATAACACTTGGAACAAACACATCGTTATTATTTTAATGGAAAGTTTGCAATTAAACTTTTCCATATCAATAATTATTGAAGAAAAAAGGATAACGACTGTAATCCTCAAGTACGGTAGACATCCTTTCAGATCTCAAGACGCTTAGATCTTTTGAAGATGTCTAGAGGGGGTAGTCAGGCAGTCATTTCTGCAATGGCGCCCCTTGTTAGGTATAAGGTTGAGTTGTAGCCTAGACTATAGTTTTGACTGTCTGTACAATTCTGTCTTTGACAAAAAAAATATCAATAGTATCTCAGATATAAAAGCGCTTATAACCCCTTGATGACGTCTAATAGTGGGGTAATCATTCGATTTGATACGTGATAGGTGGCAAGCCCATCGCCGTTTATAAGAATACAAGCTGACCCCGCGAGCTTCGTATTCCCGTTCCCGTTCCCGTTCCCGTTCCCGTTCCCGTTCCCGTTCCCGTTCCCGTTCCCGTTCCCGTTCCCGTTCCCGTTCCCGTTCCCGTTCCCGTTCCCGTTCCCGTTCCCGTTCCCGTTCCCGTTCCCGTTCCCGTTCCCGTTCCCGTTCCCGTTCCCGTTCCCGTTCCCGTTCCCGTTCCCGTTCCCGTTCCCGTTCCCGTTCCCGTTCCCGTTCCCGTTCCCGTTCCCGTTCCCGTTCCCGTTCCCGTTCCCGTTCCCGTTCCCGTTCCCGTTCCCGTTCCCGTTCCCGTTCCCGTTCCCGTTCCCGTTCCCGTTCCCGTTCCCGTTCCCGTTCCCGTTCCCGTTCCCGTTCCCGTTCCCGTTCCCGTTCCCGTTCCCGTTCCCGTTCCCGTTCCCGTTCCCGTTCCCGTTCCCGTTCCCGTTCCCGTTCCCGTTCCCGTTCCCGTTCCCGTTCCCGTTCCCGTTCCCTTTCCCGTTCCCGTTCCCGTACCCGTTCCCGTTCCCGTTCCCGTTCCCGTTCCCGTTCCCGTTCCCGTTCCCGTTCCCGTTCCCGTTCAATAGTTTTTGTAGCGCACACGAAGAAAGCAAAATTTTTGGCAATTTTTTACACCTTCCTTCAAACTATCGTCATTCTTATAAAGAATTTATTACTTTTTCAATATAAAAAATAGCCTATTAAGATAATGTAGCTTGGTAATGGTGAAAGAATTTTTGAAATCGGTTCAGTAGTTTTTGAGTTTATTCATTACAAACATACAAAAAAACAAAAAAACAAAAAATCAAAACTTTTCTCTTTATAATATTACGAGACTAACTGGCTTCCTCACGATGTTTTCCTTCACCATTTTAAGCACGTGTTTTGATTAAATTTAGATTATTAGCAAATTGTCAATACCTTAGGTTTCATTATTACAATTTTGTGGAGAACTCTATTTTTTTTTAAATAAAATATCACCCATTTTATTTTACAACAAGGTTATACAATACAGCTTGTAATATATATTTTTTTTTAATTGGTTGATTCGTTTTTTGTTTATCCATTACAAACATAAATACAAATTTTACCACTTTATAATAATTCAGTGTAGACTGTATACAAGTTACAAGTTCAGTAGTGCAATAAAAGTGGATGCCAGGTTTTGTTTTTTGTTTGTAGAATTCAATATGTATTTAAAATACATGATGAAGACTGCCTAAAAACTCAATGCTATCAAAAACATAACTTGTAAAAAAAGCCAAGTCTCGCAACGCAACTCAGTTGTTCTACCGTAAAAAGTTGTGTCTTAAGTTATTACGTAAAGGTTAGCTAATTACGTAATAACATAAGGCAGAAGGACCCTTAAAGTAGGGACTGATTAAATTAACCGACTTGGTATTACATGGATCTCACAACTTTTTACGGTAGAAGAACTGAGTTGCGTTGCGAGACTTGGCTTTTTTTACAAGTTATGTTTTTGATAGCATCTCATTTATTTTTGTAGATAGTCCTAGTTTTTAGAGTTCCGTACCCAAAGGTTAAAAACGGGACCCTGTAACTAAGACTCCGCTGTCCGTCTGTCTGTCCGTCTATCTGTCACAGAGCTGAATGATCCATGATAGTTAGACAGTAATTTTTTTTACAGATGATGTATTTCTGTTGCTGCTATAACAACAAATACTAAAAACAGAATAAAATAAATATTTAAGTGGGGCTCTCATTGTATACCCTTCGTGCGCGAGTCCGACTCGCACTTGGCCGGTTTTTTTTCCTTTCCGGTACCTTCTACTATCATTCCGTTGACCATTTTACAAGTTACCTTTGAACATAATCATAACTAGGTAAGTGCCTAACTGCAAATTTGCAGTAATGTAACTTTGTAATCCTATATATTTATATAGGGTTACAAAGTTATTTATGCAGTCGGTATATCTAGAAAACTGGATTGAAATTGCAAAATATTTAGGTTTTTCCTTGATTTATACACAAACCACTAATTGTATTCAAAATTTGAAGCTTCTATGTCTGCTAGAAGTGCCTTAAACTTTTGATGATCGGTCAGTGAGTGAGTGAGTGACAAAATAGAAACTTTGACTAGTTATAATTCTTAAACTACTGGTTCAAATTGAATGAAATTTGAAATATACCGAGTTTATACTATGTCTACTTGGTTACTGAAAATTCAGGCTTCTAGTTTTATCCACAACGAAGTTATAGGGGGTCGAAAATGGCCAGCAGGGCTATTTTGTAAAAACATGATTATCATGTTATGGTATTGAATGCCATAATACCTACGCTTTTTATGCTGTTTAGGCACCTATACCTACGCTTCCAATACAATACCTACGCTGAAGCGTAGGTATAGGTGCATAAACTGTGCATAGTTACTATGAAAAGTGTACAGATTAGGTATTCTCTAACATTAGGTATTGCATTCAACATCATAACATGATATTCATGTTTTTTACAAAATAGCCCTGCTGAACTGCTTCGAGAAAAGGATGGTACGGCCGTGCCGCTTTTTGCTAGACTTGGCGGGGGCACTGCCGTGCCCCCAGATCACCAGTGTTGGCCACGCTCATACGCAATGAACTACTTAACTTAGGTAGATACATTCAATAACACTTATTTTTGCCTAGTATTGGTGAATGATGATTTTTCACATTGCCGTTATTTAGAGTGATTTAACGATAAACAATTGATTCAAGTAAAATGTTTACATTACAATCAGCGGTCAACCACACAATACCGTTAAAATCCTGATAATTTGGCTATTTACACCGGAAGTTGAATGCAAATGTGCCATTGTTACTGCTTTAACTGTTATGACCTTTGATTCGATGATAAATTTCGTTTAGCGATTCGCGGAAAAGTCTCAGTCATTAACTAAACACAGGCCGATAACCTCATCAATAAATCATATATTTATTTATTTTGTTTAGTTTTAACCACGTAACTGTTTATTTAGGCGACAATGGATAGTGATTAGAAATAAACCTAAAATTTCTGATTGACAACGCAATCTACGAGCATCTACCTTATTTATCATCCTTTACCTGAATATTTCTTCAATGGCGTCCCTTGTTAGGCATAAGGTTGAGTTAGGAACTAACTTTAGTAGCCTAGACTATAGTTTTGAATGTCTATACAATCTCTGTTTTTGACAAAATTTCCTAAAAAATATCATAGGTATCTTATATAAAAAAGCGCTTAGGTATAACCCCTTGAATACGTCTATAGTGGGGTAATCAGAAACATTAGATTTGGCACATGCTAACATTTTTCAGTATTTATCATTCCATACGTGACAGGATGCAAGTTCATCGCCACTTATAAGAATTCTAAGGTTAATACTAAGGTTTCCTCACTATGTTTTCTTTCACCGTTTCCAGCAAGAGTTGATGCGCATAAATATACATTATTTCGAATAGAAAATGCACAGCACAAGCGTAGAATAACATTCAATATTCATTCGCAACTTCAAGTGATATAAATAAACGCATTACCGACAATTGACTGACAAAAGGAAAGTGATGCACAAAAGTGCATTTTATGCTAATACCAGCATAAATAAAACGAAACGCACATCCCACGACCTATCCCACGGCGCGGCAAAAACTGCGGATAAAAAACTAATAAAAAAGCAATAACGTGATCCCGCATGGTGGCTCGTTGAGCTGAAATTGACGCGGCTGATGAACCGTAAGGGATGTATTGATAGACAAAGTTTTATCAGCAACAATAATTGACGTTGACGAAATGAATCTGCAATTAGCTACGAATTGCCTAAACGCACATGTAGCGTTGTCACTCTGACTTAAAATAAACTGGTTCTAAATTTTATGTGCATGTAGGTATTCCGATTAAAATTAAACCAGTCAACACTTATGTTACGAATACGACTGTACCTCGTCTTTATGTGTTCATGAAAATTATGCTAAGTACCGAGAATATGAATAAACCAACAAAGACCGTACTTAATGACAATTAATGTATTAACATGCATAATGAGCAAAGGGTTGCCATAGAGATAATTGTAATTTCACATCATCATTTGTCACCAGCATCCTGCGGAGTTGTATCGCCACGCGTCTGCCGAATTTATTATTTTATATTATCTGGGGTGCCCTTACCCTTATCTTCTATTAACAACAGATTAACGTAATAGTGGCGAATTTGTGCGATTGCCCTTTATGGTACAAAGGTTTTTTTAATGCATTTTGTTCTCAAAACTCTTATTTTTAGGGTTCCGGAGCAAAATTTTCAATAGTGAAATTACTCAGTAATAAAATATATATAATATGTAAAAAAAATTGAGATCGTATGTACAGACAGATAACTCGAGTAAACTCGAACTTGACCGAATATTACCATTATCATAATAACTTAGCGAGGTCGAAACATCGAATGTCATAAGAATAAATTGCAAAAATTATTCACAAGTAAAATTATTTTTCCCTGAATTATTCCACTCATCACTTAATACACCAATCATCAGCTACGTGACTAAGTAACATATTATTTTCTTTGGATCGCAAAAACTATGTCCACATAATTCTGCTTTATTGAATTAGATAGTACATTACATGGTCACAGTCATCAAAGTTTTAAAATATTAGCATGTCCTCAAAACCCACACAGTAATCTAATGTATTCCATGGGTACCTACCATAGACAAGTTTAGTAGAACCGTAGTCCACGCCCGGCGATCCCGGATGCGGCTCATTGTAGCGAAACTCCCCGGGACCCACGTGATACAATACACTCTTTCCTCCCATTGTCTATGGCAATGTGCCCAGGCATTAGCATTTTGTTTAAAACAATAATTATGTTATTGCAAAAATGAGTAACTTATTTTTATGTGACGTACTCGTTAATACACGTAAGTACCTATATTGTGTAACAATTTTTGGAAGGTAGATAGGTACTCGAGTATTGTAAAAACATGCAAAATTGAAGCAGTAATTTATAGTCAAACTTAAATATTATGCAATTAAATTAAATAAGCTAGGCACTTCAACAAGCGGCTATTCCGTTTACAAGTAATTTTGTATCAAACATATGAACGTCAATGAACCAAAAACATAAACAAGCCAAAATAAAAGAACAACGGCATAAATGCCTTTGTAGTTAATAAGATCTAACGTTGTCAGTTATTATTTAACTTTTATATAAAGGTCGGTTTGAAATGATAACATCTATTTCGGAAATGGGTCAAGAGCGTTTGTAAAAAAGGGAATTAAATTAAAAAAATGGGCGGTTCTGCTAAGTATCTTTGTCAAAATATCGGCGAGCACCTGCCTCGCAGACAGGGTGGCGCGTAACGAATTTCTCAATATTTGCCTTAAATTGTTTTTTCTACATAATGTAAGATGTTTAAAAAGAACTTTACCTACAACCATTCCTTCGTAAAAAACGACTTCTGCGTTTAATCAGTGTAGGCATAGTCACGAGCTTTGCTTTTGTCTTAAAATTACACGTTTCAAGCTGCACACTAATAGATAAAAATCTTATAAAGTATATCCAGAGATAATTCGCTCCCGACTCGCGGCCATGTTGGCTTCGCCGCGGTTCAACGAAATAAAACAACCGCAAGAGGTTTTTTACTTTTTTTATACAGGATCATTTTTCTTACTGACTCGGTCACGGGATTATCTAGGCGAAGTGTCAAACGAAAATGGTAACTCAGGTGAGGTAATAAGGTTGCAAGGGCGCTGGCAGCTGCGGCGAAGTGGACGTCCTTGGGCGGACTCGATCTGCTAGCCGCGAGAGATCGTCCCATCGCATGCTGGTCGTTGCACTGACACGATACTTTAAAATGCATTGGAAAGTAGAAAACGTATTCATATGATATTTTGTTGCTGCTTCTGCGGCCACTAGGTATGCGGTTAGGAAGGTACCTCCATCTACGAGTACTGAATGGCATTAGTTATTTTAAAATGTTACGCATAGGTACACTCCTTTAGTCTATTGCAATTAAGTCCATGTCGCACCCATCGCTAACGGCTAGCCTTGGATTTACGACTACTTTTCTATGTCGCTAAATGCTGAGAAAAACCACACCGATGTCGTAACTGACTAACTCCTATTTATGTATTTTTACTATTTAAAATGCCTTTCGCAACGTAGGTTTTTCGTTCTGTCGCCTAAATTTAGTTAGTAGTCAAAATGAGTAAACATTAGTTAGCGAAGCCAGGTGTGTAATTACAGCACGTGCAAACTCTAGTGAAGGGTGAATGTTTTTTAGCGAATCAATAGTGTATTATGATGACCATACGTTGTTTCCGGCGAGCGTGCACAATATCGGTGGTGGCGTTGTGTCGCCTGGTGCGAATTGATGGATACCGCGATAGGCGGCTAAGTCCGCCCTAATTACAGGTATCATTCGCAATAAACTAGCCGACATCGGACACCGTTCCCAGGATAGTAGAATGCAAAACAATAACCAACTGCAATTGACAGATTTCTAGATAAGTTTTTACTGCAAGCCAGTAATGGAAACGAAGTCGTATAGTCGATGATACATAAAGTTGTACAATTTTATGACTAACTTTTTTAATGAATACATTATTTTTAGTGCTTTTTTTTCTAGTAAAAGATACTTTTATAAATTAACTTTTGCTAAAACCGAAATGATTCAATATACAATATCACACCTACTACGTTGAATTCTCCTAAACGGCAAACATGCCAAATTACAAACGGATTACTAGTAGATACACACAACAGTACGATAATATGTCATTACAAAGCTAGAGTCGAGTATTTACGATTGTTTTATTCGCAAAGGACCCTCCGTGATAAAGCCAGTGGGGTTGTGGTCAAAATTGTATTTTTATTGTAATTGCTCCGCTTTATTGAGAGCCTGCCAGCTACAGTAAACATAGTAAAACTAATAGTTACAAGTATGTTTTATGGATATACCGTGTCGTGTAATTAGCTATGAATAATTCTGTATGACATCGCACTATTATTTTGTATAGGTTCTTATTTCAAACTAGAAATGGATTGCATCGTGTTGTTTGTAGATGTTATTTTGGTCGTCTAGGTTAATGTTAGACTTATGAATGATCTTTCTTACATCAAAAAGCTTTATGAAGTCTTTGAAACCTTAGGTATCCTATTTTTTATTTGACTGGCCTCACAGCTCAGTTGGTAGTAACTCTGCCTTCTGCGCTGTAGGTTGTGGGTTCGATCCCCACCCAGGGCAAATGTTTGTGTGATGAACATAGATGTTTGTTATGTGTCTGGGTGTTAATATGTATAATAAGTATGTATTTACAAAAAAAAGTATATAAGTATTATATCAGTTATCTGGTTCCCATAGTACAAGCTTTGCTTAGTTTGGGGCTAGATGGCGCTGTGTGTAAAGTCCGCCAATATTTATTTATTTATATTTTCTACAATCTACAGGATACCAAACAAAGAGGAAACAAATAAAACATTTTGCTTTAGAAAATCCTACCTAACAACGGAATTTAGTTGTTCTACTTGTACCTCACCCCAAACATTTCACGGTTGGAAACATACATATAATCAAAATATGGAAAAACAAAAAATAAATATCATTTTACCGACAAATATATTTGACAGTTTTATTATTCAAATAATAGCAAAAAACAGTGGAATATAATATTCTCATGTCCATACCGAATTCGAGACCCGCATCAAAAGGCTTAGCGCTAACCCCTTTTCTCATTTTTATATCTCTAGAAGATTGCCCGTGACTATTTTGTTGCCAAATAGGTACCTATCATTCGATTTTTTTATGCCCTTCGGAGAACAAATGTTTTATCGTTCAGTCATTTACGAGTACCTATAAGTATTTTCATTTCAATTAGTTTTTTTTTCATAGGCTTAAAGTGCGATCCAAAACCTCGATTTTTTGTGTTCACTTTAATATACTCATAATCTTGAGACTAGTTATTTCTTGGTCACAGTGAGTAGGTAACTAATGTCTAGCTAGGACTAGGTTTAGTAATTGCAACATACATATTGCTCTATGATAGTTTGCGTGCAACAAATTCGAATGTATTGCAATTTGCTAGTCCGTTATCTTCCGTTATCGCCTGCATTTCTCCGAACTGATTGTCTTATCTGCTAGTTTAACTAGCTACCATACTAGCTGAATTGTCACTATTATTTTGTTTAGTTTTATATGATATCTACCTGAAGCCAAATAAATGAAAAAAAAACCGGCCAAGTGCAAGTAGGACTCGCGCACGAAGGGTTCCGTAACATTTCCCATAAAAAAGGGGAAAAAATCACGTTTGTTGTATGGGAGCCCCATTATTACATTTATTTTATTATGTTTTTAGTATTTGTTGTTATAGGCGGCAACATAAATACATAATCTATGATAATTTCATATCACGGCTCATGAGATACAGCCCTGTTGACAGACAGACGGACAGTGAAGTCTTTGTAATAGGGTCCCGTTTTTACCCTTTACGGAACCCTAAAAACACTCGCAATTCGTCAGAATCACTCACTTAAAACTTGTAGGTAACTAGGTAAGTGTACTTATTTTATAATGCGAGTATATTTTGAAGACGCAAAATATTATGGAAACCACACACAACTGCTATCTTTACACCAGTAAACGTGCAACAATGCCTATCACAGTTTCACATGTGCCATGTGCGTAACGCATGAATTTCCCAATAAATCTCACGTATTGTGAATTATTTAAATATGGTTATTCGCTTGCGAAAGTCAGTATTCTATGCAATGGTTCCGTACGTGTGGAGTGATAATGAAGACACAAAGCGTGCAAAAGTGTAAACGCATCGCGCACGCATGTTGACAGCGTAGATAGAGTGCGTTCAACCGATAAGGCAGTTGCAGTGATAACATACTGTCCGAATAGATTTTGCTCACAAAATACTAGTCAATATCTGAAAAACGTGTCTGCGTCCTTCATTCTAGTAGAGAACAATGTTTATTCATACTTTTATGCATTCGTGAATCTAGACTAAGTTAATGATACAGGATACTTGGTTGTTGATTTTAATTTGCTAAAGAAAATTTAAAAAAATAAACCTAACATGACATAATTAATGTATTAATTCATAAATTCGCGTAGAAACAGCGGACATTATCCGCATAATTCTCGCACTCTAGCAACAGCTGATTGCTAATAAAGTAGTGTTTAAAATATACTGAGACAAGCCATACCTGTCTAGAGATTCGCAACTAATCCGACATGAATGAAGGGTATCCCCGACCTACAAAATAGTACGAGCTTGCATAAATACACTTTTGTAGTTCAGTCACCATAAAAACAACAATGACTACTGTTTGCAAAATAGGCGCGTGCGCGTGCAAAAAGTACCTCTATTGTTATGGAAAGTGTGAAATTGCTTCAGTTTCGCACAATTGTACCAGGACTTTATGAGACCGAAGGAGAAAATGGTCAATGACCTCGTAATATTTTCGATGTTTATTTTTAGTTTATGATAATGTTCTACCTTTAATAGACATGACAGTAATAATCATAGGATCTTTAAAATAACTTTGAATGCTTATCAATCATTAAAGGATAACATTGTAAAGATAATAAAGATAAAGATTCAGGACATAATTGACAAAATGAGGATTTCTGCCAGGTGACTAGCTCAGAGAAGCTTTTGATTGACGATCAACCAGTTCATTAATAATATTTTTAAAATTATTTTAACATAAGCAGCAGTTTAGATGACCCATTCCTTTCAATCAATCAAATGAGTGAGCAAATTGTATCAGGGCAACATGAATGACTAAGAAGTCTCAATACACAATAACAATCTATTTAGGAAGTTGGCTGATAAACACATACACAACCGCTTATGTATTAAAACCTACCCACTTCACGGAGCGCGTTGTTTGGTCGTTTGATGACGATGACTCATTTTGGCAGCCGGTTCGCGAAGAGGCGGTACCAATTCGCGATATGCGCTATATACATAACATGATTTGCACACATCGACGTGCTCTTGCTAAGATAACGATTCTGATACCCTGGTACTTTATCATGCCTACAATTTTAATCAGATACCATAATAAATTCGTCTGAAAACGTATTGTATCACTACATAGTATAAAGCAAAGTCGCTTTCCGCTTCCCGCGTCTGTATGTCTGTATGTATGTTTGCTTATATCTTTAAAACTACACAACGGATTTTGATGCGGTTTTTTTTAATAGATAGAGTGATTCAGGAGGAAGGTTTATATGTATAATAACATGCTACCCGTGCGAAGCCGGGGCGGGTCGCTAGTAGTTACATAAAAGTACCTTAGTTCGTATGAGCCAACTCCATATGTTCCTTATGTAAGGGCCAACTCACTGACGGAGTTTTTAAGGCTGCCCAAACATCGCAGGGCTAAACCACTTTTTTAAACCAGCGGTCACCCATCCATTTTGTGAATAGGCATGCTACACTACACCATGAACGCTTCATAAATAAAGGAGATGATAAATTACTGCTTTTGAAAAACATCCTTGCATGATACAATTTACGTATTTATTCTATTGCGATACTTTTAACACACCTAAACAGATTGTTCAATTTGCCGCCGAGGCTACCCAGTATTTGAGGCCAAGGTTTTACCGTTAATATGTAGATATTTATAAGTAAGATAAATATAAATTAGTCATCCACTTTAAAATGTTGAAAAACTGGTACCGTTCAATGATAGAGTTGTAGAGCGTAAATCACTCTTAATAATGCTAAATAATCGCAGTTGTCCACACCTGTCGTATTATCGATTATTTCCCTCCGGCCTTACCGGATTCTTCAAACGTACTTTATGTCCAAGGGTGTTTTGCTATTAATATTGATATTACCCCTTGACAAAGACAGGCAAATTAATACTCGGGTACGTACTTGCTACTTATCGATAGACTACGTGGCCTGGTGCGTCCTCGTGACCAAAATACGCAGCTTGAATAATTGAACACAGGGCCCGCTACCAGCCACCCCAACCCAATACTTTCAGGTTTATCAGTTAATTACAATACACCGCGAACTATATTGATGGACAGTACCTAATAAATGTGGCACAAGGCTGCTGGGGTAAAGATTAGACGATGTTAGATCCTAATAGATACCCCTTGCGATCTTATGCTTGGGCTTAAAATGTAAACATCGACGAGTTATTTGATTTACTTATTCTCCTACTTAGTTCCAACATGAATTTAAAACTTTCTGAAGCTATTTATTCTTAGTGATACTTTTCGATTTGTCGATCGACTTCATAAAATTCATGTGTGAAAAAAGCCCGCCAGCCTGTCAACCTAAACTATCTGCGTTCAATAAAAAAGAATTATACTTCTAAACTCAAATCGACCCACAAAATGATTGAGTACTTTTTCGTACATTGATAGCTGATAATTATAGATGGATGTTTCGGTGTGGTGCGTCGAAGTTCGACTGGCTATTTGTCTTCCACACGCAAATGTGGCGGGGTATTAGTCTGAATAATTGATACGTGTCATTTGGCAACCCCCAGGCCACCCTATGCCGCCTCGTGTCACTAGAGTCAACACTACTGGAACAAAGCTGTCTTTACTTGAGACCACAAGATCCTCAAAATATCTCTGTATGTACAATACGTTCGTAGCGCACGCAGTGTCCATTATTTTAAACCACATGTAATTTTTTATTATCGAGTTTTGTATAGATACTTAAGGGAAAACCTTTTAATTTATGCATACGAAATTTGGTAGCTTTCAGCTGCGAGTATAATATACGGTAACAAGGATGAGGTCCCCTTTACGCACTTTGTGGTGGAGGTGGTCGGTGGTGATGGCCCACATCGATACTCCATACATTATTGAGTAGTCGCGTGCTACCTCCAAAATTTCCAATGTTTGCGATTGATGTGTAGATTGACTTTTGTCATTTACCTCGGTCATGTCAAACAGTAAAATGTTTTTCTATGCCCTCTCCCAAATTGTGGTCGCCAGTAATGGACATCGTTTTGTGTATCTAGGCATTTTCCTTATATCTGATTGGCACGGTGATGCATGAAAACAGTAGGTATAGTTCCACGTGTTTTATATATGCGTGATCCATTTACGAAAATCGTTTACGTGACTTTTTTGTTAAGGTTACCGAATCATTTGCTATGTACGATAGAGCATTAGAGACTACTAAGTTACTAATGATTTAAAACTATTGACACAATAATTCGTATCATAGATAACGTAACTATGGCCGAATAGAAAATAGCTCGTATCTATTATTGCATTTGTTTCGTCTATTATTTCAAATAACTGTATATCGGGTTGAGAAACGTTTTGTAAAAAGGTGTTAAAACTCCTCATACAGTTTTAGCAGATAAGAGATGTGCAACATTGTGCAAAAGGGTGGTCGGTGAAAGGTTTAAGATCATAAAAGCGGTGCCTTTCCAAACCATGATATAAAATGTCGGCACCTTTGTAGCAAAGCGCCAGCACTATTTTCATATTTAGAAAGTTTTATTTTGACGAAACAGTTAGGTCTTTTGTTAGAAAATTAGCAATCTCTGAAAAGGATTCGTGGGCAAACCATTCCTTTAAAAACACACAATGCGTTAAAAAGTTTTGTGTATTCATTGAGAGCGTTGGTTGTACTCGTATTATCAGTGAACTGATAACAATACATACCTACTCGTTTTCTTAAACTCTGGTACATCTTCTGAGTACTCTTTGAAGGTTAATGTTGTATTGTACGAGTACATGTATGAATAGGTACCTAGGCATTTGTACGAGATTGCAAATATTTTTCTACGTAAGTGCAAAATTTTAAATGGGCATATACCTACTGGTAACAAAAGAAATGTTGGAATATGCAAATTGTGTTTGGTTTGGACTATTCATAGAAATAATATGACATACGAGTACGTTATTGTATCACTATCACTACATAGTATAAAGCAAAGTCGCTTTCCGCTTCCTGCGTCTGTATGTATGTATGTATGTTTGCCTATATCTTTAAAACTACACAACGGATTTTGATGCGGTTTTTTTTAATAGATAGAGTGATTCAGGAGGAAGGTTTATATGTATTAAACCCGTGCGAAGCCGGGGCGGGTCGCTAGTTAAATATTAAAATTGAAAAGTGTCAATTCACACAAAGTGTCCGAATTTATTGTATCCGAATCGTCAGCATCCCATAAGTTTTTAGGAGATACCCTAGTTTGACATAGTTAATGGCTAAATGCTTAGGTACATTTCAAATCATAATTTTACTTACCAGTGATATCCAATAAAAAAATACCTACTATCCAATAACTAACTTAAAAATGATCAATGGAGTAGATACTTACCTTACCTTTGAGTACAAAAAAAATAAATACAAACTATAAGTTCAAAAAACATGATCCCTGTTATATCTTCACTTTAAAAGCTTCAGGCATAAACAAATCATACGTTGTTGAGGCTTTTTAAATAACCATAAATTATTTGAAACCAATAGTTTCTTGATAAATAGAGTCGCGTGAAAACATTTCACTTATCTCGGAGAAATAATGCCTTCCATTCCAAATCATTCCTGGGGAGAAAGGTTTTTAACTTAACCATGCTGGCTCCTAAGAGCATAATACCGTTACGGTCACCATCTCCAAATAAAAGAGAAACATCACAACCCTTTACGCGCATTTTCTGCGGAGAATAGCGCAATTTTTATTATTTTACAACTCGCCTTCGAATTGCAGAACTGTGCAAAGACGCCGACTCTGATGGTCAAATAAAGGGGAGTACAATAAAAACAAACGGAAAGGGTTTACACAATACGGAAAAATTACGCAATGCCCAGTTTTATGAGCGAAAAAAATTACTTCGCAGGTACGAAATGCGAGCTTTTGTTGGGCCGAGGGTTCGGCGGTGGGGCGCAACCAGGGACTGAAAGCGGTAGAGGTTAACGGTATTGGTACCGCAAAAATATAACGGTACCGTTATTCGATAGCGGTTGGGCCATACCGAAATTATACCGGTATGGAATAACGGTATCGAAAAAATCTTGAGTGTCGTTCGTCGGCTATGAGAGAAGGGAGGAGGGGGGGGGGGAGGGCGCGTGAGGGGCAAAACTCAGAGCGAGTTCGTTTGTTGTGAACGCACACACACGTCTTTGTCAATCGAGCGACACACAGGTTAATAAAACTTTGTTTGTTCTGTTCTGTTGCGCACGCGTTCACGCACAGTAGGTAGGTACCTACCTACCTTTAACTATAGATTTTGACACGGGTCTTTATCACGTAATTAAGTACCTACCTTTAATTTATTTTCCCGACTATGACGTCTGCTCGCGACCATGGCTATTGTAATTATTTGTAGGTAAGTAACATAATCGAAATGTCGGGAAAATAAATTACCGGCAGGTAGGTATTTACATAATAAATACACATAACTTCTCTTTTATTTCTTTATGATAAAATTTAAATTAAAGTAGGTGGCGATTCTATTGTGCCCATAAAAAAATTTCGGAATCCTAAAACACCATCGCTCTTATTCCTTTACGTTAAAGTCTAAATTTGCGTAACCTCAGGATGACAGTTTTAAAACGTAGGCTAGTTTTAAGTAATTTAACTATTTTTTTACGTAAATCTAGTCAATAAAAGTAAAGTGAAATTTTGATTTTCTTATTTATTTCGTTCATCAGAAATAAACGAAAAAAAATAATTCCAAATTTAAAATTTTGTGATTACTCAAATTTAGACTTTATTGTAAAGGAATAAGAGCGAAATTGTTTTAATTGTTTATTTTTTTGGAAATTCCAATTGTAGAACGTTGCCAACAGAACAATCAATTACTGATTAGCGTATTAGATTATGACCTGTATTTAAATATAGGACAATTTTTATCTATACCCGGTCATAGTCTATCTATAAACCAAATTTCAACCAAATCTGTCTGTTTAGTAGTTGAAGTAGTTGTAGGATGGATGTTTGTTACAGTGCAGTCGGCGGATCTAGGCACTGGTGATGTTAGCCGTTTGGATGCGCGGCAGACAATTTTCGACTTTATACAGTGACATAATAACCATTTGTGCGTTTCTACGGCTAACTTCACGAGTGCCTAGATCCGCCGACTGCACAGTAACAAACATCCATCCATCTACACAAACTTTCGCATTTATAATATTAGTAGGAAATATAAAATAAGTAATAAAGATAACATTAATACATGTTTAAAATTTGCATAGTTTTTTTATTTTTAATCAATTTTGTTGTACATCTAGTGTTTAAAAGGTGGATAAGTTACTTGGATTTCTTCGCCCATTTTATGTTGCCCTTTTACTGCGTCAACAATCTTTAAGATATGCCTATACGCCATGTTTCGCATACATGGACGTACAAATTGTAGCTCATCCAAGAGCATGTGACAGAAATGATAACTTCCTTTATCAATTTTATTTTCTCTGACACAATCATCGCATTCGAAAACACATTCAGTTCCTGGTTTCTCTTTTTCTTTTTTCGGCGACGGCATACAGTTCTTCAAATGTAAATCAGATTCATATACAGGGGACACTGGGGCTGATGGCGATCCTTCATCAGATGAATTAGAAACTCGTCTATGATCTGCTTTTTTGCGTTTGCTAACTGTCGGCAAAATACTCTGCGACATTCCAACATCCAAGCCGCAAAAAACATCTGATGACAGACGTCTTTTTCTACCTAAAAAAAGGTTATACACATTGAGAAGAAATAAATAAAACCCACATACCATTTCCCACAAATTAATACAGTTTTCTGCCCGTCCATATATTTATTTATACTTATTTTGATGGAGTTAGTCATCTGTGGCAGTTATTATAATAACAAATAGATTTATGTTAAACTAATAAATAAATAAATAAATAGATATATATTGTTGGACATTTTACACATCGCCATCTAGCCCTAAACTAAGCAAAGCTTGTACTATGGGAACTAGTTAACTGATAGAATACTTAGGTAAATAATTTTATACTTAAGTAGGTACATAAATAATTATGATAGATATAGTTAGGTACTAACACCCAGACACAGAACAAATATCTATGTTCATCACACAAATATTTGCCCCGGGTTGGGATTGAACGCACAACCTACAGCGCTGAAGAAATTTTAAGTTTCGGTTTAGGCTGTGTGTTGATAGATCAGTCAGTCAGTAGGTAAAGCAAAATTTTTATATATGTAGATAGGTAAGTAAATACGATATAAACTTCGAAAAGTGAGGCATCTATTCCCAGTCTTACCCTTCACTACACACGCACAACAGTGAGGCATCTATTCCTAGTCTTACCCTTCACTACGCAACAGTGCATAGGTGGGTGGGTCAAACAAATATCTACCTATTATAAATTTTTAATTATAGGTAGGTATTAGGTAACCTATACTTACCTACCACATACCACATAATATTTATACTTTAATAGTAAGTAAAGTACATAGGTACTACCTACTCTATACGGCTTTCAATGCAGTTTAGGTGAAATAGGTAGGTAGGTATTCTCTAAAATTTATGAGAATTCCAATTTATATGTCCCACCTAAACTTCATTGAAAGCCATAACATGATAAACATAGTTTTTACGAAATAAGCCGGCTGACCCGGGTTGGTGGATCTTGGCATCTGTGAAGTGAGCTGTTTGGTTGCGCGGCAGACAATTTTTGACCTTATCCAGTGACACATAACCATTCTTGCTGTGACACGGCACGTAGGTAGGTAGGTACCTACTGACCTTACCTGCCTCACTATGTTTTGTACCTATTGAATGTAGGTACCTGCCTACCTCGGTACCTACCCACCTAGGTAGGTACCTACCTACCTAGGTGGGTAGGTACCGAGGTAGGCAGGTACCTACATTCAATAGGTACAAAACATAGTGAGGCAGGTAAGGTCAGTAGGTACCTACCTACCTACGTGCCGTGTCACAGCAAGAATGGTTATGTGTCACTGGATAAGGTCAAAAATTGTCTGCCGCGCAACCAAACAGCTATCTTTACGTAGGTAGGTAGATACTTACCTAACTAAACTAAGATCCGCCGACAATACCTACTAGGTAGAGGTAGATACAGTACCTAGGTACTACGTAGGTACGTAGGTAGGGAACAGACCTATCATCTAAGTAATGAAATTTTGAGTTCGATTTTGAATTTGCAGTTCGCTATAGGTATAGTTCGTAGGTATGTCGCATCACACACAACTGAAACTGACACAACACAACAAAACAAACGTAGTAAGTCGTTTGATGCACCGACCGCCGCCGCCGCCGCTCCCCGCCGCGCGGGGAGTGAGAAAACCTATAATATTTGGGTAGAAATTGCGGTATCGTTATTCAACCTTTAGTATACCACTATGAATTTCGGTAGAAGCTTTTCGGTACCGTTATATTTTTAGGTATTGAAATATATGGAATACCGGAATTTATCGGTATGACGTCATATCGATAAATAGAGGTATCTTAATTTTTCGGTTATTCGGTCCCTGGGCGCAACAATATGCCCGCAAAATTGAGAGTCATTCAACAGTGTAATGACATTGTATGCAAATAAATGCAAATCGTTTTACGATGACCCTTTCAATGAGAGCCCGCTGCGAATACTCAGCGCTACCGTATCCAATTATCGTTGTTGTAAACAAATAATTGATTCTTCGTAGTGTCTTTGAGATCTGATAGAAAGTAAAACTTGTACAATTTGTTTTCACAAATAAGTCATAACATATTCCTTTTCAGATCTATAGGTTTCGCTATGCCAAGCTTAATCTTCTTACTATTTTCTTGACTTGCTTCACACCACTACTGTATTTTTCACAAACCAACTAGGTAAATTCCTTCTTCGTATCTAATTTACTATCATAAAAACTTCTAACAAAAGGATATCGTATGCTTGCCCCTTTGAACTTGATATTTTTATCTAGTTTGTGTTACGAACTCAAAATTATATCAGGGACTTCGTCGCCGCATTCAACGTTCCCGCTCACACTCTTTCAACTATATGACTTAATTTGTCACAAAAAACACACGCATTAGAATATTTGAGAGAAACACGAACAAATGACAACGCAAATATCGTTGCGCTAAAATTAGAATCTTTTGGGTACCTATATAGGAATATAGGTTGAAATGTTCTTTGGACTTATCAAATTATATTAGCTTCCATAATGTATTAGGTCTAAAGCTAACGAGAAAAAAGTCAATTTTAACATTTATTAGTAAGTTCATCATTGTTTTAAATTACTGAATTGTCATGCTACGTCTACTGTGTAGGTACCTATGCATCGTGTGATGTTACTATGGGTATAGGAGGCATTTAATCTATCAGCATTCACAAACACATCTTAACGGCGCGGGCGCAGCTACACACACATGCACATGTTTTACGAAAAGTTCCTACCATGGCTTTCAACTCGCACGCTAGCGACTCTATAAACAAATCTGAAATGCAAATAGATACTAGATCATATGTAATTACCTACTATTGGATACTTTTACCATTTTAAAGAGTACCTCTATATTTTTTACCCAATATTCTCGTAGTAGAGTCAGGATTTCGTAGCCTCTACAAAAGTGTCTGTTCTTAGAGCGAAACTGTGTAGTGTTATTTAAGTTTTCGTTGCAACGATATATCACTATGTATTTTATGCGCGTATCGTACGAGTTTCTGTAGTACGGCTCTCTCGCCTATACCCACAAGGGATTGGCTAGACACAAATATTGCTTGCCATGCTAATGCAGTGGAGATTGGGCAGGTCGATGGCCGCTCCCGGACGTTGAAGTCATTCGGCAGAACCCGTCGCGTCCACCCTCGTTCTTCGCCCTCCGTCTTCGTCCTATCTCTGAGCGCATTCTTTGTTAGAGAATTGTCTAGGCAAATTAGCTCTACTTCTGTTATATGATTTTTATGATTTCCGCTGGTTGGTATATATCATTGTAAAAAATTCAAAGGTATGAATTCGAAGATACATGAAGAATTTGAACACCAAATTTATTTTAAAACCTTGATTATGTTTAGCGTTCTATCTCAACAAACCAACAGAATTATGTGTAAACATAACAAAACTAACACATAAATCTAGGATTGTTATCGCTATTGTTTAGCTATTAATATATATAATAGGTATAAAAATTATCGAGTTGCAGTATTACGGGTTCCCTGTTTCCTCCTATTTTATCCATTTGCGACTTGTTAAATACTTTTGAAATGAATAAAATAAATTAAATAGGATCACGACAGTAATCCCCAAGTACGGTAGACATCCAAGATTTCTAAAGGGTTTAGTCAGAGGCACGTCCTAACATACATTTGGCACATGCCCACATTTTGCAGTATTAGTTAACATTTCGAAATATCATTGTTTATAATTTGAAATTATCCCCGTACCTACCTAAAATGCAGAAGGATATCTAAGTTAAATTCGGTCCCTGGAACGCATCACTGGCCAGTGACCTTGAATGGTGCGCGGGCGCATAGATAGACACGCACACGTCCCATGCCTCTAGCGGTTGTGCATGTGAGCGTGTATGAGGGCTGATTATCATATCATATTCTACTGATTAGTAAAATTGTTGAGGGGGGGAGAAAGGAGGATTTTGACAACAATCTTTGTAGAACAATTTAGAGAATGCTAACAGTTAAATGCCTCTAACTGTTGTTGGTAGTGTCTAGTTTTTAAGACCAGCATTTAAGAAACTGTAGGTAGATAAATTTCATCCATGTCCTATATTATATTACCAAAATTTATTTGAGTTTACCAGTTTTATCTTTTCAAAACATTCATATTTATTAAGTTTATGCCATAATACAAGTATACCTAATCCTAAAAACCTACATCTACTTTCTTCAACCAAATACGAGTAAAAGCACCTAAATATTCCTAAAAAATGTTTATGACGTGGGCGTTTTGACAGGAGAAAATATCTGAGCCGTCGCCGGCGCATAATGGATGCATAATAATTGTGTGCCGAGAAAGTGCATCGCTGCACTGCCTTTCCCTCGTCCATCACGCAGCTCTCACCTCTACCCTAATACCGTATATTAAACTATCAAGCTGACATTTATCTCAACGTACGTTTCATTTAATGGAGCTAATACCATACGTTACTGGTCCTTCTGGCCAGTTGAATTTGACTGTAAATCTCTGCTATTTCATGGTTGTCTACACTTTTTAGAGCACTTTGTTCACATACCCTTGAACGGCTTCAAACGAAATCAAGTCCATTACATAAAGATGGTATGTATGTGAAGGGCTGTTTACAATCGCCACAATCGGTTTCATGTAACAGAACTTCCCCCTATAAGTAAAGGCGTGCCATGCATCGGTAAGGTGCATCTTGCGAGCGGGTGGAGACTGGAGACGGCCGAAAGCCGAAAAGTCCAAGCGGTTATTTCGGTATGCACATTGCATGCAGCGCTACGCACTTGCCACTCGAAATAGTCAGGTCAGGGACCGCGAGCTGGCTCGATCCTGCCCCAAGGTCAAGTCTCTGCAGTCACCACAGAGCATTGAACAGTATGACGTAGTCGCCTCCCACACCCCTCCCTATACCCCCCACACCGACGCGCCTGTGCACGTTTAGGTAAACGCATCGACATTCACGAATATTCAACCGTTGACACAAAAACTGTAGGTACCCAGAAGGCCGAGAAAGCGTAGATAAAATTAACCAAAATATTATATGAACCTTTTAAATTCTAAACAAGATAAATATTGCAAACACACGATAAACAATCCATTGTTACCTATGATGAAGTTCTTATCAAAACAACTCTTGGCGAACGTGACCCGCCGACTTCTAATCGATTCTTAATTGCGAATAGTCAATTACAGTCTCAAGATAAAACTGCGATGTGCGCAGCTCGTTAGGCCACGGACTTTGCGATAAAGATAATAGGTAGGTAGGCTTCTATGACACAATCAGAGCCGGAACTAATACATAAAAATACCTAAGTAAATTAGGTGATTCCAAACATCAAATTCACAACAGCAAAATTTTCCTTATTTCTATTATTCGCCTCTTCAATCAATCTGCGCGGAAAAGAGCTAAGTCTTATTTTACTTGTCTCATTTTTGTACTTTGATCAGAAGCAGTTGAGACCGGCATCGTTTTATAACGTGCCATTTATTTGACTGTCAGTCATACAAAAAACCGGATTAGTGTAAGAACAGGGAGGCTTATATTATGATAAGCATGATAAGCATTTTTTGTTTCAAAAACTTGGGTGACGAAACTCGCACTGATGCAACTTCAACAAAATTGTAACAGGATTCACCCCATATTGGTTAGACATTTTTAAGGTTTCAGCTTCCCTTTGGTTGGTCATCGACACCGAGGATGGGGAACAAAGCCAAATGTCACTAATGAGTCGATAATACCTGACTGATAAATGATTGGCTAAAGCTTATACAGATATACTATTAAGAATATTATGTAATGTACTAAATAAGGCTATGAAATATATGCCCTCATCAGTCATTTGGTTATGACAATGACTTTAACAAGTTAGATAATGGTGGCGATTCTGTTGTGTCCACGCTAAACCTAAAATTCCTAAAAACGATCGCTATTATTTCTTTATGTTAAAGTCTAATTTAGCGTAACATCCAACTGTCAGTTCTAAAACTTAGCTTAGTTTTAAATAAATTTACGATTTTTGGAAGATATTTAGAAACGTCAAGCTAAATTTAACCAACATGTAAATTGGTGTCGACTAAGATGACACTTGGATGTGTAAAATATGCGAAATAAAATAGAGAACTGATTAAAATATTATACGTTTTAGGACTGTCATTTTGAAGTTACGCTAATTAAGACTTTAATGTAAAGGAATAAGAGCGATCAATTTTAGAAATTTTATTTTTAGCTTTGACACAACAGAATCGCCACCAATACGTATACTACTATCTAGATGACCGAGTTTTGCTCATTAAACCTGACTAGATCGATTTATCGCCAACGAAACCTACTGCATATAAAATTTCAAGAAAATATTTTCAGAGATTTAGATTTGATATATAACATTTATACAAGAATTGCTCGTTTAAAGGTAAATACATAATAATATAATGATTGTCATCAAATAACAGATGAGGGTATATTATATTTCTTAACTGTATCTTAGAGTAGTACCAAAACAATAATACAAATACCTATTGGATACTGCATCTAAAATATTTATCATAGGTCTACTCACGCAACATTGGTAATTCCAACGTACTAGTAGCTCTACCATTTTTACCAACATAAACATCTTGTTAATATTTTCTTATTAAACCTATACGAAACAAAACATGTGCCATAAAAAAACCTATATTTTAGAAAGATCCAAAAAGTAGCAGCCTACACCAAGACGTGGAACATTCGAGAAATTCCATCAAAGTTATCGTAGAAGCCAGGCGAGATCGAGGCGTCCCGATGTTGGCGAGGACATTGCACTTTTGTCTCCTCCCTCCCTTTGCCTTAGTCCTTCCCTCCCCCGCTGCCGAAACTTGCTAACCAATCCTCCTCCGACCGGATTTTACTATTTAGTCACCGCTGGAATGTTTATTTTATGGACGAAATTGACTTGGCTTTTTACATTGGGTCAGCGTAAGTATATGAACGGACTAATACTAGGTATGTGTTGTGAGCTAGCGGAATTGTTACGTAGGTAACAGTTGGTTAGGTAGTTAATTAATAAAATCATTAACAAAACAACAAATCGATGATAATTATTTCCAAGTTTAAAAGAAACAAAAGTCTGCTGCTATTTTGTGACGTTTAAAAAAAATAAAGAACCAAGATAGTTTAATTTTTTCATCTTCATTTCTATTTGGCCAGGAATTCATTTTAATAAGTAAATGTGTTGATCGTGTATAACAATTGTTAAATATAGTAATACCTAAGCATGACCTATTTTATAAACAAGCTTGGTATCTGTTTAACATAGAAAGGATTGCATCGAGTCGCAGAGGGCCGAATGCAGTCGGAATGCGCAGCGCTTCCCGTTACTCGCTATGTACTACATGACAATTATGTAATACTGTACCGTCCGCAAAATCAATCACAATCACATTTTTGTTAAATTATTATTTGAATTTATAAGCAGCTTGTGTATGGAATGTGTATGGAATGCTAACTACTGCAAAATGTGGATATTGCATGTCCAAACATAATGTTTGGATGTAAGTACCTACCTCTGACGGCTGACTACCATTTTTAGACATCTTTAAGTATCCTTGAGATCTGAGAGTAGGTCTACCAAAATTGGGGATCACGGTCGTGATCCTATTTTTATTCCTATCAAGTATTTGTGGATTGAGAAAGGTATGCTTAGATGGTTTGAACATGAAGAGAGAATGGTCGTAGGAAGATTGACGATAAGGCGAATGTGAATGGGACCGTTGAAAAAGATCTCGGCGCATTTTCTAGAACCAAATTGGAGATGATTTCGAAAAAGGCATCAAGAGTTGAATCAGTCAACCAAGACTAGACTATGTGGAGTACTCTAAACCGACGAATACCTATGCATCAACTTATATGAAAATATCAACGCTAAGTGTGTTAAGGATGTATACACAAACTTATAATTTGTTTCAGGCTGGTGTTTTATAAGTAGATAAGTACGATCGGGATAAGTATCTAAGATGGTAAAACTTTTTGTTATATAAAAGTAGCATTTCTTTCTTCTGTCGGTACAGTTGGTGCGCGGGCGGTGGACAGGCCTGCCTCAACAGGCGGCTCGTTGCCACAGCGCTTGCGCAGAGACGTGACGTCGAAGCTTCCTGGTATCCATTAAAATTATAGGGAATAATTATACACTTAGGGCCTGTTTCACCATCTTCAAGTAAAGTCCTAAGTAAGCTACTCGAGAACGTACCATTTGACATTTGATAGTTTTGTAATTTTTTAGGGCTAACTGGAAAGTAACTAATCAACACTTTATTTGAAGATGATGAAACAGGCCCATAAGATTTTATAATTTAGTAACGTAGATTAATCATTGAGCTGACCGATCATGCTATTAGTTCTAGTCGTACTTTTTAGTTTGGAATCAAATAGCTCAAATAGCATGGAAGTTCCATAAAATTTAAACAAAAGTTCATAAAATGCCAGAAGTGAACTAAAGAATGATTCACGAATTTAACTAATAATTTCTTCACGCGGTGAATGCATGCAATTGATGTTACAGTCACTAGCTATTCACATGGCATCTCGTACTAGATAGTTGTATCTTCAGCTACTAGCTATTCACATGGCATCTCGTACTAGATAGTTGTATCTTCAGCTACTTGTATTTTTGATATCGTAGAACAGATTCTAGGCTGCATCTGTGTGCGATAGAAAATAAGTGTCAAGAAAAATGCCACAGCAACAGAACAACCAATAGCTTTATTCAAACTCACGCAAAAATAATAATGATTCGGGTTATACAAACACGATTAATTATGTTTGAGTAACCCTATTGGACCTACGACAACATTGTCCGTTGTTATGTTTGGAGACAGTGTACAGATAGTGTTATCACGCAAATTGTTCTAGGCGAATCGCTAATTAAAAGATATGTTTGCCAAACAACGATAAGTCGCTAAGTAATGTTTTGAAAGTTTAAGACGCTTGGAGCTACAACCCAGACAAACAAAATAGGTATAAAATTCGGGCTTGAATCCCGACTATGCATCATGGATTTTTCCATTTGAAAAATATATAGGTAGCTCAAAACAGTGACATCAAACATGATTTACTAAGGCTAAGAATCTTCTTCTTCTAGCCCTTATCCCATTCCATGTGATGTCGTCACAACATGTAGAAAAAATATGTTGTGGCGACCAAGCCCAAGAATACGAACCCTAAATAAGTATTCACTATAAAATAAATTGAATCGAAACGACATTCGGTAAAATAATTTCTCTGATCATTCCTCCCTCGCATTTCCTTACCCGGATGGGGCACAATTAAAATAAAAAGAGTTCAATAATTATATTTAGCAGCCCCTGTAATTACAGCGTAAGTTTCCTTAATTACAACCCCAAATGAAAAGATTGGTGCTTCCTACTTCCCACGTGAGACCGTGTGCGTGACATGTGCGCTATCAGCCTTATTAATATTAAACAAATACACATACCATACCTATACCTATCAGGGATTATTCTAAAATAGACTTACTTCCCATCTCATTGAAATTATTTCTACTCTCCGAAGAATAGAGCTTGAATATCGCATGTTTTCAAGAAGTAGAACAACTTGACTGACTTACTCGTACAACTTGGCTAAAGCAGATTATGAATGGTTAAGATATCCTGAAATAGAAAAAAATCGATCGACCTACTGGAAGGTACGGAACTTTGGAATGATAGCCGCATTTGTAATGTTTCAGTTAGAAGTTAAGCTCATCCGCACACTGGGAAATAGGTTAGGATACGCGAAAGGGATGCAAATATAATAGTATCAAAATGGTATTCAACCTTACTTCTAGACCAACACTTTCGGTTTAGTCAGTAAATCAATTACGAAGTACATGAATGTATGAAGGATCATTACTTCTACTTGAGAACGGCCGACCGGTTTGGCAGTTTTTTTTTGTTGTGTTCATAATTGTTAGGATAAGGTTTGTTAAAAGGAGTTTTCTTGAAAAATCCGCCGGAAAGTCGCAATATTTGGTCAATTTCTTTTTCGAAATTACAGAACGTCAAGACGTCTGTCGGTTCAGCTAGTTTGTAACAATTATATGGCTTTTAGAATATTATATTTGACTACCAAAACGCGTGCATCAAAATTTGAAATAATAATCGACCATAAACACAAACTTCTCATGGTCACTACAATCTAGCTGTAGGCTTCGAAGATGTACCTTTATCACGAGCTTCGTTCGAGGTTCTCTACTAATCTATTTTAGTAGAATTATATTCCCATCCCTTGCCCAGTAGTTCATGTGGCAGTCATCACTTCCTCGGTGCGCAATGAGAGTAATAAAACGGTACAAATAAAAGTATTAAGTTCCGGCGTTACGTGACCTGCGACACATGGTCTATTCCAGTCATATCCTTTCATGGTTTGCTCAGGAGTTCCTAGTAACTGCACAATATTCCATGCCATCAATTGATCACGGCTTAAATTACTTTAAGGCGCTCTATGTCGACGATTGTTTTTTTCGAAACGAAAAAAGTAATACTTCTGAACAAGCCACATCTCCTATTTTATAATGTACTAGCGACCCGCCCCGGCTTCGCACGGGTAGCATGTTATTATACATATAAACCTTCCTCCTGAATCACTCTATCTATTAAAAAAAACCGCATCAAAATCCGTTGTGTAGTTTTAAAGATATAAGCAAACATACATACAGACATACAGACGCGGGAAGCGGAAAGCGACTTTGCTTTATACTATGTAGTGATAGTATATAGTATTGTTGTATATGATGTACCCATCTTTAATCACTTCGATAAATAATCCTACCGACCGCTGCAATGACGACAAACACACGTCGGCGCGTGGTCCGCCTTTGATTTTCGAATAAATTAATGATATAAATTATGTATAATTACAACAAAAATCTATTCTAATAGAAATCTAGATCTACATATTATCTATCTTTAATAATAATCACAAGTTATATCAGTCCCTACTATAAGGGTCCTTCTGTCTTAAGTTATTACGTAAAGGTTAGCTAATTACGTAATAACATAAGTCAGAAGGACCCTTAAAGTAGGGACTGAATAAATTAACCGACTTGATATTACATGGATCTCACAACTTTTTACGGTAGAAGAACTGAGTTGCGTTGCGAGACTTGGCTTTTTATACAAGTTATGTTTTTGATGGCATTTCATTTATTTTTGTAGATAATAATAAATACTTTTTAGGGTTCCGTACCTAAAGAGTAAAACGGAACCCTGTTACTAATACTCCACTATCCGTTCGTCCGTCTGTCCATCTGTACGTCTGTCCGTCTGTCTATCTGTCGGTCTGTCTGTCCGTCTGTCTATCACAGGGCTGTATCTCATGAACCATGATAGCTAGACAGTTGAAATTTTCACAGATGATGTATTTATGTTGCCGCTATAACAACAAATACTAAAAACAGAATAAAATAAATATTTAAGTGGGGCTCCCATACAACAAACGTGATTTATAGATAATGGTACGGAACTCGACGTGCGCGAGTCCGACTCGCACTTGGCAGGTTTTTTTAGGATTTTTACACAAAACACTAATTGTGTTTCAAATTTGAAGCTTCTATGTCTGCTAGAAGTGCCTTAAACTTATGATCGGTCAGTCAGTGAGTGAGTGAGTGACAAAATAGGAAACTTTGACTTGTTATAATTCATAATCTACTGGTTCAAATTAAATGAAATTTGAAATATACCGTGTTTATATAGTGACTGCTTGGTTACTGAAAATTAAGGCTTCTAGTTTTATCCACAACGAAGTTATAGGGGGTCGAAAATGGCCTGAACTGCTTCGAGAAAAGGATGGTACAGCCGTGCCACTTGGCTCGCTTGACTCGCTTGACTTGGCTTTATTAAACTTTATCTGGGGGCACTGCCGTGCCCCCAGATAAAGTTTTTAGACCGGACAGGGTGTCAAGTTGATCATTGAACCTCATTGTTTTGCGTTGCGAAACACAATTTGCATGTGTACGCAATCGCAAAATTAACGTACTAATGTATGTAAATCAGGTGACTTTTGCACTGTGAGTGGCAAATGTGCACCTATATTAATTATTTTATTTATAAATTCAAGAAGTTAAAAAAAACATTGGTTTTGAACGAGTAAATTAAAAAAAAACCGGCCAAGTGCGAGTCGGACACGCGCACTAAGGGTTCCATACCATTATCTAAAAAAACGGCAAAAAAATCACGTTCGTTATATGGGAGCCCTTAAGGCGCTCCCAGTCGACGATTGTTTTTGTTCGAAACGAAAAAATAAATACTTGTGAACAAGCCACATCTCCTATTTTATAATGTATAGTCTATGTGAATAAAGATGTACCCATCTTTAATCACTTCGATAAATAATCCTACCGACCGCTGCAATGACGACAAACACACATCGGCGCGTTCCGCCTTAGCTTTTCGAATAAATTAATGATATAAATTATGTATAATTACTTATCAAAAATCTATTCTAATAGAAATCTAGATCTACATATTACCTATCTTTAACAATAAATCACAAGTTGATTTTAATAGTAGGTATATAAAATATTTCGATCATAAATTCTAAAACGTATCATTTTGAAATAATATCTTTATCGTGAAAAGTTTCTGCTATTATGTTTTCAGCTTAATAGAAATCTAGGTAGGAACCTGAAGTAATATACTTATAAAAATAGGAGATGTGGCTTGTTCAAATGTATTTCTTTTTTCGTTTCGAAAAAAAAGAGCAATCAGCGACTAGGAGCCCCTTAAATATTTATTTTATTATGTTTTTAGTATTTGTTGATTTAACGTCAACAGAAATACATAATCTGTGAAAATGTCAACTGTTTAGCTATCACGGTTCATGAGTACAGCCCTGTGACAGACAGACGGACAGACAGACGGACAGCGAAGTCTTAGTAATAGGGTCCCGTTTTCACCCTTTGGGTACGGAACCCTAAAAATGAAATAGGATCACGCACGACTGTTATCCCCGAGTACGGTAGATTTGCTCTCAGATCTCCAGGCGGTCAGATCCTTGAGGATGATAGAAGGTAGTAGGAGGCACAAACGTTACATTTGCCCACAATTAGAATAGAAATAGAATATCTCTATTTCTATAAATATATTTATTATTTAGGCACGTGCTAAAAGCATTAGGTCCAGTTTTGTACCAAACACGAATTATTGATAGTCGTTTTAGTAAAGGGGCAAACAACGAAAGTGCGCGAAGTGCACTTAGAACTCACAAGTGAACTTAGATGATTCCAAAAAGAGGGCGAAAATATACAATTTGTCCCATACAAATTGTATATTTAAAATATTTATACGAGTATTCAAAAAAATTATCAATTTTTATTTTATTTAAAAAATTATTGGCAAAACCAGAAAACTACTCAAAACTACTGAACCAGTTATACTCCACAATTATAGATTTATTTATATTTAGGTGATAGATATGCGGCGGTAGATTTGCATCCTGTCACGTATGGAATGCTGCAATTTGCAAATGGTGATGAAAAATTGGAAATTTTTGGGCGTACCTCTGACAGCCTCATTTTGATTCTCTCAAGGTTCAGAGTGCCTGAAGATATGAAAGAATAACTACCGTACTCGGGGATTACTGTGATCCTATTTAATTTTCATTTTCATTTAATATTTTTTTAATGTTCAATGTTGGTAAATTTGATAAACCAACCAACCAGTAATTTATATCTACAAGTAATACAATCGTGATATGCTAATTTCAAGATGAACATAATGGATGTCAAGCCACAAAAGGATATAGCCCAGCATAATCGAGTTTTCGTTAGGTCAGAGGTGGTCAACGGATGGACCGAAGAGGCAACGGCTGAATGTATCACCCTTTCAGAACTTGTTTATGACTGTGTTCTGGTATGTTCTATTAATTATTCGCGTGAAATAAAGCGCTGATGAAGTACAAGAAATTATTTATTGTACTGTTTGTTTCTCAAAAGCAAACGTACCTATACCTGTAACTATAGTTACTCAACATTATTGTATTTCAGCTGCAGTTTTGGTGTGAGTTTCCACTTACGCAGAGCTGTCTCGAGCTATGCGAAGCTGTGCGGAAAAGACCAATGACAGCGCTCAAAATTTTAGAGTGTGAAAATATTGTGCGCTGTGTTTGGTCCGCTCTGCACAGTTAAACGCAGCTCCCGCACAGCACCGCGTAGATGGAAACTGTTTTTGGTCGCTAGTATATGTAAAAAAATATATTGGTCCGAGTCAAATCAAGACTAAAATACAAATTCTAAGAATTTAATTCGAGATGCAAGTAGGTACAAGTTCTGTAGGTTTATAGGATAATTTCCGACTTTTTCCACAGATGAAAATTAGGTAATCGTGGAAGGCATCAAAAAAGTTCCTTCATGATCCACTTGTCAATTTTTTATTTGCAAAGTTCAATGTCAGTCAAAGCAACTTCGGACACTTTGGGCAGTGCAAGTTGTGGATCCCAGGAGGTCAGCGGTCAGCGGTCAGGGGTGACCAACGGCTGGACTACCAGAGGGGTTGCGAATAAAAAATGTTTGACAACCGAGATTTATCAAAGGGCTTTGTATGTATGCTAATTTAGAAAGTTTTTAAAATGGATAAAACTAGTGGAAAAGGCGACTTCGTTTGCGTAAAGTTATTTTTAACAAACATCAATCACTGCTTTGATCCTTCCAAACATTGCACCTTCTTTAGGGGTTAATTTCGAAAAATCGCTACATAAGACACTCCTACGCACCATGACAAAATATATCTCCAAATATATAAGATCAGCTGTTTAAGCTGTGCGTTCTCTATAAATATCGTCGGCATAGAGTGAATATCTCGTATGTCAGTTAAAGTAAACATTTCAGGACATCGAAAAACGGCTAGAAAAAATGTACAAGTTTTGAAAACCAAATTCGTTAGGAGTCAAATCGTCAAATACAGTGACAACGAAAGGTGAAAAAAACTAAATTGATCAAAATTTACCCACGAGGTTTTCACTCTACGCCGACGATATGTCAGTCAGTCAGGACTTTGTTTTTTTATTTATGTAGATATCGTTTTTTCATATAGATAAATAAATACACTGGATAGTTTTTAGGTAGATATATCGATATAACTACACTATTTTTTTCCAATTGGCTTCCTATAATCGTTATCTGCAAAGCGGAGGTCAAATTATCGCAGTGCACAAACTAGGTCATACATTCCCAACGTTGCTGATTGGCGAATGTTACGAAACCAATAAACCTTGTAATCTTGTGATAAATGTTATCAGCACATGAAAAATGTGTTAGTACCTAACAAAATTTTATTTTAACGAAAGAGCAGAGCGTCCACCGTCCACAAAACTTTCTTGAGCAATTTCGATTATTTTATTATTGACTGATTATGTGGAAAATGCAGATTTTACAACAAAAATAAAACAATATTTTTAGATAGATATGAATTTTTTATTATGAGAATTCAGAGAAAAGATACAAAATTTATAAAAAAATGATTGCAATGAACAAGGACACCAATTTATAAGCGCAGAATATCGTAATAGCTTATGATAGATGGATAGATTTGCAGTTCATATGTTATTTCGAAATCGTCAAACGACTCTTAAATTAACTCCTATGACTAATTATGAAACACTCTAAACTTCTATTCCCATATTATACCGGCCAGTATCGGTAGGGTAAAAACTTTTAACACTAGGTTATTTTTGAAACCATCCGTAGATATACCAATCGTACTTTGCATATACATATATAATTCAGGCATTTACTTGAGTTGAATGAATATGTTTTTCAAACCTTGACATAGAAAAGAAAGTAGCGATCTTCGGTAATACATTTTTGCAAAGTTCAATGTCGCCGAAAGGATTAAGTTCAAGTTCCCAGTCCCAAGAGGTCATCGGTCATCGGTCAGGGGTGACCAACGGCGAAGACCGAATCTTGAAAAAACTTGAAAGTCTATTTGTTGCAATATTTATCGCAGGTATTCAACCTGTATGTAACTTGTGGCCTACGCTTCGTGGTATATTTAGATATAAGATGACCAAGTTAGTCATCTTCTAAATATACCACGTTTTTTTAGAAAAATCTTTAGTCAAATTTAGAGGATTTTATTGCATTGTAGGTGGAAATACAGAAACTAAAAATGATAAAACAAATTTAATAAATCGTCTGAACATTTTGTTGTAGAAACAATAAAAAATATATTTAATATTAAGAATGCGTTTGGGTTTTTTTATGTTTCTCACTCAATCTCGATTTCGATTTGAACCGATTTTGTTAAAGTTAGGTATAGGTATAGATTGAAAATGATGACTAGTGGCGAAACATGCAATCCTTTCTGCCCGAAAAACCCTTTGGGATTGAAATGGGATGTCAAAGTTTGCATGAAAAAGTCCTCTAACAATTTTCAAAGGATTTTTTAGAAGTTCAAAGTCATCAAAAGTACGAAATGTTTAAAATGATTAGGTTCAAGTTCCCAGTCCCATGAGGTCAGCGGTCAGGGCCAGGGGTGACCAACGGCTATATATATAGTGAATGTCCGAATCTCTCGCGAATCCTTTAGGTTACCCCACACCTGTAGAACCTATTGTTATCAATGCTTTTTGGCACACAATAGAATACCTTTACTTTTTGCAACACTATCGACGACCAAATGTTACCATTTTATGGCAAAAGATAGGAATGCTAATGGATGTTGTAAAGATAAACATATCGCGGAATTTGAACGATGAAAACAAAGAACATACCTATAGGTATCATTAAAGATGTTTGCAAACAGTACGGAGAAAATGAAACCTATGGCACAGAAATAAAATAATTAAAAAAAAATAGTTGTAAAAAACCGTTTTGGTAGCGTGAAATAGTACAAGCGGGGATTAAAGAAAGAAATCTGAAGAGCCAGGTGTGTTCGTCCGTTCGTCACCCCTGACCCAGGATTGACCGGTGTCCAGTATTCTCTTTGGCCAATATAAAGATTAGCAAGTTCATAGACGCGTAGCCTTGATAATGAACGTTTAACTGGTTTTTTCAAATAGATGAACGTGTTTTTGAGATGAAAGACTTTTGTGATCGTTCTATAAAGAGTTTCGAATTTTGGCTTTTTGCTATTTCGGGAGGAGGGTTTTGTAATGGTAATCAAATCCGTTTTTTGAGGTGAAATATAGATGTTCTTGAGATGTTAATTTTTTTTATCTAGCTGGTAATTTAGTTAATCCTAAGTTTCAGATGAGAGTTTCAGTGAGAATACCACCTAGTGAAATCTTCACTGCTATTTTATAACAAGGAAAATTTTCAATGGATAAACGAAGATCTACTGGACTAATTTGAAAAATTATTTCATCTATCAAAAGCTTCATTATCAGCGAGTATATTTTATTTTCATAAATATAGAGATCTCCACGAAAATTGCAATAATGTAAATGTAAAAAATATATATAATCTTCATTAGTAAAACCATGCGAAGTAGGGGCGAGCAGTTAGTATTTTAAATGTAAACTAGAAATAAACTAGTTCATTTTCTTCATTTGTTTGGAGGACACGAAAGTTAAACAAAACTTTAGTCAAACACAATAAACGTCACATCAAATTTAACAACGCGTCGTGGTCACTGGACATTGGTCAGTATTTACGGTATTTTTATTTACTCTAAGCTTATTAAACCCTTTCTTTTGTGTTCATTCTTAAGGGTAATTAATATGGTTTGTATTGTGCAAAATCGTCATCTTTGTTCCTCGTTTCGCGCATTGTCTGACCACTGGGGCTTTCTTTTGTCCTGTTGTTTAGCCGGTGATTAGCCCAGTGGGCAGTTTTAACTGACCGTTTCTTATTTTTTTCTCACACGTACTGCATCGATTGTGACCGTTATGAAAGTAAACTATTCATTTCCTTATTACTCGTAAGTATATGTACCACCGTGAAATAACCTCATTTTGAAAATAATTTTTTAAAGTAGGTAATGTATTACATTTCGTATTATTTTGTTGAAAAGCAAAATACTTATTTACTTAGTTGAAAATATAAGGTATTTCTCTCGCATATAATTCTAGTCAGTAAAAGCGAATTTGTCAGTAAAGTTATGTTGCTATAAAGAAAAGCTACAATTTTTTGTTGCAAATTTTAGTTTTTACTGCAAGGATTAAACAGTTAAATTCGCTTACGAAATGTATGTTGATTTTTACAAAGTTACGAGTATATTTCGAAATAAATGTGCTACATTCTAACAATAGATGTGCCACCAGTGCAATCGTATGCAACTGACTAGCTCGATGCACCACGATGACCTCTGATCTGCGTTTCTTTGCAGCCGTTAAGCAATTGTGCGAGGACTGGTTCCGATTCAGAAAGTGTGTGAATCAATTCATCATAAAACATATCTATTAAAAGCTACACAAAAGAATCGCATCGGAAAACCGGAATTGAGATGCTTGCTGCTTTAACATATTTAGTTTTACTGTGTGACTCCTGATTAAAGATAACGGTATAACTTGGCGAACTATAAATATTATATTAAGTTATTGTGTATCTGTGAACCTGGTATTTACCAAACATGCAGTATATAGAGGAAATACCTCAGAAAGCCAAAGACAAAACGTTACATAGGAGCCGTCGAAGCGATTCGCTATAAATGTGTATGTATTCGCGAATCGTATATCATGAGAGAGGAAGGAGGATCGCCCTCCCGCGCTTTAGCCAATAGCAGGCGTCTGAGCCCAACGCGCACCGCGTGTCGCGAACACGGCGATATCGCGAATAAATTAGCACGAGGACTTGCTCTTATATAGATACCCGCTGTTTTTCCTATATACCAACTCCACACATAGAAAACAAGCATCTCATTGGCTGATTTAGAACATATTAAATAAAAAAAAAACTTTAGGTACTGACCGCGTCGACAACAACAGTGACGCAGAGTGTGACGTCGATCATTATCAGATACCTCTTCCGCGTTATGAAACCTTGGTAGCTCGACGCGTACGCAAAGTTTAGCATTCGGTGCGTTTGTCAAATAAGCATTGAAAATCACAATCCTCGGCCGGATGTACAAAAACAATGGCAGAGGGTTGAGTTCTATTAAGAAGCCGTTTAAATGGGATTATTTCCAATGAGAAACGATTGTTTCTTGACTTACTTGGGGTAGCCTATGTTTAGCAATGGGTTGCGATGTGCGGGAGACTGCAACCCTTCTGTGTAAAATATCTCGTTTTAAACGTTTAAAACACGTGTTTGCTTTTACACTGATCCCTGGAGGAGGTGACGGGATAACGCATGGCTTGCCACTGTAGTTAATTACAGCCGAGCTTTCTGAAACGCGCCTATAACATGTAACAAGATGTTTAACGTTTGTTTTTTGGTTATTGCTGTTGGAATATTTTGACCAAATGTAAGATTAATAAGTCGTAGGTTGAAGATGGTTTTGACTGATGAAAATAATATAAGATACAAATAAAGGCAATAAAATAAAACTATCAACTAAATTACCATAATACAGCAGAAAGATCAGTCAATCGTTTGCTGTAACAACTCGTTTGTAAACATACTTCATGATTCTAGAGATTTGAGCAAGATCGTCCCTATTATTCATAACAGCGTCGCATTTTCTTGTAACATTTCAGAATTTAAATACCTACCCCTAATTCCTCTCTAACCCCTTCATGATACATGGCAAAAAACCTTGAGGGGTTGCGAGATTAGCCCTCCTTGTTGAGCAAAAACACACCGCACATGGGCGTATTTCAATTAGCTGTCAGTTTGTCAACTCTTTGGCTATTATTTTTTGAGAGGCATGCAGTGCCTGCGCCCCTTTTCTGTTAATGATTCTTTAAAAATAAACTTCTTGCTACAAAATCCTGAGCTGACACTAATATAATAACGTGGTAGCAAAAATCTTTGTAATATTCAGCTATTCGTTCTATTCGTTCATAAATCAATTGTAGTAAATGTTATAAAAAAACTAATAATGTAAGTTTCTTTATCTCAATTCAACGAAATAATTAAAATAGATTAATATCTACAAGCAACACTCGATAGCAAAAGGAAACGCTGTGTTTTCTCATGAACAAAAACCACACCGTTGTTCTATTTGCTGATGAAATACGCGGATATTCTAAACCCTTTTATGCAGTTGCAGAGGAAGTGTAGGTAAGTAGGTCAGACAGTACATTGCACATGTTGTGAAAGCGGCGTAAAAAATAACCCCTCTATTCTCTTTGTTTCGACATAAAAAAAAATGATTATTGGCTGCAATTTGTACCCTCAAGATAATTGTAGAGTTGCCGTGGATTGGCGTTTATGAGATGTATTTGTTATAGTTTTTTGAAGGAAATAGATTTACAAGAGGTTATTGCAGTCTACTATTTTCAAAAAAGTTAGGAGCACGTGCGTTAGTTCTTTCAAAGACTTTCTTTATTTCTATAAAGAGAATCATAGTTTTTCTAAAGTCCTAAAAAAACTCTGCGATAGCACATCTCTATTTATTGTTAACTCACAGTAACCATTTGTTTATTAGCCACAAAATATATTTATCTCTTTTTTCAAAATTACACCCGTGTGAAGCCGGGGCGGGTCGCTAGTGCATAATAAAATACTTCACCCATGGTACACACAGCGCGCTTTGCACGGGCGTATGATAATCATTATCTACATAAAGTACATAACAATGGCAGCTGCGTGTACCTCAAAGCGCGGCTGATGTTCTCGAGCGTTCTAACCAAGATTGGAAAAAGTAATCCTGTCTAAAAACTCGTGAAAACGGAGCTCTAGGCTCAAAGGACGCGTGTTTTCAAAGCGCTGCGTAAGTGAAGCCGCATGCAGATGCTGATATAAAATAAAACAAAGCTTTTACGTTTTTTTTGCCCTCGCTCTCTCGCGATCACTATTTTAACCCTTCCCGCGGTCTTGGTAGCCGCCATGACCGCGAGAAGGGATTTCTTTGCCTAATAATTTTTTTGGTTCACCTTTTTAAATGGCACATGCATAGGGAGTTTTTTAGACCGCGACCTATTTGATAAAATGCAATATCATCAGTCTACCTGGACCACTCGGTTCTTTCTTTTAATAGATCGTCCCTAATCGATTAAAGTTTAAAGCTTGGAAAACGTGCCCATTTTTATTGGCGCTGTATTTCTTATAAGAAAATAATTGTCATGTGTTTGTTAACTGACATCTTACTTATTTTTTATCCTTGTTAACGAGACTACAATAAGTACTTATCTCGTTATATCGACTCGACTCGTTATATCTAAAAATATCTTTGAGAAAGTTTAATTCTGCTTCCAATTTTTTACTATCCGTCTAACAGTATCCAAACCCAAATCCGAAGGATATCTTCGCCAAAACAAACGAAGGGTCGTGCAAAATGTCAGGTCGAGGGAGTTTGGAATAGAGAACAAAAAATCCACAGGTAAAAAGTCATATACCGGTATAATTGTCACAAATTAAAGCAAAAAATGTTTTACAAAAGATATCAAAATTCTGCAAGCCACACGAGCAGGTAGAAGGTCCCTATAAATTCGTATTTTTTGTTCTTAAATTGTGCAAAAGCGTGGGACGGATCGTGGAATAACTGTACATGGCAAGACATCGTATCAATTCGAAACATAAATCTTTGTTTATTTTTTGTTACGTGGGTAGTGTTTCGTACTGATCGAAGATGGCTATTAATAATCACTACTTCTATGGACAGTTGGATATATAGTACTTATGTTACTTATCATCATTCTAAAGGTTTAAAAGCTAAGTAAGTACCTTCACAATAATGAATATTCCTATCTGAAGTTAACTGTGTTATCAGGATTTTTGGGTTGGCGTTTTTATCTTTCCAAAGTACCTGTTTCCAAATCAAAACAAACTAAATAAATTCACAGTCACGAATCAAATCCCTAAAAAGGTAGAGCTTCGCAAGTTTACTTTGTCACTAAAATAAACAATTCGGTTTCGACAGTTTTATAAGAAATCCTTTTTTTGTGAAAGAGAATGTTGTGCAAAAACTGCAAACAAAAAATCTAAATCTGCTCTAGCCTTAGTAACTTGATAAGTTTATTTAGAAATGGAGATTGAAGTTTTATCGGCTTATTTTGTAGCGAATTTACTAAATACTTTTAGGTGATGGTTGATGTTCGGGAGCATCTGATTATTCTGCCTAAACATTTTAGCTTCGTTTGTCATTACCCCTTTTTAGGGTTTCGTAGTCTTACAAGACAAGAATAGAATAGAATAAATTCGCCATGTCCGCCCGTCCGTCCGTCCGTCTGTCGCTTACCCCATATCCACATGCCACATAGCATTAGCACTAAAAACAAGCCCCTGCAAATCGTAAATCACAACAAAAAGTACGGAAAAAACGGCATTAAAGATAAACATTTTTAAATGCAGACTACAACTTTTATATATTCTGTGCCTTTAGAGCTTTTTAGATCCATTTATTGCCAACATGTATTTTTACAGCTTAAAGCTAAATGTATAGCTTAGGTAGTTGCAGTCGCAATATAACCCACCTTACTAAATCGGTAAATATTCAAGTAGGAACGGTAAATATTCTCTCAGATCTCCAGGTCCTCAAATCCTTAATCACAGCTCAGTTGGCAGTAACTCTGCCTTCTGCGCTGTAGGTTGTGGGTTCGATCCCCACCCAGGGCAAATATTTGTGTGATGAACATAGATGTTTGTTCTGTGTCTGGGTGTTACTATGTATAATAAGTATGTATTTACAAAAAAAAAAAAAAAAAAAAAGTATATAAGTATTCTCTCAGTTATCTGGTTCCCATAGTACAAGCTTTGCTTAGTTTGGGGCTAGATGGCGCTGTGTGTAAAAGTCCGCCAAAAAAAAAAAGAAAAAAAAAAAGACGTGTGGCACTCGGAGACTGCCGCGGTAAAGCTATTGCCTCACAATAGCCTCACAGCCTCACAGCCTCACAGCTCAGTCGGTAGTAACTCTGCCTTCTGCGCTGTAGGTTGTGGGTTCGATCCCCACCCAGGGCAAATATTTGTGTGATGAACATAGATGTTTGTTCTGTGTCTGGGTGTTACTATGTATAATAAGTATGTATTTACAAAAAAAAAAAAAAAAAGTATTTAAGTATTCTACTAGTTATCTGGTTCCCATAGTACAAGCTTTGCTTAGTTTGGGGCTAGATGGCGTTGTGTGTAAAGTCCGCCAATATTTATTATTATTATTATTATTATTATTATTATTGCATAACATTTTTTATCAACTTATGTATTTATAATTATTTATTTATTTATTTTATTTAATAAGAAAAGAAAAAGAAAAAAAAAAAAATTTTTTTTTTTTTTTACATCCCTAGATTGCGGGGGAAGAGGGGGATTAGGCATGCGCAGTAACGCCGATACAACCAATGCCACCTATTGGCGAGTTGCTAAACTAAAGAGACAAGCGTGATATTTCAAAAAGTCATTAAAAGTTCTGCTATTCATCGATAGATGTCAAAATCTTTAACCTACCTATTTACCTAACTACGTAGTTAGCATTCCACACGTAACAGGTTGCAAGCCCGTCGTCGCTTTCAAGAATACTAACAGGTTTCCTCACGATGTTTTCCTTCACCGTTATAAGCACGTGTAACGCGCATATACATTTTTCGAACAGAAATATCCATTGATGCACGGCCAGGATTCGATATTTACCTAACTACATGAATTCAATAATTCAATTTCAAACTTTTTAGTCGATCATGTCTGTGAAGTACCACCTATTTACCGATATGCCAGCCAGCCTGCCAGCGGAATTGCGAACCTCTCAAACCCCGAGCTTTCGCATGAGACCGCGAAAAGCACCTATAATAACGTAGTATCATCAAATGAAACTAGATGGCGCTGGAATGCGAAAATCACTCTAGAGTCCGCGCCACCACTCAAGTCCGCTAGACGCGGCGTCGCAATCGCCTATTATAATGATGCCAGTAAGATAGCCATAATTTACCCCTTACACTAAAAGGGAGAGCGAACTAATGTTTACATTTTAAAACTATTTACTACTAGCAGTTCACTTCGACTTCGCACAGTTGTAATAATGAAGAATATAGGCAATTTTTTTATTTTTTTGGTTACATTATTGCTATTTTCGTGGGATCTCTATTTATTTTTATTTATTGTACTTACATTAATTTTAGACAGACAACGGAAGAGACTTTGTTTTATACTATGTAGTGATGTTATTCGCTCCTAATAAAGCTTTTGATAGATTAACTATTTTTTTAAATTGGTCCTATATTTTTTCAGTTTATCCGGTACAAACAAAAATATAAAACTAGAAATTTTATCTCTTTGTAATAGTAGTGTAGTTATGTAGGAAAACAATGAAATCAACCTAGTTTCACGATATAGGTAAATTTTATTAAATTATTTTTATACAATAATTATGGTCTTCATCATTTATTACTTGCATTCCAGACATATCGCTGTCACTAGTCTCTTGAAATTCACTGCCATGATCAGAATCAGTGTCGCTATCACTGGCTGTTGATATTATGAATTATGAATCTTTCTATTTCTTCATCTACCAGTCCATCATTTTTGAAATATTACAATTCTTTTTGAAGTGCTTGCTGCCACTCTTCCTTCTTTCGTAATTCGAGATACCATTTTCTCTGAAACACCTAAAATACAAAATAATTTAATTAGTGTTTTAATTTAGTCATATTTTACCTATTGTTAGACAAAAACTTATACTCTGGTATCCCTAAAATTTACCTGTCATGGCAGCGACTCTTTTTTGTATATTATTTAAAGGGATCAAAACGTCTTTATTCCTCTGCTCTAACTCACAAAACTCTTTTACTTTATGAATCATTTCACGAGCTGCACTTTTCACCAGTTTACGCGACATATTCACGCACATTTCAAGAAAATATTGGGAAAAACCATGGACGCTAATTTCATCGAGCACTCTGACATGAGATAAAATGGCGTTGCTGTCAAATTTAGTTTTGGTTTTCGTCGCAGGACATGAGTGGTGGCGAGGACTCTAAGCAGGCATGACATGAGTCATAGGGATGTAATATTGATTGAAAAAAATCTATTAATTAATAATCGATTTTTTGTCCCTACAAATAAAGCGATTTTCCAAAAAATCGAATTATATGGTTCGGATCGCTTTCGGAGAGACGATCGATGGGTCGGTTCCCGTTTGTGAAGCGACTATTGGTCGGATCACGTTCGGAAAAACGATCAATGGTTCGGTTTGCGTTCGGAGACAAGACCGATGAGTCGGTTTCCGTTTGGGAGGCGACTATATGTAGGTTCACGTCCGGGAAAATGGCCAACGAACGATTCGGTTCGCGTTCGGAAAACTTAGTTTACAAAAATCGATTTATATGTGTAATTTACATAATCGATTTTTTTAAAATCGATTTTTTGAAATCCAAAAAGAGAAATCTCTAACACTCACACTCACGCATATTGCGTGAGTGTGAGTGTCTCGTAAAATTTCGTTACGAAATTTCTGGATTCGGTCTCCACGCTCAAGGCCCGCGATAGAAGCTATGCAATAGCTTAAAAATCCTTAAATATATATGAAGAGTAGTCAAAGGCACGTTTAAATTTAATTAAACATTCAAAACATAAAAAAAGGTCGCAAGCCTATCGCAGGTGGATAAAGACTAAACCGAATTCTGCCCAAAAATAAAAACTGACCTATACCTAACCAATAAATGTTTGAAAAAAGATTGACTGTTAGAGCGATTCCTCTGTAATCTGTGGCAGGCCGCAGGCGCATTTACGCGAGTCGTTGAACCCTCCTGAACAAAAACTCCCCCGCGAGTTTCAGCCTGCGCCTGCGTTCTCACGCCTCGCGCCAGCCTCTGAACTCTGACTCCGGTAAAAACTCGCCAAACTATTCCAGTATGAGCGGCATAACATGACATGTGTATGTGTTTTGCAAAATACAAACATATTTTCTCTTATTTTTAGACGAATGCTTCTGAAAAATATAAATGTCAAAAAATAAACGTATTGTATTGAAAATTCAAATTCAAATTTAAAATCATTTATTTCAATAAAATCACAAGGATCACTTTGAAACGTCTTAGGAACTAGGTGAAGCTACGCCGATTCCACGCGACCAAGCCTAGAAGAATCAGGCAACAAACACGGCTTGGGGTCTACCTTTTTATTAATGATCCTTTCCTTAATGCTATGTAGATTGTCTTATGACATATACTCGTAAGCATACAAAATCAAAAATTGGGATAAGCCGTAGTTTTTGAATGTTCTGAATGTGCCCACCCTTCTCAGGAAAATTTGTACTTTCATAGTTGTCATTATTTTTACAAGCTTTTATTAACTTACAATGTATGTACGAGTATGTATCATTATGTATGTAACTATGTAACTATGTTTGTTAAGGTGGAATCTTATAACTCAATTTTGAAGCAGTTATCCTCAACCGATTGAGCTGAAATTTCGCATGCTTATGTAACTTCGTTGACAATGCAATAATATGATGACTGAGCTGATCTGATGATGGAGTCAGGAGCTGTTCAACAGACACTTAAAATGGAACTCCTTAGTAAATACTTCGATTGAGTAAAAACTTTGCATACTTGGCCAGTTCCGATGACAATGTTATATATGATGTGACAGGTGCATAGCGCGCTGGTGCTCGATGGTTTAAATGATTTTACAAAAGCTTGTCCTTGAAAAATATTTTTCAAACGAAAACTTATTTTGAATAAAAAAGTAGATAATGCATTCAAACTACTTATGTTATTTTTCCACTTTCTGGATTTTCAACATAATACATAATTACTACTCGCAACCATCTCTCTTTGTAAATAGGTAGGTAATCAATATATTTTTTACACAACAGTGAGGCGAATTAAGTCTGATCAAGGTAACAGTCATTCTATGACAGCACCGGAAGTAGCATTTCACTGCGAATGTTCCGTTTCCGGACCCCGTAGCGAACAATCATTACTCTCCCAGCAAATATGTTGTGACTTTAACCCTTAACTGCACGGAGCAGTCTGTCGCCACTTATGATACAAAAGTGGCTAGAAGTTGTTCATCTTACGAATTTTACATCCTTCAAATTAGCCAACATTTACCTAACTAACCTAAAGTTTTACGAACATTTTCAGAGATTATGAACACAAAATATTTTAAAGAACATCAAAATAATATTTACCAATTTTATTGTTCGGTTTATTATTACCTACAGTTAGTTTAGCTAGATAATTAGGTTTTTTGAATAACAATCCGTGCTTATACTTACCTACTCGTAAGAATTTATATAAATAAATATTAGTGGATATTTTACGCAATGTCATCGAGTCCCAAACTAGGCAAAGCTTTTGCATTGAGAAGCAAATGAAACATCTAAGTACATAATTGTAAGTCAGTAAAAAATATGAATAATTTACTAGTAAAAGGATAACGACTGTAATCCGTACTTGGCGGTAGACACCCTCTCAGATCTACAGACGCTTAGATCCTTTTAAGATATCTAGTAGGGGTAGTCAGAGGCACGTCCAAACATTATATTTGGCATATAATTTACTAGTACAACTCTAATATTGCTGGATATAATAAAAAATACAGGTGGCAATATAACGTCAAAAGATGCTCGAGGTAACGCTGTCATTAAAATGATTGCATCATTATGAATCATTAAAGGGTAAACCGCGCCACATGTCGCGTATTTTACGCAACTTGTCGTGCAAGTTAACAAACAAACAAGCGTATTTGTACTTTTACCGTAATAGGGTTATTGATTGCTAGTTTCTAGAAAGCCTAAGTAACGATATGTCTTCGTTGATGATTAAAGTTGTCTAGCTAAGTATAGTAATAACGGGACTAATGAAGGTACCTATTTACCTACTCTTGTTTTTTACAAACTGCTTTTAGATCAGATATTAATTGACGGTGACAGACTTTTAACCTGTCATGTGGGGAATGCTATCTACTGCAAAAATATGGGCATGTGCCAAATATAACGTTCAAAAGAATTTGAGCGTCTGAAAGTCTGAGAGGATGTCTACTGTATTTGGGGATAATAGTCGTGTTTTTATTTCATTTTATCTCATTTCATTTCATTAATTGATATTTTAAACGGGTATTTATCACGTTATCCCCTTTTAGTTCAGTCTTATCGCAACCACGATTGATATCACAGCCGAAAACATCGAGATATACGAGTATATAAGGTTTCTAATAACTGTAATATTATTATTTCACGATAAATACATGTTAATACAAACTCTTAGTTACTCTATGTAATAGATTTCAAAGCCCTGCGATTAATTTTATTTACTTACGTCTAAAAAAAATACACCATGAATACGCAATAAAAAAAATCAAGATTTTCTCAACCCGTTAGGTAGCGCTCAATCACCTGGCAAAATGAAAGATTTTTTTGCACTATTACCTACATACTAACGGGAGTATCGATTGAACAATCACAAAAGCTGTCATCACTTCCTCGATCTTTGAATTGTGGGAACAAATTATCGCAAACACTTCGAACGCGCAAAAAACGTCTTGCACAAAACATGGTACAAGTATTTTAGGCAAAAAACACTCCCACGCCATGAAAGGGTTGAATTTACACCTGACCTATATTAAATTATATAAAAAAGTTTTCTTTTGCATTTTTTGCTCATTATTCTCATTGTAGATAGATAACAACGGGAGTGCATACGTTGCGGGGTGACCATGATATAAATATAGCAATTTTATTTTTATTTTTATATTTTCCTTTGCTGTACTTGAATGTGTATGGTCTTTTAACTAAATATAAGTAAGTGCTACGGTAGCTGGTTTTAACCTATAGCAAATTATTATTTAGATGAATTAGATGTACCTATTTACCTGCACATTAGAAAAATTTCAAATATGAAGAATATACCGAAGTATATTATAATTCTGTATATACGGTATGTATATTATGTACAAACGGTAAAACAAAAGATGATTATCTTATTTAATGTTTTCACACAAAAACAGTGCAACGAGGACTTGATGCTAAAGCTTTTTGTACCAGTCATTCTAAGCGTAGACAATAATGAGGCGTGATTAACTTAACCGAAATTTAATATACCTCATCATAATATTCCTAGATATCCTTCCAAACTCCTCTCGCCTGCTCACCCTACTTGCGTTGCACAAAGCACAAAGGAAACAAAGCGGCACAGGTAGCTGAAGGGTTATCCGCTTATGCAAAAAAACCCAGTAGGTAGGTACTATCCGATTAACACTTGCTAACAAAACAATTTAGCTAAAACGATTTCGTTAAGACTTGCCTATATTTATCCTTGTCGTGTGTTACTTACGCATTTACATTATGGTGATTGGGGTATTTTTGAACCGAAGTTACTCAATATTTCCTTCCTCCTAGTAGTGAGTGCGTAATACTATTTTATAGCTAGTAAGGCTTCTAGAAATTGTTTAAAACGCGTTACTAAATCTACCTACTGATTTGAATATTGACGAATTTTATTATTATTAACTAGTGGAGACCCTCGCGACTTTCTTCACATGAAGTTATTTTCAAATAAACTTCAACCCCCGCTGCGTCCTCTTAGGGGTTGAATTTTAGGGATACACCCTTCAGATTAGATAGATTAGTCAGTAAGTCAGTTTTATATATTTCGATCAATACATTTTTATATCAACTATGTAAAATAAAGTGTTACAACACTTATAACTCAAGAACGGCTGAACCGATTTGGCTGAAAATTGGTGGGGAGGTAGCTTAAAACCAGGAGACAAACATAGGATACTTTTTAACGGGAACGGGAACGGGAACGGGAGTTAATTCTAAAGCGATACAAAGTTCGCCGGGTTAGCTTGTTAAGAATATAAATAACAAAATTTATTTTGTAAAGGAACATATTACCTACATAATAACGTAATAGTAGGTTGATAGATAATTATGTATTGTAGTGTAGGTATAACCTTGCAAAGTGCTACAAAACTAGTTAATGAAGGGTGCGTGTGGATGTTTTTGTTAGCGCCCTAACAAGAGGTTTTGTGAATTTGGCGCGGCCTTTACGAACGAAGGTGTCTCATCAAGAATTCATTGACGAGAGCTCGTGAGCGACAAGGAGGGTGAAAAGGCCGACAGGCAATGTGTTGCAAAATGAATAAATACGGCGAGAAATGGGGGTAGTTTGCCATCGTTGCGGCCGACGTAACTCAATAATGCAGCTTAGCCTTAGCGCCCAACCAACAAGAACCACCGAACCCACCAAATCCAGCCACTTCACGGCTCCACATAAAATGGTAACATGTTGTACAACGCGAAACACAGCATTCATAATGAGCAGAGTACATACACTGACACGATAATGTCATGGCAAACAGTTGCAATCGACAGTTGCAACCGCCCCTTTCTTCATCGCTATTAATTATAAAACAGTTTTAGTTTTAAAGAAGAAGATGGGTTGAGTATATCATTAAAACTACTTCAGGAACCTTGAAGAGTACAACATTAAATACTTACATTTTTCTAAGAATAGTAGAGTTTTCGCTTCGATCTTGCTTGACACATTTTATTACTTCCATTAAATTTTTCATACCGCGGTAAAAGTTTTATTCAAATTGAAGAGTCGTCGCGTAAAAAACTGCATTAGACAGAATGACAGAATAGACAGATCTCTGCGCGCAAATGTATAAAAAACTCAGAGGTTGAGCACCATGTGCAGACGCAGGTGCCTTTGGTTCCCACACAACCCTTTCAGCTCGGAGTCCTAGCTGCCACCACCCCCGCACCCTGCCAAACCCCTCTATAATGCACAAAAACAGATCTTCAACTTTCAACTAGGTCCAACCTCAACCCCTCCGCTATACAACACATTACAGTCTTCCAAACTCGCGGTTCTTAAGACCTTATGTCAACAGGAAGGTCATTAGCTCCGAATTCTACCTGTTTCGATTTATAGACGCTGCGTATCATTAAATTTATTGTGGATAAAATGCAATCCTCATAATATTTTTTGCCTTTTGATTCGGACTGAATAAAATATGTAGAGTCTGAATGTGTGCGTAGATTATAGAAAAGTTCTTTTGATATGAGACGTAGGGTAAGTATATGAATCAGCATTTTTAATTAAAAAAATCTTCTTTCTTTACTACATAGGTAGTAGTTTAGCGCTTTTTCTGTCTGCTTGGTACCTACCTTTTCACAACACATGAAAAATACTGGCTGTTAGAAAAGGACTTAATCAGTGCGCATAGTTTTTTTTTTGTATAAAAGGTCACCGTTATCTTTTGTTTTTTTGTAAATAGGATGAGTTTTGTAGCCAATTAAAGGAAAAGGGACACCGGCACCGGCTGGAGCGGTCTGCAATAAATCGCAACCCTACACAAAATGTTTCCGCTGGACGAAAAGGGGCGAAAACATCAAACTTTACGAGTAAACACGGAACGAGTAGCCTAGCAACCCATTTTAAGCCGGTGATAATTATTAAAAGGAAGTACCTAGATGCTTTCTCGTGGACTGTACACCTAATTTGCATGGGTTTTTAGTAAAATATAACCAAATAAAATATAATGACATGAATAAAATCATGGTTCTTGATATATTTTAATGTATGATTTGTGGCGTGTAATTAATGTGTTTGATGAATGCAGAATCGTTTTTTCTCAATAACCGTAAAACATACAGTTTTGTTTTTTATGACAAAGATAACATAAGGATATAATCTAGATAAATTACAGACAGAATCACGATTGGTGAAACTTTTCTCGATAGATTTATTTTCCAAAGTTGGCTCTTCAAAAACACTAGTTTCGTTTTTAATCAAAACTATGAATAGCTAAAAAGTTAATTTTTATATAATTCGTTATTCATACTAGCTAAATAAATTACAGACAGTTTCTTGTTAAATTTGATGGTTTTCGAGATAATGCAGTTTTATCACTTTTTCCGTCTTAAAGGGTAGACTCAGCCCATACAAAATGTTAAAATTTCACTTATCACCTTAAGTACTCTTAATTTTGGTAGAGGACCGAAATGTATCTAACCATAAACAATCTGCAATATAGTTTCTCATAAGATACGAGTATGTTTCAATACTGCTTTTGTTATTATCAGACGTTTAACCATCTTGTCTTAAAGAAACACGTCCCCTCTTCCAATTTCACATGGCGTAGAATTAATTCTTCATTGACGCAAGCTGGTCCTCCACGCGATTGGTCAAGGCACTCAAGCTGCGATGCGCTTGCACATGCAATGCAGATCATAATAACGCCTATTTTATTCCATTCTTCGCATTTTATGCATCTGCCCATATGTTTTTGACTTCCGACCCCATGGCTATAAAATTATCTATACCTACAACCCCTAATTCGGGTAAAATATGGGGAATTTTATCTGTGTTCCTATTTCTGATAATGATAGAAGTCAATAAAAACGTTTTGTGAATGCAATTAAATTATGTGATAGATACCAGTCATTCTTGTTCTACGAATGTGATAAACAAAACAGCCTGAATAATATTAGTATTGTAAAAATACTTTGGTGTTTGGTTGCCTTCTTTCTTTAATCTGATAACTTTATAAGTTTTTTAGACCTAGAGATTCCACCAGAAAGTTTAATATAAATAATAACTGATTACAGATTTGAGCCAAGCATTTTGACACTGGCTCATATAAAATTAGCTATTCAAAATCGTCAGTAACTGGCACTAAGAGCCTCGAAAAATAAACCTCGAAGGCATTTATTTACCAAAAAACGTGCTCAGTGTCACTTAAACAGTAGAGGGACCAAATATTTGACCAACGATGTGAAGAGGTGCATTTCCGTAACTGATATTTCTCATTAAGGCTTGTTTGCTATCTGATAAAAAACGAATAGCCGCTGGTCGTAAGGGTTGGCCATCAGGGGGTTGAGAACCAAACAGCAGATGTACGAAGCTACAATTACATAATCAACAGCTATCGTATTCAAATGAGTGCTTCGATTTCGGACGCAAATGCTCGGAGATGATAACTATGTTCACTCTAATGTAGATATCAAGTTTCATTACTTTTCATTATGTACCTAGAATATGATTGAATGGAAAAGGCAAAAGGAAATAATGTAAAATTAAATAAGTGATCTCCAAGTGGGAAAGTTTTTTTGCACTGAAGATTCTGCATAAAAATTCCCGTAAGATTCTGACACGATTCTTATTTGCTAAAAAAATCCTATTGACTTCCAATCCTCTCATTATTCTCAGTCTAATTCTATGAACATCATCGTTTTGGTCAAAATCGTACCGCAGTCATGAGACTTTCGTGTGGTAGGTATTTTTAATCAAGTCAACTATTTAAACAAAAAAAAAGTTGAAAAAGCATAATCTTATTCGTAATAACCTCACAAAATCGAAAATGAAAGTCAAAGAAAGCATGCTATATTATTGAAAAGTCAGTAGAGCACCAGGCATTGCTATTGTTTTGTAGTTGCAGTAACATGCTGTTATATTCTTCTACCAAGTGCTATGTACGCATAGATTGACGATCATATTTGATTGGTAGCTACTCATTGATCTGTGTATACTCACGTTGGTTTAGAGCTTGCGTTCCCGGGCGGTCGTGTACGATGAATTCGGCTGTAAGGAGATGATTTTTCTTAGTGATAAATGCAACGATCACGATGTTCTATGTAGGTAACGGTGCATAGTGACTGAGTCACAGGGAACTGACCTAGGGGCATGCAGCGAGTGCATTGACGCCTCGCCGACGCACTTATCGCCGGCATGCCTTCGAAGATAATGCATAGAACATGCCCTCTTGGACGCATGCATAACACATGTGTTATGTCTGTCTGACAGCACAGAATCACTTTGTAGTTCAAAAACACTAAATTAATCAACAAACGGGGGTCGTTGAATACAAGTGTGAGTTTAATGGTCGGATAACGAAGCTATTCAATACAAATTGCAAATGGGAAGTAGTTTTAACATCGTTAGGTGCTAAGAGATAATAACAGACCTTAAGGTACAATTTTGGAGCTTTACCTCCAATGATGATTAATAGTTGCTTTAGTACCTATTGAAGGTTGCCTTGTGGTTACGAAATCATTTGATGTAAGGAAATAAAAAGGAAGCAGCTAAAATGTATATTAAAGTATGATTTTGCTAATCGTAGCATATAAATATTGAAAATAGGATCACGACTGTAATCTTCCAAGTACTAAATATTATATTTGGCCCATGTCCACACTTTACAGTAGTTACCTGATGGGTTTTAAGCCCATCACCGCTTAGACGAATCCTAACTTGTTTCCTCGCGTTTTCCTTTACCAATTTCATCAAGTGTTTATGCGTACCTATAAGTATAATTTATACTCATATTCATATGGACGGCATCGGATATTATTATACTTACCTATTTTTATACAAAAATGAGATCCGAAGACGTTAAAAACCGCCCTAAGTATGTTCCCAACTTTGTATTAGATCTTTAAGACGCTGCCAGTCGACGATTATTTTTGTTCGAAACGAAAAAAGAAATACTTGTGAACAAGCCACATCTCCTATTTTATAATGTATAGTATATGTGAATAAAGATGTACCCATCTTTAATCACTTCGATAAATAATCCTACCGACCGCTGCAATGATGACAATCACACGTCCGCGCGTGGTCTGCCTTAGCTTTTCGAATAAATTAATGATATAAATTATGTATAATTACTTATCAAAAATCCTAATAGAAATCTAGATCTACATATTACCTATCTTTAACAATAAATCACAAGTTGATTTTAATAGTAGGTATATAAAATATTTCGATCATAAATTCTAAAACGTATCATTTTGAAATAATATTTTTATCGTGAAAAGTTTCTGCTATTATGTTTTCAGCTTAATAGAAATCTAGGTAGGAACCTGAAGTAATATACTTATAAAAATAGGAGATGTGGCTTGTTCAGAAGTATTACTTTTTTCGTTCCAAAAAGAGCAATCGTCGACTGGCAGCCTCTTAACATCATGTCTGAAATACTAAGGTCAGCTATAAAAAAACATCAATCTATTAAACAAGCGGGATTTCGAAAAGGGTATTGCACTATCCACCATATCCAAGTCGTTGAACAAGTAATAGAAATCTATGTAGAGTTCAGAAAACTGCTGCACTTGGTATTCATCGATTATGCAGAAACATTCGATTCTATTTCCCATGATAGCATTTGGACCGCTCTAGAATAACAAAACATCCCATTCATCTACATAAACATAGGAAAGACGAAGCACAAGACAGATAAACTTGACAAACTCTGAAGGAAGCCTATACCATAGGCACATACAGGTTTACTAATGTAGCTTCTAGATATTTCTAAAATGATTTGCCTTGTTTACAACATAATTTCGATCAGCTTACCTAATGCAGATAAAGTAGGTAGATCATTAATTCTATCAAAGTGTTCGGGTTGCGACGGAATTTTTATTATCATAAAGAAATATTAATCGTAAAATCGTCAACTTGACCGTAATTCGTATGATCTAGCCAAGGCTCTGGCGACGTCTGTTGATAAGATGGTTTCACAATAGCAGAATTATTTGCGGCGGAGGGCACCTCGCCTTGAGATCAGCGCCACAAACAACTGTAGTGAGCGAGCTCCGCTGAAACCTGGCTACTCGCACGCTAAAGTGCTATGAATAATTACGTTTGAAATAAAGAAAACCAGCGAAAATGTTTCGACCCATCAAAAAGCCAAGAGACGATATTCGTTTTTTAAGTTTTATGAAGAAACTATTGGTCCTACTTAAATACATTTTATAAGGGACTAACTTGGAACTGTTTCAACCATGTTTCAACCCATCGAAAATTCAAGAGACAATAATATCAGTTTTTGTTATTTTATGAAGGGTCTATTAGTCCTACATAAATATAATTTAAATGGGACCAACTTGGAACAATTATATATCTTCAAAATCGGATCACCATTCAGCAACGTCAATAAGTATAAATTGAATCGCTAAGTGCATCATAAGAGAGTTATGCTTTCGGTTATAGTCACTAACCTAACTCAGGGATCTATAAATTGGTAAAAATACTTGAAGACCTATTTGTATGATACAATTATATGTTGTTTCGCATTATTGATGCATACGTGACATGTGAAGTAGCAAAGGGATTTAATGTGCGAGTGTACTGCGCACACGCCGGCCGCTAGAAGTGGGTCAATGTTGGCGCGTGACGCGGCCGCGGCCCTTTGCAGGGCTCGCCTTGAACCGCTGATGCCAGCTTGATTCTGTTAATTTGCGCTCGGTTTTATGCCAAAAATAGATATTTTTTCTAGTATGATAACTACGTAATCCCCCAAATACTTAGGTACTGAGTAGAGTCTATCCCGCGTCTCCAGACATCAAGTGTGTATTTAACCCTTTTGGATGCACCTAGCGATAGGTACCTATTAGGGCATGTAAACCGATTAATCGATTAACCGAAAAACCGATTAACCGACTGATTTTAGGTCGGTTTTTTCACCGGTTTTTTTGGCAAAATAACCGGATATTCGATTTTTTCCAAATTCATTATTTTTGCATTTTTTTTATCATTTTGGCAATATTTTTCGGATTATAAACCACCCCATGTTTTAATCGGGCATTAAAATCTACATCTACAGCTAATTTCATCTTAATATGTTTTTTCGTTAAGGCCTGATTGATATTTAAACATACAAACATCTTCACAAACTTTCGTATTTATAATATTATTAGGATTTGAGTACGAGAAAGAGTTTTAATACTACCAATTAAAAAAGTTAATTATTCTTATTCCTATATTCTTAGTTGTTACCTAGAAATATCACTTAGACTCGATCTCGTAACCGTGTTTTAGTAGTTGTAGTTAATAACATGACTTTGAGTTTGCCTCATGTCGAGGATTCCTCAACATATTTCCTCAGTGAAGAAACTGTCAACTCAAGGTATCTCGCGATCTACCTTGAGCATTCCTCGACAGCTTCTAAACGACTGTGTAACGTTTCTTTGACTTTCATGACATTTAGAAACCACCACAGGTAATTGAGGAATTGAGAAAACTCAAAAAAATCGATTTAAGATGCAAACATGAAGTATTATTTTTCAAACTATCGTGATTAGTAGACATACTATAGATTTAACACGGGTGTTTATCACGTAATTACCTTTAATTTATTTTCCCGACGTTTCGGCTATGTTACAATAGCCATGGTCGCGGGCAGACTCGAGAACACGGTGCTACCGTCGAGAAGCGGAGGCAGTTGACGAAACTACCCTCACTTGGTCTTCAGAAATAGAAATGTCCATGTTCGTATTACGACACACCACACTAACTGTATCTACGCACTGTGATGGTCTGTCACGACGCCCACACATAGTAACCACAGGATTCCAAGAATTAGCCGTCTTCACGATTGAAATTTGAGTACTTCTTGATTGCAATAGCTTCCTGAATCTTATAATAATGGCGCTCACTAGACAGAACTTTTGGGTCATGTACTTCAATCCAGTGAGACGGTCCCGAATCTACTAAGTGCTCTGCGATCGCTGACTTGTTTACCTGGTGATTTTTGACAGCTGCAATATGTTCTTTGACACGTTCGGCTATAGTTCTTTTTGTTTGCCCAATGTATGAACGGCCACAACTACAGTCTATCTTATATACACCAGGGTCACCAGACATCTGCAAAGGTACAACATCCTTTGGAGTCCATAACTGCTTAGCCACCTTAGACAACGGAGTGAAAACTGACATAATTGAAAATCTCCAAGAAGTACTCAAATTTAAATCGTGAAGACGGCTATAGACTCTAATTCTTGGAATCCTGTGGTTACTATTATATGTGGGCGTCGTGACAGACCATCTCAGTGCATAGATACAGTTAGTGTGGTGTGTTGTAATACGAACATGGACATTTCTATTTCTGAAGACCAAGTGAGGGTAGTTTCGTCAACTGCCTCCGCTTCTCGACTGTGGCACCGTGTTCTCCAGTCAGCCAGCGACCATGGCTATTGGAACATAGCTGAAACGTCGGGAAAATAAATTAAGGGTAATTACGTGATAAATACCCGTGTTAAAACATGAAGTACTTTTCAAGGGATATTGGAGGGGCCTCAGAAGAGTTTGAATCAAGTTAGTTTTGAGGTTACAACTAAGAATTATGAGGTATTATTGTTAACTATTATGACTGATTTATCATATTTTTGCCTTTATTACTTTATTCGAGTATGGGTGAGTTTTGAGTACATCAAAATATTTTGAAATTTAACAATTTAATTTAATTGGTGCTTGCTTATTTGAATAATAAGTTAATTTTCATTAAAATGTATGGTTTTATTATGTCCTAAGACACCTATATAAAAAACTTGATAAATAACCGATTAACCGGTTTAACCGGTTATTGAAAATTAAAAACCGAAAAACCCGGTTTTTCTAAACAACCCGGTTTTTACACGCCCTAGTACCTATAAAGTGTTTTATGCATTAACCGTTCATCGCTACAGAACCGTTTTTGACTCAAATCTTTGTCTTACATTCGAAGCCCATAGCGCAATTTACATCTCAATTTCCTAGGGGAAACAATCCCTAGGAGCTTCCTATAAAGTAACAGTTCATTGCTTTTCAGAACTCTAAACGTTGTTTCACGGCTAAAATTTGTAGCCGATAGCGTCGATATTGTGGGTCCAAATTCCACTCGGTCGATAACAATTTGTGATTTAATAAAAACTCTGCGATATTTTAGAAATTTTATAGTACTTACTTAGGTACCTACATAAATGTCAAATAGTGAATCTAAAGAAAATATTTCAAAAAATAACGAAAGACAAGAAATGCTATAAAAATAACATCAACCAGTCTAATGTGAGGCCAGGAAAAAATACTCTCAATTAAATTATACAAAGAATATCCTCTATTCATGAAGATTTTTTTAAATACGTACCCATGCCATTTCATGAATTTATACGATCTGCATTTAACATCAACAATATCTAAATATTAATTTTCGTGAAAATTTAAATTCATGGCTTATATTAGGGTGTGTATTCAATGTTGGCAGAGCATACCATAACTTATGTTATGACTACATAAAATACGATTTGCCCCTACCCCTACCTAAGGGTTTCAATTTTTTTGACACTTTATCCGTGTTTTCTCAACATCTACAGCTTTGAAGGCCAGTAACGCGATTAGGAAAAGTTTTCGAAATAGATTTTATTGAAAATTCATAAAAACCTTTTTCGTTTTAACTAAAAATCCAAAAACCGGCCAAGTGCGTGTCGGGTCACGCGCAATGTAGGGTTTTGTAGTTGACACAGCTAACAACGTTATAATAAGTAATTTTCAATGGTATTTGTATAAAAAAAAAACTTTTTGAATACATTTTATAAGTTGGTCGACTATTACTCGAAAACGTGTAACGCCTACTTAGCTGTGATAGTTTTCCTTTTAAGTTGGTCAGACAAGTGTGGTCTAACATGTTAGCATTTTCCTCCATCTACGAACATCGAGTTAGGATAAGAAAATGTATTTGAACAGCTGATAGTCACGACTGAAGCATCCGAATCGAAGGTCCATTTTGTGTATCTAACTACCTACGTTTGCAGTAATGTTAAATTGAAGAGAGCGAGGTACCTATTGGATAAGCCTATAACACGTGCAAAACAATTTGTATACAGGTAGTCAGGGTCACCTGAAATCATTCAGATTATATCTAGTCGCTAGATGGCCAAAGCTGGATCATAAATTCACTAATTTTGTGAACTAACCCCCATTTTTTGTCTGAAGAGTGGGAGGTAGGTAGGGTAGGGAGCCACCACCTATAACTCGTAAAATGCGACTGTCTAATACCTAGCTAAGTTCAAATAGGACCACGACTGTAATCCCCAAGTACGGTAGGCATCCTCTCAGATCTTCAAGTGCTTAGATCCTTGAAGATGTCTAGTGGGGGTAGTCAGAGGCACGTCCGACCATTACATTTGGCACATACCCGCATTATGCAGTAGTTAGCATTTCATACGTGACAGGTTGCAAGCCCATCGCCGCTTATTACGTTCGCAGTAATGTTAAATCAAAGAGTGCGAGGTACCTACTGGATAAGCCTAGCACGTGCAAGACGATTTGCATACGGGTAGTTGTCAATGTTAACGTCGTGGGCAACGGTCCTCAGAAGGTCTTAACGACCTTCCGCTACCATCGACGAGGCCCTTTGATTCGCCATGAGGTCACTTATCGCTCCGACATGATAGTATGGAAACGCCCTTAGGTATTTTGACCGAGCATGCAAATTATCCCCAATGACATGCTGAATAAATTTTGCATCCACAATCGCTAAATGGCACGCTGAAAACAAGTTTGACAGCGTGATCGCTAGCGTCAATGATAATCCTGGATAATTTTGCACTAGGTAGGTTCATATTTTGTTTAAAACAATTACCTAAAAAAAGAGTGCATCACTTTATTCCATTCGCTATTTAATCACTGAACTGACAAAAGGATAAGCAGTGGAAATTAATAGTTATTAATCAGATAAAATAAATATATCAGTTAAATTTACCGTCTGCAAAATCGATTCCTTGTCGTCGACGTCATTCCACTATAATTACAGAATTGATTTTCTTGAAATGAAGGACAAATTCCAATAAGCGAGCATATATCTACTACTGCAAAGAAAAACATCGTGAGTAAACCAAAAAGTATTCATAAGTGGCGATAGGCTTGCAACCCATGTATGGAATATTAACTACTGCAAAATGTGGGTATCTGTCAAATGTCATGTTTGAACTTGTTTTTGACTACATCCAATAAACATCTTCAAGGCTCTAAGCGCCCGGAGTTCTAAGAGGATGTTTACCATACTTGGGGATTACAGACGTGATACTATTTTTTTTTCTATCGGTAGAATATCCACACTACGATAACCGTATAGATGGCGTTCCATGTTATTCGCGAGCGCAAGGTTGGTTGGTGTTACGCAATACTTACACGTGTCGAATCGACGCGGGCGCAAGCCGCCGCGCGCCGCGCCGACCTCTTCCTAACACTTCCGATTCGCATGCACAGCACACACAACAAACCACTCAACTTCAACTCAAACTTTGAAAGGCGAAGGCAATACGGAAATAATATTTACCTGCAAGGTAGGCTCGCTAATTATTTTTATTTATACAGTAAAATACCTTTAGCAGTCGATTTATCAACGTTATGATTCAATGTCATTTTTTGTAAGTAGCGTTGTGGTAAATTTAAATACAATCTAGCTAGGTACTACCCAACTGTGAAGCATATGATAAGGAAGGTACCTAAGAAATATATGAACAACTAAACATGTTCTTTTAAAACCTTTGCGTATCTAAGTGAAAAATTAGCCAATGGCTCAAAACCAACGGAAAATTTTGAAGCGAACCAATCTCGAAACTGATCGAGGAGAACATTCACATGCAAATTTTTAGCTGTGACCCAAATTCAAGCTGTTAGCCGACACCCACTACAAATAAAATTGTTCGCGGCAAATTACCTACAAGTAGCGGCTTCATAGCACGGAGAGGACTAGGTACCTACAAATCTAATTGAAATATTAGTAATGTATCGTGTTGTCACTGTATTTAGTGCTATAATCAACAGTGTCACCTGACATCATTCAGATTCTATTCAGTCTTTAGATGGCCAAAGCTGGGACGTAAATCCAGCAATTTTCTGAACTAGCCCCGATTTTTGGTCTGGAGAGTGTGAGGTACTACTCGTAAATCTAACACGAACAATTTATAGAACCAGTTTTCAATGCAATTTCTCTTCAACTCCCGATGTCCAACCGTGTTGAAAATTTTGCATACTTGTCATGTTTCAATGGCCACTAGAAGCTTTAAAAACTTAGCTCTACGAGATGGAAGTTCGGATATACTCGTTTAATTTATTCTTTCATTTATTCATTGTCATAAAGGTACCTAGGTACTTCTTCAATGATGTCTGCCGATCTGTTAGTGTATTTTTACATTAAAAATGTAGGCTACCTTGGCCCATATTTTCGTAGCTGCCAACAACAATTTACAATTTGTTTATGTGATGACAGTGTGTCAATGGTATTGGGTAGATAGTGCGCCAATGCCAGTCGTTTAAAGCCGTAGGTAAAATTGATAAGATACTCGTGCTGTGCTAATATTTTAAAGAAATCAACTAAGTACATATAGGTACCTAATTAAGTGACGCCTACGTGTTGAAATTTCTTTGGTTTTTGTATGGGCACTGGGTAGTCTAACTGGATAAGACGGAAAATATGATAAAAACGCATTGTTTATAAATGATCTACCGTAAAAAGAAGCTGTTTATCAATATAAATACGGATAAATTGCCACGTTTCAACTTGTTGAATGGTGAAGAGCATCTGAATTGTCTCGAAACGTCAGCAATACAAGTTGAATTGTGGTAATTAGCCGTGTTTCTATTCGAAATAAAAAATATACCTTCAAACATCCTTGTTTCATTATTGGTATCCGGATTTAAAGACCATACGGAATAATACGGTATTATGGTAGGTAGGTACCTACTATGCTTCAATCTCTTCTAAAAGCAATCATGTGTAACTTAGGTAGGTAGGTACCTATATTTTTCTATTATGTAGGTCATCAAATAAAATAACAATTCAATAAGCGACTGCTCACGTCACATCCTTCGTCATAATTGAGGAAAATGTAAAGCAAACAGCTATTTATCGTTAAATTAATCAACATTGGTCTGCTTACGCTAAGGCCCTTTACGCACACCACCATCATCCATGTGTATACCATCAGCACACATGCACGTGCATATACCAGATTAATGAACAGTTAGTATTGTGAAAAAGAAACTGGCGCAGAATTGAAACAAACAACGCGCGTGTGTGAGTGGCTGAAGGTAGAACAGGCACAGCGCACAAACGCAGGCGACTTTGTTTTGCCGTTGAGATTCGCGCGCGTTGCGCAAGCGGCGGCCGGCGGCGAGGCCGTTGACTCGATGGACGTGTGGTGGCCATGGTGACGACAGTGGCGGAGGCGGGCGCGTGCTACAACACTAAACACGAGGTGCACTAGTGTGTAATAGGTAGGTACCTAGGTACTACAAGTTTTAGTATATAGGCACTTAGGTACCTACCTACTATGACGCAGACGGGCACTAAGATTTAAATCGATTGATACAAATCCTACAGTGTTTTGGTGTGCAAGTTTATTAACCTCGATTTGCCGTTCATTCTCACTTTTTTATTAGAAGATTGAAAGAGAGAAATGTTGGTGTAAAGTAGGGTAAACTTATGCAAACTCTATACAGCTTTTGACAGCGTTAGTCGAGTCTTGAATCTAGGCTAAGCGAAATAAAACCAAGAAAGGTAGGTATAATCAATTTTGTAGTCATTGAAAACTTCGCTTAGTTTTTAGATTCTCTTACCGTTTGCAGCCAGAGAAAATATTTCAGTGAAAACGACATTGTCATAATTCAATCATATTTAGGAATGATTTGTATGTAGAGCTTATAGGAACCTGGAAAATAATAATAGGTAATAATGATTCGATCGCTACAAAATCATTCCATGACGCAAATCGTTGTACCTACCTACCTACCTATCGCTAAAAGGAATAATGTGACCGATAGCGCAATAATTGGAAACGCATTCCTCTAACGTTCGGTCGTGGCTTCAAATCCCACTCGATTGATAACTTTTTGCGATTGAATTGAATAGAAGATATTTCAAGGCATAATTGGATGCAGTTGACGATATGCTGAAGAGGGCTTAAAATAGGAGATGTGGCTTGTTCAGAAGTATTTCTTTTTTCGTTTCGAATGAGAGCAATCGTCGACATACAGGGCCTTAAGATACTTATGTAGGTACCTATGAGATGCCATCTGTTCCGAAGTTGAACCAGCTCCACGCTTCAATGGCACAGCGGGGTCATGTCTTTATTTACATCACCTAGAAACCTATTGGGTGGGTAGGTACCTACCTACTCGATGATCTGTTAAACTATTCGCTTTCTTCATAATCATCAAGTCATCAGGTCTGATCATGGTTTTTTAAACAAAATAGGTACTTAGGTATTTAAGTACTGTACGTTATAATAATAATTTAACCTACTTAAGAAAATGATTATGCTTTTCTTATTCATTAGGTAGTCGTGAATTATGTAAGTAAATTTCAAAAAAACAGCCATTCCATAGAAAATAGTGCCAGTTTGAAGTCAATGTGGGATGGGGATGGGAGCGAAAACATACTTACACTCAACTAAAATTAAAGAGGTTAGTACCTAGATAGAGTATCGATCTATCCCTTGTTAAAAACAGTTTAACCTAAATAGGTATCCGATAACGTTCAAAAGTCCAGTAACTAGATATCGCTAATGTTTTGATTCTTATAAATATCCCACGCGCGCCGCGTACACCGGGTCTAACGCGCAATTTAATAATTTATATCGCATCGATTTAGCCGGTTTTTAAGGTAATTTATCGTTCGGCAGCCACAAACTAATGATAGACTACCGAACTGATTGAAAATTCGGGTGAAAATCGAAGGGCGCTTTACTACCTCAGTTAAGTAAGAGTGCGTATTTCTTTGCACGAATAACGAACTTTTTCGACCCGTTGTACGTTGCGCAACTATATTCGCACAGATAACGGAGTGAGTAAGCCCCTCCGTCCTCCGTCCTCGCAGAATCCGGTCTTAGCCTCTCATCTCGCTCACTCGCACAGCAGAAGCATGGTGTTGTCTCGCTCTACAATGACATAGATACCAGCGAGTTGCGAAACAGCGCGGATTATATAGCAGGTGGATTGTGCCCTAAACAAGTTTAAATAACTGCTTTCACGTGCTTGTGAATATTCACGCATGCCTGACATATCTACTGTGCGTAAAGTAAATTTTATGATAATGTAATTGGATGAAGAATTTTTAGAACATTCTAGGTACCTATGTACTTGTAGCAATGAGTATTTTGTCTATTTTCTTTAGGCAATTATAATGTAGGCTACATCTTTGAAATGCTTAAAGAAAATTATTTATTTATTTAATTAGAACGGATAAACCACTTACACTAATTAATTAAGATTTAACATTTAAAATAATCAAATTACGAACTAAAACACAGATATATAAAATGTCGAATATTGTAAAAGTGCATAAATAAAAATTGATAACAAGTAAATTAAATTATAAATAGAATCAGGAAGTCAAAACATTGATATAAAGTCATAATATTAGTAACTAGCGACCCGACCCCGGCTTCGCACGGGTTTAATACATATAAACCTTCCTCCTGAATCACTCTATCTATTAAAAAAAACCGCATCAAAATCCGTTGTGTAGTTTTAAAGATATAAGCAAACATACATACAGACATACAGACGCGGGAAGCGGAAAGCGACTTTGCTTTATACTATGTAGTGATAATTCACTCTTTCTTTATGGTTGAAATTAGCATAGAAAAATTTAGAGTTAAGTACAGTGAATGATAAAAGTTTTAGCAATTTTTATAACATTCTAATACCAATCAAGATCGTTTCGGCGTTGTAAAACCTCATTACTAAGTAGGTACTGAAACTTAATAATTTTCTAAATGCCTACTTAAAGTACCATAACCTATTCGATAATTATTTCAAACGGTCGAATTAAAACACTAATACCTACTCAGTCACAGGATAGACATGATAATGTGCTTTAAGATTTCTAAGAATAAAAATTTGCTTACCAGATACCGAAGTCTTTACCGATTAGAAGAAAAAAACGAAATATACGATACAAGCTAACGCCTGAATCAATCAATTATCCCGTTCCCGTTAAAAAGTATCCTGGTTCTAAGCTACCTCCCCACCAATTTTCAGCCAAATCGGTTCAGCCGTTAAATAACTAACGTAAGTAGGTATATGATTTACTTATGAGTATGTTTTAGTAACCTTGCTTTTTCAACATTAATTCGACACTAAGATTGTAGGGTTCACCCTTCTAAAGTTACCCTTCCAAGGAAATTATCGATTGAATCCGAGTCTTAAATCGCTTGCGAATTTCTGAGCTAAGTAATAATCTAAGCTCGGTAGGCGGAGTCTGCAATGCCCAATGCAAGGGCGCCCGCAGCGCATGCGTTATTGAAATTACCTAGGCAGAGCTACATAGGCTCCACTCTAGCAAATTACGACGTGAATGTATAATGCTTACCCTCGTATTCAAGAACGACACTATGAGAACACGCACCCACAGTGGACAAAATCTTTTTCCATAAACATCACTTTATGTGTTGAGCGGCACTATGGCGGACGCTACCGTGTGCCTTTAGAGCTCAACTTTGGCTAGAGGCACACGGCAAAATGCCTCTAGTCACACTATGCAGTGTCGCACAACACATAAAGTGATTTTTATGAAAAATTATTTCGTCCACTGTGGGTGCGTGTTCTCATAGTGTCGTTCTTGAATACGAGGGTTATACACAAGCCTTTAGATATACCTACCTACTATATCAAAAAAATACAACTGCTACTCTAGTTCTGCAAAATGTGGGCATGGGCCAAATGTAATGTTTGGACGTGCTTCTGAATAACCCCTTTAGATATCTTCAAAGATATATATATATCGCGTCTATAGATCTAGGTATTATAGTCGTGATCCTATTGCATTTTGATTGTTAGACTTCGACTGGCCTCACTTCCAGTTAGCGGTAGCTATACCTACTTCTGGGCTCGTAATGAATTTAATTCGTAGACAAACATTTGTGTGATGAACATAGATGTTTGTTCTGTGTATATTTAGGATCGCACACCACTGTAATCTCCGAGTACGGTAGACATCCTCACAGATCTCTACACATCCCTGAAGATTATCACGTTTTGTGTTAGCGTTTTATTTCTCTGTAGGTATAAATGCTCTGTTTATGTTTGCTTCCGCCTTTAATCTAGATAAATAAAACCTACAGTTATCTATACCAAAAAATCAAACCTGTACGTTTTGCAAATTGAGAAAAACACAATCAAAATCACCAAAAAATTTAACCCTCACGAAAACTATGGCCGTAATCTGTGGCGGTGATACAAACTGTTCAATCATCTGTTGAGCAGTGCCCACGACACGCCACCGATAGTCCCCGATAAGATAAGCGAAATCGATATATTCGCGCGATCCAACCGGCCGCACGAAAGGTCACTCACGTTGCGAAATAATGTTAAAGACCCGAAATACACGAACAAAGTTTCATGGCGAACTAAAATGTTATCGCGAAGTAAAAATAAAATACCACAAGAAATAAAAGCTCGTAAAGTTAAATAGTTGCTTCAAGCAGAATTAAAGTGTACCTAATTAATTGGCAGGGTTAAATGTCCTCTGAACCGCTGAAATATGTGCCTACTTTTGACTCTACATCAGGAACATGGTTTATTCTTCCACATCTTGTTTCATCATGGTCATAAAGTCCTAAAACAAGTGACTGATTCATAGGGTACCTAAGTACACACTGTCTGTCTTTTGATCGAGCGAGCAAAGCAAAGATTTCTGAACGAACTTGGACAAGTCAGCATTTGCATAGAATACTAGTGGAAACTCTCGCGACTTCGTTCACGTGAAGTTATATTCAAACAGACTTCAACCCCAATAAGGGTTATGCAATTGCCCTGTGCCATCAGAGCAAAACCTCTATACTCAAATATTGTTTACTGCAAAAGCCGTGTTGACCGAGTGGGATGTACCTCGACTTTGAATCTGAAGGTTGTGGGTTCGAATCCCGGCGTGCATCAATAGATTTTTATGTTCTAAAAATTTATATGCGCATCAAAAACACGTGCTCAAAACGGTGAAGGAAAACATCGTGAAACCAGTTAGAATTCTTATAAGCGGCGATGGGCTTGCAACCTGTCACGTATGGAATGCTAACTACTGCAAAATGTGGGCATGTGTCATATATAATGTTTGGACGTGCCTCTGACTACCCCCACTAGACATCTTCAAAGGATCTAAGCGTCTGGAGATCTGAGAAGATGTCTACCGTACTTGGGGATTACAGTCGTGATCCCATTTTTTTTTTGTTTACTACCGAGCAATAACCATAATTATCTATATAAACGGTTATTGGCTGCATTTTGCTTGTCTAGGCCATAGAATAAATCGTAGCACGCTTTGCAATGACATTGACATGAGCTAAATTATAAATGAACGGACTAGCGTGCATCACGACTGTCCGCAGAAGTAGGATTACTAGGCGTGGACAAACAAACCTTCGTACCATGCTGGCCGCAAAACATCAAAACGCCATGCAATGCATTTTTTTTAAATTTGGAATCTTAGATGTTGGTTAGGAGTTTTATTTGCGCGTACAACTTCTATTTTGTTTCTTAGAAGACAGGTGTGGCTATGACTCGCATTGATAAGCTTGATAAACTCAAACCATCTCCCGTTATAAGGGGATGGAGTCCAGGGTTGGTTTTGCCGTGACCATAGCCATTAGAACAGGGTTCAACTCGCGGTTCAATTTCATTGAACTAGCTCGAATAATTTTATCGTTTGTACGAGTGGGTAATTCATTTACTTTATTCGTGGTAGATCGCTTTGATTTCGATTAAACAATTATTCACTTTGCCTTGAGTTTAACTATTTAGTAAATAAACGAGGTAAAAAAAGCCGCTTTTCTCTGAAGCTGTGATGGCTGTCAGCGGTGAATGTCACTTACGTAAACGTCAAAATCTTTTTAGGTATCTCAGTGTGAAGTTGTGAGCAAGCCGTTCTTTTCATAAGCTGTGGCAAGTCAATTAGTGATTAATGATGCTCATTTACCTCGGATGGATTTGCGATATTTTTTGTAAGTTACTTTCTTAGTTTTTTTTTAAGTAGCTATTTGGAAACGTAGGTAATTGAGTGATTTATGAACTCAGAATCATTATGTTCGATACAGCTTGTTGGAGAGGTGACGAGAGAATTCGGGTGGTGTACACATGCTCCTGTGTAGCCATAATTATCTTACTATGTAGATACGACTATCCGAGAGAGAATATAACTATATTAGTGAAACCTTTTTGGTTTGAAGAACTTCTATAACATCACCTCCTGAAATCAGCTTCTGCTGCTGACTGTACTAAAACAAATTATGATAAACGGACGATCATTAAAACCCACCGGACCTACCCGAAGCCGACAGCTATAGAGCTTGACCGAAAATAGAACTGGATTTTATTTAAAAACCACATATCTCACTCTACCACAACATAGAATCTCCCTTTACGTTTCAAACGCATAACCATATAACTCCTTTATAAACAAAAAAATATTTAGCACCGCACACCTACAAGTGTACAAACATCGTAAAAACAAATTGGTATCGTAATGGGTATAACTTTCTCAATAACAAAATAAACGGGGCTTGTATTGGGCATCATCGACCATGTGGTATCGATTAGTTTGAATTTAGAATTGCAAACAAATGACGATCAACCAAATATTGAAATGAAACCTCATTGGTATCGAAACTTTTTGTACGAATTCAAAACTTTTCTTAATTTTAAAACATTTTATTATTTCGCTCGAAAACTTTAACCACCCGCAATTAGCTTTTATATGAATGACAAAATATATTAGTAAATTATTATAATCGCTAACGAAATCATAACATTTTGGCTTTAGCTAGAAAAATATTCGTCGTTGACGTTAATTAAAGCGTATTATAATGCGTAGTGTAGCCGATCACGAATGTACCCCGGGCGCGGGTCTGCGGAGTTATTCTAGCTCTTTTCATATCGCAACGAACTGGGACTTTTTCTAAATAAAATTATCCTTTCAAAATGACATCTTGAGAATATTATTTTAAGGATCTTCGAACTCTTCGTTGGATTTTCGCAAAAATTAAATGGAACTATCCTATAATATTTCTGACAGACAATTTTTTGAATATGTATACAATAATTCTCCAAAAAATGTTTCGAAAATTACTGTACTTACTCCTTTTATTTGTCGTTTGAAACAATTGCATGCAAATTGCTAACCGATTTGGATGTTTTTTTATAATCTATTGAAACATTTATTAGGTAATTATGATTAGGTATTGATGTTTATTTTATTCGAAAAGTGCAACGTATCGACTTGGTAATATCAATATTCTTATCGATCGAGATTCTTGGCTACGATTCTTCTGATCTCTTGATCATTTTACTATCGTTAGGTACTTAAAAATAAACCGTCCGAGGGCCCGATGCCATTGTTTTCATTATACCTTTACATTAATGAAACTTATATTAATTACATTTTCACCAGGGTTTACCTCCAGCGTCACGTTAAAGGAAGTGTAAATCAATTTTCTCTGTTCATGTTTCTAAGCCTTTAGTTGGTTAGGATCGCTATTCCCCGTGCCGAATCCGTCCCGCCGCAATACAAACACACTTTTATTAGTGTTTTTGTGGTAGTAGGCGATTGCGCTCCGCCACCCTCGGTCTTCGCGCAAAAAACCCTCTGGTTCACGAAATACTCAGAATGTTGTTTTGAGGCGTGCGGGGGACAGGGTAGAGGGAAGTTTCCATACAAACTGTTTTGTATTCTATGTTATAACCATACTAAGTGTTGTTTAAACTGTGTCGAAGGGCCCGTTGAGATCGCTATCGCACGCACCACGCACCCAATGCACGCACTATCCTAAAGCTAGCCACTTAATTGTTATGTATGCCGCAAAGCCTTTAAATTTTTCGTAAATTTGATAAGACGCAAGGGAAAGTTATGGCGAAACGTGCAAGTTTATTGCTGTTTTCACTTGCCGTCTTGGACAAGTTCGGTGCTTTCCTATTGCGGTTAGTTGCAGAGTTGTTTGAAATATTTAGGCCAGATAATTACATTTAAAAAGCTAAAAAACTGACGAAAATATTTCGACCAATGAGAAGTCGGGACGATGTTCGTTTTTTAAGTTTTACGAAAGAACTATTAGTCCCATATGAATATAATTTAACTAGGACTAACTTTTGAATATTCTCTACACAATAGAAAAAAAAATCGAAATCGGATCACCAAGTACAAAGTAGGTATAAAGTAGCGCGGTCATATAGTAGGTACATTTCGAATTAAAAAACCGGCCAAGTGCGAGTCGGACTCGCGCACGAAAGGTTCCGTACCATTATCTATAAAAAAGGCAAAAAAAACATGTTTGTTGTATGGGAGCCCCCCTTAAATATTTATTTTATACTGTTTTTAGTATTTGTTGTTAGAGCAGCCACAGAAATACATAATCTGTGAAAATTTCAACTGTCTAGCTATCACGGTTCACGAGATACAGCCCTGTGACAGACAGACGGACAGACAGACAGACAGACGGACAGCGAAGTCTTAGTAATAGGGTTCCGATTTTACCCTTTGGGTACGGAACCCTAAAAACCACCTATTTTTTCGTCGCTTAAAAATGCCTCGGCATAAGCACTTATACAAAGCTCTAGGTTAGTAAAAATTTGCAACAATCAATTGGGTGTAAGAGTATGTTGGTTGTAAAATCAAAAATGGTAAGAACATAAATAAGATTATTATAAATGTGAAAAGATTAAAATTCTCACAAACGAGACGACAGGTGGTCCCCTAGCAACCTGTTCTCTTCTCCAAATTACAGCAAAAACTCTCAATAACCCTTTAAAAAAATGTCAATGCTATGTTACGAAACGCGACTCGAGTGCTCAGAATTTTAAGCTAAACCGAGATAGAATACAAAGCTAACAAACAAACATATGGAAAAGTCTCGCCAGTTAGAATCTAACATGAAACTAATAAGATGTAGAAGGCTTCTGTATAACTAGGTACCTAAGTACCAACATACTAATGTGAGGACTCCTTTTTCCGCATTTGAACTCAAGGTCCTTTTTGCGTGATTGGTACATACCTACCATACATACATAGGTACCTTCAGCTCCGATATCAAAGGTTTCTAAATCGCGAGAACTCGATAAACGAATAGGTTTTGTATTTTCGTTCCGTGGGTGCACAAAAATGCGTATTCGTTCGCGTGTGCGTGTCGCGAAGGCAACAGGGGGAGCTCATTAAGGTAAAAAGCCGAGTGCAAACGACTAATAGCGAATTACACGAAGGGGAGCCATTGCCGGAATATTCCAAAAACGGCCAAATACTAATCTCAATCGCGAGCCAAAACTATTTTAAGAAATATTAAAACAAATGTTCGTAAGCTTTTGTAATCGCTTAAACTGCATACCTGGCGATTAAGCACGTGAACGCCTGCCTCAATTCTATGGAGTTTTTGGTAAAAATAACAACAAAAGTAGCTAAAACGACATGAAAATACTTTATTTACCAATTGATATGATCCCGCTGTTCCATACTTTTTTTGCATTAACCCAATACTATTCCTAACTTGACTAAAAAACTTTTAGCAAGTATGGCGTGGCAAATACGAAGTTCCGAGATTTATAAAAAATAGGTTGACACAACTTTCTGGCGGTTGCGAGATCTTCCGAGCTCCTTCTTTGCATTTCGCACTTCCTAACCCTACAAAAGAACCATTTTTAAATAACGTACGATGGTAGAGCTATACTAAACATTCAGGTATCTCTTGCTTTTTAAATGCTATCAACAGATTACCTACACAAAATAATAAGATCAGATTGTAACTAAGCCCTGGAGGCAGTCTTGCTAGTACATAATATTTATTTTACTTTAAAAAACTCTAGAACAACAACAAAGCAACACGGGCTCTACGCTTTTACATCAACAACCAACCAACCAAAACACCATCAGGATCATACAGAAATCTAATATTACGAAGCCAAGTAACTACAAGTCAAGTACCAGAATGCAACAATCAGGGTGCAGCCAGTGACTCCGGGGTAGAGAGGCGCGGGGGCGGAGGCCTATCAGCATTTCGGCGCGTCCGCGGCTCCCTTCCCGCGCCCCGCGCCGAATTCGCCCTGCCGATGATGCCGCGACGTTCCCCTCCATAGAACTAACCTTGAAAATAGTTTTTACCGGCCGAGGGTATTCACCCCGAACCCAAATTCCTAGCAACGGTCCACACTACTGGATTTTGGAGTCTTCGGAATCTGAATCTTTGATCATGAGGTGAGTAAGATGGAGGCTCTTTGGTAGAGTTAAAGTAGGGAGGCAAGTCGACTTGAGCGCAGTTAGGCCAACAGCTTTTATTTTTATTACCCTACTTTATGTTGAAGTAGGTACCTAAACTTATTCCAGAACGATGCTAAAACCAGCTAGCTAAGTCGTTTTTCGATTTTCCTTTAAAATTTGTCAATAACCTATTCTTGAGTCTCGCTGGCCCATCATATTCCGGAGTAGGTACAGGCTTATTAATGTTGTCCAATTATCTCTGTAGGAGCTTACAAAACTTTCTCAATAGGTACACGTTCAGCTCGTCTCCAGAATCACCCCGTGTGAGCCGCAGTGCGTTTACGCGGACCGCGGCAGGCAAAGGATATTTGACTATGTAGTTTTTTAGACGGTCGTAAGCTGCTTCAAGTCGGGATTTGTTTGTGAATCGTAGGTAGACGTCTAAGGAATTTTGATGCAATAAAAATAACCAATCATATAGCGATGACTATTTTTATTTCATTAGATTGAAGTTGATATGGGTAGATGTGCCAAACACTTGCATAGATGACTCTACTGAGATATTGTAAAGGAATAAACCTACTTATACCTATTTTTGTGTATCAAAAAAGTGTTTATGAAATGACGTGAGCATTTTACAAACATTCTTGAATGGCGAAATCCTTAGTTTATCGATATTGATTTTCAGTAGTTTCATTTTGATTAAAAACTGGAACACCAATAATTTCCAGCTATAAGTACTCATTTATATAAATATTTCAACTGGATACGCCATCGCGGCACTACGAATCGAATCAAAATTAAATTCGACTAAAATGAACAAAAAAGCCTTCTCCCGTAGCGAATAAAAAGAAAAACGACTTTTATTTACCTGCAAGCTCTGAGGAGGGAACAAAAAGTCAAGTTACATGCTATGCCTTGGCACATAGGCAAGGGTAGAGCAAAAAAGGGAAAAGAGTGCTGCGCTCGCCGCCTACGCGAACCCACTCCGCCTTCGAGACGGACCCTGCAGCGATAATAACGTTATGCATATCGAAATAAATTCTAATAATAAAGGGATAGAGTAGTTTTACACAATCTAACCCAGAGTTTATGAACCTTCGTGACTGACAGATCAGAAAGAGATCGGATCTTCCTTTGGTATCTGCGATGCGAATTGCCAGTTTAATTTTATGTACCTAATGTTGCTATGTTATTTTGGCAGAAGTTTATAGGTACTTTAAGATACTGACTTTCGCAATTTTAAAGCAAGTATATGTACTACCTCTAAGTATATACATTCATTATATACCTACTCTGATGATGAAATTTTTAGACCGCTAAAAAAGCCATCATCATGGAGTAGGCTTTCTTTAGTTTAGAGCTTTTATTAGACGTTGACACAGAAATATTACATACCTTTTTTTTAACTTTGTCTTTAATTTTGAGTTTTTTTAACAAGTCTCTCATCTCGGCTATCACAGAGGAATCTCAATCAGATCGCTCTCTTGATAAATTGACTCATTCAGAATATGGTCAGTTGAATGGAACGTACTTTAGGTGCCTACTGTCTGTTCAATTGATGAATGAATGTGTTAGACTGCAATGTAGTGACTAGAGAGTGAAATACCGGGAGATAAAGGGTCATAGGTTTAATCAAAACATTGATCTGAGAGTAACCCTCGTATTCAAGAACGACACTATGAGAACACGCACCCACAGTGGACGAAATCTTTTTTCATAAAAATCAGTTTATGTGTTGTGCGACACTGCATAGTGTGACACATTGCACATTGTCGTGTGCCTCTAGCCAAAGTTGAGCTCTAAAGGCACACGGTAGTGTGCGCCATAGTGCCGCTCAACACATAAAGTGATGTTTATGAAAAAAGATTTCGTCCACTGTGGGTGCGTGTTCTCATAGTGTCGTTCTTGAATACGAGGGTTAGTCTGTCTTAGGTAGTAAAGATAGGTACCTAACATGTGCTGTTCAGTCGTAAAGATCTAAAAGGGTTTTTGAGAGGAAGGGATTTGGCACAAAGTTTTCGAAATTATGCGTATTGCAGGTTTTTTTGTTTAAATCACTAAGGTATTGTTTTTTCTATCTATAAGTACCTTACGTACAACACCTTTCATAGGTTAACATATGAGATTTTATTTACACATTCATCGGCAAAACTGAATAGTTTCATCTTATCAGTAAGTATTTAAGATATAGGTACAGGGTGTTTTAAAACTGTAACTGGATGTTCATTAACTTGATAATATCATGAATAGGTATCACTGAAAAAAGATTTTTTTTATTATGTCGTCATAAGTTTAACATCATTCTGAGTGATGCAATTTTGATTGCACTAGGGTCATTGGTTATCCGTTTGCAGAAGTAGTCTAAAGAATTAGGCTAGAATTAGGCATACCTAAACCTAAGTAGGTACCTATATACCAATAGTGAATGCTGCCTTTGATAACCACTAGATGTATTGGTGAGTTGTAATCTATCCCTACAAGGATGAAAATATAGGGGCAATGCTACTAGCAATGGCATTGTTTTTTTTTTGTAAAATGTTTGCATTGAAATCCTCACTTGTTTTCAATGCACGTGCATGTTTTAATAAAGCTTCTTTCACTTCCTTGCGCATGTAACTCAAAACGTTTAGTAGGGATCAGCAAAATGGGTTAAATAAGCCTCTGGTTCATGCTCGTGTCAATTCTCTAATGTGATTTTACAATCGATTCACAATTTTTATTACTTACATCAATGTCTAAGTTTAGAAGTGTTGTCAACGCTCGAATCTAACCACAAATATTTTCATATACCTATAAAAACCGGCCAAATGCGAGTCGGACTCGCGCTCGAAGGGTTCTGTACCATTATCTATAAAAAAAGGCAAAAAAATCACGTTTGTTGTATGGGAGCCCCAGTTAAGTAAATATTATTTTATTTTGTTTTTAGTATTTGTTATTGTAGCGGCAACAGAAATACATTACCTGTGAAAATTTATACTGTCTAGCTATCACTTTTAATGAGATATATACAGGCTTGTGACAGACAGACAGACGGACGAAGTCTTAGTAATAGGGTCCCGTTTTTACCATTTGAGTACGGAACCCTAAAGACATCTGCTAACATGCCGTTGGTAGAAAAGTATCTGGTAGTAAGAGAAAATCAACACAGTGAAACCGATTCTTCAAAAGTTCATTGAGGTAGGTTACTGACTCTATTTATCTCCAATAAGTAATTTTCCAATGAAAATCTCATTTACGACTGGGTACTCGCATCCTGTCAAAACTGGTCATTACCATCATACGTCCAAACAAATCGATAGTCATGAGTCGTCAATTAGTGACTACCCCAAATACAATGCACATTTTGTTAGCCACTGATTGTGGGCAGCTGCCCGTGGCAAAAACTGCTTTCTAAATTACTGCTTTTCGCCGCGTAGGTAGGTACCTATTCTTGTACACCCACCCGCCATAAGATCTTAATCATATCTAACAGAAGCAGTGTTTCCATCTAAAATAGATTTTTGGTAGATTTTTTTAGGTTTGTAACTTGAAATGCTCTAACAAAACGTGATAAAATCATAGTTTTTGTGAAACATGCAAGTTATTAGGGATTATGATGAGGGAAAACTATTAGACTTAACATCTTTCTCAAACACTTTAAAACATCTTTGACTCTGGTGAAACCTAACAAAAAAAACTGGCCAAGTGCGAGTCGGACTCGCGCACGAAGGGTTCCGTTCCGTATTATCAAAAGGGCAAACAAAATCACAATTGTTGTATGGGAGCCACCCTTATGTATTTATTTTATTGTTTTTAGTATTTGCTGTTATAGCAGCAACAGAAATACATATTCAGTGAAAATTTCAACTGTCTAGCTATTACGGTTCATGAGATACAGCCCTGTGACAGACAGACGGACGGACGGACAGACAGACAGACGGACAGCGAAGTCTTAGTAATAGGGTCCCGTTTTTACCCTTTGGGTACAGAACCCTAAAAAGCTAAATTTATCAAAACCCCTTTAATCAGCACAAAGCACTACAACAGTTGGTAACACTGCACTGACCTGAAGACCACGTTTCCGCATAAAATATATGTTAGCATAGTATTCACCGTTGAAAACGAACTGTTTTTATGGGATTCGCACTGTTGACCTATTTTACTATGCGTAGATGGTAATCTACGTTTCTTTTCAAGATTATATTAAGTTCGTGCCGTTGGTACTTAAAAGGGGACCAAGGGGAAGCCTGCTTATGCGGAAATTAATAAAATAATGAGATATCTTCTAAACATTATATGACGTCATAGCTCATACATTGACTATCATTTCACTTTATTAGTAACTCGTAGTTAGCATGTTCTACGAGTTCACATTCTAGATACCTACCTACCAACTTAAGACTGATAAAGCACATTATCAACTATGCTATTGAACTTCACTGTTTTTCAATAGTTTTGTTCGTTACTTCGACTTACATAAGTACCTACGTATCTTGAACTTTGAAAGAACCGCCAAGTCAAGTCATAATGTTAGATAAAAGCTGCGCGCCTTGTTGCAGCCAAGTTCGAGATAAGGAACTGTTTACACTGCTTGAGTCAATGTCCTCCTCCTGCGCGAACAAGGAAAACCTTGGAGTAGCACGTACTTCTTCCGCTTATAAAGGCCAGCTCACTCATAAAGCAGGTTGCCGGCAACTGCCTACCAAAGTTAGTACTATCTACTTCAAAGTCGGTGTCATAAATTGACTGGCCTCAGCTCAGTTGCTAGTAGCTCTAGCTTCTGCGCTGTAGGTTGTGAGTTCGATCCCTACCCAGGATAACTATTTGTGTGATGAACGTAGATGTTTTTTCAGTGTCTGGGTGTGCTAAAGTATCTTGTAAATGTAATTACAAAAAAATATATATAAGTATTCTATAAGTTATCTAGTTCAAATAGTATAAGCATTGCTTAGTTTGAGTCTAGAGAGTTCACCAATAAATAAATAATAATTACGTTTAAAAAAACTAAAAACAATACAGACTTCATGTTCAAGACATGACTTTAAGTCCAATACAAAATGTAATCCCCTCATTTTTCACCCTTAGAGTATTTAAACGGGAAGTTTATCCTGCCAACCAAATTTATTTACGGAATATTCCAAATCGGTTAATAAATGACAGAGTAATGAAGTAACAAACATAAAAAATACAACCACCTTTTATTAAGTCGGTTAAAAAGTTCAGGTTCATACGAGTAGGTATATTTATCGAATAAGTTTAGGTACAGATACTAGGTACATTCATAAATCGGAGCTATTTAATGCTTTCGTCAGTGAAGAAAATATTAAAATTAAAAAGTGTCAATTCGGACAAAGTGTCCGAATTTATTGTGTCCGAATCGTCAGCAACCCATTTTCTCGAAGCCTCTGTGACCTTCTTCATGAATAACACAAGCTTTGACTAATATGCGTGATCTAGCTCAAATTGCTGTCACATTATTTACGTCCTAATAAACACTGCGCCGTAGTCGCAGCCTGGTTTTTGCGTAAATTCAACCGAATAGGAATACATAAGTAGGAACGAATATTCAGACCTTCAGAGGTTGTTGATCTCGCTAATTGTAAATAATCACTATTGTTCTCAAAGCCCTTTGCGTAGTGCGCGTAATACAAATGCAGATGACCTTTACGCTAATTGCATTAGCATTTATTTTTATTCATATAAATAACAGCAATAAATAAAAACATATTCCTCACTATTACCGTATTTAAATAACTACGAAGTAAGATTATTATGCATGCAACCTTATTGACTTGACGATCGCATTTAAAAATAATTATACGAGTAGGTAACACTATTTTGCAGTTAGCAAAACAACTGACCAGTAAATAGATGTTTATTTCAGTAATCTTTTGACATTCCTAATATTATCATATTCAATCCCTAGTCAATCTCATAAAGCCTAGAATGATCACGAAGCGTAGGCTCTACGAAAACGCCTACAGTGCTACGAAACTTAGATATCGAATAACATGGTAGCGAAACAAGGCTACTAAAATAGATAAGTTTTAAATTTTTTATAAGTACTTACCTAGTTACTACAGAAATATTCGTTCTATTTATTTTCTGGTAAAGAAAGTGTCCTTAAGCGCGGGTTCTACGAAAACACTCTACGCAGAGCGTAGAGCGTAGGTGCTACGAAACTTAGGCATTATGTGGGTACTAAAGTTGTAACATTTTCTTTATCTACAAATTTATATGTATTTTTGAATAGGCTACTCCACCATAGACGTATCTCTCTGTTCCTTCGCGCCCCTAGCGGCTGCCTCGTAAATAAATTGAGCCTGCATTAGTGGCAATTGTTCGCTATTGCCGCTGTCGCTTGCAACTTACCTACCTACCAGTTAATACTAGTCGATATACGTCACATAAATTATAGAACTAGATAGAGCTAAGTAAAGTATTACCTACCTACATTCAATACTTTCTTTATTGCGCAAAATACAAAACCAATTTAAATACACAATATTCGATCTCTACCTAGGTTAGATCATAATATAGTACCATACTACTTGTTAATTCCAAATTAAAAATTCTTCATAACAAAGAAAGATGTGCCATTTGACTTCTTGGGTGCATCCCAACAAGAATCCCATTTTGTGCCCTCCCCACTGCGCTCACCGAACTTGGAAACTAATTGCAAAAAAAATGGAATCAAAAGAAATCGCAGATACGCGAGCCATTAACTTTTTCAACCATTTTTTGTAAATAACGGGACTCTCCGAAATAATTGCGTGTAATCTTTTGTTATTTCTTTTGTTTTTTGGCAGGAAAAAAGTTCGATTCCCACACTTTTTAACTTCTGCCCCTAAAACTGTAGTCTTATCATTACCTACATTATTTTGTTATGGCTAGATAATATGTTTTCGCCCATATTAGAGATCCTTGTAAAGGGACTCATTTGAGGTAGAACTACCATTAAGTACCTACTCATTTCTGTCATCAAGCAGCATTGTTGTAGTTAATCTGGTTTCAAATCAATGTACCCTTCTTAAATAGATAGATACCTACTACTACCTACCTACTAAGTAATATAAATATTAAATCTTCTATCGCATTTTGTTTGAATAAAATCCACTTCAAAAATAACAAAATTCCTGGATAGTATTTTTTCTGCCAGTTAAATTTCAAACGTCGTGTTTTTATAAGGCGAATAAAGTTTATAGGAAAGTGGGATAAAGTAAAGGTTTTTAGACAAAAAATGCCATATTGTGAAAGGTCGCCCTTACGCTTGACAAAAACCGTGGAGTTACGTATCGTAAACCCCTCTCATTTGTATTTTTTACGTTTTGATAGAGGTGCGCGAGCAGGTAGATGAGACTTGCAAACTACTTTTGAGAAATCGTTTGATAATTTACATGTTTTTTTTTTGCTCTAGTTTTATTTTACTAGCCAGATTGGCGTAAATTACCGCGTAGGTAGGTACCTCACTCGGTATCTATAAGATTGGTACCTACCGGCATTAGGTAGTTAGATACCGGCTCTTGACGAGTCCTGCAACTTATGAGGGTTTATGTTGCTGATATTGGGGGGCTTTAGAGACCACGTTACTAAATAAAACCCGTGTGATTAGACGGAACTAAAAAGTGTAATAGGTGTCTAGGTAGGTATCTACTACCTATTACTTACTAAATTAATTTAAACCCGAGATAATTTTATTAAGGTAGGTAGGTAATTAGTCCCTATCCCTTATAGTCTAATATTAGGTATCCCTAAAAATCTTATCAGATCTAAGGCCTCCTTAGTGGCATAACGACTTTTTTAAAGCCGGGACCGACATCTTTTCCCGCTCTCCGAAACACGAAACGCTTAGCATAAAGAAAGAGTCTTTGTAATAATGCATGCCGGGCACAGCTTTCCTATAAAAATATTAAAAATATTTAGATTCTGCTGCACCCTTCTTCTGCAAAGCAAGGCAGAGACAAGAGACGGAGCGAGCCGCCTATGGCACCGCCTGAGGTGGTGCACAAAGAGCATATAAGAGTGGTGGTGCGTATTTACTCGACCAGGTTTGTAAACCTGGTTTAGGCATAAAAAAATACGTACCAGGTATGACGTCACAGTTTAAGCGCGTATTTTGTACTTGAAAGTATTTTTGTACTTGAAAGTATTTCTGTACTTTAAAGTATTGTACGTACTTGATAGTGTTTATTCCTGGGGGGGGAGTTGGTTGGGCTGAAACCAAATACTTTACTTTACTAAAGTATTTAAAACCTGGTTTATCAACCTGGTATTTGATGGAGGTGGTATTAATTAGACCTGGTACGTCAAAACACAAGTACGACCCACCTCTGTTATGTGCACAACACCAACAGCGCACCAGTCCAGTCCACGGCGAACACACGTAACTTATTCTACTCTTCACTTCACCATATTTTTTGCCAAAGTCATTAACAGCGACATCTATACCAGATGACTACAAACAAGCTTTGTAAAAGACAGTGACAGTGACATCTAAAAAACATCAAAATAAAATATTTAATTTCGTTCGATCGAATTCCGGCGACGTGACGGCGAAGTTTATTTACTTACTATTTAGATTCTAGACAACTTGCGTTCAGCAGCCGGCTTATGAGAAAGCGCTCTAAATATAATACAGGATAGAATAATACTACCCGAAACTTCGTTGAGAACTTATCCACGCTCCCCACAAGCTCGCTAAAACTATGGTAAGTTTTGTTTGCACGAATAAAACAGATTGATGAACATTTCACTAAAAATAATTTATTCACAAATTAAAACAGAATTTTCCAGCTTTGAAAAATGACAGACTGCTACGCGCCGCTCTTGGCAAAGAGGTGGACAAAGTGCCAGTATGGGTGATGCGCCAGGCCGGCAGATATTTGCCAGAATTTCAGGCCGTGAGAGCGAAACACGATTTCTTCACTGTTTGTCGCACCCCTGAACTAGCTTGCGAAGTCACACTTCAACCATTGCGAAGATTTGAACATTTAGATGCCTCTATCATATTCAGTGATATTCTAGTCATACCGCAAGCGCTAGGAATGACGGTAGAAATGCATCCGGGGGTGGTAAGTAGTCATTTGTATGATAAATAATAAACATTTACTGATTTAGGAAAGTTGTGCTTTATTTAAAAAACAAATTAAATTTGTATAAGCCTCACTTTATGACATAAACATACATTGAGTACATAGTTCATGTCATATAATTGACCAATAAATAAATTTAATATAAATTATGCTTATAAAATCGAATTAAGTTGTGTTAAATTAAACCTATATTTATCATATTTTATACTAATTTGTATGTATGTACCTTAAAATTAATAAGTATGCAACACTAACAATCCACAGGGCCCTGTGTTTCCGAACCCTATGCAAGATCCTTCTGAAATAGACAAACTTCAAGTTGACGGTGCTGTCTCAAGGTTGTCATATGTTGGTGATGCCATTACTCTAACTCGGCATAAGATTGAAGGCAAAGTCCCACTAATAGGATTCACTGGTGCACCTGTAAGTAAAATATTTAAACTTTAATGTTGACATGGACTTGTTATTGCAGTAGTGAATTTGTCAATATGCATCTATTTTTACCAATTAAATTCAAACTGATCACAATGTTTTAGATGCAAATTTTTTTTGTAAAAGGTTCTTTAAATAATCAACAAATTATGTAAAATAAAATAAACTTGTGTATGTACTTAGCTAAAATAAGATTCCTGTTGTAATCAACTGTTATATCAGTTCTAGAGCAATGTTTGTGTTTTTAAAAATTGAGGAGTCTAGACAGATACAGCTTGGCTAAGTCTTGTATTTTTTTCTAGTTCACTTTAATGGGATACATGATCGAAGGAGGAGGCAGCAAGACCATGTCCAAAACTAAAGATTGGCTTGAGAGGCACCCTAAAGATGTTCACAGGCTCTTAAAGTTGCTGACTGGTGTCATCATTGACTATCTAGTTATGCAGGTAAATGCAGGTGACAGCTGCATGCCTAGCTTGTTGACCTGAAAAATTGATTTGTCTAATATTATAGAACAGAATCTAATATTATAGACAAGAATTGAATTTGGTTGAAGAATATAGATGTGAAATTTTGGTGGAGGCAGGTTTAGAAATTACTATTGGAGTTCATTCTTGCGATTACAATGCTTAAAAATAAGATCGCTTTTAACACAAAAATATATGTTTCTGTCTAAACTTTTATAAAAGTAACTTTTCTCGGGTCATCAAGCTAGCCGTGCTGGAGTGCGAGAATACGTGTTTGTCTACGAAATTGCAGTGAAAACTAATATCTTCATTTGATAAAAAAAAAGAAGTAGGTTTGCTATGTCCTTTTAATTTCAGGTTCAAAGTGGCGCTCAACTGCTGCAAGTTTTTGAGTCAAGTGCTGATCATTTGACAAAAGAACAATTCCTCGAGATTTGTATACCATATCTTAGGGATATCAGAAGTGGAGTAAAGGCAAAACTGGCAGATAAATCATTAGAACAAGTTCCTATGGTAAGTTTATGACACACCTATATTCAGAGATATGCCAGCATGACTAGATACAAATAATTGGCCTTAAGCATACATGCACTTCGCATGTATTTATTGTTTTTAGTTTTATTCTTGTGTAGCTTTAACTTTTCTGAAACTTATAAAATAAAATGAAATAAATTCATGTTTCGATTGGCAAAACGCCAAATTGTTTTCATTAATATGACTTGGCTGGTACAATTATATTGGTAAAGCTTCCATAATTTTATTGGAATATTCCGATAAAATAAGTTTTTTTATGTTTTTATTATACAGACAGTTTTTGCAAAAGGAGGTGGTCATTCCTTAGATGCTCAAGCGCATTTAGGGTATGAAACTATTGGATTGGACTGGACTGTAGATCCCTTGGAAGCTAGGAAGATAGTTGGAGATAACATCACATTGCAAGGCAATCTGGATCCACAAGACTTGTATAAAACACCAGTAAGTATGGTTTTGTTTTGGGCTTAAATTAGATGTTACTTTATAATAAACTAGCTGACCCGTGCCCGCTTCGCTGTGCGTAAGACATTTCTAACACCATCGTTGACTTTTTTGTAGACGTTTTTAAGGTGTACAATACTGTAGTACATTATTTTGATATATCTCGTGGGGTTCAGCCATCGACTACACAGCCCAAAAAGACACCGCATGCAAGGCGAACATTGACATCCAAAAGGTCAGTCTTATACGGCCGATAAAAAATACCGCGCGTCAAACCTGCAATAGTACCGACCACTTCCTTGACCCGTGCACATCTCGTCTGTTTATGCTAAAAAACCATTACCACAAGCTCAAGTTAGACTGGTTATTTTCCTTGTCGAAAGTCAATAGTGTTGTATCACTACTCAATAATTGATGATCGATAAACCTACATAGTAGTAACAACAACAGTTGGACCTAACTAGTAAAACTACTTATTGCCAACTAGCTTCCGTCCGCGGCTTCGCTCGCGTTGTACCTACATGGATATGAAGTAACCTATTTGCTATTCGCATTTATCATATTATCGCTTTAGAATTAGTTCGCGTTCGCGTTCCCGTTCCCGTTCCCGATCCCGTTCCCGTTTCCGTACTATCAAACCTAATAAAGCTCAAATGGACTCTACGTTTTTTTAAATTTTGTATGGGAAAAAGAAAAGGGCTGTATTTAGGTTTTCCCGGCAATTATTCGTTTTTTTTTTCACCTTTTAAACCTTCATTACCTACAATGAAGGTTTAAAAGGTGAAAAAAAAATCGAACCTCCACGAATATTTAAAGACCAAGATAAAATAAATCCGTTCAGCCGTTCTCGAGTTTTAGCGAGACTAACGAACAGCAATTGATATTTATACATTCACCATTTTAAACACGTGTTTAAAATGGTGAAGGAAAACATCGCATCGTGAGGAAACCAGTACCTAGTAAGTATTTTTATAAGCGGCGATGGGCTTGCAACCTGTCACGTATGGACTGCTAACTACTGCAAAATGTGGGTATGTGCCAAATATAATATTTGGACGTGCCTCTGACTGCTATCGACAACTCATGTCAACACTTCCCATCCCTAGTGAATCACGTCATTTTGAAATTAGAATGCTTTTTCCGGCTCCCCCCGTACCTCATACCTCACTGACTTGACAGAGTTGTTTGTTTGAAGAAATGAAGCCATTAGGCGTCTATTAGGCTATGTAGTCGATGGGTTCAGCCAGCATTTGCAATGTAAGCGCAAAAAAATGTGTTTATTTACGACATCACATTAGAAACCTCTAAAATTATCAGTGTTTCTCTACTATATTATGCATGTATTATACATATAAACCTTCCTCTTGAATCACTCTATTTATAAAAAAAAACGCATCAAAATCCGTTGTGTAGTTTTAAAGATATAAGCAAACATACATACATACATACATACGCGGGAAGCGGAAAGCGACTTTGCTTTATACTATGTAGTGATAAACCAAAAGCCACTAGCATAGTCCTGACCCCACACTAGGATTTCGTATTGGGGTATCAGAAACTACGAGTAACATTTACCTACATTTAACACCGGATAATATATTTAACCCGCACCTCTTGCGTCTCAGCCCGGCACGCACCGCAAGAGTCGTCATAGTCGTAGTCATAGTCGTCATAGAGTAGGTTTATTTTGATCATACGCGAAGACGGCTTATAATCGTTTGTCGTGAATCTTAAGTGAGAAGCTTATCATAGCACAAAGGGTGAACAAGTGAACATAGCATCTAGCTAATAAGTTTTATTAGAAACAAGTGCAACATTTTCATTAAAATCTCGGTTTTTTTTTCACACAGGAGGAACTAAAGAAACTAACCATCGACATGGTGCAGAAGTTCGGCAAGTCTAGATACATAGCCAACTTAGGACACGGGATCACACCACTGACTCCCATCGAGAGTATGACTGTCTTCACAGAGTCTGTGCATGAGGCTGTTTAGTGTATATTTCAAGGACAAATACAGGATCAGAATAACCACCAATTCAACCTATAGTGGTTAATTTGGTTAATTTTAAATATATGTTACAAATTCGGTGTGTTTATTTGGTTCATTTATTTTGTTTTATTACATTCGGTGAGCGATGTCAGCTTGTTGGTTCAGATGGTTTAAATGGTTAAGGGAACTCACGGTTGATAGGTGTAAGTTTGTCTCATTAGATAGATAGAAAATTCTTTATTGCACAAATAATAGCATTTCCTTCCAGCTAACCTTTCATTCATTCTCATTTGTATTGCTCAATAGTGAAAATGTGTGCATGTCAAAACTGTTTTACATTATACAGGAAGATTTACATACGCCGAAAGGACAACACTTACACAATTCACAATGACATGTATAGATTGTTGGGTTGAATTTTTTATGTGGAATTTGGTGGTTGTTCCGATTGTGTATTTTGTTTTTAAGCATTTAATAAAATCAATCTGTTTCTTGCTGATGGGTAAATAAAGTTTGTTATTGGGATATGAGACTGTTATTACATACAAAAAACTACAATGACTAGTAATAAAATTATAATCAAATTAATAGTTACATGGAGTAAGATGCTTTAGAGTTTTGGCCCGTAGCGGGAATATCTTCTTCGTGGCTGCCAACTGACTTCTTTACATACTGAAAAAGAAGATGTACTTAATACTTAGTAATTTATTAGTCGAAACTTTAAAAAAATATTGATATCGTTTTTTGACTAATCCCAGATTATCTCCTTTATTAATTAATAGGTTCTGTTATTTAACAAACTTAAAAGACACAAGCAATTTAAATTGCTCCATCCATTACATAATAAGAATAAAATTACAAAACTCAAGAAACCTTAATTGCCAATTATTTCGTTAACTTAACAACTTAACAATTATGTCGTTAAATATTCATTTAGGATTTCGAGATAGGTATAGCAACATGTACAAAATGCAGAATGTGGGTATTGTACCAAACATAATGTTTGTGCGTAAACGTGCCTCTGACTACACCCTTTAGACATCTTCAGAAATCTGGGAGTATGTCTACCCTAACATACTTGGGGATTACAGTCGTGATCCTGTTTTGTTTTAATGTAAAGCAACAAACCTGAGGGTTGACTTGTATTTGCTCGTCCATTTCCTGAATATACTGGTGTAGTTTGGTGCACGCCGCCATTTGCTGCTCGAGCACACAAAGCGTTTCGGGCGATGCATACTTCTCAGGGCTGTCCAGGAACACAACCATACCATCTTTCTGATTGATCATTGCGTAGATTTCGCCCTCTTCTATCTGTGAAATAATTCCATTTTCTATTTTAAATACACTGTCGAAAAGAGAAACATGTGCCAACAATATATTTTAAACATTATTCCAAATATTTTTTGGTGATTTTGCGTTATAAATTTGAAGATAAAACTACTAATAATCCGATAGCTATGAAATTGAAGATATTGTCAACTTAACAATAAAAAAGAATAATCATAATTGGATTATACAGTAAAAAGTAATGCATTATAGTTATTGTTATACATAAAAATAAAAATGATAATATTTTAAAGTTCAGTCATATTGGCGTGATTGAATCACAGACAACACACATTTATAATATTAGTAGAGTTATTGATTGATTGATGATCAGCTCACCATACTGAGGATATAAGATTCCGCCTGAGCGGGTCCATTCAGGCTCACACGCGACGCGACATCAGTAAGTGAAAGCGTCAAGAATGTTTTGGTCAGCCTTTGGATGCTCTTCTTGTACATTGAGCTGAGAACCTGAAAGGAGAATGATATTATCCGCTTCATGGATTTATTTATAAACACTTTAAAACACTTGGATTGATGGCATTAATTATAGTGATAATTAATAAATTAAGCTTTGGTAGATGATGTTTGATTATGTGTACATTAACACATGCTTAGAATAGACATGTTGGCCATGTTTTAACTGTGGATAAGGCTGGCTGAGCAAAAAAAAAATAGAATCAAAGATAAAATAAGGTAGGAGATAGTAGATACCCTATGGTGGCCTATATGAACAGAATGTATTATTTATTTATACCTGATTAACTAATCCCATGTTTTTGTCCCTAATGAATGTCTCCCGATGCTTGATGGCTGAATGTGAGGTACTCAGATCGTGGTATGCCGCAGATAATGGCTTCAGAAACCGGCAGACAACTTGGGAGGTGTATTTGGGCATGGGTAGTATCTGTAAAATGAAATAATCTGGAGGAAAAAGTTGGAACTTGAAAATTACAATCAGACTCGCGTCATCATTCAGCTAAGCATGCGCTAGAAATTGAAACGATTTTTGGGAGAATTTTTCCCTGCAATGGGCAACAACCTGCTTTTATATAAAACTAGTTTTTACCAGCGACTTAAGCTATATGAAATTTCATCAAAATCGGTCCAGCCGTTTGGCTGTGATAACGTCACAGACAAACAGACGAGAGTTTGTTGCCTGATTCTTCTAGGCTTGGTCGCGTGGAATCGGCGTAGCTTCACCTAGTTCCTAAGACGTTTCAAAGTGATCCTTGTGATTTTATTGAAATAAATGATTTTTGAATTTGAATTTATATTTGAGTTACATTCGAATTTATAATATTAGTATAGATAAGCTTGAACAATATCAACAATCATCGACTCTCAGCCCTATATTACCGACTTCAGGGTATGAGTTTCTTTATTTTATACCAGCCTCTAGCCTACAGTAGCAGAAAATAGGCATTTCCTCTAAGACATGGCAACACCATGTCTTGCCACTACCCATTGAACATACACAGGTTATTAATATATAACTCAAGTATACCTGGATGGTTTAATTACCTTTCCATGCAAGATAAATGAAACTAAAATATATTTTTTGTAAGCCTCCAACATAATATGAGAGACAACCATAGCAGGCACTGTCACAACCACTTCAAAGAAATAAAGCGCTCTGTCATAGTTCTTCATTGCTGTGTAGATCATGCCTCCATAGTAATAGTATAGCAGGAAATGTTTAGAATCGTTGTTGCCACCAAGCTGAAACATTGAGGTCATTTTATTCTTAACACCAGATTCTTATTATTATATAAAATGTGTTGGCCGAGTGAGAGGTACTTTGACTTTAAATCCAAAGGTAGTGCATCAATTGATTTTACTGTTTGAGAAATTGATATGCTCATTAAAACATGTGCATGAAACAGTGAAGAAAAACAAACTTGTGACTGGATATTATTTTTGGATGTGCCAGGATCATGGTCACAATCCTATATAATTTTTCATATCAAATTATTTTAAGAGACTTGGCTGGTTGCAGCAAGTTTAATTTAACATACCTCTGAACTGATTCCAGTAACATCCGTGTCCAAAAACTCAATAGCCGGTTTCATGCATTTAGAGAGGAGGCAGAGTTGACACAAGTCAGCATGAATTGAGGTCAGCTGCGAGTCAAATAGTTGTATTTTTCTGATGGCCTTTTTGAGGCTTTCGATTCCCCTGATCGGCTGTTTAAGTTCCATCAAATGAGTGGTTAGCAGATGGCACAAATCTGCATCTGTGTGTGAGAAAAGGATAAATAAAAATTGGTGGACATTTCACAAGTGTCAGCTAGCCCCAAACTGAGCAAAATTTGTACTATGGAAACTAGATAACTGATAGAATAATTTTTTTTAAATACATCGGTACATATTATGCATTATAACACCCAGACACAGAACAAAAATCTATGTTCATCACACTAGTATTTGTCCTGTGTGGGAATCAAACCCACCACCTACAGTGCAGCAGGCAGAGCTACAACCAACTGAGCTGTGAGGATAGGTACCTCTTATTTTGAAATATATATTATTTTTCAACAAAATACATAGTCATGACAGTTTTGATTAAAAAACAAGGGGGTTAGCAGAACCACTATCTTATCGACAATGTATTGTCAAAATACCAAAACTGACACTATAAACTTACACATATCAGGTAAGAGCCTCACTTGTTCACCAATGCAGTTGTTTATGAAGTCTTGTATCTGCTGAATCATAGTTGATTTATCTGCATCTGCTGAACCCTGAAATCAAATCCATTTTCCAATGATGACTGATTATTACTACTAGGTGCTGGTAACAACTGATATGCTGATCACTATTTTGAACAGCCCTGTTAATCTTTATGCTAGATTTCATAACTCCACATCATCATCTAGCTCCAAACTAAGCAAAGCCAGGAACCAGATAACTGATAGAATGCTATATAATTTTTTTGTAAATACATACCTACACAATCAGTTGTTTGATAAACATTGATGTTTGTTCTGTTTTTATGTTTATCTGACATTAAATGTTTATCCTGGGTGGAAATTGACCTACATTTATAAAATAAAAAAGCAACTTACAGGTGGCAAAGAGAACTTAGCGACGAGAACAGCCAAAACTCCAAGTGAATGCTGTTGAACATCCAGAGTCTCCAAAACTGTGTTCAAGTGGGCACTGTTCCTTTGCAAAACCTCATCCGACTTGTGGATACATTCACATAGCTCTCGGAAGTTACCTGTGGATGATGATCGCTGTTTATAAGAAATATGAACACAAATAAAATACTCAAAAAGGAATAGGATTTATTTCGAACCTGATGCAGACATTGTTCGGACATTGTTTACAAACTGTTCTAAAGGCGACGCCATCTCTTAGTGATTTAATCTTGATGATTTTCTGCCTGAAATATCAATACACCTGAATAGATGGGGACTTTGATGACTATTTAAAAATAAATAAGTGAGATTTCTCGTATTTGTATTTAGCGAAAATGCAACGCACCGACAGACGTAGTGGATTGCTGGATTGTGCGTGCGGTGCGGAATATGCTCTTTGGAGGGAGCGAGACCGCTGACTGACATTGACTTTGACAGTGAGTGACATGACACCGAAATTCTGTATTCGTCAGTTCATCATCAAATTTTATGTACGAATAATAGTAGTCGTATTGAAACTGAATAAAAACAAAAAAGTGCTTTTCCGCATATCATTTTTAGGTTTTTGAACTAAAACGGAGGATGTAGCCTTTCTTTTACGTTATCTCTAAGATGAGAGTGTGAAGTGTGATGTGAAGAGACCTTGTCATGACATACACATGGACTTGGCAGAAAATAAAACATTATAATTTTACGTGGCTATCTGTCACTGTCAGTGTCAATCAACTAACCAAACTGTAGTAAAATTTAATTTCGCGAATAGAAGAAATCCAAAATAGAATAGCTCTATTTTTAGCTTCAAATATTTACATATAGCTTACCACCAGCATACCATCCTATCGAAGGGAAGGGAGCATGGCTATCTTGCATAGGGCTTTGTTTACGTGGTTCATATTTTTAGTATTCCTAATTCTGCTATGCCTCAGATTAGAATCCAGAACGCATTGGAACTGGTTCATTGTCTTCATCCCGATGTGGGTTTACGATAGTATACTGCTGATTTATGTGCTCTTCCATATGATTTCCCACTGCAGAAATGGAATCGAAAGGTTTAGAGGGACTATCAATAAAAATGTTTGGTACATTGCTGCGATTGGACTGAAAATGGCAGCCCAAATAATCATCTGCATCAAATTAGAATACACCAAAGTGGATCTACCGATATACGTGGTGATGACACCTATATGGATGCTTCTACCTGTTCTCTGTATAGAGGTTTTCATGCACCTCATAAAAAACTCAAGTGGGAGCAGCAGATATTAGTTATTCTTGTCACAAACTCGTAGGTAGGTGAACTATACTGAGCTCTTCAGTGCGCCGTGGACATGTGACCTGTGATAATTTTAAACTTGGCACGCATTCATTACCAATTTTACTAGCAGAATATTTGTACTTGTCAAATATACAGTATTTGTGTTGGAAGCTTTGCTGATGCAACAATTCCTTCATAGGCATTGGAAGTTATATTTTTTATCCTGTTATGGATAGTGCTCATTTGAAGAGTTTGGTGGTGAAGGAAGTGCCAGCTGGTACAAAAGCAGTTTTGAAATGTGATAGCAATGATTTTGACCATAACTTCATGTTCTGGCTGTTTGACACGAACCAAGTAATAGGCCCAGGAAATGAATATGATGAGAGAAAGTATAAATATGAGGTGCTATCAGGAAATCTTCACATTGATGTAAGTATTTTCTTGATAATTGTGTTTTCATACAATGTTTTCAAAACAGCATTCTATTTATTTAGAACTAGCTTTTTTTTATGAATATATACCTTCATACAAATTTGCTGTTGTTTATGCTATTCCTGGTCTCAATCTACATGTTTAATTCCCATTCTCATACAAATCAGTTTTGCTATTAGCCAGATATTTCGCTATATCCACTACAAGTTAATTAATGATGATAATGATGATCCAATATACATTTTTATTGTTACATCTATATAAAACAAACTTAGTATAAACTTGCATACCTTTGCATATATAGTTGTAGGATTGTTTGAAATTAAATAAACCGTTATTGTCTCCTACAATAAACTCTATTTTTCATTTTCCAGAATGTCTCCCCACAAGAGTCTGGTTTCTACAAATGTTTCTCAAAGAATCTGAATGGCATAGGATTGCAGATTGGTGAAATCGAAATGCTAGTCAAAGGATCACCTTTCACAGCTATGGATGCTGTCAAACTGGTGGCTATTGTAGTCTCGATCATTGTGATTGTAGGCTGTGCTGTACTATATTTCCGCTTAAGGAAGGAATGGAGGAGATATGATGGGAGAATAATTGTTCCAGGTAAGCTTAGGTTCCAAGTGAATATGAGGTATCATAATTTTTTTTGCATTCATATTGTGCAAGAAAGCAATTGTTCATTCCATATGATCAAAGTCGCACCTGCAGCTAGCCAGCAAATAATTATAAAAATTCAAACAAAATATAATAAAACTTTGTTTTTAGTGGACGATACTGAAGAGGATGATGCAGAAGCTGATGAGATCTATAATCCAACCACAACAACAATTAGCCCGCCTCAATCCAACCAACCTGTGGCTGGTCCCAGCAGGAATGTTTCATCAGACCACCTTTTTTACGGAATTGATAATCAGGGCTTAGATACAGATTTCAATTCTGTGTTTGAGAATATTCAGATCAAGACACCTGATAAGAACAGAAGTCTTATATAATAAGATTAATAAGGAAGCTTTATCGTGTAAATATTGTATTTAAATAAAAATAATTAGTGTTTTTGTAAATAGAAATGGTTCAAAAATTGTATGTTTTTAAATGTAAGTAAATCAAATCAGGTTTTAGTCAATCTTGAATGACTTTAATCATAGGTAAACAGTAACTAACTGATGTAGTTTTTTATAAGGATATCATAAAATAAATAGAAATCATAATGACTATTAATAATTTTATTCAAGGAATTATTTGTTTTATCCTTGTTCTTATTCAAATGTGATAACTTCCGAAAAGGCATTATGTTTATCAGGAGTGTCCAAGTCAGTTGTGACAAGAGACAGAGGAGTTGTGTCCAGCGTCTCTTCTTCTTCTTCGTCTCCATCTATTTCCATCTCAAAAACTCGCACTTTGCGCGCGTTTTTTGCCAAAACAATAGCTACTTTACGACCTCCCGACACAGCTATCCGATACCCATCCATTTTATCCAGTACTTTAAAAACTCCTGGTTCCAGTAGCGATGAGATATCCTTATTTGCTAATTTATCACAAAATAGATAGGACTTTGATTTTATGTTGAAGTCATTCGCATTTTCTATTAGAATCTTTAGTGGCACTTGGATGAATATTGTGCTATCTTCATCATAGGGATGTTTAGCAAGCACTGATAGATACTCTGCGGAGTAAAACTGTAGATCTAGTACAGCTATTTGCTCATCACCAGGTTCCTTATTGCTGTCCTGCACTAGATTTGAAGAAAAGTGATACTTCATAGCTGTAGCTGAACAAGAGTTTTCTTTCAACTCTACAGACATGAAGTAGATTCCATCCCTCCCATGTTCAGTATCCATGAATGCCATCATAAACCTCTTTTCATTGACTTCAAAAGTTTGGGAGATTCTCAGATTTTCTGCTATTTGACCACTCAATTGGTCTTCATAACACCTAATATTGTGCAAGACAGAGAAATATTTTCCTATATCTTTTTGTGAGACATCAAATACTTTGTCAACTGCATTTTTCAGATACTTTTGCTGTTGGACTAAGGAGTATTTTTTAAATTCAGTCATTGAGAATATTGTTTCGTTGTCTTTGAGTAAACAGGAGTTTTCTTTGAGAAACATATGCCAAGGATGGTCTTCATCATCAGGTAGTATTGATAGATCTTGATCTTGCAGGTACTGTCCTAGTCTTTCCAAATTGAATTTGACTGGTTTGTCTTGGTTGCTGTCATTTTCTTCTTGAACACTGTCAAAGTTGTACAGAAATTCTGCTATGTAGCTTAGCTCCTGTTGTGTTATCTTTACAATTTCACTAGGTGTTTGTTCTTCTAATAAGCGAACAATGACTACAAAGAGCCATCTGAAGAATGCTTTGTAGTTTCGCATAGATACATCTATGACTTGCTGCAGCTCTAAACTCTTATTCAAGAATGCACAACATGCTTTTATTGCAGCTGTAACACTACTTTCAGTTATGCCAAGAATCTGAAAAAGTAATACACATTAATCAGATATTTTATTATTAAACAGGATAGATAATGTAGCAACTTATTTTATCTAGTACTAATATTTTAAAGAGATAAGTAATGTTTATTTGTCAGTTTAGATGTATGAGGTAATCTCTGGAACTACTGATCTGATTCTGGAATTTCTAACATTAATAAGAAGCTATGCTACCACTGTTTGTAAGTAGTAAGTATATTTTTATTAGATAAAAAGTAGTTTTTGCAAGTCAAGCTGTATGACGCTGCTATATAGTGTCTTATGGGTAAGTACCTTGTATCTATCAGGTATCCTAGTCAGCCCTCTAAGTTCAGCCAAGTAGTATGTGAGATTTTGTCCAACAATATTCAATTGCTTCAAAACTAACTTCTGTATAGTGGAGTAACTGAGCTCAACAGAGTGGCCAAACTTCTTTAGGTCATTTGCAGTGAGTTTTTGAAGCAGAAACAGCTGCAGTTCATCTGATGGTGTGCCTGTAAAATACAGTTTTATCAATAAGAAACTCAATACTATTAATTACATTTCAAAAACTAAAAAGACAACCAACAAAAAAAGTCAAGTAACAATATTTTAGGTTTTATGAAGGAAATATTAGTCCCTGTTAAAAAAATATGTGTGGCCATATAAAGAATGCTACAAAAAAATATGTACATGACATATTGATAACCATCCTTTTTTCATTGATTAAAAATCAATGGAATGCAAGAATACCTAATGCAATTAAATAGACTGAGCTTATGTTGTACAAATTATGTATAGGTATAACTATAAATCTATATTAAAATAAAGCCAAAAGTTACCAAGCATGAGAAGCTCTAACATATCTGCAGAAACTCCCCCTTCAGGCACTGATGCTGCATAGAATGCCATTTTAGTGTCCATCTCCAACAAAATGTGTTCCCATGCCTCAGTGATAGATGTCATGGTTTGTTCAAGATATGATAGCATTTGGACAATCTGCACATGTTTGTTGGCTACTATGAACATTTCTTCAGCATAAGCAGACAACACACTAGTGTTGATAAGTGACAACAAAACATTATTTGAGTATCTATCTATATACAAAACTTGCATCACACTGAAATCATCAGATAAGTTTATATCGAGCACATTGTATTCCCCAAAATCATCTTTGGCAACTTGGGCTAAATGTATGGTTCCATATGGATATCTTCCAAAAATGTTCATGTAAATATAGCCGGTTCCATAGCCAACCAAAAGCATGTTTAGTTGATTAGGTTCTTGGATTTCTTTGAAGTCTTTGATGTCATCACCACTCCCCTGATTTTTGTATCCACTGGTATTGGGCAGTTTTTGAAGGAATATTGAAGCATCATCCTGAAATTACTTATTTAATTAGGTACGCCATTGGAACACACAACTGCAAAATACAGGCACATGCCAAATATCATGTTTAGACGTGCTTCTGATTAACCCCTTTAGACATCTTCAAGAATCTGAGCTCCTGGAGATCTGAGAGGATGTCTACTGTACTTGGGGATTTATATGTCATGATCCTATTTAATTAATTCATTTTTGTAATGTGGAGGGAAGAATGACATAATGATGAGTAGAGTGGTAGAAAACAAAAGATTATCAAAAATGGATCAAAGTTATGATCCTATTTTTATATAAATTATGCTTACATATAAATTGTATTCAGTGGCACTTTCTAAAGTGCTATTCCTCACTGCCCAAGTAATACATCTGACTCCAAAATGCTTTACAGCAAATTCATCTACTGTTTCTTGTTCCAAAACATATTTATCTAGAACATCCTTGTCTTCAATATCCACTATGTAGACAGAACCTGAACTGTATCCAACCGCTAAAGCCTGTAACAGAGAATAAATAAAATTGACTAGCTGGTAAGCTCTATCTATTATAATAACACTAGCTGACCCGTGCCCGCTTCGCTGTGCGTAAGACATTTCTAATACCATCATGGACTTTTTTGTAGACGTTTTTAAGGTGTACAATACTGTAGTACATTATTTTGATATATCTCGTGGGGTTCAGCCAGCATTTGCAATGTAAGCGCAAAAAATGTGTTTATTTACAACATCACATTAGAAACCTCTAAAATTATCAGTGTTTTTCACTACTATATTATGCATGTATTATACATATAAACCTTCCTCTTGAATCACTCTATTTATTAAAAAAAACCGCATCAAAATTCGTTGTGTAGTTTTAAAGATATAAGCAAACATACATACATACATACATACATACATACATATGCGGGAAGCGGAAAGCGACTGCTTTATACTATGTAGTGAAAAAGGAAAGATTTGAAACAAATAAACTCAAAACTATAGGACTGATTTCAATCATTCTTTCACCATTAGAATGCTACATTATCTCTGAGTAACATAGGCTATGTTCATTATTCATTGTTCTTACTAGAAGAAAATTAAGGATCTCTATTAAAACATCAACAATGTAAACCAAGGTGTAAACAAAATTGCCATAAAATCATTATTGAACACAGAACAAACCTTTCCATCTGGTCTCCACGCCATTGCTCGAACAGAGACATCTTCCTCTGGGGCCGCTATATTCAATACTTTTTGCCAATGCAATCTATGTATTTGAACTTCACCTGTGATTGAATTGGACAAAATATCGTGAGATGAACATGAGCTAAGGAAGTAAGACTTGAGAAAGTGTATACCACACCCGCTTACCTTTGAAATTGCTCAAAGCTAGCAAGTCCAGCCTGTTACTCCACACCATCAGCTCCACTTGATACGGAACATGCCGCTCTCCTACTTGCCGCATTCCGCAATGATACATTGTTTTGTTTCTCAAACAAGACGGAAAAGACAAAGGAAAGAAAGCCAACAAGGAAAATAAATAGATTATCTGACTTTGTTTTTCTATCTCAGATAAAAATCGGTTAATTATACCAAATTTACCAAAAAAAAGGCAGTCATATTATGCTCTTTGGTCAGCCAGTAAATAAACAATGGGGATACCAGAGCAAAAAAAAACTACCTTGATAAAAATTTAACCTAAATAAAATGTGCATTATGTATGTAAAAAATATTGTCATATTATTGGTAATGTGGTAGCTTTGTTTTATTACTTTTTGTGAATTATTACATATTATTTAATAAATACATTTTTTTCTAGGACTCTGGGCACATCACTTTGTCATTCATTTTTGTTTGCTTCGAAAGTGCAGCCTCCCCGTGCCGCCACCCAAAAAGCAGCCATAATAATATCACAGGAAATAATAGGACAAAAAGGACATTCTACTTATTCTTTTTGGCCAACGTTTAATTGTTTATTTTTGTTGATCAAAACAATAAAGTTTCTTACCACTTTGCTAGCTACTACATTCATTTATTTATTTTTTATTATTTTTATCCACAGTGGGACCCACCGCTCAATAAAAATCAGAGTTCAAACAACAAACAACAAAAAAGACAATTAATTTATGTTACGGTTTAATTGATGTTGGTAACATTGAAAAAACAAAAAAAAAACTAATCTAATTCAAAAAATTACTTGTTTTAGCCAGTCAAATCGAGACAAATAAAAACTTAATATACCTACTTTTTGGGAAGTTAAGTTATTTATATTCTATTTAGTAAGATAGACATTTACCTTATTTTATTTATTTTTTTGTCATGCGCGATTAGCAGAGCCAGCATAAAGAAAAATAAATAATTCGGATGCTTACATAATGTTGGATTGAAATTGATTAGGTATGTTTGTAGGCGTACGGCGCACGGTAGTGATTATTGTTATCAGTACAGTTAGTATTGACATTGACATTCGTTTGTTTACGTGCCACGTCTATTTAAGTGTTCAGCTTAATTACAAAAACATTAAAGTGAATATTTTGTAGATAAAATAATAATGGTGTCTGTACAAACAGAGCCGGTTCCAATTATGAAGGAACTCGTAGAATGTTTGTCACAACAGCTAAGTGAATTAGATTTGCTAAAGTCAATGTATCCAAATCGTGGTGAAATCACAATATTTGATAAAGATATTGTGGATAAAATCGAAAAAATTGTAACTGGGGACTCAGAATTTGTCCCAAACAATTTGGAATTTGTTATTAACTTGTCTATTGATAACTTAAAACTAGAAGTTTGTGTGAATTTACCGGTAACTTATCCTAATGAGGAACCTGATATATGCATTCGATGTAATCAGTTAAATCGGCAGCAAGAATCTAATCTAAATACAGAACTAGCATTATACATTCAAACCAATCACGTTGGAGAAGTCTGCCTTTATACGGCAATCACCTGGCTACAGGACAATATTAACACTATTGTCAAAATCCAAAATCTTGAAACAAACATGAACTTAGCACCTGTTGAAGCAGAGCGATTTACTCGACTTTGGATATACTCGCACCATATTTATAATAAAAAAAAACGAGAAGAAATAACAAAAAGATCTAAAGAATTGGAATTGACAGGATTCTGTTTACCTGGAAAACCTGGTGTTATTTGCATTGAAGGTGATGAGACTGCATGTAAAGAATGGTGGCAAGATATAAAATCGATGACTTGGAAAAAAATTATCATACGAAAAACAGAGACTTTTGAAACAAGTGATAATTCTATTTATAGACGATTTAAAAACTTTGAAGAGCTGTACTTTAAATCTTCAACAAACACGAAACATGCTAATATGAGTGAATTTTCCAAGTTCATGAGTGAACATGGCTTTAATGAAATTTTTTGTGAATTTTTTGGATTCAACGAGTGATATTTTGTACAAAATAATACCAACCTATAAATTGAATTTCATACCAATAATTAGTGTGTTTATCACTAGTACCTACTTACATAGTAAATAAATTAACTAGATTGATATTACTGATAAGTAACTATTATTATCTATTTTAATTAGCTATTATTATTGGTAGGTACCATTTTGATGATAATGAAGGTTATGTTAATGTTAGTCATGTTATCAATGATAAAAAACTGTTTTTATTTACATTTTATATTAATACCCAAATAAACAATTTTACAATATTTTCGTAATTTTCTATTTTAGAACTTTTCTCTCTTCACTTTATTTTCTCAATTTCTAAGGCTAAAGTTTAGCCAAGGTTAGTACCTAGGTAGGTACCTATTTGAATTCACCAATTAAGTTATATATAATTAACAACAAAGATTCACGTTCAAGAGTGAAAGCTTGTTTTTTGAGTCTCTCGCACATGACATGATTTTAAATTTAAGTAAACTAAATGAAAATTCATCATCAAATCATCAAAAATAATTCACATTCACATGTATTATTGATTATATAAGAACTTAGTACCTATTACGAAATCTTTTATATATTTTCTACATGTTGTGCTGACCCCACATAAAGTGGGATAAAGGCAAAAAGATGATGATGATGACTACAAAATCTTTTCACCAAACTGAGCAGTGTGTGCAGTGTTCATTGCATCCATTATGTTATCAAAATGAATGTGATTCCTATTTAGGGTAACTTGTTATGACAGCTGGAAACCCTGGTATTGATAGTTGGTTGCCGAGACTCATACCCCGTTTACACTCGCGCCTCATACCTCGCCTCGTGTCTCGTCGCTGAACGCGATTGTAAACACCGCGCTCGCGTCTGCCGCGAGGTCCTTTGACTCGTGCCCAAAAACCACTCCGGACTCGAGCGCCGCGAGTGGCGAGACGAGGCGCGAGGCGTGCCGCTAGCCTCTGTTCACACTCAGGGCTCGTGGCTCGTCTCGCGCCTCGTCTCGCCACTCGTACGCGAGTGTAAACGGGGTATCACGGTTTTGGTGATTTGACGTTGACTGACTGACTGTCATTTGACTTTTGACTGACTGACGTGACGTGTGTTTGTCGATTTACGTCGGTCTCGGTCGATCTGCTCGGCGTAAATAAAATTATTTTAAAATGCATTGGTTGTTTTTTTGAAGAATTATCTATTACCTTTACTTTAACTACTCGTAAGACTTATCGAATATATAGGACATGATTTATCACGTAATATGGGTTATTACTGCCATAAAACTGATGTTCATACCGGTGTAGTAAGTTTCTTTACAAACATTTTGTAATTTGCTTTTCTCATAGGTAATAACTACTAAATAAAACTCTTGTCTAGTCACTCCACAGATTTCGAGGTACACCGGAACTGGTTGGCAATAACGCATAATCTTACTATTGACAAATGGTACTACGAATCCACATCAGAATGGACACTGGATTACCCCCCATTCTTCGCATGGCTGGAATGCGGCCTATCATACATAGCACAATTCTTCGATCCAAAGATGTTAGAGATAAAAAATCTGAACTATGCATCCTTTATGACAGTACTGTTTCAAAGGCTTTCAGTGATTGTTTTGGATGTCATTTATATCCAAGGTGTAAGAAGGTAAGTTCTATAAGGTTTTTTGCACCTACCTACCTGTATCAACGAATTTAAACTCCTTGTACATTTGCTTTAAACGGAAAGAAAATATAGAGAGGAAACCAGTTAGTATTCTCGGAAGCAGCAATGGGCTTGCAACCTGTTGTATGGAATGCTACTACTTGAAAATGTGGTCATGTGCCCACATATGTCGGATATGAGCGTCTGGAGATCTGAGAAGATTTCTAACGTTTGTACTTGTACTTGTACTTTTATTCCCTACTTCCATAGAGTATGGCCTCTCAGCTCAGTTGGTATTAGCTTTGCCTTCTGCGCTGTGGTTTGTGGGATCGATCTCCACCCAGGACTTATATTTGTGTGATAAACATGGATGTTTGTCCTGTAATTAGGTGTTTTAATGTATCTTGTGTGTATGTATTAACAAAAAAAAGTATAGATTAAGTATTCTATCAGTTATCTAGTTCCCATAGTACAGGGTGTGCTTAGTATGGGGCTAGATGTCCCTGTGTAAAAAATTTGACTACCAATATTTATTATTTAATACATGTATACATATACTTTTCAGCTGTACTAAACTTCTTAGTGGAGGTGAGCCTATTGCATTTCTGCTGTTGGCTGCAAACCCTGGATTGTTCATGGTAGATCACATTCATTTTCAATACAACGGATTCATGTATGGGATCTTGATGTATTCTATTTCCAAAATAATAAAAGTAAGTAACATAACTAGTAGAGATAAACCATTCTAAAAATGCACTCCCCTCCACAAAACGTGATAATTTCAACGTGTGAGAGGAAATACTTATTGCATCACTATACTTGTGTGCGTGCTGCAACTACACTAGAAACATGGACTCATCCGCGCACTGAGACGTCAACTGATTGTGCGATCAGTCCAGTGTAGGCATTGTATGGCGGGGAGCGCGGTCTTTATTTGGGCGACACGTGCGCTCTGTCGCGCGTTCGGCTCATTTATGCACTAGTTGACCAACAGATCCAGCTTTTCTTTCTTAGTGTACAGTTTGCATAAAAAATACGGAAAATTAAATTAATGTTTCAGAATAAGATAAACAGATAAAAAAATGCCTATCATTTTAAAAAAGAGACAGGAATTCTAGAAATATAAGGCAAAAGTTTACGCAACGTTTCTATACAGCCGTCGAAACCAATTTTTTCTGATAAAACTTCTTTGAGTTTTTTCAATGTGGGCATTTCATTAAATTCTGTATGGAATGACATTATTGTTCTGCGTAGCACAGATACGTCAAAATCGTCCAACCCTGATTTTGGACAAACCCGTTTTCTTTTTGAGGGCGATTTAAAAATTATCTGTGCCATATCTGTGGAGTTCCCTGATGTTTCGGCTAAACTTGCCTGTTGTTTTTCTTCTTTTAATATGTTTGATATAGTACGTTTACTATAACCAACAGCTTGAGCAGTTCGCCATCTGGCATCAGTTTCATTTTCAACTCCATTTTCTGCTTCATATTTCATTCGGTGATATACCTTAGCAATAATTTCTTTGCTCTGTAAAATGAAACGTATTAATAATTAATGTAATTTGCTATACAAACGCTGTAAACAAGCACCATATAAAAAAGTTAGTTTATAACTTAAAAAAATACTTACTTGACTGCGAAGATGCTTTTTCGTTGACATGCTAACGTACTTTTGCGGCGTAATCGACGCGTGCTCCCACCTTCGTGTCTAGCCGGTGACTGAACAACCAATGACAAAGGCCAACTTATGTGTATTGTATCTATACACCTGTTTTGCATGTAAGTGTAACGGCGGTGGAAGGGCGTGCATTTTTAGAATGGTTTATCTCTACCTATTTATGTTTTGGACACTTTTTTTAACTGATGAAAAAAGACAATATATATTTTTTTAAATCACAATTCGTCATGTATATTCTTCTACCAGTTGGTCCCATTTAAATTAAATTCATGTAGTTCCTTCATAGAACTTAAAAAACTAATTGTACCTTTACTTTTAATTTAGTCGAAACCTTTTCATCAGTTTTCTTTTTAGTTTTTTAAACATAATTGTTCTGTTCTACTTGTTCCAGACTAACCACCTACAAGGGGCATTCTGGTTTTCTGTGTTATTAAACTTGAAGCACATATTTCTATACATGGCTCCTGTTTATGTGGTGTATTTGTTCAGAGCATATTGCTTCACCGTAGCCTCGGTAGACGGAGAGCATACACCGTGGTATTCGTTTGATACCATGAATTTCATTAAGCTGGGTGTGGTTGTGATGACAGTGCTGGCTGCTTCATTTGGACCGTTTATTGATCATTTACCACAGGTAGGAAAAGAAATAATTTAGGCTGTCAACTACACCAACTATTGGTAAAATAAAATAAAATAAAAATAAATAGGATCACAACGGACTAAGCCCCCAAGTACGGTAGGCATCTTCTCAGATCTCCAGTCACTCAAATCCTGAAAGATGTCTGAAGGGGTTAGTCGGAGGCATGTCCAAATATGACATTTGGCACATGCCTGCCTACATTATGCAGTAGTAAGCATTATTATTATTATTATTATTATTATTAAGCATTCCACACGTGCACAGGTTGCAAGCCTGTCGCCGCTTACAAGAATACTATCTGGTTACCTCACAATGTTTTTCTTCACCGTTATAAGCATATAAATTATAAAAAAAAAGAATTTACTAAATATCCAAAACACAGAAATCATAGTGTGGGGTCAGAACTCAGAACTATGTATGTGACTGTGGGCCCATTGTTTATAAATTGTGTATTTGTACAGTTGCTGATGAGGCTGTTCCCATTCAAAAGAGGCCTATGCCATGCATATTGGGCTCCTAACTTTTGGGCCATTTACAACTTTGCTGACAAAACACTACAACAAGCTTGTAAGTACACCTACATAATATTGTTGATAATGTAACACTATTGACTGACCTTGCAGCTCAGTTGATAGTAGCTCTGCCTTTTGCACTTGACAAACATTTGTTAAACAAATGTAGATAATTGTTTTGTGTCCGGGTGTTATTATGTATTTTATGTACCTATGTTACTTATGATATAAGGGGCTAGGCTCAATTGATGATAATGATTGAATGTATTGAATTACAATTTACTTGTTTTTCTTAGCAGTATAAAACTTAAAATTTCCTCTCTTGCATTTATTTCAGTGCCAAGATTTAATTACTCTGTTAACAAGACGGAAGCCGCGATGACAGGAGGTTTGGTCCAAGAGTTTGGCCATTCAGTGCTGCCTACCATCAGTCCTGGGATCACTTTTGCAATAACACTGTTAGCTATGGTGCCGGCTCTGATCAAAATGTGGAACCTTTGCGCTGACAGGCGTTACAGGCCGATGAGCTTTATCAGGTAACTAGTTTCGGTGCGCGGCTTTGCCCGCTATATTATGCATGACTAGTAGAAACCTTCGCGAGTTCGTTCACGTGGAGTTATTTTTGAACAGACTGCAACCCTCGCTGCGCCCTTTAGGGATAGAATTTCGGGAATTCCTTACTTAGTCCACCCCTACACACCAAAAGGAATACACTAATCCCTCCAAATTTCAAGTTTCTAGGAAGTTTTAGACTGAGTTTATTGATCAGTCAGTTAAAAACGATTACCATTATCCAGTAAGCCTATGCAATAAGATGTGACCTACCTACTATGCAAGCAAAATAATTGTAAATTGACTTTGTTTGTTTCAGATGTATTATCGTATGCGCAACATGTTCATTTATGTTCAGCTGGCATGTTCACGAAAAAGCAATTCTTATGACATTGATTCCGTTGAGGTGAGTAACAAAACCAACATAACCCAAAGAGTAGTGATACTCCTTGGGAACGGAGTTCGTCAGAACTACCACTATACCTATTTCTGCCGCCAAGCAGCATTGGCTTGCTCCGAAGGGTATGGTAGGAGTAGGATATGATGAAGTCACAGGCACATGAAGCTTGACACCATGCCTCAAGTTGTTGCAGCTATCTCAAAAAATAATGTCAATCTATCATTACTGCCATTATATAGAAAAGTTTAGAATTAATTAAAGACTGGTCGTGGAGTACGCATGTGACAGGGATTAGTAACTGCGCTACGGGTCATTGTACGTAATTCTTCCTGCTCCGCGACCGGGCTTTAATCAAAAGAGTCTACAAATAATTTCCCCGACCTATCGACTCAATGGCAATTTCTTTTGTTTCAGTTTCATGTCGGTCCTTGGCGATCAAGACGCGAAAATATTCCTGATCCTGTCCACAGTAGGTCACTATTCTTTATTCCCTCTACTTTACCCCAAAAGCCTCCTCGGTATTAAACTGTTTATGCTACTGACACATGTGAGCATAGCATTTTCATACATACCACCGCTTTATGAAGTAAGAACTAGGATTGGAAGGCGATCGTTTCTTCAGCTGCCTATGCTGAACTACCTAGAGTCACTTTATTTGTATGGCTTGATATTCCTGTGTTTGTATGAGAATGTAGTTCATGTTTTATGGGGATTGGACAAAACCCTGCCATTTCTACCTTTGATGATGACGTCTGTGTATTGTGCTGTGGGCGTTACTTACGGTTGGATTAAATACTATGAATACTTTTTGACGTTCAACCTTAGTTATGTACCAACTTGTGTTACACCGAGTCTATTGAAATATCTTAAGAAGACAAGTTAGTTTCTGGCTGTGAATAGTTTTGGATTCTTTGCTCCTAGTTAAGTAGGTACTTAAATCACGCCTAATCTGGGAATTTATAAATCTTTTATACGCTACAAGTGTAATGCTTGCAAACCAGCGTTGTTTAGGTTTTTTTTTAATAAACTAAGTAGAAGTAAAACAATCAATGTTATAGTTTTTAAAAACAAAGTATGAATGTGTAAGAACGAATATTGACCAAATCGCATTTTACGTATAATTTAACTAATTCAAAATCTAGTCATCTGTGTTTTCAAAAGGTTCTATTTATATGTATCGAACATTCCTTGTTATGACGTGTCAGTAAGAAAAATAATAAATTTACAGGAGACAATTTACAAAAAAATATAGTTTCATTTTATTTATGTAAAATTAGTTGACCCATATAAACAGTAAACACAGTACAGTAAAGTATGTTTTACTTTAATTTTGAATTTCCAGTCCAACGTGATTGAGCCACAAACGTACATACTCACAAACTTTAGCATTTTTAATATTACTAGCATCCGCCCGCGGTTTTTCTTGTATGGAACCTGGATAAAAAGTAGCCTTATGCTATTCCAGGGCATAGGCTACAGGTATATTTCAAGTTTCGTTTGGGCTTGATTGAGTCATAATCAATAACAAACATCTTTACAAACTTTTGGATTTATTAGGATTTGTAGCAGGAGCCTACTAAGGAGTAAGTTTTTGAAAAAAAATCAACCGTGGCATTTACAACGTAAATTTTATCCACATAAAGTAAAATCGTCTTTTGAATACAACACAACCATAGGTACCTACCTACGAACAATAAATTGATTAACTGGATGCACCCTCATCAAAGTTCCCCTGAGATTGCCAAACTCCTATAAATATTGTCACGGAAGAACAAGGGGAAACGAAGGTGCGGTAAAAGTTATTACCTTCGATAGGTAACAACACTTTTGATTTCTTTTACCGGCCTTTGTTTTGGCCTAAAAATAACTTCTGAATCAGTAACACAAACTCAAAACTACGCCCAAATTTTAGATCAAACAATATTCTCAAAGTATCTTATCTACTATATAAAAGAAAATCGGGTTTGTTACAACACTTATAACTCAAGAACATTAGAAGAAAATTAGTGGGGAGGTAGCTTAGAACCAGGAGACGGAAATAGGATACTTTATAACGGGAACGGGAACGGGAACAAGAACTTAACACAACATTTGTAAATTCTAAAGCGATACGAAGTTCGCCGGGTTAGCTTGTTTATTATTATATTATGTGTTTAGTGGCTCTAAAAACCCGGAATTTCGTTTATTTCGAATTTCATCTTAAAAACGGTACAAGATAGAAATTCATAGATCGAAATCCTGTTAGAACATAGATAGTTATCATTTATCAATCCACAGACATAGATCTAAATTTACATCTGTGTATCAATATCAATCAGATCTCGCAATAAATCCATAACCTACTTAGTAGGTACGTTCGATGTTTGTAGGTACGATAATACAAAGCATAGTAATAAAGACACGTACACGTGTTTACTGTGAATAAAGAGCCTTGCTTCGATATTGCTATGAATATTCATAAAAGAGTGAAGACGCCACTAGAATTGATTTTATGTACCTAGCAGCTTCTACCCACGGAAGATGTATTGGTGGCATATCTACGTAAATATGCGGAAGTTTTTAAATATAATTACGTTTAAAAACTAAAATCAAAACGTACAAAAATGGAGTTTAAGTTTTATGAAGAAACTATTAGTTCTACAGGAATATATTTTAAATGGGACTAACTTGGGACTATTCTCTACAAAACAAAAAAATATCACGGAATCAGATCACCAGGAACGAGTCAGGTCATACATAAAAAAGCAACAATTTTTTTTTAAACTCTGGTGACGGAGTGTTGAGGCTTTCCAAAGTCCTACGTCATTGCTTGACGACTTTAGACCTACATCTTAACTTACCATCCGAAGCACGGAAACGCTGTTGTTAATAATACCACTAGCGTCAAATTGCTTTCCCTACATAAAACCTAATTATATTTTTCTAAAATTCGTAATTAATAAGAATAACGATTGTTCGTGGCAATATATCGTAACTAGAACTTAAAAATTAATGCGTCTAAATACCTATACAATTTCATGAAAAACTTCTATGACGTACAGATAGACGACGCTGAATAAACTCTAATAAAACGTACCTTACCTACATGCAAAGCGCATGCAAATAAAACATATTTGGCTGTGACCGATGTAACGAAAACTAGTACTCGTATTATGAATATGTGATCTAAATTTTAGTCAACAAAATAAAACTACCAGCCATAGAGGATTGGATTTAAACTGGACAAATAACATTTTTAGTGCTACATACAATGCATAGATAACAATTTCGGTAGATAGGCAATAAAATGTTGAATCACCAATCTGAATGAACATCTCCTTCCGCTCCATATCACTTTTATTTTCAAACTTCCAATCCAATGAGTCGAGCGATTGAACCTATTACGAATAACTTTACCTACCGATTCATGTGTGAACGAGAAAAATATTCCGATATTTGCGAGCAAGAACAGAAGGAATTATTGGGGTCTTAGAGGAATTTGGGGAGTGGTTTTTATTTGGGTGCAAAATGTGCTAATATTGAACCAACATTAAGGATATAAGGTACCTACTCTATGTATTTCAGAGCTACCTGTGCATAAAACACAGCAGAGCAATAAAGCAAGACGTACTGAAGGAATTTCGTTCTATAGATAACTACTAAACAATAGAGAAAAAAGATTGAAATCGGATCAACCCTTACGGACTTACGGAGTAATCGGTGGACATAGGTAACTTAAAACAAGTAAAAAGTAGCCGCCGAATTAAGAAACCCCTTTTCTGAAGTCAGTTAGAAATGCATTCAAAATGTGGATCTAGTTCACGAGATACGCAAGACTTTTCCTTTTTAGTATGAAATGAAAATCTCCAGCTAAACAGATTGCGCTACTTCAGTAACTAAATTACAAAGGAACAAAATTGTAACTCGGAGATGGAACAAGAATATCTGGGTTAAAAGCTGGTGAAATTTAATAAAAAGAGAGTCGATTGCTTGCAACGGATGAAATCAAAAGCTTGCGCTTCTTGATAGAGTTGAGGTAGCCTCATAGCTTTGAGGGAGCACGTAGCTAGCTGTAATCCTTCGCCCGGAGCGGTGTTCAATCTACTCCGCAGTCATAAACCGGTGTTCTATAGACGTAAACTGTGGTACGTGCCCTCGCAAACCGGATGGGAAAGGCATACTGTAGTTTACTGTCTTGGTATTACATGTATTCGTACCTACGTACACTGGTGTACATTTCATGAGCTTGTGCAGAACAATGCGAAATCTCGCAGCCTTGTCTACATGATGCAAACATTGATTGGGATAGCTAATAGACACTTTAAATATTCTATAGCGCTTTCGTTTTTCGTTTATGAGCATTATTTTTGTATACGGCAGTTCCCTTCTTCCCTTATTCAAACAGTTTTATGGAACAATCCATTGGAATTGGTAAAATTGTTCGTTGAGTTAGAAATACGGGCAGTGATGCGTTAATGCTTTCTATGTCCATATTGATACTGTTAGTATGACCGCTACGTTTGCCTGCGGTCCTAAATATTTTAGAACTGCAGTCGTTTTGCACTTTACCTATACGAGTATATGGTTGTCCATTTGTTTTAGGTAGCGAGTAGGTATTGTTTTTACTGTACAATTTGCTCAACCAATTGTATAGAGTCAGAGCTAGGTTTAATTGGACCATTAATATGTACTAATATTTTGAGCGGTGATGGGCTTGCAACCTGTCTTATATGGAATGCTAGCTACTGCAAAATCTAGGCACGTGTCAAATGTAGGTAATGTTTGGACGTAACCTTTAGACATCTTTAATGTTTTGAACGTATAAAGATCTAAGAGTATGTTTACTGAAGATTGGGGATTACAGTGATTCTATTTCATATTTATTCTATTATTCTATTACGAGGAAGTAAGTAAGGAAACTTAGGTACGAGTAAATAATTATATGACCTTTTCGTACTTGTCGTTTTCAGGGATAGATTCAGGCACTTGCCCATAGAGTAAAATGCTGGACTTGCCGTGCACGTGCATCGCGTTACTTATTTACATAAAGCGCACATCATTTATTTTTGAGTATGAGTAGGTATTTATGATATTTCGCCCTAATTACAAAATGATCGTGCAAGATTCTATATTTATGTAAACAAACCCGACCCTCTCTTAGGGTGATAAACTAAGTAGGTTCTCATTCGATCACATGGCAGAGCGCACACGATCAAAGTTTGCTTTATGTGTGCGATCGCCTGTGACAGAGCCTAACGAATTAACGTGGCGGACGACACACTTGCGCAATTTTTGTTTGACTTAAGCTAGGTATTCACATAGCGACATTTACTGCAAAACTTGTCACTGAAGATTTTAGCTCATGCATCAAGAATACGCCACCTTTGTATAGAAACGTCTGAGGCTTACAAAATGGTGGTGAGGACGCGCGTCAATTTCTGCCAAGTGTATAGCCGGCTTTAATCCATTAAGCGGTACAGGCTTTTGGAAAAAATGCGATTGTGCGAGGTGAATAAACTGTATGAATAAAAAGTATGTAGCAGAATAGAAAGTTTTTATTTACTAGATAGGTAAAGCACCTAGTAAGTGCTGAAGCCTTTTAGCATATTCGGTATTCACAATAGCTTCCTTCTCGGATTGGAAATAACTTGGGACATTTTATAAGTTTTAAGGTATAAAGTTGGATGCACTAAGTATTAACATAACTTTATATTCAGTGGCGTTGAGAGTAAACTTGCTAGTGACATCGTAAATTCCTCCAAACTTACAAATACGCTGAGAAACTCCGATTTGCAAGTTATATCTGTCAAATGTTAGGTACTGCTCTTGTATAAAAATCTTGTAAATCATCGGTAAGTGTGTAAGTTATGCATAGGTACTCATATTATATGTATGCTTCTGCGTGTAGGATAGGTAGAGTATCTACTATCTACCCGACAAATTACTTGTATGAAAACCATGGTTTGTGCTCATCTCAATGTTTGCATTATGCTTGGTGTCTTATTATATTTGCAAGTTTAAGGCAATACAGATACTTGCATTTTACATAAAATGATACCATCTTAGAACTTCAATGATACTCTTTGCGACGTTGTAAATACATTAGTGAATTAAATCAACGTGTTCAGGCGTAACACGGACGAAGGTTTGTATATAAAATAAAATCTTTTTAGTAATTGTTTATTGATAAATTCATGAACGCATTTTAATATTTTGTCACATTGACGTGCGTAAAACTTGCAATTCCTTTCAAGTTTTAGATTTGTGTCTCAATTTTATCTTGAATAGTTTTTATTTATATTGCTCATATTTATTAAGTTAATTATGGCCGACGACGAAGAAGAAGGCGGATTTGGAGGGTTGTATGAGGATGGCCACTGGTCATGGGATGATACTGCGGACGGCTTAACATTCGTAAGGTTAGATACTATTACCAAATATTACTTCAATCTGAACTTTATTGCACTGCTGCATAAGTGCACATTTTGTGTAATTCTACATAAGGATGAATTGAATGCTTAAATAGCTTCATTTCAGTTCAGTATCTACAGAATTTAGCGTCGTGAATGTGTATTTTCCTCAGACTTGAATAGAGTAAAGGTACCTAGTGAGTAAGTATTTAATTTGCAGTGATTTGCCACCAAAGCCAGTGGAAGCAGTCCAGATAATGACCAAAGCACCGACCGGTACCATTGAGTTTAGAGACGACGTTGATTTAATAGAGCAGGTACGATTTTAATTATTATATACTGCGTTAGATTTTTGTTTCAAGCTGTTCTCTCGTTACTCTTAATTAAGTAATGGCTATATTTTTTATTGGCCATTTTGATTGTGTTTTTCTAAATATTTGCAAAAGGTAAAGTTTTGATTGTATAGCATTGATGTAACTTTAGAGTTTTATTTACCCAAATTAAAGACAGAAAACACGAATGGTAAAAAAAAGTTGCAGATAATTTTTACACAATTTAGTAGACAATGATATTATCTACCTACCTATTAATTAAATAAATCTACCTGGTCTACGAGTACCCATTTCTTGCTACTTAGGTACACGATCTTTGGCTCAGCAAACGGTATACTTAGGTACTTTTCCATTAGTTGTCATGGCGTAATGAAAGTTAAACCGTGTATACCTAGGTCTGTTATGGCATTGGATCTTACTCCTAAATGATGACGATACGACGTAGATAAATGGAACATATCAGAAATTTGCCAAATTAGGTAAAGAGAAAGGTGGAAAAGTGAGATTATCAGAGATCGCGAGTTTTGTTTCGAATAAATTCCCTAATCAATAAAGAATAAGCCTCTGGATGGCTCCGATACTCCCTTGAAACCATTTGGCTTTCCAGATTCGCTTTCGGCGGCGCTATCAAAGAAAATTGAAACCGGGCCAGGCAGAAGTTATTAGTTTGCAGGTTTTATTTTGTAACATTTCGTTCTCAGTACCATACTATACCTACCTACCTAAATTGAACGTTTTCAATTGATTTGCAATACCATCCATTTAAATAGTGTATTAACTCCAATATTGCACAACAGTTATTCACGAATGGATTTACCAAATACACATAGGTACAACGTTCTCTGTTACAAGCACTCTGTTCCTTTGGTTTAGTTAGATGATATTCGTACTAGATCCATTGAAAGATTCCGACCCAGATTTTAGGAGGTAAACATTTCATGCCCGAAGTTTAAATGAAAAGGGATAAATGGAGTGGAGGTAGGTACAACCCTCGAGTAAGTTACTGTTCCTATATATTTCAATTTTCAGGATGTGAAAGATGTAGCCATATATACAGCTCCAGTGAATATATTGAGTCCCATGCTTATAAATATGCTACACCTTCCGACAACCGAACGATTTATTAGAGCTCTTATACTTTGCTGCGAGTATTATTTACAGGTAATGTTACAGTCATTACATTATGATATTTTATGAGTGTTTTGGCTCTTATCAAAATAATTTTCTAAGAGAAATTCGCGCATGTTTTGCGGCCCGTGATGGGGCCTCAGTATATGAGTATATCCGATAGCTTTACCTCAAGTAATGTTTGTTTATGTATCGGAAAATCAAATCGACTAGATTGCAGATGAAATGGCCAATCGTATAATAGAACTGGAGACCAAGGTGCGAACTCCGGATTGCGAAATACTAGAGAAGGAGTACAGAGACAATCTCGCCGACTTACGCCTGCTCGTCGCCAAGGAATACTGCACAATGCTGATTGGTATGACCCTGAAGCCTCGTTTAGATGTAGAGAGCTCCTCGCCTTGAAGATTCGATTTTCGAAAGAAGCTATAGAAGTGTAACTATAACCTATACGTAGTATGTTTATCGCCTCTCGAATACCGAGAATCGCCTCGCCTTTATAATATTGTAAGTGAGAGAAACTCGATCAAAATGAAACTTAATGAGTGAAGTCGCGAATATTGTGAAAATCGTCGCAAAAGTGACGGACAAATCTTTGCGACGACGACGCGACGGTAACGCAAAAGTGGCGCGACCTTTCTGCGGCGGTAGCGTAAAGTAACGCAAAATGGTAGTGCAAAATTATAAAGCTTAGAGTACATAACCGCCTGGTGAACGCAAAAGTACTGTCAGTTAATATTTAAAATTCTTTATAATATATTATAAAGAATTTTAAATATTAACCTATAGGTTGACGTTTGGTCTTGGTATCTTATGTTCAACCAACAGTGAAAACCTATCAGGAAATGATTGGGGCTCGTTGGATTTGCCTTGACAAGTAGGTATATTATAATTATTATTTACCTACTATAGCCTTAGGACATGAGGGAAGGTGGCCATAGAAACTCCTTGATGACAAGACATCAAAGATAGCAGAGTGATTTCCATTAAAATGTCATGAAAGTTTGTTTTAAAAAGAAAAATTCAGCATACAACTTATTTGTAGAACTATTGTATCGAAGAACGAGGTAGGCGTAGGTATGTATGCAAATAATAAATATAATTCACGATTAGGTGGCGGAGATACGAGAAAATTCCACCACATGGGCCCAGCGAAAAAACGCAGATCCCTTTCAGATAAAGATGCAAGATTATTCGAAACGTTATTGCGTATGTGCGTTCAAATTGTGTGGCTGGCCTTAGGAAGGAAATCGTTTAATCAAATAGGTATCTGATTTAACTTACTTTGTGTCCTTTATCTCGTCCAACATTGTAACTAACTGGAGTTTGGGAAATGTTTCTTTGTAGATTGTACCTTTTCCAGAAAGTAGAAAGTATAAGCTTAACCGCCTGTTATATACCTATAGTTTGAACTTGGTAAATACGAGTATACCTATATTGTTTTGTTTTTCCTTCTCCTTGTCCCACCTTCAGGTTGTTGGTGTTTTGTAGTCAAACTTTCAAGGGATTTAATTTCCTAGCGTTTTTCAAAATAGAAGATATCATTGCAAATTAAATAAAGTTAAAATTTATATTATAAGTGTCATTGATTAATCTATACATATAATAAAACTGTAGAAGAGTTCAATTCTGTACATTGAATAAAAACTAAAAAAAATACTCCTAGGGGTCTTCATACAACATATAGGCTATAATTTATTTTGAAGATTGGAATACCAGATGTGAAACTATCTGTCCCCCAGCGAAGCGGGCACGGGTCAGCTAGTGAGGCATAGATTAAAAGAAAAGTAGCTTTTTTCTTCAGTATCATATTTATGGGATAAAATAAGATTTTCTATGGTAGGTAGGTACTGTATTGTGCGAGTTCGACTTGCACCTGACCAATTTACAATTTTTAGAACTAGAGGCGAATCGTATCTTTAAATCGGAGATATTCAACGCAGTCGAACACACGCTAAAGACCAACTACGTGAACAAAATGGCGAGAGAGGAGCGAGCCGTTCTTATAGGACATTGTGTGAGACACGACAAGAAGTTGAACACACGGTCGCCTCTGATGAATGAGGTGTTCTGCCACAGGGAAATTGATTATCGTATGATGAGTTTGGGAGTCGTAAAGTGCCCTCAGTAAGTGGTGTTCATTGCAGTCGTAAACATAATCGAATAGATTATTTATCTTTATTAATAAAAATATGACAGAAATAGCTAAAGAGGAGAGTAAATATCTAGAGTAGACATCTTGGATTTATCTACTCTAGAAAGAACAATCTTACTAGAGAACTATCCCAAGGAATTGAAATATCTAGATATTCAATCAATCATCAGCATTCATTTTATGAACTTTGCTTACGTAACCGTTTGGCTGCACATTTTTCGACCTTATGCAGTGACATAAAACCATTTTTGCGGTCACACGGCTGACTTCACATTATAAAAGATCCGCCGACTGTAGATAGGTACTTTAACCGTATTTTTATCTCATAGAATATCCTCCCGACTCCACTATATGTTGCTGGCAGTAGCTGGTCCAGAGGAGAGTTTACAAGCGAGTGGAGTAGTGCTTGGTCTCATCGGAATGCCGCGGTCAGCTTTCGACACCATGCTGCGTCCACTTCCCACTGCCGTTGAGGGAAAATCTAAAGCTTCCATGTAAGATAAATAAATCTATTTATTTAAAACACAAAAACACAATATTTGATCGTTGGTAAGTACGGCGCAAGCTCTTAAAGTAATATTAAAACACTCGTGGCGCGAAAATGACAACGCTATACGAACTCTCACTGCACGTATTGCCCGGCAATTGCAAAACTCGGAAAAACCTGAAGTGCTTTTTCTTTGGAACTTGAAATTTGTACAGGGCAACATCTTTCGAGTTAGATAGTTAATAATAAATCTCAACAGCCACACCACATTCATAGTCCTAAAGCTCACACTAATCCTCGTATTCAAGAACGACACTATTAGAACACGCACCCACAGTGGACAAAATATTTTTTCATAAAAATCACTATGTGTTGTGCGACACTGCATAGTTTGACTAGAGGCACATTGTCGTGTGCCTATAACCAAGGTTGAGCTCTAGAGGCATACGATAGTGTGCGCCATAGTGTCGCACAACACATAAAGTGATGTTTATGAAAAAAGATTTCGTCCACTGCACTGTGGGTGCGTGTTCTCATAGTGTCGTTCTTGAATACGAGGGTAAGATTCTCTGCGTGTATTTTATTTAAGGTAGTTAGTGTAGGTATGTATTTTATTAGTATTTTATCAGTAATCTGATTTGTGAAACTTAGCGCTACCTGTTTGGGTCTAGATAGCGCTATGTGACATCTACCCCCAAACTATTCTCTATCCTGTCTACATTTATACTCATGCTATCATTTTTAGGGTTTCGTACCCAAAGAGTAAAAACGGGACCCTATCACTAAGACTTCGCTGTCCGTCTGTCTGTCACAGGGCTGTATCTTATGAACCGTGATAGCTAGACAGTTGAAATTTTCACAGATTATGTATTTTTATTGCTGCTATAACAACAAAATATACTAAAAACAGAACAAAATAAATATTTCCTCTATAAAATAATATGGGCTCCCATACAACGAACGTGTTTTTTTTTTGCTGTTTGTTTACAGATAATGGCACGGAACCCTTCGTGCGCGAGTCCGACTCGCACTTGGTCGGTTTTTTACAATTGCTCCTACAAACTGTCTGTATAAAATTGTGTTTTAAAAATAAACGAATACTACTACTTTGGAACGTTAGCTTGTTCAAGCCCCATTTACTAATGCATATTGCATCGGTGTAAAGGTCATCTGCAAGTGGGTATAGTTCGAAGAGCAGTGGATCGATGAGGAAAAGTCAATTGGCCGCACAGAAATTGTACCCTGATGTTGTGATACCGAGGAAGGAAACTAAAGAGTAAGTGGGACTGAAATGCCCCATTGACTAAAGTTTAGTGAATGGGATATTTATTTTAGTGACTAAGCCATGGACCACGATAAACTTCTAATCTTAGGGAAAAAGAGGATGTTACAGACTATTTACATAATTTATGCAAACGAATAGATATCTACTTTTATTGGGTCTTTGCTAAATACATTTTTTTATAACCTATCAATTTATGCAATAGACTAACTACATCGTAAGGTTTTCCTTTTTTCGATAAATACAGGAAGTACATAGGTCATAGGTATATAGGTATATTAATTTATATTTTATTTTATTTGTGTGTTATGAAAAGAAGTGCCTCAAGGTAAACATAAGATGTGACGTAGGCTCTATTGTCAATCTACGAGTAGGTACTATAAATTGATTAATCATCCGATTTTGATGGATTTTATTATTTTGCGCTGTTGCGTTTCAGAGTCTAATTTATTCCAGAATCTTCTTCCCACCATCGTTTCCCGACGAGCCCGAAGACACGAAACCGTGCAGCGAAACCCAACGTCGACGCTGGCAGACTCGGCTGCAGAAACTGTTGCATCCACAACCAGCGAGCCGGTAGGATCTGCTTACCATATTTTTTGTAACACTATGAAGGCGCGTAGAACATATCGTAAATGATTGCGACAGGTTCGGTGTGCGTTAATGCCCGAGGTATCTCGGCATGTTTAGCAAGTGACAGCTATGACAGCTGTCATGCTAAAATAAACTGTTGTTTTCTCATCCCAAAGAGCGAGCTACGAGTGTATAGCGAACTGCACGGCTAGCTTGATGATTCGAGTATTTTTTTACGATATAGCCAAAAAAATATCTTTTTTTGGGTTAAAAGCAGCGATTTTTTTACTTTTTGAGCATGGTAATCGCAAGAATGTACGAAAAAAAATATTTCTAAACTTCTCTCGATCAAAATTTCACGTATTGACGCTATATTCTTTGTCCAAATGTAATTCTTGTAAACAGATCGATTTCCCAGGTATGTTTCTATATTTATGTAGGCCTGTTCATATTTATTTAACTCGTATGACGCGATAAGGCGCGTAGAGTCACATTAAAGAGTCCAGCGTTTCGTAGCATTGTAGTGTAGTGCGACCGTAGCGTAGCTCAATCGTAGTTACGCTGTATTTTTAAATGGAAGCGTTTTGCCACGCTTAGTCTAGGTTTGTGAATTGAGTGGGTGTGGCCTCGTAACTCTCTGAATAGTTACGATTAGTACAATCGTAACGCTACGATCGCGCTACGATACGCGACATTTATGTCTGAACCTTAGACTTATTGCTCAGTTTGTATGTAGTACTTGTACGGGTAGGTAGTATTGGTGAATATTTCTAATGTAGGGACATCATGTCTTGCAAATAAAACATATTCGAATAACGTTTTTCGACTCAACATTAATTACATGAGTGCACAAAGCCATAGATAAATATTGTTTACCTACATTGTAAAAGGAGTTATTAAATATTTATTGATGATTTTTTAATCGTACCTACCAGCAATGTACATTAATCAATTTTATTTTTATATTATTGTATTTTGCCGTTGAAAGGTTTTATTTATTTATACTTTGTTTTTTCTATTTATTCTAAAAAAAAAAAAAAAAAAAAAAAAAAAAAAAAAAAACAGTAAAATCTATGATGTTAGTTAGTTTCAAGTTTTTATCAAAACATTTCAAAGGTTTGTATTCATAAAACTAGCGATTCATTTGTGTTTAAAATACAAAATGGTTAATTCCTGTACATAGTTGTATTGGTCTTTTAATAAACTTTTATGATGCTGCAGTACATGAGTTTAATCATTATTTTGTACCTAAAGCAGGTTAATTATAATCGTAAGTACTTATAATCAATTATGAAAACGTAAAAAATGATGCTACTTTGTTTTTGTTGACGGTCTACGGCGTAGGAGCTACACGTAGACGCTTGCATTTTCGTACGCCATTCGAAACGCATAAAAAGTGCTCTGTAGCCTTATTGTGTAAGGTCACTACTAATCGTACTAATCGTAATCGGCTTCAACTGTTCCAACTCCCATTGTGTAACTGTCAAAAGACAATGGAATTTTGACAGTTGAAGCCGATTACGATAAAAATATTCTTATAATAATCATTTGTCATTTACTGACCGATAAACAGACGCGCGGTCGAAGTGCGATAAATAAATAAAAAGCTAATCTTGTATTAAGGCTACCAGATTATTGGTAGAATCCTTTTTTTTTGTAAATACATACCTAATATACATTACTATACCCAGACACAGAACAATCATCCATGTTCATCACACAAATGTTTGTCCCTGTTGGGAATCTAACCTACAGCATACAGCGCAGAAGGCAGAATTACTACCAATTAAGCTGTGAGGTCAGCACGATGATCAAATATGATTCATACACCAGTAGGTATTGGTGTTGGCTATTTACAATCGTTCATAGAATGACCGTGATGTCAATCAATCATGTTCAATTCGAAATGATTGCCACAAAATTGCTATAATAGGTACACGCTGTTCATACAACCGTAACTATAAGCCATTTTAGTCCTTACGGCATACTGAATAAAATACATTTTATCAGGCGAACATTGTAAGGTGGTCGATGGGTCAGTGTATTTCTATAAAAGATGCACATTCCTAGAAACGCTGACAGGGTAATAACTGATTGAACCTTTCATGTTCAGTAAATGTCACTATAAATAAATAATTTGTTCGATCCTAAATCCTAGGTAGGTAGGTACCTATATTTATCGCTTTCGACAGGTTTCATGAGTAGCTAAATGAATTATAGGCAATAATAACGTTTAAAAAACTAAAAGAAAACCGAGAAACTTTTAACATTCGGTCAATCGAAAAGTCAAGAGAGGATATTAGTTTTTTCGGAGTAAGTATTCTCTACACAATAGAAAAAAAACATCCAAATCGGATCATAAGTGCGAGTCGGACTCGCGCACGAAGGGTTCCGTACTTACCATTATCTATAAAAAACGCCAAAAAACACGTTTGTTGTATGGGAGCCTCCCTTAAATATTTATTTTATTCTGTTTTTAGGGTTCTTAGTATTTGTTGTTATAGCGGCAACAGAAATACATCATCTGTGAAAATTTCAACTGTCTAGCTATCACGGTTATGAGATATAGCCCTGTGACAGGCAGACGGACAGCGAAGTCTTAGTATAGGGTCCCGTTTTTACCTGTTTGGTACGTAACTCTAAAAAGTTACAAAACATAATTAAATTGTTTTGTTGTATTTCCGTTCACTGATTAACTATTTTAAAATAAGTAAACTTTATATAAGTTATGTGTTACACGGTTTGTTTTGTACTCTGTGTATACTGTTTGTACTCCGCTTCACACTAACCCTCGTATTCAAGAACGACACTATGAGAACACGCACCCACAGTGGACGAAATCTTTTTTCATAAAAATCACTTTATGTGTTGTGCGACACTGCATAGTGTGACTAGAGGCACATTGTCGTGTGCCTCTAGCCAAAGTTGAGCTCTAAAGGCACACGGTAGCGTGCGCCATAGTGCCGCTCAACACATAAAGTGATGTTTATGAAAAAAGATTTCGTCCACTGTGGGTGCGTGTTCTCATAGTGTCGTTCTTGAATACGAGGGTTAGTTTGCCAATTTACCACTCGAAAAACACGTGCTTAATGCAAAATGGGGGCATGTGCCAAATATAATGTTTGGACGTGCCTCCTGACTACCCCCACTAGACATCTTCAAAGGATCTAAGCGCCTGATCTGAGAGTATGGCTGCGTTCCCACTACGCCGGACCGGCAAATCTGCCGCGCCGGTAAATCTGCCGGAAGGGCTAGTGGCTGTACAATTTATATGAATTTATATGAATCTGTTCACATTATCCCGGGTCCGGCATTTTTGCCGAGCCCGGCATTTTTACCGAGCGTTTTGTCACTACGTGTTGTCACTCAGTACTTGACTGTCTGAATTTCTTCCGGCATCCGATGTAATGTGAACACTCTGTCCGGTGTCCGGTTTCCGGCAGATTTGCCGGTCCGGCGTAGTGGGAACGCAGCCTATGTCTACCGTACTTGGGGATTACAGTCATGAACCTATTTTTATTTTTTTTATTTATTTTACCACTCAAAAATAGTATATTATGCAACTAGTGAATAAAGGACGGATTTAAAGCGAGGGCCGTAGATGAGTCACGAGCAAGTGAAGGATTCTAATGATTGAATCACGAGCGCAGCGAGTGATTCAACTGTTAGAATCCTGAACGACGCGAGTGATTCATGGCCCAGATATAAATTCGTACTTTATTCAGGAGTTGCATACTATACTTTATACCATGACTACGAGAATATTTATTTAATCTAATGCCAAACTCCTTGTCGCAAATATCGACCAATCAAATCTCGAGAATTTATTTGCACCAAAGAGTTTTGAATTTCGAATCTCAGCGCAAGGAATTTGTGTAAGCATTGAAATATAGACCGGATATATTTTGTGTTCCAAATTCAAACACCAAAATAGTGAATAAAAACAAAACAGTGAATAAAAGGCCTTTTTATTCACTGTTTTGCGTGAATAAAATAAGCTTTTTAAAGTAGGTATGGTATAAAGGAACTTTTTACAACTGTGGCGAAAAATAAGAGCAAAATTTCAGCTCAGAACAGTAGGACCTTTTTATTTTCATATGCTATAAAGTCGTTAGCAAATTAAAAAACATTTTTACTTCGTTTGCTTCTTCTGCTCACGATCAGAGATGCATACGACATCCACTTTTTGCGTTGCACCTCGTCGCATTGTTTTTTTGGTAGCATATCCGTGGGAAAACGTTCTGGGAAGTATTCTCTGTAAAATATAATAAGAACGAATTTACAAGATTTGGTATTTCACGTGTGAGGATTGAGAGAGATCATATTTAAAGCATTGTAGCTCTCAGACCATTCATTTTACAAAGTAGAGATTCGCATCTACAAATTGTATGACTTTATTAAATAGTGGTTTGTTCAGAAGTTAAAAAATTCAAACGTAGTCCCTGTAGAAACACAATAATTAGTAGAGCTTATTGGTCAAAGATATGGTAACAAGGCACTAACTCTTCTTGATATTTATCGGGTAGAAAGACATCTTCATAGAGTTTTTGCTGTAAAGCGCTTTTCCTCATCGTGGTGCTGACGCGAGAAGCTCTTGATGCTGACGTAAATCTGAAAACCAAATTATTGTTTAAGTTGGTACGTACAAAAAATTAAAAAATATTCGCAATTATAATACTGGAAAGTTACCTACGACCTCTAATCAAATTTCCTACTTTATCTGTTCAGTTTTATAAATTTTCTGTTCAGTTTTATAAATTTTTTAGATTAACTCAAATACGAAAGTTTATCAAATCTAGGGCTGAGGCAATGAGGCTAAAATCTTAATGGCTAAAGCTCTTAGAGAAGTTGTTATCACGGGCTTGATTTAAATAAAAGCAAGAACTTCATATTTATATAAAAAACCGGCCAAGTGCGAGTTGGACTTGCGCACGAAGGGTTCCGTACCATTGTCTATAAAAAACGGCAAAAAAACACGTTTGTTGTATGGGAGCCCCATTTAAATTATGTATTTTATTCTGTTTCTAGTATTTGTTTTTAAAGCAGCAACAAAATTACATCATCTGTGAAAATTTCAACTGTCTAGCTATCACGGTTCATGAGATACAGCCCTGTGATAGACAGACGGACCGCGAAGTCTTAGTAATAAGGTCCCGTTTTTACCCTTTGGGTACGGACCCCTTAAAAATAACCAAATAAACCTGTCATGTATGAGTTATGAATTTTGCATGACATTAAACAGTGGATGCTACTAACCTTCCTACGGATTGTCGAAAGCTGGAGGAAGATGACGCCGTACTGGCTGGCATCTTTATTTCCTTTAGCATGGTGTCGAACCGCGTCCGGGCCAGGCCGAGAATACCCAAGGACATTTTCAGCTTTTCAAAATTTTCTTCAGGCGCTATTAGAGCACGTTCCAGGTAGCGTAGGCGATATGATAATCTGTTTATTTTACAAAACGTATAATGAAACAAACAATGTGATTAAATTAAATTAAATACATTCATATTTATACACAGAAAATAGGTACATACACATAACAAAAAGAAAGACAGGTACCTACATACAAATACAGACTACCTACACACAAATATATACACATACAACACTACACTACAGACTACATACAAATACAAGTACAGCGTGGGTCAAACAGACTCCATCTCAGCTTTATGCTGCTACGCATGAACCATGACGTGGAGCAGCGCTGCGCTGGTTGGAGATAAGATTTGAGTTTACGGTTACCATGAAAGACATACATTGGATACACGGAGTTTTTTTTATTGATATCTAGACTTATCTATTTATATTAGCTTTCGCCCGCGGCGTCGCGTCGCTTGCGTCGTAACTAAGCAATTATGTTTGTCAATTCTCAGCCTTACTTTGAATACTTCACCGATCCAAGTCCCAATAGCCGATAGTCGATATCTCTATCGCAGTGCATTTCATTATTCAAAGGCGAATATGTGTTGATCATTCTGTTGCGGTGCACGCAGTGACCGAACAATACGAACAGCTCCCTTTTACTCAGCTCGGTCTCGTATTTCGTGTTTATCTTGTGCTCGATGATATTATACATTTCTGATTTAAATAGTCGGTGTATTTCAAGTTCTGAAACCGTATTACGGGGAACAATGAAGCTCTACGTAGTATAAAGGTGTTGTCTGGTGAATGATAGAAAGAGAAAACGACAGAGGCTATGCTACACGTACGAGTACGTAGATAGTGCGTAATTATACGATTATCGCGGCGCCCGACTATTATGCGGTAGGCGCGCGAGTATTTTGTGTTTCTTGTTAGGTAGAGGGACTGGAAGAGTGTTTCTTATTCTTATTAGGTACCTGTGTGAAAAACTCAGTGTTCTATTCTATATACTTAGAATTGAATAAAGTAATCGACCTCTGCAATTACTACGCACTTTAAATTATTCAATACTACCGAGGTAGATAAACTGTTTTACCATGTGTGGTAAACAGTAAAAACTAAAAACTGTTTTTTTTAGTTAGTTTTGGGACATGGTACCTACTACATATTTACTTACGTATTGTAAGGAATAGAACAGTAGTTCTATTATTGCGTAAGGTCACTGATTGGCTTTAACCGTCAAAATCTCATTGTCTTCTGACAGATGGTAAATGGAAATCTGACAGTTGAAGCCTATAACCAGTGAGATAACGCAATAAAGCTGCAGGCATCCGATATCGCAAGCTCGACCCATTAATAACAGCAGCAGCTAACTAAATCGAACCCAAAAATCACTAATTCTTACCACCTTTGCCATCTCTTACCAATTTATATAATGCTCTGTAATTTTTCGGTTCAGTACCGTTCTTCTTGATCATCACCAACTTGATTTGTGTGTGGTACCCACCTATTTGGTTATACGATTTTCGTCCAAGAGCGAGCCATACAATTTGTACACTGATCCTCAATATCGACTCAAATAGTATTGAATCACGTTTTGATAGAGAGCGCAGTTTCTTCGTCAAACCCATGTGATGATATTTCGCGATACCCGAGCCTCCTGAAACAAAATCTTATGAGTTAGTTACCTATTTGTTTATCATGCTAAGTATTAGATTACCTACCTGCGTACACAAGATCTTAAAATAAATATAGGTAAGTAGTACCTACTCGTATGAGAAACAAGTGTGTCATATATAATCCAGCACGTCCCTGTCGCCACTAGAAGCTGCGTGCCTAGAATATATACTGGCGAATCAGATACCTACTATAAATTAGGGTAGGTAACTAATATTTTGAATATTTTTAGAATAGAATTTTTAAAACCTACCTACCCATTATTATACTGGAGTATTCTTTCGCTACAAGTAGTCGCAAGTCCTCTAAATTATCACGAAACTCAAATTCAATCTCATCACTTCTGGTGGTGCGTACTTTTTCATGTAGGTCTAATATGCGCTTGCTCATTTCATCCGATATCTGTATGTAAAAAATTGTGTATTAATAATTTAGGCTTTCAAACAGTAGCTACCAAAAATGAGTTCAAAATGCCTCACGAAAATAATTTAATCAAGCATGATAGACATCCTCACAAATCTTCAGTTGTTCATCAAGATATTCTAGTCTTCGGGGGATAGTCAGAGGTACGTTCATACATTATGTTTGGCACATATCACTTTTTGCAGCAATCAGTATATTCGTACGTGACAGGTTTCTAGAGATTACAGTCGTGATCGTATTCAATTTTTATAAATATTTATGTTTCTTCGCTGGTTTTTCGTTTTCATTGGTTACCTATATGGTATGTCTTTGTGAGCACAACACTTTTTTTTTTGCATCATGACAATCACATAAACAAACATTTCCACAATGAGTTCAGTGATAAAATGTTGAGAGTATTGTCTCACCTGAAGATAATTCTGGCAGTACATTATTACAGTCGTGGTCGTTTTAAATTTTTATAAATAAATATGTTTCATCGCTGGTTTTACGTTTTAATTGGTTACATAAACGTCCTGGTATGTATTTGTGAGCACAACACTTTTTTTTTGCGTCATGACAATCGCATAAACCAACATTTCCACAATGAGTTCAGTGATAAAATGTTGCGAGGATTCTCTCACCTGAAGATAATACTGGCAGTACAATAATAAAGCCCGTAAAAACCGCTCTGTTACTGGTAAATGCAGGATATTTACCACAGAGGGAGTTATGAGAGTTTTTGGGGCTGTAAAACACACCACATCCTTGATATCCTGTTAATAAAAATAAAGTATAAATATATAATAAGAATAGGTACTTAAACAATAAAAGTACACAACCTACCTGAAGATGTATGACATCATTTTCAACAGTTTTTCTTTGAAATCGTTTCCTGAAGCGTTGCTGAAAAATATAAATTACCAGATGAAATTATAAAAACCGACCAAGTGCGAGTCGGACTCGCGCACGGTGGGTTTGTACCATTATATATATAACGGGCAAAACAATCACGTTTGTTGTATGGGAGCCCCCTTAAATATTGATTTTATTCTGTTTCTACTATTTGTTGTTACAACAGCAACAGAAATACATATTCTGTGAAAATTTCAACTGTCTATTACGGTTCATGAGATACAGCCCTGTAACAGACAGACAGACGGACAGCGAAGTCTTAGTAATAGGTACCCTTTGAGTACGGAACCCTAAAAAGTAGCCTAATCCATATCATAAAACAAATGCTAACTATGCCTATTCTTATCCAATTGGAATTAATTACTTATGGAATGCTAAGATAAACTCGTGTTCCAATCCAATTATATGATTGGACACGTCTCTGCCTTCCCTCTTGTACATTTTTAAGCATCTAGAGAGTTCCTAGAGAACTGATGGAATGTCTCTATTATTCGTAAAGATTATAGCCTGATTCTATTTCTGTTTCATTTCTAAAATTTCTTCACAAGATAGTAGTTATAAAAATAAAAACTTGATAAGCATGACGGGAATAAAGCAGTAATGTTATTTTAAGCAACTTTGTTCTTACTTGTTCTAACAAATCTAGATCTTCTTTGAACTCAATAGAACCAATGAGGGTAGGAGTGGGCGGAGAAAAATCTTCTGCTATTTGAGGCAAATCGCTGAAAGAATTATGTGGGTATTTATTACAGTGGATATTATTATCTACGCTAATATTATAAAGAGAAAAAAATGTGTAATTTAATTTTTTGTGTTTGTAATGGATAAACTAAAAACAACTTGCCAATTTTAAAAATTAATGTTTCTATCAAAAGCTTCATATTCAGCGAGTAACATAAAAAATATAAAATTTATTTTCAAAAAATAAGAGATCCCTACAAAAATTAATAATGTAATCTAAGATATCAAAAATTAGCAAAAAGGTTATAAAAATTACTATAATAATATCACCTCAAAAATACTAATGATTCCATAAAGTCGTCCCATTCCCAGTGACCATTTTCGAAAATTCCTTTGAAATCCTCCTCCTCATCCTCAAGATCAGACATTGTTCACTTGTGTACTGATGGATTTTATGAGGTAAGGGAATTCAGTTTTTTGAGCTACTCCCTGAGACTATTACAATAATAAAATGCCTGTGCAAAAGTAGAAATCATAAAAAAAACTGTAAAGTTCTCATAAAAAATACATTAATCAGAAAAATAAAGTTTATCAAAGTAAAAATAACGTCAAAATGACAAATTGCGTAGTGTTTAGTTTTCTAAGTATTATTTAAAAAGGTTATTTTTATTACATAAAGCGATAACTACATTAGGGCATCGCGACGCACATGTCGTGAAGCGACGCCCGCCGCCGACGCGATTTCTCAAATGTGTACCTAAGGTTGGTGTACACACCAAACCAACGCGACGTAACGTGTGTCTTTTCACGTAGCTACATCGGTTCAACCATGCAACGCGATGCTTTATAAGTGAAGTCGTTCAGCATCATACATATTAGCCTAATAGTTTTGTTGTAAACCCAGAGAAAGGGCAAATATGACAATATAATCATTGTCGTCATCATCATTGACCTACAATCAAATCGGCAATCTACAATCACCACAATGTTAGGCGTGCGCACTGGCTTTATTTAATGTACCTATAGGTATAGGTACCTAGGTAATCTAATGTATCCAAATTATCTGTAGTATAGTACACCCACGTAGTGTCTAAAAATCATCTAGGTTAGTATCGTCAAAAAAGCTGTCCGAATTTTGTGAATAAAATTCGTGTTTGTAACTGAAATCCAGCACAGCTCCTTAGGGACTAGCCCGGAACTAATACAAATGATTTCACTTTTATATGCGTAGAATGATAATGGAATATTCCAATTTACTTCTGACTGTTTTTTATTCAAGAGATGAGAAAAGTGGTTTTTGTACCATTTGATTTTCAAATCGCGTCATTTTTATCCAAAATTAATATTTGTCAAAAGGCTTTGGTAAGATTTCCTTCTATCTTTTTGCCAGTATATCTGCCAGGTATACTTATTACTTACACCACACCGCACTTTATGTACATTTATTCTTCAATTCTGGTAACAAAATAAAACACAGATGAAACCGCAGGAGTATGATAGTCCTTATGAATAAAATAACCTTATAATGTTTATGAGAGTTGAACGGGAACACTTTGAAAGTGTGTGACGGACCGTGAGCGCTGCTCAGCCGATGAGCCGGCGCACGGACTGATGAGTTCACACGGTGGCACTGGCCCGGAAACTCGAGCAAGGGCGAAAACATGATATTTTCACTAATATTTTATACTGCCCTTGTAAATTTTATTTTGTTATTGTGTATGTATTTTGTATACCTACATAAGCGAGTTCTATGACTGATCTTACGATCACTGTTATTTAGCTATAAGAGATATGTTGACACAAAATAAACTTACCCTCGTATTCAAGAACGACACTATGAGAACACGCACCCACAGTGGACGAAATCGTTTTTCATAAACATCACTTTATGTGTTGAGCGGCACTATGGCGTACGCTACCGTGTGCCTTTAGAGCTCAACTTTGGCTAGAGGCACACGACGATGTGCCTCTAGTCACACTATGCAGTGTCGCACAACACAAAGTGATTTTTATGAAAAAAGATTTCGTCCACTGTGGGTACGTGTTCTCATAGTGTCGTTCTTGAATACGAGGGTAATTCTTTCTTTCTAATTTGTGTCTTCTTAGTGCACGCCATGATGTCCTACAGCAAGTTCTAACTGATCTCACGATTTTATCCCTTTTTATTTTTACTTTCTAATTACTAATTACTAATTTAATTTCTCTTAGTGCAAGTTGTGATATTCTTAAAGAAAACACATAGTTTTAACTTTAAGTTTTAGTTTATGAGTTTTATTTGGTATAAAAAATGGCTTTTTAACGAGTGACTCGAGTTTTCCGTTGGGTATCCTAAATAAATAAACATCTTTATAGCGAGTGTTCAAAGAGAGTCAAAGGTGTGAGTCAAAGTGTAAGGTTTAAATGTTACGTAAATACCTACGACCTTACATTTTGCCGAGTGAGTGTCAGTAAAATAAGTGATTTATTACAAAGTATAACATATAAAGATTTAGGAGTTCGTTACGCTCACCTAAGTCCTTCTTATTCTAGTATCCACGCCAGCTTGACAAAAGTTATTTTTCGCTTATGACCTGTAACTCAAAAGTTGCACTACGCTCTACGTAATTTGAGTTATAGGTACATCTACCTATGATTTCATTCCTTTGGCATTCGTTTTAACTAGGTAGGTTCGTAATAAACGTAGGTGCTCAAATGGGTAAACCAGTATCAAGCGCTAATTAACGAAACTGTAGTTTCGATTAAAAGCAACTTCCAAATCCATGACTCATTGAATTAAGATTACTGATATTCCTTATTTAGGTCGGTTTGATTTTATGAATAAGTTAGGTGAAGGTACGTTTTATATGCACTATGGAAGAATCTAAATGTTTTGAAAAATAATCATATAGTACCTAGGTAAGTATTAGCTGTCACCATAACCGCTGGTTCAACAGTTGTTGAAAGATAAGCTTAGGTATTCCTAGTAGTTGGGTTGACGCTACCTAGGTAGATACCTATATCCACATGCAGTGATGTCGAGCGCAGTCAAATCAAACTTGCAAGTCCCAGGATTTGGAGCGACGACATTGTGTATGGGCCGGCTTGTTCTGCTGTGAATCTATGTCAAAGATGTACCTATCTGTACTAGATGATGGAGTACTATCCAAACATATCGATTTTAAAATCAAACTATGTGTAGCTAGTTTTTGGTCATAATGACCAATCAAGAGTTAACACAACATTGTCAATGCTTTTTAGGGTTCCGTACCCAAAGGGTTAAAACGGGACCCTATTATAAAACTTCGCTGTCCGTCTGTCCGTCTATCACAGGGCTGTATCTCATGAACAGTCAGATCTCAAGACAGTTGAAATTTTCACAGATGATGTATTTCTGTTGCCGCTTTAACAACAAATACTAAAAACAAAATAAAATAAATATTTAAAAGGGGCTCCAATACAACAAACGTGATTTTTTTTGCCGTTTTACGGAACCATACGTGCGCGAGTCCGACTCGCACTTGACTGGTATTTAAGAAATAACAAAAATGCACTTTATGTCAATATCAGCCGACTGACCTTGCTTTAATATCCAGACGATACGACAGAGCACAATGAAAACTGTATGAATAGGTATCTAGGTATCTGTAAATCACCGACCAATAGCCCAATAGACGCCTAATGGCTTCATTTCTTCAAATAAATATTTCAGTAAAATCGCTGAGGTGTGCGGGTCAGGGGGAACGGTAAAAATGTTGATGTCACTGCCCGCCGGTTAATGTCACAGCCCGCCGCGGGGCGCGTCGTGAGTCGCTCTCGGTGTCCTATATCAGCAGTATAAGCCTAATGTGTTGTTTGAAAGTGTTCGCCTTGCATAAGGAGTCTAAAGGCTGTGTGGTCGATGCTGTAATACACTGAGACGCGTTAATCATTTGTCATTCGGCTCCGCTCCCGCTAGTTACAACGTTATTCTATCTTCGTTGAAGAAAAAAATATTGTTTTCTAGTGAACTTTTGCTACGATCATGTCTGAAGTGATTCCACGACTTGTGGCAGAAGAATATGCGAAAAATAAAAATGTGGATCGAGACAAAATACAAAATCTAAGGGACTGGATAATAACACAGCCGCATTTGCCACATGAACACATAACAGGTAAACCGTTAAATAAATACGTACTTGTACAAACCATTTTTCTTATTGATAATATTCCATATTTTAAATCAAATCTATTATATTTATTTACAATAGCAACACTATATATTCAAGTTTAGTACGTAATCTATTAGATTTTGAATTGAAGGTATGAGTATAAAAAACTATTGCTTTATTGTAAAATATAATGGTGTATGTATGAGATATTATGCACTCTATTCTACCATTAAAAGTAAACAATGAATTATTCAACCGGTAACAACAACAGTTTATATTTTGTGATGGAAGGTATTTTTTTGAACGCCTTGTATAAAAAGGAAGACAATCGCCTCATAGATATCTTACACCATTAATCTATGTAGGTATGTGCCTGACCCATATCATTCTTCGTGATAGATTCTCGCTATTTTACTTAGCGCTGACTGATATCCAACTTCATGAGTTTTGAATTTGAATTTGTCAGGGAGAAGGGGGATTTGGAGACCATGCTTCACTTAGTAAGAGTAGGGTATCTCCACTAACAATCAATTCGAACCTCTGTGGCACTCTTAAAAGTTTTTTTTAGATGAAACTTAAGTATTTTCAGATATGGATTTAATTCTGGCCTATCAAAGTTGTGGCTTTGATGTTGAACTGACGAAAAAAGGTCTTGATCTCAACTATACTCTGAGAACAATCTTTACATTTTATCAAAACAGAAAAGTAGATGATTGTTTAGAACAGGCCCTAAACTGTTGGTAAGATATTTTATTTTATTAATATATTCGTAAAATATTTAATTTTTTAGAATCTACGCATGAATACGACATTTGAGATTCACAGCTGACCAGAGTTCAGTTTAATTTATTATAATGCATTATTATTCTGCGTCAACTCACACAAGCTTCTAGTAGGTACCAAATACTTAAATCTCGTTGTTCTGTATCTTTACAAATTATCTCTTTACCTGAACTTCCTATTGATGTCATATTCATATTTTATTATGCATATACAACAAACTATATATTTTATCTTTGGTTTTATTCCAGGTTAGTGACTCCGCTGACCACACTCACTAATGCAGGTTATCGACCTATTTACTGCCAATTATTGGACTCGGACCCAAAACAATTTGTATACGCCGATGTGGTCAAGTGAGGTTATTTTAATACTTGTATTCAGTATGATATACGTTAAGTAAGACACAATACAAATAAAGTTATGCTTAAAGCTGTTAAGATACAAGGAAGAAATGCCGGTTTTTAAACACAATTTTTAATAAACAATCATATTTTAATAAACATAAGCAGATTTAGTACTTACAATTGTTCAAAAGCGAAAAAGTGGTACTATTATCCCCAGTCTACCCTAATCGTCGAGCGATTCTGATAGATTCTGCAATTGTTCTTACTGCCTGACATTTTATTGTACCTACCTGTTTATATAATTCAATGTTTCAGAGCTTTTGTGATGATTGTCGATTTATGCCTGCACGAGGAAGGCTCGGTACCAGGTATAGCGGTGTTCCTTAATATGGACAAAGTGACCCTCAGTCATTTGTCTCGAGTAAATCTGACTGTGGCACAGCAGTTCTTTTATTTTATACAGGTCAGTAAATATATAAAAAAATGAATAAATAGAGCAAAAACATTATTTTAGTAGCAACTCTTTAAAGTTTGTTATAAATATACAATTATTTTTAACACTCGACGCAAAAAGAGGAATGTTAAAAGTTTGGCGTGTCTATCTGTGCATTTGTGTCTGTCGGTGGCATCGTCGCTCTTAAACAAATAGACCAATTTTGATGCGGTGTTTTTGTTTGAAAGGTGACTTAATTGAGAGTTTTAAATAGAAATACGGCGGAAAAACGGCGAAAAGTCAGCAATACAAGAAAAAACGTGGTAATAAGCCGTATTTCTATTTAAAATGATTAACAACCGCGATAGTTTTAGCTCTATTGATTGAGAGAGTTAAAACTATAATCTGTTCACCAGTTTGAAGATCATCAGCTCTTTTCTAGTTGTTGTCGAGGGTTTTTTAAATTACTAATTTAATATTATTTCAGGAAGCCATGTTCGTCCGTCTCAAAGAGTTCCATTTCATCAATGCTCCGAGCTTTATGGACAAACTGATGTCAATGTTCAAGCCTTTTATGAAGGAGAAAATGCTAAAGATAGTGCATTCACACCAAACCGGTTCTAATACTCTCAATGAATACCTACCCATATCGGCTCTACCAAAAGACGCCGGGGGAGAAAATTCTGAAAGCGCAATATTAAAAGGTTAGCTTGATACAAAACAAAATCCGCAAGTAGCAAGGTTACCAAATCATCGTTGGTCCTTTGAAGCAGACGTTTATTTTGAAACGACGAAAAAAGGAGGTGCTCAATTCAACACGTATATGAATGAGCATATACCTGGTGTGGTAATCTTATTTTGATGATAGTTCTATTGTGTAGAAAATAGTCCAAAGTTGATCCAATTTAAATTGAATTTAAGAAGGACTAATGGTTCATTCATAAAACTTAAAAACAATATCGTTTCTTGATTTTTGAACGAAACATTTTCGTCGGTTTTCGTTTTAGTTTTTAAACAATAACCATTCAGTTTGTTTACACATCGTGTTTAGTTTATTTATCGAATTAATATGTATGTATATTTAATGAAAATAATTTTTAGAAAGCAATAATAATTTCCAGTTAACATCTGGTCCAAGATCAAGGCGAACGAAAAGTTTTTCAAGGAAGATTCGAAGAAAATCGTCAATGAATCCATGAGATCAGGAGGGGCAAAAACTATGAGCACTTTCTTCCCAAGTTTAGATTGCTCTTTTAAGAAGTTAGAAATAGATTAACATAAGAGAACACATAAATATGTCACATTATTATATACTAGCTGTCCGCACACTTACTAATGAAGTTTATAGGCAAGTTTTTGATACCTTAAGTTATATTATTGCAACTTTAGTAGGGATCTCAAGTTTTTTGTAAGTAAAATCCCACCAAAAACATTCTGTAAAAAACTAGCCAAGTCTCGATGGAGCTGCTTGTTTATCTCTAAAAAGTAATGAAATCTAGACAAAGTCGTGTCAAGTCTGAGGTTCTTTAATGCGATTTCTTTATTATTATAGAATGTTGTGTGACTTGGCCGTTAAACATTCTTTATACGTTAGTGGGTACAAGTCAATTTTGTTTACACGTAATGTTATATCTGTTGTAACTACCTATGTTTGTTATGCAAGATAATAGCCAATACAGGTATTGGTAATTGGACGCTAGTGTCTTAGTTTAGGCTGTTGTTGATCGTGCAACACATGCATTCAGCATTGACAATGCTGACTTCTGCTGTCTTCTTTTTGGAGCGTCAAATCGACCACCGATCTAACATAAAATAGACGTATTTTGACGGCCAAGTCACATAACATTCTATAATAATAAAGAAATCGCAGTAAAGAACCTCAGACTTGACACGACTTTGTCTAGATTTCATTACTTTTTAGAGATAAACAAGCAGCTCCATCGAGACTTGGCTAGTTTTTTACAGAATGTTTTTGGTCTATCTAGCGACGTGTGCGCTGGTATCACCGCCACTCTTAGTCCAATGCATTATATTTTTATCAAATTTTGAGCGAAATTAATATTTTAGTTTATTTAATTTGTTAATTTGTTTATTCAATTTGTGTAATGTTCGATTAGAATAAAGTTAATCATTCAACTATTTCTTCTTGTTAACTTGTAAGTATAAAAGCCAGTCTAGTCTTATCCAGAGTTTTCCTTTAATTTTATTGCGTACTAGCAGTCCGCCCCGGCGTCGCACGGATGTAATAATGATAAAGGTAATTTTTTTACACCTTGGGTAATATTATCGAATTTTTCATAAGGATCCCTAATAGTGAGATGTATGGTATTACATACTTTTTTGTAGATATTGATGTTCTCTTTAAAACTGTAGTACATCACTTTGCTCTATTGTCAACAATTACAGCAGCGTACACGATATAAGGATTTTTTTGGTTTTTTTTTTACACTTTGGGTTACATTATCGAAGTTTTCATACGGATCCCTAATAGTTAGACATATAGTATTGCATACTTTTTTGTAGATATTGATGTCCTCTTTAAAACTGTAGTACATTACTTTGCTCTATTGTCAATAATTTCCGCAGCAAACGCAATATAAGGATTTTTTTTTAATTTTTTCACACTTTGGATTACATTATCGATGTTTTCATACGGATCCCTAATATTTTTGAAAATATACTATAGCCTATGTTCATCAGGGATAATGTAGGATTCTAATGGTGAAAGAATTTTTCAAATCGGTCCAGTAGTTGAATATTTTTTGTAAAGGCGGTATGTCGATCTCTAATAGTTTGGTTAGGCTCTTGTGTTTTCTTATCAGGGTCACCAGGTACTCCAGATCTTCGATTATCCTAGTTTTTATGGTTTTCCCTTTATGTGGCCATTAAACCCTAACTCTGTACCAAATTTCAGCTCTCTGAGTTTATGGGAAGTACTAGTTCTATTCTGATGATCATGAGTGAGTGAGTGAGTGAGTGAGTGAGTGAGTGAGTGAGTGTCTGTCTAAAATGCGAAACTTTGCTTTCGCTTAACTTCGTAACTAAATGACCTACAGACTTGAAATTTTGGATTTTAAGTACGTGATTATGGCTTACTGGATGACAAAAATTTCAGCGTTCTGGTCTTATCCAGAGGTTCTCAAATAGGGGCCTGAAAATGCGGCGAAATGGTTCCAGTAAAGGATGGTACGGCAGTGTTTGCTTCGCGCTCGACTTGGCGGGGGCACTGCCGTGCCCCCAAATATAGAGTTTGTTACTCGCTGTTAATGTAACTTTTAATAGGTGAAAGAATTTTTTAAATTAGTGGTTTTTTAGTTTATAATTTACAAACAAAAATACGAAAATAAAAATAGATTATCAGCAATAGAAAATTATTCTGACAAAAGCATTTTTTTTAAACACCTTTTCACCTTTTCACTATGCTTCGTGTTTATATTTATGTTGTGGATTATATTTATGTCAAGCACACGAACAAAAATTGAAAAAGGAACCTATTGGAGTGACTAGTGTAGTGTAGCAATGTGAAATTGAGGAAATTGCATCTACCTATGCGGGGCTGCAGAGCAAAGCCAAGCACAGCTATGAATTGACGAGTTTTTAAACTTTGCCGTTCGTTTTTTTGCAAACATAGCTGAACTGTGCCGTGAGCAACTGAGCTTTCTGGTTTGCTATTTAGTGGGAAAGTAAAACCGTTTTACATCCAATACTTACTTACTAGACGCCTATATAGTAGGTACTATAGGCACTTCCTGAGACATGTTTATATAGAGTAGGCTTATTCAACACCTATACCATCCTCTCAGCTTCATCAGCATAACGCGACAAGAAAGACGTAGGCAACACGTTCGGAGCTGACTTAACTGCGGGTTTCTTTACGATGTTTTCCTACGCAGTTTTGAATACATTTAGAACCGAAAAATAAATTGTTCTGGTTTTCGGACTCACTGACCCGCGTTGGTCTAGTGGGAGATACCTCCCTCACGATCCGATTGAGTGAAATGCAGGTTGACAAAAACAAAAGAAAACAATTTCCTTTCAAAAAAAAGAATTTTCGCACAACTGTAAGTACTGCCCGCTATGCTTAAAAACCTAAATATCTTAGAAACGGCTGACTGGATCATGAAACATAGAACCATATCCCAAACGCTAACGATATAATAAAATAAACAGCAACGAGTATTTTTTAAACGAAATGGTTACATCCATTTTAACAAATGTTTGTTTATGCATCTACTAGGTTCACTCGGTCAATTTAGAAAAAAAAACAAGGAAAAAATCACATTCCGAAAACTACAAAAAATCACAGAACAACTCGTATATGGTGATGATTCGGTTACCTCTAACAGTGCTCTACATTTGGACATCCGCTTGACTCTATTTTTCAGGACAGCCTGTAAAAAACTAAATTAAACCGGCCAAGTGTGAGTCGGATAGCGACAACAGAAATACATCATCTGTGAAAATTTCAACTGTCTAGCTATCACGGTTCCTGAGATACAGCCCTGTGACAGACAGACAGACAGACGGACAGCGAAGTCTTAGTAATAGGGTCCCGTTTTTACCCTTTGGGTACGGAACCTTAAAAAGATGAGAGGTACCTACTGAAATAGGTTACAAGCAACGTGTTACATAATACTAATTCTAGGTGATTCCCACGTATTTCTTATACCTTCAATATGTTATTCTCGAGTAATATTGTATCTTAAGGACCTTTGTATTATTTATAAGTATTTAACTTTCAAAACCCTTAAAAATGCTTTTAGTTCACATGACCATTTTTTGTTTAAATAAGTTGCACTACGATAAGTGGTTTGTAGTTCTGTGAACAATTTATAATCTTATGGACCTTTTTGGTACTTGACTTAACCTGCAAACCATTACGTTATACAATTTATTAATCTTAAGGACCTTTTTGGTACTTGACTTAACCTGCAAACCATTACGTGATTCTCAAGTAGTATTGTATCTTAAGGACCTTTGTATTCTTTATAGGTACTTAACTTTCAAAACTGTTTAAGTTCTTACAATACTTTTGTTTAAATAAATTATTAGGATAAGTGGCTTAGTTGTCTACAACTGATAGTTTATGGATACTTTACATTCCCGACCATGTAAATCCCCAACATATGTCTAAATATTCCCACACCTTTCTTAGTATAAATAAGTGGCATTAGAATAAGCAAGTTACTTCACTTCCAACATCCAAATTCGACACATCTCATTGTACTAAGTTCGTAATACTAAGTTCTAAATCTAGTAAAAGTGTAAATACTAAGTTCTAAATCTAATAAAGTATTTTAAAAGTAAATTGTGCTAATTACTACATAACATTTTGGCGCAGCCGGTAGGAATGCAAAAATCGCGAATAAAAGTCGGAGATAACGTTTCTACGGTTTAACTAAACAAAAGACTAACAGTGAAACGGTGCCTACAGGGTTTTAATCTTCTCCGCCGAACCAACGATGTGCATCCGCAAAACATTTATTGTGTTACTGTGGTAAGTGGCTCATTCTTATATGCTCCTTTGTTCTATTTCCTAATCCTACAACATTCATCTCGATTCCTTTAATTATTCGATCATCGATTCATTATGTCCATCGACTCTAAAACAACTGAAGCGGAATCCGCTACAATGGATATAGACTTCAGAATGCTTTTGCAACTTATTCCTGAATTCGACACCCTCAAACCTACTCAAGAAGTTTATCGATTCATTAGATCGTGTGACTCAGCTTTTGAATTAGCATCAAAATCTCAAATTAAGATACTTTTAACATACGCATTAAACAAAATCACGGGACCAGGGTCGTCAGACGTCCACACGAAGCGGTTTCAGACATGGCCCGATTTAAAATGTTTTTTAATTCAAAAGTACTCGCATACAAAGACGCTGGGACACTTACAACTAGAGTTACAATCTCTTTTTCAAAAACCCAGTGAATCCATCACCGATTATTTTCATAGGGTCGATATGTGTAGGAGCAAACTCGTAGAAAAATTATCCACTGAAACGAAAGACAATACATTGGAAGGCCGCGTGGCCACCACCGAAGAAATGGCACTAAACGTCTTTATTAACGGGTTAAACTCAGATATAGGTATAATGCTTAGGGTTCACACTATATCTAACCTCACCGACGCAGGAAACTTGGCTATTCAAGAAGAAAAAATTAGAAACATGAACAACGCTAGACAAATTCTATATAAGAAAAGCGTCCCAAACCCAACAAACAACTTCCGCACAGATAATAGCATGCGTACGAACGAAATTAGACAGACACAAAACAGGAATAGCATCCCACAGCAATCACAGAGCCATACTAAAGTTTGCAACTATTGCAAATATCCGGGACACTTAATCTCGGAGTGCCGTAAACGCGCTTATAACAACAACCTAAGACAAAATCTTAACTCTGTTCAACAAACGTCTCAACAACGGCCTGCGGCCCCTGCTAGAGTAAATAATTTAAACTCTCAAGCGGCCGGAGAGATGGGCACTACTCCGGAAACCGCTTCGATTTGCTACTCCAATGCCCGGACACTGATGTCAAGCCCCAATTCGAACCAGAACATGGATATCGAGGCGGAGGCACTCCAACTAGGATGGTAAAACCTAAACCAACCCTAGATAGTAATCTTAGGAATCATGGGTTGCCTCATTCAGTCCATCGGGGACAGGCACCCGTGCTTCAGCTCAACAAGAATCGCATAATGGCACCACAAAATAGACCAGTCTATCGGAGACAATTTTGTGATGCCAGCACTCAAACTGAAATCCTAAATCTGACTCAATCAAATACTAACTCCCAAATCAATACTAGTCCAAATTCTATTTCTACCAAATCTGATGCAAAATCCAAATCAAACTCTGAATCAAAATCGACTCAATCAAATACTAACTCCCAAATCAATACTAATTCAAATTCTATTTCTACCAAATCTGATGCAAAATCCAAATCAAACTCTGAATCAAAATCGACTCAATCAAATACTAACTCCCAAATCAATACTAATTCAAATTCCATTTCTACCAAATCTAAATCAAACTCTAAATCAAAACCTAAATCAAAATCGAAATCAAACCCTCAATCAAAATATACCAAACCCGCTGTACCTATTACTATTTCCTCACTTAACGTACCTCCAGAAAATCTTCTACATTGCCAATTCCATATCGAAGGAAACCCAGTCACGCTACTCGTTGATACAGGAGCCTCTATTTCGGTCATAAATAAAGCGAAAATAGGAATGGCACCTCTAGATGTATCGAACATCGTATCAATCGTAGGTATCTCGGGTAACCAATCCTCAATTCAAAGTTTTGGAACGGCTCAAATATCACTAGACAATTTTCCTAAATTCAAATTCCATGTAGCTAACCTCAACATTCAAGTCGACGGTATCATAGGTAACGATTTCATGTCAAAATTCAACGTTAACATCTATGTCCAATCAAAATCCATGAGAATCCATGATCGCTCTTACAAACTCTTCTATGTCGGCGAAAAAGGATTAGCCAATAATAAAAACGAACAGTTCGTGGGTCAACGCTCAGAAACCGTTATCACATGTTTTACTAATGATATTCAAGACGGATACGCTGTAATCAACAAACAACAAATTCAAAGCGATATCTCCATTCCTAACGCGTTAGTCGCAGTCAAAAACCACAAATTCTTAATCACTTGCGTAAATTCTAGTAACGAAGACAAAATTATTTCTATTCCCATAGTTCAAGCGACTCCATTATTATCAAACGACGATAAGTCATTAAACAATCTCAAATTCCCAGTAAATCTATCAAAAACGATTAACAGTAACGGCACTAGTAACAGACTTATACGGCAAGACCATTTGAACGCCGAAGAGAAAGACTCTCTCGACAAAATCATCTACGAATTTTCAGATATATTTTATTATGAAGGCGAAACTTTGACATTCACAAACCACACTAAACATTCGATCCCTACAACTTCAGAGATACCGATTCATACGAAAACCTACAGGTTCCCTTTCGTTCATCAACAAGAAGTCAAAACTCAAGTTCAGAAAATGCTAGATCAAAACATAATTCGACCTAGCACCTCCCCTTGGAGTAGTCCTATCTGGGTAGTACCAAAGAAATTGGATGCCTCAGAGAAACAAAAGTGGCGTGTAGTTATCGACTATCGTAAACTCAACGACATAACAGTAGGAGACAGCTATCCCTTACCCAATATTTCCGATATTTTAGATAAACTAGGTCACTCAATCTATTTCACGACAATAGATCTAGCCTCAGGATTCCACCAAATAGAGATGGACCCTAAAGATGTCCCTAAAACAGCTTTCAATACACCTTACGGTCATTACGAGTACCTTAGAATGCCTTTTGGCCTTAAAAACGGACCAGCCACGTTCCAACGTGCCATGGACAGTGTCCTCCATGGATTGCAAGGTGAACGCTGTTTCGTCTACCTTGACGACATCGTTGTTTTCGCATCTAGTCTTCAAGAACATGAACAAAAACTCACTGAAGTCTTTAATCGCCTTAGAGAACATGGTTTAAAAATCCAGCCAGATAAATGCGAATTCATGAGAAAAGAAGTAGCTTACCTAGGTCACATAATCTCTAACGAAGGTGTAAAACCGAATCCTGACAAGGTAAAAGCTGTTAAGGAATTTCCAGTCCCAAAATCCTGTAAAGACATAAAATCATTCCTAGGACTTGCTGGTTACTACCGCAGGTTCATTCCGAATTTTAGCAAACTCACGAAAGCTATGACAAGCCTTCTTAAAAAAGATGTCCCATTCGTTTGGAGTGAAGAACAACAACGCGCATTCGATAGTTGTAAGGACATCCTTACAACGACACCTATTTTACAATATCCCGATTTCAACAGAGAATTCAATTTAACGACTGATGCTTCAAAATACGCGATAGGTGCAATTCTTTCACAAGGAGAAGTCAGCAAAGACTTGCCAATTGCATATGCTTCACGTACACTAAATAAAGCCGAGTCTAATTATTCTACTATAGAACGCGAATTATTAGCCATAGTGTGGGCAGTAAAGCATTTTCGACCTTACCTTTTTGGTCGAAGGTTTAAGATACTCACGGACCATAAACCTCTAGTTTGGCTTATGAACATCAAAGACCCAGGTAGCCGCCTAGTTCGTTGGAGATTAAAACTCGAAGAGTACGACTACGAGATAGTATATAAATCGGGTAAAACCAACACTAATGCAGACGCTCTTTCCCGCCCTCCGGTTATGAACTCTAACATCATTGACTTAACAAACTCGACTCCAAATTCTCCATCAGAGGAGTATCTCCAACTCAATTATGAACATTATGCAGCCTTAGATATAAGAGAACGAAATTGTTTTGAATCCTCTAAAGTCAAGTTCTCACCTGACCGATTATTAGATCCCAGACATAAAAATGTCTTTATTCCCACATCTTGCAAACTCTCAGATCAAAACGAAATATTCAACGAAGCTTTAAGCTTGTGCTCCGGTGTAGAGCACTATGTAGCAAAAATCAAAAACCTTTATGGCACGGATATCCTAATTTCAAATGATAAACAAAATCTTATATTTTGCTGTACTAGGCCAAATCACTTCGACCCATGGGATGCTGAAAGCTATTTCAAAGCTCTGCTTTCCTGTCTTCAACAACATACTATCTCCCAACTTTTTGTCCCAGATCTTAAAAATGACCACACCTGTAAACTAGTCAATAATGAACAAATTCATATCTCAACATACTTGGCTGAAAACTATGATTGCGAAATCACAATTTGCGAAAATAAAGTTAAGTATCCAAAGTCAGAAGATATCCCTGATATCCTGAAAACCTATCACGATGAACCTCTATCAGGACATCGTGGTGTAGTCGAAACTACCAGGAAAATTAGAAACGAATTCTTTTGGAAAGGGATGACCAATGACATAAAAACTTACGTCGAATCTTGCGTTATCTGCCAACGTAATAAAATACAAAGAAAATCTTTTCAAGCTCCCATGGTCATAACCTCCCAATCAACCGAATCTTTCGAACGCGTTTCAATGGACTTAGTCTCTTACTCGGACATCAGTGAAGGCAATAACAAATATGTTTTAACTCTCCAAGACGATCTTACGAGATATGTACAAGCATACCCGATCCCAGACAAAGAAGCGGTAACTGTAGCACGGCAATTGCTTAACTTTTGCCAACACTACGGAGTACCAAAGAGATTCCATTCAGATCAAGGCACCGAATTTACGAATAATGTAATAAAACAACTGATGAAATTCTTCGGCTCTAATCACACTTTCAATACAACTTACCATCCTCAAACTAACGGTGCCCTCGAACGATTTCACGCAACTCTACGAGATCACATTCGCATGTACCATAATCGACGGTTAAAGAATTGGGATCAAATCATTCCATTCGCAATCATGTGTCATAACACCTCGATTAATAGCTCCACGGGTTATACGCCGCATGAACTTCTTTTCGGATACAAACCGCGTCCATTCTATTCCATTAAGCCAATTTCTGATTACACTGCATGCGATTATTTAAAAGACCTTAATGAACGTCTAAACGCATCTCGTGAAACTGCACTCAAAAACATCGAAAACATGAAAGAAAAAGCAAAAGAGCGCTACGATAGCAAAATTAGAAATATTATCGAATATAAAATAGGTGATAAGGTAATGTTAAGGGTCCCTAACCCAAATAATTTAGATTCTAAGTGGGAAGGTCCGTGCGAAATAATACGTGTAGGCTTCAACGAAAACTATTTAATTAAGAAAGCAGGCAAAAATCAATTAGTGCATGCCAATCGCCTACGGCCTTATGTCCACTAAGTTAAGTATAGGTATATAATAAAATTAGGTTTAAATTTATATTAGAACTCTTCTATTTTCCTAACTCGTCAATTACTTCTATTCCAGCGTAACCACGAAAATCGTTGCTCAAATGATAATATCCGATTCCCTTACCTCACATGCTGGTATTTTTTATGACAAAGAAGGACAAATTTCAATATCTGATGGATCATGGAAGCTTATCGTCTATAAAGACATAAAACCACTATTCATATCTTTCGAATCCCTAACTCGCCTTTCCAACAACTTCCAAGCGACATCAGCTCAATATCAATTTCTTCCTAACGTTCAATCGACCAAATCTTACCTTAACGTAAATCTAAATAAAATCGAATCAAAACTAGCTGAACTCAACATGTACTTAGGAAAGAACTTTCGTGTTAAAAGAGAACTCTTAGACGACTTTGGTTCTGTTCTTAAGTGGCTTATAGGTACACCTGATGCAAAAGATGCAAAACGCTACGACGAATGCATCGATAAACTTGAACGAAATGAGTTGGATCTAAGCAATCTCATGCAAAAACAGTTGCAAATTACATCTTCTACTGTAAGAAATTTTAATGAAACAATCTTTAAAATTACCTTTGACGAACAAGTAATTAATGAAAACATTAATCGTCTCAACTCCTACCTCAACAAGACAGATACTCTTATCTTCGACATCAAAGTAAACGAAGATATCTCTACTATTTCTTTGCAAATCCTAGAGCTTGTTACAAGCCTAGAAAACGAAATTGACGATTGTCTAGCTAGTATTCTTTTTGCTAAATGTAATATAGTTCATCCTTCAATCATAAGCTCTAAAAAGTTGTTCAATGAGCTTCTTAAATCGAATAAAATTAGAACAAACAGAAGGCTAGTCACTTCGGTCACTACTAATAACTTACATACTTTACTAGATTCTTCCTTCTTGACAGCCTATGTTTATTCGAATCGATTAGTCTATATTCTAGAATTTCCTCTCGTCATGAATGATCCTTTAACCTTGTATCATACCTATTCTATTCCAATACAACATCCTAACTCCTCATACTATTCCACAATCATTCCTGAGCATATATACCTGGCTACTAATCCAAGTGGGCAATATTATGTTTCGACGAGTTCACTAGACAACTGCATCACCTTCGCTATGAGAAACATAGTCTGCAAAGATCTTGTGGTCTACGACTCAGCGGAGCGTCCCATCTGCGAGCTACAACTACTTCTTAGCAAGAAAACTACTATTCCTGAAACCTGCACGGCGACAACATTTCCTGCGGAAATCCAGACGTTTCAACCATTGCATCACAACAGATGGCTCTACATCTTGACCACCGAAACCAGCTGCGTTCTACATTGCGACAATGAAGTTTCAAATCATAAGCTTCAAGGATCAGGCATTGTAACACTATCACAAGGGTGTACGCTTCACACAGGCTACAGCACACTTTCGGCATATCAATCAATGGAAGAAAACGCGACGAGTCCCATTATAATTCCCGACATAAGGACGGATGATTGCTTTGAGATAACAAAGAACATTGAAGCACCACCACATCTTCTTCCCATCAAGATCAACGACATGCCCTTGGATTCGCTTAACAAAATCAAGACTCACCTCGATAAATACTCAGACGAATTGAAGAAGATCCAAGCTAATTCTAAGTCACAATCGTTCCTAGATAGAAACAACTCTACCTTCATGTGGTTCTATTTTACGATAGGCATCATACTCCCTTCTTATTTTCTTATCAAACTCTGCAAACGATGTCCAATCGGTTTCAATCGAACAAGACGATCATCGGACGGAAGAGGATACGTTCAAATATTCAACAACTGCTTCGACAACTCCCGAAGAGAGCGCAGCACACATATCGCCATCCCGCTTAGAAATATACATCAGACGTCTTCCCGCGTAACAGACGACGAAGAAATCAACACTGAAAACCCTCTAACATCACCTCATTCCCAAAGATTAGGCACTAACGCCCAATCTTTATTCTAAGAGGGGAGATGTTACATAATACTAATTCTAGGTGATTCCCACGTATTTCTTATACCTTCAATATGTTATTCTCGAGTAATATTGTATCTTAAGGACCTTTGTATTATTTATAAGTATTTAACTTTCAAAACCCTTAAAAATGCTTTTAGTTCACATGACCATTTTTTGTTTAAATAAGTTGCACTACGATAAGTGGTTTGTAGTTCTGTGAACAATTTATAATCTTATGGACCTTTTTGGTACTTGACTTAACCTGCAAACCATTACGTTATACAATTTATTAATCTTAAGGACCTTTTTGGTACTTGACTTAACCTGCAAACCATTACGTGATTCTCAAGTAGTATTGTATCTTAAGGACCTTTGTATTCTTTATAGGTACTTAACTTTCAAAACTGTTTAAGTTCTTACAATACTTTTGTTTAAATAAATTATTAGGATAAGTGGCTTAGTTGTCTACAACTGATAGTTTATGGATACTTTACATTCCCGACCATGTAAATCCCCAACATATGTCTAAATATTCCCACACCTTTCTTAGTATAAATAAGTGGCATTAGAATAAGCAAGTTACTTCACTTCCAACATCCAAATTCGACACATCTCATTGTACTAAGTTCGTAATACTAAGTTCTAAATCTAGTAAAAGTGTAAATACTAAGTTCTAAATCTAATAAAGTATTTTAAAAGTAAATTGTGCTAATTACTACATAACAAACGTCAATTGAGAAGAATAAGGGTTTGTTTAAGTTTATTCAGTCTATTATGGATGTTGTAAATTGCTAGCCGTGTTCGACTTATGAACTGCAAAATAATTAGAATTCATTAACAAGACGTGCCTCGCGTCGTATTGTATTGATACAATGATTCCGTTGACAATGGTGAGCTGGTTCAGCGAAATAAAACACCTAAAACATCGCTGCAATCGGTGCACCATTGTCCCTAAATACGACACAAAAGAAATTCCAATTTAGTCAACGGCAAGCAGTCTTGTCGATAAAAAGAAAAGTCGTGTAAGCTAATCAAAGCAATGTTTTCCCACTTCTTATTTAAAAATGTTCATACGAGGTACCTAGTGTTTTTGTTTGCATTTAAAACTTTAATCACTACATAGTATAAAGCAAAGTCGCTTTCCGCTTCCCGCGTCTGTATGTATGTTTGCTTATATCTTTAAAACTACACAACGGATTTTGATGCGGTTTTTTTTAATAGATAGAGTGATTCAGGAGAAAGGTTTATATGTATAATAACATGCTACCCGTGCGAAGCCGGGGCGGGTCGCTAGTTCATTATAAAGTTCAGTAAGTTAGTTCGTATGAGCTGACGGCCACCCTTGGTGACGGAGTTTCTAGGCCGACTAAAGGCCAACTAATCGTCATCATCAGCAGGTTGACGTCTAGTAGTAGTAGTCAACATACATTATGCCTTCCCATCTTGATGGTAGAACCTTCCAACACTGCGTTTTCCTATTTGTAGTCGCAACACAAGATCCTTCATTCCCTAGCGAGCTACATAAGCTACTTCAGTTTTGAGAACTTAAAGCAGACCTGCTCATAGACACTTTAACTTTCCAACTCTGGTAGGTCCACCTACCAGAGTTGCTTGCTCCATGCCAAATATTTTATTCATACTCCGTGATGGATCCATATAGACACGTAGAGCTATGAATTATTATGGATCTAGAACCGTCGTAAAATAGTTTCAGTAATCTCATTACACATCCCAGCAAATAAACCCTTGCGTGGCTCAATTATTAACAGAGTCTGCGGTCACTTATCTTCATAGTTCATTAATGAAAGGAACACGCACCGTCTTTACAGGTTCTTTGATAGGTGACCTACATTCCTACCGTAGACCCACGACTTTATGATCTAAGAATCCCACTGAAATAGGGAGCTTAGATACTTTATATTTAATCAGTTAATTTGATAGTTTTTCAATAAGAAAGAATATAAAATGTGTGTGTTGAGTTATCTATCCATACTCGTATAGTCATTTTATTATTATCACGTTTGCTCCGAATTCTCCTTCTATGACGGATGACTGATTAGCTTATAGGCACAGATTTGAACCCGTGATAAATTAGAAGATCAACATTCAATGAACAGCAACCTCTGATAACCCTCACATTTTCAATGTACGAATTAAACAAGCGAATATTTCAATAGTGAACTCGGTGGATGGAATAAAGTGCATATGCTGTTACATAGTAAATAATTCTGGCGAGAGCTACGCCATCGCCATCCACGGCAATAAAACGTACAATGCAATTTAGCTAGTGCTGCATTCATGCGATGGCTTCACTGTAAAGTTGGGCGTTTCGACCGCGCTGCTGTCGATTACTGACACAAATAACAGACAGAATAAAATCATATTTAGAACAAGCAGCAATACAGGCTTTGTTGTTGTATTCCTGCTGTTTTGAGTATATTTATGAGCTCTGGAACTCTGAAAGCAACATTGCAATGACCTTTTATGTTCTACTTACAGTTTTTGAATTGTATTTGTGAAATATGTTGAAGGCAAGTAGTTGTTGAAGGGTACACACACATATGCTTTTAGATCTTTATTGCAACTTGTTGCTCCATTTTGCTAGTGCCATTGATTTAGTGCTAATAAGCAACCCATTCCAAAGCCCCAAAAATGTTAGTTATTTGCGCAGAGAAAAGTATTCCGCAGTTTTGTATCCGTAACAGTTACTCCCTATGCATTAGGTACCTATCTGCATAAACCGCAGTAAAATGCCGTTATAAAAAAAAACGATTTGCGACATTCGACACAATTCCTCACAACATGCAACGATGTCCGATTTGTGGGAATGGCGTATAAAAATTTCAAAGCGGTTACGGGTAGGTATGCTTCACGCGTGGTGTCCGCGGCATCACTCGCCGCTGCATAAAACATGCAAATTGGACCACTTCGCCGGTGCCACAGAGCCTTTGTGCGCAGTGATTCATCTACAAGAGTCGTAATGCGCAAGCGGGAATCCCTGCCTTCTAATCTAACGGGCCCGGGATCAAACCTCGTAGGATACATGCGCCTATGAGTCATTTCCAGCAAGTAGGAAAGCAAGATACTCTTGCGAAAGCATATTTTTTAAACACGGATCGCATAATGCTTACTTTCGGTTTGCTCATTCATTACCAAGGTACAAGTAGGTACGTCCTTTCTCTTCAGTCAGCTGTGCAAACGAAGCGTTTAAACGCGGTTAAACTCATCGGTAGTTTCTGTATTATTTACACTGTACTGATGTGCCTAAGTTCACTCGCTTTTGCACTTTTATGTAAAATTGAGGTCCATTAGTCATGTAAATATTGTTAAGCGAGCACCGACGCATCCCAGTGTTAGAGTAAAAACCTTTTGTTCGTATGCATCTCGGTCGACCCTTTGAAATTCATGCTCTAGCTGGCCTTCGAAGTAATTTTGTTATGTTAGTGCTAGCAATTTCATTAACACTTGTAGTTTCTGAAAGTGCATATTACGGAGTCATTTTGGATTAAAAACTGCCTACTCCTCCGGGAAACAGGCGTCCACCGCAGCTTTGCTCGGTGGACCCTACCCGAATAAAAAGTATATTTATCTTGGGACGCACCAAGATAAATATTCAAGTCTCTACGATAAGTGGTTACGCTGTACTGACAGTCAGTCAGACAGTTGAATAAGATTTTGCCTTCTGCGCTGTAGGTTTTGGGTTCGATTCCCACTCATAACAAACATTTGTGTAATGAACATGGATGTTTGTTCTGTGTCTGGGTAAAATTATTGTATTCGACATAATGAGCTTGCTTCTAATAGAAAGAAGGTTAGTTTATAGGTAAATTTTAATTGGTATGCGGAAAATGGATTCAATTGTAATTGAGACTCACAATAGGCCGTCGAATGACGGATCGTTACCGATTGTTTAGCCCATGCGACTGAATGCGATCGTTTGGCGCAGTAATGAGCCACTGGAGTAGGTAGGTAGGTACCTTTAAGGCCCGGCTCACACCCACACACGTATTTCAATGATTTTCAGGTACCGATTTAAAAACCAGGAATCACAATTGTGAGGATATAATGATACAAAATTACTGATAATATATTCATCTTTAATAGTAGATAATAAAAACTGGCCAGTTCTATACAATATTTTCAAAAAAATACGTTTTTACCGTCGCAAGAACCGCTGAAAATGTCGAAAAATGGGGTCTGGTTAGGTACCAATATCTTTAGACCCACAGCATATTTTTATTTGAAAATAATACGAAATTGTAGATTTTATATTTCTCTATACCGCGTGGCATTATCTTGTTTTCAAATAATTAACTTTTTCATTTATGAACAATATAAAATGCAATAAAACTTCTCCATACATTTTTTCCATACAAAACTCACATTCACCTCAAGTCGGCACGTCAGTTAGCGCTCAGACGCGCTCGGGGAAGCACGTCCACGTCACATTTTTCTTCGAATTTAGAGGAGGTCTTACATAATGGTATACCGGGGTAAAATACTGGACATGCAAAACTAATGATAACATTTGTATAATATATTGCCTTGAAGAATTTAGTGCAAGCCACACAGATGAAGGTTAGGTACAATGCATGATTTGTTGAAAGAGTTGGATGATTTTTTTTTGTAGAAGATTCGTTTCATCGAGTTTGGTTTCGAAACAATATGATAATAGTATACGGTTTTACCTTTTTGCATACGTCGGAGCAAAATCGAAATAAGCCGATGTTTCGTATTTGATTGTTATTTTAATAAAAATATTAAATTTCACGAAAATGTGAACCTGGTTGTGTCCCTAATTAATAATAAATAATAAAAGCTTTTATTTCCTTGCACAATATAAAATTAACTTAAATATGTATCTATGCATAGGTATATAAAATTATGTGTAAGGACCGCTTTCAGCGGTAAAAGCCTCCTCCAGCTCTATCCATTTTTCCCGATCTCTAGCGGCTCTGCTCCATGTTTTGCCTGCTACTTTCACGATGTCATCATCCCATCGCATAGCAGGCCTTCCTCTTCTTCGTTTTTTATGTATTGGGTCCCAATTCATAATTGTTTTAGATCACCTCTCATTTTGTAATCTTTGGATGTGCCCGGCCTATTTCCATTTTAGTGATAATACTTTCTGGACAACGTCTTTTGCTGTGGTTTTTGAAGTGTCCCTAATAAGTCCTATTAAATAAATATAAATGTTGATTTGATACATTTCTGTTTTGAAATGAAAGTTCTAAGGTACCATGATCCTTACCTGTATTCATTTTGACCCGATCTACCCTATATTACCAAGCGTGTTTTTTTATACATGGATGGAAAAAAATGATACTTTATCTATAATTGGATTTAGAAAAATTACATAAATTTCAGATTATGAATATAATTTATAATTATTATTTATCTACCTTTAATATTATAAATCTAAAAGTTTGTGCGGATAATAAGTATGTTTGGATGTTTGTACCTCAATCAGACCTAAACGACTAAACGGATGAAATTTAAATTTGCTGTCGATGTAAATATACCTCTAGCTTATAAATAGGCTATTTTTAATTAAAAAACATCCTCAAAACTTTAAAAAGACTCCGAGTGCTGGTGTGCAACAAATCTAGCATTAATCAATTTTGACGACTGATGAATGACTGACGAATGATACGATACGCATTGAACCAAAAATGTTGAACCGTCTAAAAAGGTCGGTATTTGTTATTATCAAAGCAAGGTTTATCTTGGGGCACGGTAGTGCCCCCGCCAAGTCAAGCAAAAAAGCGGCACAGTCGTACCATCCTTTTCTCGAAGCAGTTCAGGCCATTTTCTAGACAGACAGACAGACATTGAAATCTCACAACTTTTTACGATAGAAGAACTGATGGGTTTTTGGTTAAATTATACACGATCTGGGTGATATATATGGATTCTTTATTGTAGAGATATAGAACACGACCAGCCGTAACAAGTGAACAGGGAAGAGAGACTGACATCGACAGATTATCTCTGGTCATCTTAGGCTACTTATACAATATCTCACAAGTTAAGTTTACTACACACGAGCATAGTTCCAACAAAAAAAAGACAAAAAAACAAACTGAGTTGCGTTGCGAGAATTGGCTTTTTATTTTATTTTTACAAGTTGTTTTTGATGGCATATACTTAAGTTTAAGTACATGATGCAAATAATTAAATATTTAAAAAAAATAAAGTGTCCTGAAAAATTGTTTAATTCTAAATACTGAAAGTGCTCTTTAGTGTTTCGTAGTTTACAAAAAACCCTTATAGTTTTGCCATTTTCGTCCATTCGTCCGCAGCTTAGCTCAGATACTCTTAGTACTAGAAAGCTGTAATTTGGCATGAATATACATTAGTCACGCCGACAATGTGGTAGAAATAAATACATATTTTCAGATGTTTTTTTTTCTCGCATACTCTCCATGTCTGATGTGTGTGATGTCATTTAGTACAAATACAATGGAAAATATGAATTTTTAAAAAGAGCTGGTCATCTCTTTTTACAAATTCATATTTAATTTTTTTGGAAAGAAAATATTATGGAGGGTTATTTAGTAAAGTTTTACAATAACTGTTTAATTCCAGAACTTGTTGACCCTCGCTACGCGCGGTCTATGGATCTTCGAGATCATAGCTCGCACACAATTCAAAAGCAAAATACATATTTTATCAGTATTTCACTTTCAAAACTTTCTGTGAGTGGTACTCGAAACGTTGACGGTGCCGTCATCGATTTTAGATGACAATAAGTTTTTTTATTAAAAATATATTTTTTAAATCAAGCTTTTGTAAATTCTAGTGCTCTAGTTCTCGTCAAGATAAAAATAACGAGCCCAAACGCGACGTGGTTATGTTGTGTAGTTGAGGAGTTCCGATGGCTACATCTGACCTCCATCATCAGACCAGCTCTCTAGTACCATAATTTTACATTGTCATTGAGATTGATAGGTATGCAAAGTTTTGCCTCAATTCGACTATTTAGTGAAGAGTTCCGTTGAACAGCTCCTGACTCCATCATCAGATCAGCTCGCTGTCACCATATTATGTATGCAAAATTTCAACTCAATCGATTGGGGATAACTGCTTAAAATTAAGTTGCAAGATTCCACCTTATCAAACATACATACATAAATATGTACATAAACTGCAAGTTAAATAAGAGCTTGATGTTAAAAAACGATACTTACCGTTTTGTCATAATGTATTTTATTAGTAGGTACCTAACAAATATTTTTTGCACAGTCAAATATTAGTAACTGTGTAGTAGCACTTTACAATTTGTAACCTGTCTTATAATATATATTAATTTTTTCTATATTTATTTTCTTTTTGTCAAGTGCAACCTATAAAATTATTAAGTACATACCTACCTATACAAATATGACATACCTATTGCACCAAATATTTTCAAGTATCAAGACTAGTTATTTAGTCTTGGTAAATGAAGTGTGAAGTAGCTTCAATGTGTGCGTTTGCACTATTCTTAGTGTGCGGCCACAGAATACGACCGAGTACAAAAAATGCGAGCTGTCATAAATTTAACAGCCACCTTAATGAGAATGCTCTTCTTATTTTGCTTCCAAAGAATTAGGTGGGTAGCGCTTTTGTTCAGGCCTACAACGGGGGCTAGACATATCACTTCAAAACAAAGCAAGTCAGGCAAAATAAGAGACGGAATAGAAGAGCGCTGGTTTGTGGGCACTTTAACACCGCTCTAATTTTCAAATAAACGGTTTATATTGAAAAAAATATTAAAATGACGATTTATAAACAACATAGAATAGAGTATTTATCTAGCAAAGGTTTTGTAACAGGCGATTTGTTCATATTTAAATCATCGACTGTCGATGATTTAAATAGACACAACGGGAAATACGCGTCACAACTGTCACTAATCAAAATGGAGAATGGTATTAACTACAGATTTTAAACAAGTTTGTTTGCTATGCTTATTTATTGACTGCCAAAATTGATAATGCCCAAAACTGTGTCTTTGACCCTATTTTATTTTGTTAAATGGCATAGGCATAAGAAAATGCGGAAACAATGATGTATTTTATTTCGAAGATCTCTGTCCGCCAAATTAGATTTATTTTGGTATGGTGTTTTCAGCCAGTTGATAATCAAAGTGCTCAAGTACCTGGGTTCTTGATCCACCCCTCGTCTCGTAAGCTCTCAAAAATAGAGACTTTGTGTTATTCTCGTCACAGTGTAAATTTTACCTCATAAATACGACTTTGGCTCTAATAATAAATTGTTGTCGACTTATCTGAGTAGGTACCTATGAGTTGGGGCTGGATAAACTCTGTTTATTGTTACGAAGGTAGGTAGGTAGTTGAAAAAGATAAGCATTTTGTTTCTGTCTACTCTATCAATTTATCAACGAATAAGCAACAACCAAGCTTGGTAAAGCTTAAGCAGTTACGCAGAATTTGTAGACATACTCTCAGATCTCGTTTAGACCCTCGAAGATGTCTAGAGGGGTAGTCAGAGGCAAGTTCAAACATTGTGTCTGGCACAATGCCCACTTGCAGTTGTTAACATTCCATACGTGTGAGGTTGCTATAGATATCATAGCATTATCTATGAAAGCGGATGTAAGCAGATTTATTCGTTGAAATCGTAGTCAGCAGTACCTAGTTGATAATAATAAATAAATATTAGTAGAAATTTTTACACAGCGCCATCTAGCCTCAAACAAAACAAAGTTTGTGCTATGGGAACTAGATAACTGATAGAATACTTTTATACTTTTGGAACGAAGTTCCTTATCGCGCGTTGTGAAAGGGGGCTAGACGGAAAAAATTCTTACGAAAAGTTGTCACGAAAAGTTGTCACGACACTTTTTTGCTATAGTATATCTATTAATATATATGTATATCTATTAATTGTGTCGAGGTCGAGGTCGAGGTGGAAGTGGAGGTCGAGGTCGAGGTCGAGGTGGAGGTCGATGTCGAGGTCGAGGTCGAGGTCGAGGTCGAGGTCGAGGTCGAGGTCGAGGTCGAGGTCGAGGTCGAGGTCGAGGTCGAGGTCGAGGTCGAGGTCGAGGTCGAGGTCGAGGTCGAGGTCGAGGTCGAGGTCGAGGTCGAGGTCGATGTCGAGGTCGAGGTCGAGGTCGAGGTCGAGGTCGAGGTCGAGGTCGAGGTCGAGGTCGAGGTCGAGGTCGAGGTCGAGGTCGAGGTCGAGGTCGAGGTCGAGGTCGAGGTCGAAGTCGAAGTCGAGGTCGAGGTCGAGGTCGAAGTCGAAGTCGAAGTCGAAGTCAAAGTTGATTCCCCTTCCCTTGTCCCACGTTATTTTGTGAGAACTTCGTTCCATCCGGGTGTCCCTTGACACCTCTCAAGTTTTTTTTGTTTTTGTAAATACATACATATGATAAATACTAACACCCAGACACAGAACAAACATCTATGTTCATCACACAAATATTTACCCTGGGTAACCCTGGGTAACCTGTATAACCCACAACCTACAGCGCTGAAGGCAGAGTTACTACCAACTGAGCTGTGAGGCCTGATGGTAGCTTCATGCCTACTAAGTCGAACTTACAGGTACGGGTACTTACTCGTATAATAAAACTTTCGCCGAAATGTAGACGACGAACAGCAGACCAATGATCATTGTTCCATTGTTTCATAGTTTTCATACATATTGTCGGCGTTCGACCAACTACTGAAACAAGTTGAATGTAATAAGCTACCATGGCAACTTTATACCCGGTTTATAACATGTTCTTACCTAGTTTATACCGCATGCTTTACGATGTGTGCGTGTTATTTTAGTTTATTGAGGAGAAATTGTGTTTTCCTTAAGCTTTGCAACAACGTAGGTAAGTAATACCAGTATACCAGTAATACTAACAAACCGGTTTTCATAGATCTACGATAGTACCTGAGTCTACTTTGCTCTATTAAAATGGTTAATGTGAAATGTAACCTCCTTCATCACTCTTCACGCAGTTTTCTATTTAATACCTGTGATCTAAATTAAAGAAGATCGTTCAAGAAAGCGTTGACTCCAACACCAAAGGTTCCGTGAAAACATCAGAGATGTATTAACAGGGGATAATTTTAGTCATATATATTTTCATTAAAATTCAAAACCTACGCGACATAAATATAAATATTGATATAAATATATATAATATAATATTGGTGGACATTATCACACAGCGCCATCTAGCCCCAAACTAAGCAAAGCCTGTACTATGGGAACTAGTTAACTGATAGAATACTTATATACTTTTTTTTTGTAAATACATACATATATATATTCTATATTGTGTAATTACTTGCTTTGCAAGAACTTTAAAACGTTGAAAAACCTACTTGACCCTAGTGACTCCACTTTGAATTTCAGACCTTTTAAAATTAGTTTTTTTTACATGCAATAAGGTAAATGCTGATGTAAATGTGTAAGTTTAACTAGTTCTAATTTTAGTGGTTGCTGAAATGAACAGCTCTGACGGATGGACTGAAGGATGGTCGAAGTAGCACCATTCAGGGTTCCGTTTCGGCATTTTGGTTCGGAACCCTAAAAACGAATGAAAGCTATTACTTGGAACAAAAAACTTTATGGAGCTACTTTTATTGAAAACTCAGCATCAACTTTCTGTAATGGCTAAGTATAAAAAAACTTGGGAGATTTTAAGTAAAGTCAAATATTGAAAAAGCACACCTGCCATTGTCTTGCGAAACCAATTTTAAGCATCTCCAGATTTCATAAAACGATCCAAAATATTGTAATTGAAGTGGGGATGGGTCCACGGAGGCACTCCGATCCGACGGTGAAGTGCCACGACCTTTCTCCTCTAATGGATACAGAAAACCTTCTTCACTTTGCTCTAGAAATCTTTTTCCAAAATAAATGAATCCACCGTATGTAAATCGGACGCCTTCAAAAGTTTTTATTGAAAAACTTGAGGAACTGATGAAAATGGGGCTGCGACGTTTAAGGTACTTGTAGGTATCTCCTTGCGTCTTATGAATGTGATACCCACTGAATTCCAAATAAACTTTGTAACTTTCGTACTTACTTTGTTCTCTCTTTAGATTTTCTTCTATTTTCTTTGGTCACTATTTTACTTACAGTTTATCCATAACTTACCTACTCAAATACTAATTCAAATAAAAAAATGTTATTTATTGCAATAGTTATGGTAATTTGGAATCAACATATAATTTTTTTTTTGTGTTTTTTTTTGTTTTTCGCACATAATTGTTTTATACAAAAAAAACTGTATGCTGTGGTAGGAAACTTTGCTGATATAGCGAGCTTTTTTTTTACTATGTAATGTTGGCTGGCCTGTTTGGTATTATAAATGAAAATTGCAATTATTAATGTAAGAAAAGTTTGTTTTGAATAATAGAGATAAGGATAATGTTATCCAATGCTATTCCGCGTAAGTTCCAAGGCTTAGTAAACTTATTAAAGATTTGTAATGTATGATGTAACTACTACACATACCACTCGGGCGAAGGGTACCGGAGCACTCCTCAGAGAGCCTGAGTAATTGATAAAGCCTACCCTGCTGCCCTTAATCACGGTCAGCTAGTTTAGCCTAACAAATTGTTATTTATTAAGTAGTCTGAAAACTTATTAGGTCCTTGCTCAAAGCTCTCATACCAGCTATACTTTATACTTATACCTAGGTACTTATAGGCATATAGGAATCGAGTTATGTTATAAACGCGTAGGATATTCTCGAGGCCCGATGCATAACTCGCAAGCTGCTCTAGAGTCTAACGGCTTAATAAAGCACGAAACATTAATCATCCTCTCTCATTCCCCGGTGACGTTCTCGTAAGAACTTAAATATGATATTGCAAATTTGATCTAGTCATATTGCTTTCCTGCCTGTATTTTACAGTTTATGACGTGCCTTCGGTTTGCATTTGCCTAGCCGCATCTGTCGTGACTCATACGCTGGACTGCTTATTAATAAACGTACAACTTCCTTTCGCGTGCCTACAAACATAAAAGTTTTTCGTGCGTATCCTAAAAAACATAAATTAGGTTAAAATACAGCAAGAGCATCCCCCTCGTTACAATATGTTCGTAATGCCGAGGGTCAATGCGCAGCCCCGTACGAACTCAAGCGGTGAAATTATCTAAACTTTTTAACTTGCAACTTTTCCTGAGCGGTCGAGCTTTTTTATTCGTTTGGAGCTTTCGTGGTGTATGCCATTTCAGCTGCCGTCTTTGTCTAGCGAGAGGACAATCGGCGCAAAAGCGGCAGGAATGACTCTGCGGAGAGAGGCGCGTGCCGGTTCCAGCCGGTCCGCGCTCCGGCCGACTCCGACTCTGAGCGGCTCTCGTCCCGCAGCCAGTCAGTCCTCATCGCTGCGATGCCGGTGGCGCACGTGTCCCGCCAACTCGCTGCGACGATCGCGTCGTACTTTACCAACTTATAAACCGAAGTCGGTAAACCTTCACGAACAGATTATAACTCGGTATGAGATAACTGGCTCGCGGCACGACCGCGGTGATTTGTTCGACTGGAAACCTAAGCGATGTAAACATTGTTGAAGTTATTTCGTAGTTGACTTATAACATTGATGGATTTATGTAAGCGATGCGTCGTGGGACTGTGATGTGTGGAGTGGTCTAGGCTGAAGGATGGGTGCTGGAGGGTGGGCCGCGGGGCTGGTGTGGGCCTTATTGGCGGCGGCCGCGGCGGACTCCTGGACGGCCTTCCAGGAGCCGCCGTGCTGCCTGCCTGTGTCACACCACCGCGTTAGGCATCACAGAGGTGAGTCTCTTTCAAACTACTACAAACTTAGGTAACTAAATGCGACAATAGCATTTTTAGCAACAACAATAGCTTAATTTATATTTACATTAGTTAGGTAGAATGTTTTGTAGTAATTGTTTTGTTTAGTTAAACCTCCGTCTTTTCTTGATTTTGTTTATTCTGTCCATCCAAAGGTTGTCTGGAAAAGATCGATTTTAGTTATAAGGCCGCCCATTGTAATTTTTTTTTGTTGTTACTTACTATTTGTTTTCTTTGTGTGCAATTAAGAGTATATCTATCTATCTACCTGATGTCAAATTTCACATAGCCACAAACGAATCAAAGTACCTATAGTATCGTAAGAACCAGATTACTGATAGAATACTATATACCTAGGTACTTTTTACAAAATCCATGCTCATTATAACACCCAGAAACAATACAAGTGTTTGTTCTGGGTGGGAATCGAACCCATAACCTACAGTGCAGAAGGCAAAGTTACTACCTACCAACTGAGCTGCGAGGCCAGTTTAGTTAATTGGAAAGACAAGTAAGAGCACCCACACTTTTAATACAAAAGTCTTTCCGGATAATGGCACAAAACCAATTAGTTTTTTGTCCTTCCTTGTTAACCAATAAACATTTCGAAACTTGTATCCCACTGGGCGTACCTACCTACTTCCAATTTCGTTTAAAATAATCCGTATTGACATTGAAATTACGTTTAGACAACTAAAAAGAAAACCGACCAAAATGTTCCGACCAATCAAAAAATGATCAACTTCGGAGTATACCCAATCCATTAAAAAAATATTATCAAAATGTGGTCTACTCTGTAAAAAGTTATGCGTGGTCTAACATAAAATATAATATACATGTTGAATTGAGAACATTCTCCGTTTTTTTCGTCGGTAAAAATATACCAAAACTATGACACTGATTCACAAAATCACTCTTCCTACGAATACAACGACAGCAGTTCATTAACCGACTCATTAGTCATGGTCAGGTACGTAGAGTAGGTATATTTAGATTAGATACGTAGCAGTTAGTGTAAATGTTTACTCAAGTTGTAATGGGAACAAGTTTTGATAACTTTTAATGGATTGTATAAGAGACGAATCTGAATACTTTCGGTAACGGATTCTTTAAATCGGAGGAATTAAACATGTAAAACTCTTTGTCTGGCAAATACCTACAAATAAATTATAATTACGTTTATAAAACTAAAAACAAAACCGACTTCATGTTTATAAATAAAAATTGTATTAAATCGCGAGATCTAGGGGCCCCTACCCCGGCTAGCCCTCCACTCGGTGTATGCCAATGAAAGAAAGGCAAGGTCTATCGTTAAAAACCACTATCAATGCCCATTAATTTTGAAGGTTTCTCTCGATTTCCCTGGGATTCCATCATCAGATGCTGACTTGGTGGTAATGGGACCACCTCGTAAGTAAATATATATATTTATGTAGGTATGACCGCTTTTATTTTTACCGGGTGATACCGATTTTGATAATTTTCTATCGTAGAGAATAGTTTCAAGTTAGTCTTAGTGAAATTGTATTTAATTTATGTAGCACTGACAGTTCCTTCATAAAACTAAAAAAAAAAATTGCTCTTACTTTTCGATTGGTGAAAATATTTTCGACACTTTTTTATTTTTTAAATATAATTCTTTGATAAAATTGACATAGGTAAGTGTTCACTGACCGCTCAACGACTGTGTGTAGCAGAACCAGTTTTTGCAGAGTTATTCATAATCCATAAAGCTAGACAGTCATTTAATTGATCATTCGTGGTGAACACAGGTTTAGAACTAAAGTTTTGCATAAGCGAACTAACTGAGTAACATTAAGTAACATTAACTAAGTTTCCCTATTTCTAGGAATGAAGATTACTACGTCGATCGAGTGGATGTTATTTTAACAAATTGATAGCGGAAATTATTTTACAATCGTAGACTTTTTTATTGCCTCGATGAATAACCGCTGGACCAAAATCAAATCTATTTTGATATCATCAACAATTCTCATTGAATAAAACGAGTCGCTATTTTTAATTTCTACTAACAACAAAGAAATAAAATGATCGGGATGTTTACAATGCTTTGCCCAAATAGTCAACTGTAGATTAATCTACCTTCGTTTTAGAAACAAACAATAAGCCGACTTCAAATATGAAGAGTTTTCTTGAGTGTACGTACTTATAGCGATTCGTCAACTTAGGTAGGATCTTAGGGACCTCGGAGTTATCCTCTACAAGATAGTAAAAAGATAATTGAAATTGGATCAGCAGTTACGAAGTAATTAATGTAAATAAATGAAAAAAGTACTAAGTAGGTGTATAAGCCCCGAATGGAGAACCTCCTTTTTTGAAGTCGTTTAAAAATATGTCACTGATAAAAGATACAAGTTAATTTAATAAAAGCTACGGGTAGTACTTAGTATAAAGCTGTGACCTCGCAATGTGTCAGTGTCGGTGGCTCGTATTTTACCGTCTGCCGTCTAAGCACATTTTCTTGTTGGGTGAATATTTAATTATTACGGTAGGTGCTAAATGAGCCATTTGTCTGTTTTTTGAATATTATTTGGACAGAATTTAAAGAACATTTGAGCTACCTTTCTTTCATACGGTTGTACCTATATAGGTACCTATTGTGTGTTGATGAATAACTGCCTATAAGCCTGCGGAGTTCCTCACAAACTTTGCCGAGTCATATCGTAAAAGAGCAATTCGAAGTCCCACTCAAAGGATATTTTAAAGTTAAACTGATGCCTTGGTTTTTAAGCGAACGGTGGCGTCCGCCGTCAGCCGTCAGCAAATATCAGTTGATTAACATTGATCCGACTAGACGGCGCGTGACATAGGTTAGAGACGACAGCGAGACGGCACGGACAGCACCGATCACATAATAGACCAAGGCTCTATCGAAAGGTGTGCCTAAGCAATAGTCGAACATTGTATCTTGATTTTTAGGGTTCCGTACCCAAAGGGTAAAAACGGGACCCTATTACTAAGACTTCGCTGTCCGTCTGTCTGTCACAGGGCTGTATCTCATGAACCGTGATATCTAGACAGTTGAAATTTTCACAGATGATGTATTTTTGTTGCCGCTATATATCAAATACTAAAAACAGAATAACATAAATATTTAAGTGGGGCTCCCATGCAACAAACGTGTTTTTTTTATAGATAATGGTACGGAACCCTTCGTGCACGAGTCCGACTCGCACTTGATCGGTTTTTTTAATAATCTAAGAACTCCAAGTGAGTCCTGTCCGTATTTTTAGATCACAGTTTGATGACGCCGCGTCGGCTTGTAACGGCATTTCTCCGTCGAAAATTCCTTTGTCGAAAACCCTTTAGTCCATGTCCGTAACTAAGTTTTGTACCAAGTGGTTTGTAGGTACAGAGGCACTTTTCTATGATCAAAGCTTCTACTTGAGAGCTTTTAGGCTAGTTTAGCTTTATGATGGGTTTATTTAAGTTTGATATCATATTTAAGGCCCTGTTGTATGTCGACGATTGCTCTTTTTCGAAACGAAAAAAGAAATACTTCTGAACAAGCCACATCTCCTATTTTATAATGTATAGTATATGTGAATAAAGATGTACCCATCTTTAATCACTTCGATAAATAATCCTACCGACCGCTGCAATGACGACAAAAACACGGGGCACCATGGGCGGCGCGTGGTCCGCCTTTGCTTTTCGAATAAATTAATGGTATAAATTATTTATAATTACTTATCAAAAACCTATTCTAGTAGAAATCTAGATCTACATATTACGATAGGTAACAATAAATCACAAGTTGATCTTAATAGTAGGTATCAAAGTATTTCGATCATAAATTCTACAACGTATAATTTTGAATATCTTTATCGTGAAAAGTTTCTGCTATTATGTTTTCAGCTTAATAGAAATCTAGGTAGGAACCTAAAGTAATATATTTATAAAAATAGGAGATGTGGCTTGTTCAGAAGTATTTCTTTTTTCGTTTCGAAAAAGAGCAATCGTCGACATACAGGGTCTTAAGAGCCGTTTTTGCCCTAATGGGAGGTACTTTGACTTTCGATCCACAAGTCCGGTCGTTGGTGGGCTTGAATCCCAGTCGACCATCAATTAATTTTATGTTCAAAAATGTATGGGCATATGCTTAGAACGAAAACGTCGTGAGGTGAGTTAATATTCTTATAAACAATGATGGGGTTACAACCTTACAACCTTGGCACGTCTGCAAAATGTGGGCAAATATCTACTACCCCCTACTATATGTCTAATATACAATACAAGGATCTTGATTGCCTGATGTCAACCATTATCGGGGTTATAGTTGAAAGCCTTTTTGTGGTAGAAAATGCTGCTATTGCCTTCTCATTAAATATTTATATCGGCTCGTCAAAGTGTGGTCGAAGTTATAATTATACAAATCATTTTGCGACCGCAGTAGCAAACCGATAAATTCAATTGAAAAACATCAACGGCGCTAATAACGATTTAATTAATTAATTGGTTCAGTAACCTCGGTGGTTTGCGAGTTGAGAACTGGCTAAGAAGTAAGATATGTAGGTTCGATGCCAAGAATCGGGACAAATATTTTCCTTATCTGCAAGTATTTGAGTAAGGTCTGGGTCCGTATAAAATCGCTATCATGTGGTATGTTATTGATAGTTGATTGCTATTACGGCTACTTTATTTACTGATAATTCTTCATTATTTTTTTATGGATAATAATCGGATTCATTTAGATTAATCCGGTATTGTTTTGTTAGGTAACTTTTTATTATAGCTAGAACTGCGCTTAGATCATTAAATAATAAATAATAAATAAATATTGGCGGACTTTACACACAGCGCCATCTAGCCCCAAACTAAGCAAAGCTTGTACTATGGGAACCAGATAACTGATAGAATACTTATATAAGGACTTTTTTTTTTTGTAAATACATTCTTATTTATTATATATATTAACACCCAGACACAGAACAAACATCTATGTACATCGAACAAATATTTGCCCTGGGTGGGGATCGAACCCACAACCTACAGCGCAGAAGGCAGAGTTACTACCAACTGAGCTGTGAGGCCGTTCAAATTTATCGTTGAGGTTTGATTTGATAGCCCTGAAAAGAACTACAACTCACCAGCTAATACCTACTTATTAGAGCCGTTACCATTTCGTTTACAACCTTGTGAACATAATCAATGCCCGCGAACATTACGTTTGAACATTTGTATAGAAGTTTAATTTATCTCTCAATCTTCGTTTCGTACCCGCTGACAACAAAAGGCCTTCTATAAATGGGTTTGAGCAAAAAACATTGCGCGTTGGGTGCGGTGGGCGGGGATCATGGCAACCGGTTCCATCTGCGCCGGCGCAGGTAACCGACTCTCCCTCAGCTAAATTAAGTTATGAACGAGCTAGTGGAATAGAAACATAATACCGACCACTTTATTGTCATGTCCACGTCTCGTGCAGTGTTTAAGTTATATACTTTTTGACGCGTTTCGTACTCGTAAATGATGATTTAATTAAAATCGTGATTAGCATTTTATTGAAAGATGTATTATTGACCGGAAACTTATTAGGATGTAGGCAGGACAAAAAATGTCCGTTAATGTCCCCCTGTTGCTTCTGCTTTTTTTGTAGTTTTTTGCACATTTGAAACCGCGCGGATGTCACGGCTCGCCGGCGAAACGCGAGCCAATTCCAACTTAATTGAACTGAGTGATGGTCAGAAATCTTAAATTGCACGAGCGGTGGTGCTTATTTTACCGAAGTTTTTGAAAATATAAGTACCTACTTTAACTAATCTTATAAAATATGAAGGGATGAAAAATTATATACAGCCTCAATTAGCCTTCCTCTCAGTAATAAACAATTTCTAAATGCTGAATTTGTATCACCTATGATTCGAACGGTTTCTAGGAAGCTGTAAGTTTACTACGCTACCTAGGAATGAACTATGCGCGGACAGGACGGACTTAATATGATGATTGCGAATTCCTTCATGGTGCTACGTTCCAATGCACTGGCGTCCGACATTCCATGTCAGTGTTGGACTGCCTATTGCCACTCGCATACAGTGCGACTATTGATGTCACCGTCCTTATTCCTATAACTGGGTAATTGCATCTTCCTTCGCGAAACTATTCGCAGTTTATACCTAAATACCACGAAGGATTAGCTGTTTATCATTAGAAAATTTATGAATTTCACAGCGTCTTGTGGCAACTGATCTAGATCAGTTGAACTAAGTATCTACGCCGTAGGTTTGCAAGTCTTAAGCTCAAGTTAAGTCTATATATACCTAATCTTATATGTTCTTTTATGTACCCATGTGTTGTAAATATTATTTAATTTACTTACTTACTACACGTTTGAATTTACGTGATATCTGGCAACAATTTTGGCACTGTAACATTTTCGAGTGATTCCTTGTGAATTTATTCACTTTGACGCCGGGATTGGAGGCGACAATGCGTTCGTAATTTACGATAAAATTGTGGGGCGCGTTTCACTCCAAGGCATTTTTTTATGTAGGTAACTGATGCGGATTGAATCCATTTTAGAAATAGCTTGTTATCATACTATTTACTATTTTGCAATAATTTTGAATAAATATCTGACCTCAGAGCTCAGATAGTAACTCTGTCTTCTGCGCTGTAATATTTATAAAAAAAAATAGTAGTAATAGTATGTTCTTCAAAATACAAGCTTTTTCTCGTTTGGTACTAAATGGCGCTGTGTGAAATGTCTACCAAAATTTATTAATTAATTCAGATGACTAAAAACAATATTTTTCAGATGTATAGGGTACGGCATGCACCTAGAATAGTTAGCAATCTTTAGCAAATATTCAATTAAAAAGCTCATCTACACTATTATATGATCGAAGTTTTTCGTTGTTTTAAAAAATAAATCAAAGCTACAAAATGCTTAAGCGTAGGTGTACCTACAGTGCAGACACTTTAGACATTAAAGTTTAATTAGAAAGTCCACTCATGTGCTCCGTGGGATAGTTTATAAAAAGGTTTGCTGTGTTCGCTTGGCTTGTACAACTAGGGATGTGACAGTCTTTTTGTCGAAGATGTAGGATTATTTCGGAGTATAAATCCTAATAATATTATAAATGTGAAAGTTTGTGAGTTTGTATGTATGTTTGTTCCTCAATCAGGCCTAAACGACAAAACGGATTAAGTTGAAATTTGCTGTAGATGTAGATATAATGCCCGAATAATTAAAAGACTACTTTACAATATAAAAAACATCCCCAAAACGATAAAAAAACGCAAAAAGGATGATTTTTGTATAGATGGCGCTGGTGTGCAACAAATCACAGACATCGCAGACTAAAAACATTCACCCTCGTATTCAAGAACGACACTATGAGAACACGTACCCACAGTGGACGAAATCTTTTTTATAAAAATCACTTTATGTGTTGTGCGACACTGCATAGAGGCACATTGTCGTGTGCCTCTAAAGGCACACGGTAGTGTGCGCCATAGTGCCGCTCAACACATAAAGTGATTTTTATGAAAAACAGATTTCGTCTACTGTGGGTGCGTGTTCTCATAGTGTCGTTCTTGAATACGAGGGTCAGTCTTTTCTATTTGATTATTGAAATGTGACAGGACAACGTCAGTCACGGGTCGGCAAGTACAAAATATAAAATACGACAATATAATACACAATACAATCCTACTAAAATACTATAAATGCGAAAGTTTGTAAGTGAGTGAGTGTGAGTGTGTGTGTGTGTGTGTGAGTGTGTGTGTGTGTGTGTGTGTGTGTGTGTGTGTGTGTGTGTGTTTGTTACTCTTTCACGCAAAAGCTACTGAACGGATTAAATTGAAACTTTACGGTCTTTTATGTTGGGTCGGCACAAAATTATATTTTCTTTTATATCTTTTATGTATTTTTTAAATGACATCACTTTTTCTGAACTATATTTTATTTGTAAATAGGTAGAAACGAATGTAGATAAGTCGGAATTCCCTACTATAGAAGTTTTCTACCCTTACTGTAGCAAGAATGTGTTCGCGTTGGCGGCGTGTAGTCGCTCAGAGGTCAGCCAATCGTATCGACACCACCTTGTAGCCCGATTATGAGATTACCAAACTACAGTCGCTATCGAGTATCGTTAGCTATATGTATGGAATCCATCACAGCGCCTCTAGCGGTAACTACACTGAACTAAAATCTTCCTTACAATCTCATAATAAGGTTACTAAAGTGTCTGTGTTACTGCCACACAGCAGGTGTAAGCAACAAAAATGTAAAGTGACCTAATAGTTATATCTAGGTACTTACTTATAACGGATTGATGCCGGTGTCTTCTGAACATTTTTTTTATACTTGAGTTAATTGATTTTTATGGTAAATTTGAACTTGCTAGCTTCCACTCGCGGCTTCGCTCGCGTAGTGCCTGGATAAAGAATATCCTATAGGTATAGGTATGCTATTTATTCCAGGACATAAGTTATATGTAATGTATATTCGATGTTTTATTCAAATCCGTTTGATAATTTGAGCAAAATTGAGCCACAAACATGAAACATAATCAAAAACTTTCGGACTTATAATATTATTTATGCTTAGAGGACCTACTTAGTAAGAATATGTTACTATTAACCTGCAGATGGTTCCTACATTAAAAAAAAAAAGAAATGAGCTTACACGAGCTGAAAAAACATCCAATATGTAAATGCATTAGTAGGTAAGTACGTACTTACTTCGTCTTCGTTTATTTATTGCAATATCACAGCGTGTGCATAGTACATAATGCTTGTGATGGCAGCTATAAGCAAGACGCCAAAGGTTAGCCTGGCATTCTCATATGAACACAATAGACACGTCGTAAGTAATTGGAATCTTGGGTATCACGTGCTTGCTATTCTTATAAAGTAGGTATTCTCCTGAGGCTAGTGTTCACTAACGCCACTAACTGTACTTTAAACAAACCGATTCTTTATGAAAAAATAATCTTACCTTATTATGTTCCTAGCTACTGCAAAATGAGCACCGTATGCAATATAAAATTTCTGACATAACTTCGTGATTAACGTTGGAATTGGCTCGCGCTCCGCCGTATGATAGACGTATGTATGTGAAAAATGCTGATTTCAGAAAAAAATATTTAGGTTGCGTATCAAATGTACCAAATTATCACTTTATAAAGGATATTTGGGGTTCCTGGTCTTACTAGAAGTGTTTGGCATTTTTTTCCTACGACGAAGAATTAAACCGCATTTTGGGCAATGCTATTATCACATGAGTATCACATGATAACATTTCAGCAACATGTTGAGCATGACTAAAATATTCGGTAAACTCAAGAGCGTTTCAAGGTTAGGTTAGAGGTCATTATGTAAAAGAAAAGTTAGATCACTTATGTAGAAGAAAATAAAGAAATTGCCTATGTTAGGTGATATACAATTGATCAGGCTCGTTATCGTGCAGGACCTGCCGTCTATTGCATTCAAAATTTGTACTTAGGTAGATATCAGTGTGTACAACCCGGTCACAATATCTGTGCACCTGACCTCGTGACGTCATGGGTACGGGCGAGGCGGGAGAGAGAGAGAGCGGGAGAGGCGCCGCATTCCAGCGAGGTGCACAGATATTCTGACCGGGTTGTATATCCCATCGAACCCGAGAGTCAAATAGAGTCAAGAATATCAATGCATTCGAAAAGTGTGTTTGTTCAAAGGTTCAATCTACTCGTACCTCGGTAGTTAAAGCCATGTCAGTCAGTCTGAGACAGCAGTGCCGGTTCAATTTACACAAGGCCTGTGCGATGCTACACGCTCAATAAAGCTCGTTTAACACTGTACAAGGAAATCTCGACATGACTCTATATTGCCAGAGTGCCTTCGGATAACGGTAACGAAGCAAGAGCCTACCTCATACATGGGCCTAGACATTTTAGATAGCGCTCAAAAAGGATTGGATATTAAAACAAACTTGTTTGGTCGATTGTGTTAGATTTACACTACAGTTTTATGCTTTATGTACCAACCTATCGAATATACTGATATCCGACAAAATTAAAGTGGTATATTTTTCAATATATTTTTCACATTTTATTTTACAAATTTCTAGGTATTGAAGCTTTTTACACTTTAATAAGAACACGGATAAAATGTAGCTTATTTTACTCACCGGTTCATGAACTATGTCTATGCCTTTAAATCATGTCGATCAGTTGCTGCATGAAAGAAGAAACCTCCAAAAAATACATTTTCGCATTTAACAAAGGTATGGATCGCTAAATTAAAAAAAATGTAAGCCGTTGCGGGACGCCTGGCAAATGTGAAACATTTAAATTATTTTGTACTGGTAAAATGCATAAATCTTTTGTTCAAATTATTTTTCTTATTGTAAGTCACAGGTTACGTGCTAAAACAGTAATAGGTTTTTTTTATTAAAAACTAGCGACCCGCCCCGGCTTCGCACGGGTAGCACGTTATTATACATATAAACCTCCTTCCTCCTGAATCACTCTATCTATTAAAAAAACCGCATCAAAATCCGTTGTGTAGTTTTAAAGATATAAGCAAACATACATAGGTACATACGCGGGAAGCGGAAAGCGACTTTGCTTTATACTATGTAGTGATATATTTTTAAAATGTAGAGGTGGAGATAACTGCTACAAAATTGAGTTGCAAGATTCCATCCGAACAAGTAAATTGTACATGTACATTGTCATTTTACTTGGTAGATGAAAAATAGCTTTCTTTCCATAACGAGCAATGAATGACGCGTGAGCTAAAGTTTGAGTGAATGAAACAGAAAATTATTTATGGACGCTTGTCGCCTTACCAACTAACGTGCCGCTATAGATGTTTAACATCAAAAATAATATCCTTAACTTGTTTAGTAATGTCGGTAATGTCTTTTAGATAAACGATTGATAATCGTTTGAACTGTCTAGCTAAGGGTTAAAGTGGTAATTTAGAGGAAACCTATAGAAAATTCGCAATTTCTAATAATGATCGCAACATGAAAGCCTCGCGCACAGGTGTGCCGTCGTCACCTACTATATAATTTTATTGCCAGTAACGAGTTATGTCAAAGGCTACATTATCGATAGACCGGGTGGCCATGAGCCGTGAAATGAGCAGTCTGCAAGTAAGCTGTTATTTACAATAAGTGCAAGAAAACAGTTCACAACTTATTTATAGCAGCTTAAAACCATGCTGTAGTAAATTCAGAATGCGAAGTTTCGAACGAAATGTTTCCTAGAACCACTAACTAGCGTAAAACTAGCAGCGAATCAGATGGTTTAACATAATGCTATTGTTATTATAAGAATCGTGTGCAGGGTGTTACGACGAGGTATATATATTTTTTGGTGAATGTAGAATAGTTTTTTCTAAATAACCGCAAAACATATAGTTTTGTTTTTTTTTTATGACAAAGATAACCTATGAATTTAATCTAGATAAATTAAGAACAGAAACACGATTGGTGAAACTTTTCTCGATAGATTTATTTTTCAAAGTTCATTATTTCAAATCACTATTTACGTTTCTACTCAAAACTATGTTTAGCTGAATACCTAAATTCAAGAAATATTCTTTATAAGCTTGATGGTTTTCAAGATAATGCTGTTTTATCACTTTTTCAGTCTTGTTCTGGTAGACTCAGCCCATACAAAAAATTTAAAGTATCACCATATCTTTCAAATTTAGTTGTTGTAACGGCTAAACACAATATCTTCTGCAGATGTACCAACGGTTTATTTATCTTAAATCAGTTGAAATAGTTACCTACTAAGCATGATCACAGTAAACGTTGGTCGTTTTTTTAGGGTTCCGTACTTAAAGGGTAAAAACGGAACCCAATTACTAAGACTTCGCGGTCCGTCTGTCCGTCTTTCTGTCACACTGTATCTCATGAACTGTGATAGCTAGACAGTTGAAATTTTCACAGATAATGTATTTCTGTTGCTGCTATTACAACAAATACTAAAAACAGAATAAAATAAATATTAAAGTGGGCTTCCCATACAACAAACGTGTTTTTTTGCCATTTTTTATAGATAATAGCACGGAACCCTACGTGCGCGAGTCCAATTCGCACTTAGCCGGTTTTTATCGTTTTGCAGTAGATAAACTACTCGTAAATAAGGTGTTGCGACTCGTATTGTTCGCGTAATAACGAGATGATAAAAACAAGCTATAAAGTAGGAATCCAGAAGATTTGACCAGCATCCCTATTGTAATCGTAATTGGTTTCAACTGTCAAAATCCCATTGTCTTTTGACAGTTACGCAATAAGGCTGCAGGGGGAAAAAACGCAGTGAATAATTCGTTTGATATATTTACGTGTCAATGCTTCCCTTCCCTATAGTTAGATGCTTAACTGACAGCTCTTGACGTACGCTATGATGCGACGTCATATTTGTCAAAATCAGTCTGGATCAACAGTCACTTTTAGATGATATTTATGATATTATATTTTTTTAGAACGGTTGGTTCAGACAGACAGACAGACGGACAGACAATGTGTACACTTTGTCTGTCCGTCTGTCTGTGACTGACGTGCTGTTTTAAGCAATAAATGACTAAAGCTACCGACTTAAAATTTCTCATGTCGCAAGTAAAAAAAAGTAGTTGTATTTAGTTTAAGAAAAAAATCTAAATATTTTAATTTTCATTGTTAAAGGATCTAAAATAGGATGTGGGAGGACAACATTTCCAAGTGGGGTCAAACTAGGTCAAGCGGGGTCTCATAATAAAAGTGCTTGATTGTACATTCTAAGACAGATTTTTTTTATATTTTCATGACATGTCTTTTTTGTTTTTGATAACAAATTATAATTGGGTTTTAATTATGATGTAGGTTCATTTTAACATACGTTTATTTGTAGAGTTGTCCATATGTCCAAGACTCCTCAACCTACCTGTCTCTCTGTCTGTGTGAAGTACCTACCTATATACTAAAGTACTTAACAGTTTAGCCAAAATTGAGCTCTAGAGGCACACGGTAGTGTGCGCATAGTGTCGCACAACACTCAAGTGATGTTTATGAAACAAGATTTTGTCCACTATGGGTCGGAGCCACTGTGCGTTCTCATAATGTCGTTCATTATTACGGGTGAGGCACTTAAATTTGTTGTTGTAAAATTAATATTTTGATCGATTTATTTCATCGTATTCTAAATAAATCGTCGTTGCTGTCATCGACACAAAATATCGGGTATATATAAAAAACTTTCACAATTATTACTTCGTTCAATACAGCGAATAGCGGCATTAGCGGCTATTGACTTTGATATTCAAATATTGGACAGTCGCTGGCTGTCTGTGATAAGCGATCACATGACACTCTACCGGTACAAGGGTCACTACTCAGCAGACATGTCAATTCACATGTACCGCAATGGACCGCAAACTATGTTCCGACCCAGAGGAATGTAAATGTAGTAGGGTGCATGTTCATAGAATAACACAATTTACACAGTAGATAGACTGAGAACTATATGATTACAAAAAAATCTGTTACAAAAAAACTTTTTATGGGATCATTTATGACATAATTTTTTAGGGTTTCGTAGTCTACAAGAATCCTCTGTTTTGCCATGTCCGTCCGTAGATGTGTTCATTAAAAAAAAAATTAAAATACCTGGTCATAATGTAATAAATTTATGGGTATGTTATGAGGAGGGAGAAAGTCATGTAACGAGAAGAATGTTAGGAATTAATGTGGATGGATTTAGACGTAGAGGTAGGCCAAAGAAAAAATGGGTGGACTGTGTGAAAGATGACATGGGTAAGAAACAAGTGAGTGAAGAGATGACGGTTGATAGAGGGAATTGGAAGAAGTACACATGTTGTGCCGATCTCACTTAAGTGGGAAAAGAGCAGAAAGATGATGAATATAATACATTTCAAATTACCATTTATGACTCAATACGTTTTCTGCGGCAGCAACAGTAAAACTCTCAATAAGTAGAGCTAGGAGTTATGGAAGTCGCTTTACATAAATTGAATGCTCATACTTTGTGATACATCATTGTTATCTTCCTAACCACTTGCGCTCGTAGATTTCAATACTCACCTACGCGAGTTTGGAGAATCTATGAAATGTGTTACAAAATTTTACGGGTAAACCTATACAAGATAAACTAGGGCCTGGCGATGGATGGCGTGGTAAACGTGTTTCGAAATTAGGTATATTTTAAACGTTACAAAGCACTCCCACTTTATTTGTGTCAAGGTTTAATTCAAGAATTTTATAACCGCAAAATAAATGAGTTTTTTATTCGTAAAATTTCAGCGTGATACAGGAATGTTTGAGCCGAAATGAAATTCCGCGCGCATCACAATCTGAAAAACGTTTACCTGCCTACCTACTCAATTTACGGGAAAAAAATTGCGCAGCTTATGTATTTTGAACATTTTAGCTAAATTGAATAGCGCGACATAACAAACAATAAATTGGCAATTATTTCCAATTTTTTGTGCAATTCATACCCGCCGGGTTGTGTTTATGGCAACGCTTAGTTGAGTGGAATGATTGTGTAAAACTGTTGGACGGCCTCCAACGAGCGCGGGGAACAAACGCCACAAATAAAGTCAAATAAGTGAACCAAGCCGAATGGCTTCGTGCAGCGAAACGATGCCGAAGTGACTCTACCACGATATTGAGTTCATTTACTTCAGTTTATGGTCCGTATTCTAGTTTCAAGACGTGGATATGCTCGAGTTCAGAATTTATGTAATTTTTCAATGAAAGTTGTCAATAAATCTCTGTTCGCGAATCAGATCAATCATAGTGCTCGAAATTTTTGAGTCAATTATTTCGAGCTCTGCGATTGGTTAATTCACGGTTCGCTCCGCCCACATCCGATTCCTTCAGTGGAAATGCACTCTTAGGATGCGTCCACATTGGCGAATGCAGTGAATGCAAACGCGCTCAGTTTTTAATCGCGGCGCGCATAAACTGTGCTAAAAGCGCGCGCTCGACACGTCAGAGCTGCGTATTGTTTCATTTTCCAAGACGTTATAAATTAAACAATTTTTGGTGAGGCCATTTCAGTGAATCGCAAAGCGATTTATAAAATTCATTTGCAATTTTATCACTGCCAGACGTTTTGTCGTTCTTTTGAGCTTTTATTGTAAATTAAATTATGAACTCAACCAGCTTTACATAAAAAAATGCTTACCGGATTTTTTTAGAAAGTCTCTTTTTCACTTGATCTGACCGAGCGTAGTGTTCTTTATAAAAATGCGTTGCTGCCCCTTATCATATCCGCAGCCCTATTGCGTAAGCTCAATGTTAATCGTAATCGACTTCAACTGTCCCCTGGTCTTTTGACAGAAATTTGGAAATTTGTCCGTTGAAGCCGATAACGATTACCCCTGAGCCTACGCAATAAAGCTGCTGGGTGTCTTGATAATACAAGCGCCTTACTTAACCTCGCTTAATTTCCAAATTCGCTGCCCACTTTGACTTATCATCAAGTCAAGAGCTTATTTCTGATTGACGGCCGCTTAGCGTTAGCTTTCAACGAAAATTATCTAAGTTTTAAACATTTTAAATGGTTTTTGGTATATCCAGAAATTCGAGAATAACCTAAATACGAGCATAGACCTAAATTACTTGGAATACAGCAGAAATAGCTTTAGTAATTGCTATCAATTGTCTGGGTTAAACGTTAAACTCATCAAATGTGTCACGAGAGGCAATGCTCTTGTAACTAGGTGCAAAGTAATTATAACTTAGATAATTATTTCAGCATTGAAGCATTTAATAATTCAAAAGTTATAAGCAACTGTGTCTGACAACACATTTTTTTCACACACTCAGCCTTTTATAATCTACCATAATTCTACCCAAAGTAGCCAGAACATAAATTATTCACATAGATTTTAGGTATTCAAAGGGACCTAACTCAACGATTTAGGTACGTTTCCTCACATGAAATTCTTTTAGGTATTGATACCCTAATGTTTATATTACCTACATAACTACCCACCCGCGCCCGGGTTAGGCACGGGTGTGCCCTACTAATGAAGATTATAGGCAAACTTTGGATACCTTACTTTGGTTACATTATTTCAATTTCATGGGGTTCTCTAAATTTATGGAAAAAAATATAGCCTATGTTAATTAAAGCTTATATGTTAGTTGAAATAATTTTTAAAATTGGTTATGTAGTTTTTTGTTGTGAAGTGTAGAGATATAGCTAGATTATAGTGTTGTTACAAAAATGTTTTATTTTTGTAACGTCAAAACTGACACTTTCGTGTTGTTTATGTGTCAGTTTTGACATTTTGACGATACGACGATTCGTGCTCAGGGCCACAGTTGGATCAAATGTTTGTTATGTCAGATCCAGTCACTGTATTAAAAGCTTCGAGCCTCTAGTATACAAAAGTCGAATATTGCGTGCTGCCTTGGCACCGTTCCAGTCGTTTCAATTTTATCCCGCGGAACGCTCCCTGTAAACATCCCTAAATGATAAACGCATAATTTAACGCCTCCGGGTACCGCGAAAAATCGTGCATCTATTTTCTCGATCATGAAGCGTGAAGACGGTTCATTTATCGTTTTATGACAAAGTTTAAATTGATTTTCGCCTTGTTATTTTCACCCTGTATTTATAATTTAACCTATTTTGTCTTACTGCTGGGCAAAGGTCTTCCCCAAAAATTTCCAACTATCTCTATCTTTCGAGGACTTTCACCATGCTTTCTCTCTCGAAGGCGTCAAAATCATCCTTTCTACATTTTCTCGGCCGATCACAACCACGAATTTATCAAATTACATACGTACATATAAGTACACAAAATAACGCCTGTTTCCCAGAAGGGTAGGCAGAAATAGGCTTTTCTCTTGCTACGATCCTGACATACATGTACCTAGATCTTTTGTTTCATTCACTCTCACCACATTCCTTATGCATACTCAAATTTATCAAATTATTAAACTTAATTAAACCGCAGTAGTTGTTTATAGGTAGATAACTATACTTAGTTAACCCTTTGTAGCCCAAGATCATATATTTTTTAAATATTTATGGCATATGACAGGTTTAAACAAATAAAAAAACACATATTTCTCAAAAAAAAATATTTTTATTTATTATTTACTTATTTGGCATTTTAGGGAGTGTAACATTACTGTAACACTGAGTTAAACTAAAATAAAATGTACTTATGTGGTATGGAACGTTCTAAAACAATTATTTTGTTTGTTGTAGCATAACGCTACTCCGCATTTTTCGCAAATTGTTTGAGATACACCAGTGCATTTGGGAAACTTGCACCGAACTCTTTTTTCTACCCAAATCGGCCAGTGGCCAATTTGATCCTGCCTTACTGGTTACTGCCAATGGCGGGACATGTTGCGCTGGTCCCTTATGTTTTTTGACTTGAATTTCATTTTCAATTGACCTTCGGTTCTTGATATTAGGTTTCAAGCCTAGCTTGCATAAAGTTTCACCGATTTCAAGTCGAAAATCTGCTGAAGACATTTGTTTGTCATTGCAGTTTTTTGCCTGCCTAACTCGTCGATAAAGCAGCCAAGAATTTGCCATTGTCAGGTCTAAAAAGTGATAGAACATTCGAACTTGCCATCTTTTACTTCGTGTCAAAATTTTATACCTTCCCATAATACTATCAATAAAATCTACGCCTCCCATATGCCGATTATATTCACCGACGATATGAGGACGATCAATGTTGATGTACTTCTTATTGGCCTTATCGTAACGTCTGACTTGGGCCTTCGGCAATTCACCAGCAAAAGTTGATACAAGCGTTACAATTTTGTTGTCTTTCCATATAACGTTTGACACATCTATTCCGTCCATATCCGCCACATATTCAACGGAAAATCCGCGTTCTTTTTTCATTACTTCCTTGTCAGCGGGTAGTTTGCAATCTGGAATGCGATTGCGACGTACCTACTGTCCCAAGACTCAATATACCCTCTTTAGCTAAGTACTCCAGTAATGCCAAGGAAGTAAAATAATTATCAAAATAAAGTTGATAATTCTGATGTCTTGGTATGCCCCGCGCCAGTCTGACTACTACATTTGAAGATGCTCCTAAATCTGGTTCATTGGAGAGTACAACATTTTCAGCCCCTGTTTCAGGCTCAATTTTATAGGCAAAACCTGAAACCCCACTTAGTACAAAAATCTTGTAGCCCTTGCATCTATTTCAACTGCAGTATCTCCACAATTAGAAAGTTCTAAATCTTCTAATAACGGCTGAAAATCTGGATCAATAACGCTGTCATCATCATCCTCTAATCCATCTTCGCTATCATATTGGTATAATATGTTATGTATTTCACTATCCCTCAGTGAGTGTGACCCCATTCTGAAATAATATGCCATAATTTTACATCAATAGCCACATACTTATTTACAATGAATATTTCCATCATCACTCAATGTAACAGAAATGTTACAAACATATAAAGTTTCATTTTTCACATAAAAAAGCAAAAATTAGCTTTGGTTACAATAAATGAATAAAATAATTCACTTACCTATATGTTTCAACGAAAACAATACAATTTTATACACTTTTATTATATTTTTATGAAATTCAACATCTCAACGAATTTAACTTGTCACTTTCGTCAACATAATGACATTCAAACTCCGTACAATTGGCAAGTTACGCCATCTATGCGTTGTGTTTGATACTAAAATGTTCCGTGTGGTATGTTACAATACAGTGACACTGATTTGAATGAACTAAAATGTTCAGTATATATTTTAGGGAGATTATTGAGGTTTGTTACAGAAATGTCACACGAGTCTATAAAGGGTTAAAGATAGGTATCTTAATTTTATATTTTTTGATGAAGGTGGATCGTGCTGCCTTGATTATTGAGGCAATAAAACTAGATAACGGCAGTTATATTGCTTTAGCTTATTAAGTTTATTATTATTATGCAGCCAAGTTTATTAACCCGGAAGGGGTGCTACACGTTTAAGATAAAAAGAGGTATCTAGAGTTAGGTCTGAACTACACTAGTTTTAGAGTTCTGTACTTCAGATAAATAAAACTGAACCTGTTTAGAAAACAGGTTCGGTTTTATTTATCTATCACATCCTACTTTTTACGATTTTTGTAGAGTTGTGTAAGATATTAGACTGAAACCCAGTAGGAGGTACCTCGACTTTCAATCCAAAAGTCGTGGGGTCGAATCCCAGCCGAGCATCAATGGGTTTGTCATCATTAACACGTGCTCAAAACGTTAAAGGAAAACGTCGTGAGTTAGTTATTTAGTGTTCTTATAAGCGCCTACGGTCTTGCAACACGTCACGTAGGCAAAATATGGCCACGTGCCCCATGTAATGTTTGGTGGTGCCTCTCCCTACATTTCAAGGATTTGAGCGGCTTGAAATCTGAGAAAATGTCTACTGTACTTAGGGATTACAGTCGTGATCCTATTTATTTTTATTAGATTTTTTACTACAACGTTCGTGTAATGTTTGTGTACACTGTTGGTTTATTGTGTGAAATCCATTGCCACAAAATACTCGTAACGATAGAGTGTGCGGTTGCCGATAGCATCGTGCCTTCGTCGTCGACCGCATAAATCTGGCTTTGATACGTTTTGGTAAGAAGCCAACGGTGCATCGGCAGCGGCACTCGACCTGTGCATTTCAAAATAACATTTTCCTTTATTGAAACACTACTTTTCTAGCGATTTACAGAAACTTTATTACTTACATGAATGGAAAGAAGAATGGCACGCGTCGCTGTGGCCATCCTGATTTAGATCAGTGGTATGTTAGGTGTGTTGGTTTACCAAGAAATCTAATACCACACGTTAACAATCTTGTTTTACTTGGAATCCGGAGTCTCTCTTTTCTATTGTTTTTTTTTGAATTTGAAAACTTGCAAAACAAAAACTCCTGTAATCAGCGCCGGATAGACTTCAGCGGCCCATAGGCAGAGCATGTGATGGAGGCCTTCGAATCGTTCATATTGTTCATGAAAATGTGTGTGCTCATAATTTATGCTGCTTGATCTCGAAGATTTTTAAATGTTAACTTTTCCGCTCAAAGAAAAAAACTGTTTTTCATCTAACTATTACGGTTTAAGAAGTTTATTTTCTCATAAGAATTACAAATTAACTTACAGAGAAAACTAAACTAAGCTAATTAATATCTAATGTGCCTGTGGGCGTTTTGCAATACCAAAAAAACAACGAAAGAAAGTAACAAACATACAAAGAACAAAAATACAATAGGTATAACGAAACTCAGTATTTTTTTATTTCTACTAAGCCTTTATCGATTTAATTTAATTTTTTTTTGTGCAGTGGCCCCCCTTTGTTGGCTGCCCATAGGGAACTGCCTATGTTGCCTATGCTTAAATCCGGCACTGCCTGTAATCGTTTTATTTATTTTCAATGGACGAAAAAAAAGAGATTCTCAATTCGACATGTATGTATTTACTATCTACTCACTTCCCACCATCAATCAACTAGGAACTAGAAAAAGTCTGGCGTCTAGCTGACGAAAGTAGACGCATGAATTTATTTATAAACTTTTTACATGGCAATACTATTATGAATGTCAACGTCAATTTGTCAAAACAATATGACAGTTGTCGGTGCTTAGTGTATTTGATAAGATCTTGTTTTACATTTAAGTTTATAATTACGTTTAAAAAAAAATCCCGGCGAAAATTTCGACTGCGAATTTTGTTGACCAATCGAAAAGTCAAGAGCCAATTTTTAGTTATCGAGTACCTACTAGCCGACCCGTGACAGATGTTGTCCTGTCAAATTTCAATAATCGAATAGATAAGACTGAATGTTTTTAGTCTGTGATGTCAGAATTGTTGCACACCAGCGCCATCTATACAGAAATCATCCCTTTTGAGTTTTTTTTTATCGTTTTGGGGATGTTTTTTATTTTTTAAAGTAGTCTATTTATTTATTCGGGCAGTATATCTACATCTACAGCAAATTGCAACTCAATCCGTTTTGTCGTTTAGGCCTGATTTAGGAACAAACATACATACAAACTCACAAACTTTCACATTTATAATATTATTAGGATAGTTTTATGAAGAAACTATTACTTGGTAACTTTTTTCGTTTGTTAAAAATTTTAAAGCGCAAAATCTCTTCATGGCAAACTTCGCCTGCAACCATAAATTGAGTGAAAGCTCTCGTAATTCCAGCCGACTCACTTGTTCATCGTTCCCGAATCATTCGATATTCATATTAAACAAATCCGACTGTAACAAAGATTTATCTTGTGCAATAAAGGCATTATATCCGGGCTCCATTTGTGCGCACTCATACTTATTTAACAACTAGTCTTTGCAAGCGGTTCTATCCGGTTGAAAACATCGTAATATAGGATGGTGTGTGTAACATGTCAAATTAATGTAATGAATGATGATCGTGTGTCAAGTTGATGTGATATGTGATGATGGCTGTGCTCTGTCAAACTTGGTGAGAACTGACGAGAAGGTAACTCCAATGGAACCTACTTATTTACAATTAGCAGTCCGTCCCAGCGTCGCTTGGGTTCACTAATGATTTTATGGCATTTATTACACCTTGGATTACATTATTAAAGTTTAATTAGGAATCCCTCTTTTTTCTAGTAATGAATATAGCCTATGTTAATTTACAAATCGGTCTAGCAGTTGCGGCGCCTATTCAATGCAAACAAACAATCATCAATCTTTCCTCTTTATAATACTAGTCTTCTCAGATCAACGACAAAAATACAAGCAGTCGGTTCTGATCGGGTTAACTAAATCAATAAAGTAATAGACAGACGGACTTTTACAATTAGAAATTCATTGGGAAAGATAAATCTCGAAGGCATGATTGTTATTAAGTTGAGCATGTTGTTCAAGTCGGTAAAATATTGCCTAGAGCATTCTCTTATCCAAACCAACATCTATAGGAGCCTTTAGCTAAACAATGTTGCCCGTCTGCAATTGAAGAGGCCACTTTTGTATTTATTAAATAAACTGAGAGCTCAATGAAGACTCATAAAGGTCATATAAAATTAATAAAACATAGGCATATAGGTACTAGCCTATATTACTATAGACTAGATATTGAACCGAACACCTATATTTATATACATCAATAACTTACAATGCGATATTTTTTAGGCTTTGCTCGTGTTGATCGAGTGTTGGTTCACCTTTTCTATAAGTATAATACAGCTGCGGTCGTTCACCGATACCCACTAGAACCTTCCTGAATACCACGTAGGTACCAAAATTCATATTGCGCATACTGCCGATATACTCATAATTGACTTTCTATCCTACCTTCGACCTACGGTAGACATATTCTCAGTTCTTCAGGCTCTTAGATCCTTGAAGATGTATAACGAGGGTAGTCAGAGACACGTCCAAACATTATATATATTATATTTATTACCTACGTCTAGGAACATAGTGTGTTTAATTCTCGAATGAGTCTCTAAGGTATTCTAATGCTTTATCTGAGCGGTATACATATAGTGTAAATTATAGCTCTAAAAGCCCTCTTGTAAGGTCAGCAATTAGAGAGTTCACTTTCCCGGGATGGACGAGAACTTTGTTAGGTAAAGCTGTGCCCAAATAGTCGCGCTCGTTTAGCGGTGGCATATGAGATTGTAAACGACTATACCTCAGCGACGCGAGACGAAAATGATTTGTTTGATAAGGCTTCTGTTTCTGACAGCATTTGACGCGACGCGCTTTTCAGGCGCTCGATCGCGCCAGTTTGGCGATAGCTTAATAATAGGGTTCATTTTGAACTCGGTAGGGCGGCCTCGTTAATCACTGCGCTCGCTTCCGTCGCCGACCGCCGACGGAACCAGCTCATTTTTGATTGTTTTTGATAAAACAAACAAAGACAAATGAATAAGTTGAATCGTTAATCATCAGCTGGTTTAAACTGTGCGTCCTTTTGCAATACGCTCGTGCATTTCTCGGATGTGAAGCCATTTCCGCTGTTTATGAAAACATTACGCAATATGTGAAGCTGTTACGTAACCTAGGTTGCGGTTTAATTTATGATCTAGAATTAGTATGAAATAACGGGTTTGTTTTGGCTCTGTGTTGTTGCTAAAGGCTTAAACCAAAGTAACAAAATGTTCGACTCTTTTACTCTTGTTTACAGCCAAAAGCGTTCAGGGTAAGTGAGAAATGTTTCCAGTGACCGTTGAGCACAGCGGAAATTTAGGAGTGAGCTTTGACAGACGTACGAGGCGGTTTCGACGAATTTATGAGCTTCTCACGCTTTATCTGCGGAACTCTGTTTCCAGAAACGTGTTTCGCTGAATTGCCGTCTATAATGAAAACAGATGTCGTGAAACGATGTAATAACCATGAGCCTTATCCATAAAATTAACTAAGCAATATTTTGATTCTGAGAATTGCCCTTGCATTTGATAAAAACAACCTCACATACACATAAAAGACGCTGACACTTTGAACAATTTGAACTAAAATAACAACAAGGCATATATGTATATCTCAGTAACAAATAATTCAGGCGATAGGATAAGACTGGTTTAAAGCAACAATGTAGACATAATTTGAAAATGTGGCAGTTTATTTCAATACAAGATGTATTCATTCCATTTTCACTTTTTTTTTTTAATTTTGAGTATTTCCAGTCAGCCTACACAGCCGGGATTTGAACCCACCTTCGGATTGATAGTCGAAATACCTCTTACTCGGCGAACACGGTTATATAACACCCGTTACCAAATTAATGTGTCACCGAATGTATCGACTCTGAGCTCAATATTTGATGGTGATATATAGCGCGCTTGGCAGTTGACGGTTCCCTACTGCTGAGTTGCATGGTTTCCAACAAAACTGTTTCGCCGAAACTTGCGTAGGCGTTTTGCAATAAGATATGTATGTTTTTTAGTGGTACAGCATTTATTTCAGTAGGTATTGTTTCTTATTCAATTCTCTTTCGTGATTTTAAATTTGAGGGTACTGGATTCGAATCACGATCATGCTAGTAGGTTGTTCTATTCAAAAATGTATGCAAGTTAACATCCTTATAATATTATACGTGTTTGTGAGAAGGCGCTGTGTGCTATGCTATGTGCTATGTTTGTTCCCTAAAAATATTAAACGACACAACATATTAATATGAAATTTGCTGTAGTATGTAGATAAAAATATCAGAATAAATAAAGGGAGAACTTATTCTGAGAGTCTGAAAAACAACCTCTAAGAAATAATAAAAAAACGCAAAAAGGATGATTTTGGTATAGATGGCGCTGATGTGCAAAAAATTAGATCTCAGACCGAAAACATTGAGTTGTCATAGCAACGTATTCTACCAAAAAGGTTGAATCCTACTAAGATCGGTATTGAAAATTCATTTTGTCAAAAAATCTGACATCAATTTGACTACCGAATGATACGCATTCTACCAAAATTCGTAATTTATTTTACGTTATTTTTTTCTATGCGTTTACTGAAATTTGGGCAGGATTAGTCTGTCACGGGTCGGCTAGTAAGTTATATAAAACTCTTGCTTTACTGAATGACTGGCTGATCTATCAACGCACAGCCTAAACCACTGGTCGTAAAAAATTGAAATTTGGAGGGTGTAGGTATTACTTTTGGTCTGCAGAGGTGAACTAAAAATGTTTTTTTTAATTCAATCTCTGTATGCTTAAAATTAACGAAGTCGCGAGCATTTTTTTTAGTTTTTTGCAAATTCCACAACATTTTACTTTTTCTAATGAACCTTCAGAAGAACCTTAGCTAGAAGAAACTCTTTCTAAGCCACCACCGTGTTTTTCCTTTGTGGAATATAGGTTTAGCGGATGACGGCACATTAGTTACGTTCATAATGTACCTATCTGATGATTAATAGCCCGTTATTCGGCAACATGGATACGGACCGAGATCGGTATGATTATCGAGAAGTTCACGGTTCGTTGGTCACAGCACAAAATTAATTTAGGTTCGGAGGGTGCCCAGACCCGTGCCCACGGTGTAAGTTTGTAACGACTATATACCAATATACATACCCACCTATTTTGTAAGCTATGGTGGTCCAGTGGAAACCACATGCCTTGTTCTGCTTTCAATTTTGTGAACATGAATTTTGTGTCTAAATATGAAATGCGTTATTTACGATTACATCGTAGGAGTAAATCGGTAAAATGCGAAAGTTTGTGAGTTTGTATATATGTTTGTGCCTTAATCAGGCCTAAACGACAAAACGGATTTGGATGAAACTTGGTATATACATAGCTTTTGTCCTGGAATAGTATAAAGAATACTTTATATCTAAATATAATACGAGCGAAGCCGCGGGCTAAAGCTATAATGTAGGACGGAATTATTTCTGAGGAACATACGTCTATCTACATAATATCAATATCAACGGTGCTGACCTGAAACTGATTCAATTTGCTCTCTGACATCCGAGGGCACAAGGCAGGGTACAGGTTGGTATACAAAGAACTCTGGCTTGACACCGCACGTCAGCTGTCACTCGGAAAATTCGCTGAAGTGCACCTGCTCTATCGATAACAGTCCGCCTTGAAATTCAATTAATTTTAAGCCTTTGAGTGCCACTCCGGCTGTGTCTTCAACGGTTTTGTAGGTGTAGTTATTGCCGCGTGTTTAGGGTTCCGTACCTCAAAAAGGAAGATATTTAAAATTTGGATTCAGGATATAATTCAAGAAATAACGTGAAATTTTCGTGTTGGTGCGAAACCCCTTCTTTATCATTAAAAAGTCAATATACCTACATAAATTCATAAAACTTACAAATGACAATTTGATTTTTCGGCGTCGCTTGCCATTGCTAGAATGTACCTACTTATCCATGTATGAGATGGTAGATTCGTAGAATGAAGTGCTACGCGATTCAAGAACAATGTGATGGGAAATTGCTTTCGACCGTAGATAGTTTCCTAACGGTAAACCGCTGTCTGTGCTCTGCGGTGGGCATTTTCACTCCTCAAAATATAAGCACCTAGGTATAATTAATAAGTGGCAAGTAAAACTACTGTACTACGATTAAAGTTATGTTATGTCTACCATCAGATCCGATACTTTAAGGGTCTTGTGTTATTACGTAATAACTTGAGACAGAAGGACCCTTAAAGTAGCGACTGAATAAATTAACCGACTTGGTATTACATGGATCTCACAACTTTTTACGGTAGAAGAACTGAGTTGCGTTGCGAGACTTGACTTTTTTACAAGTTATGTTTTTGAAGGCATTTATTTAATCTAGAACTGTAACAACATTTTCTAAGCTCGTTAGTAACTGACGGAATTTGTTGCCTGTTGTTTGCAATTTAAAAACACTGAACAATTGCCGATGTGCATATTTTTAATCGTTGTAGTGTTGGTACCAACTTACAAGTTACTTCTTTTAACCGAAAAAATCTCTTCATTTATGAGATTTGTATTCTACCTGGACAAAAAGACTATTTAAGGAACATATAAATAGAGATTTAACTAAATCGCTTAAGCCGTTACGGCGTGATTGAAACACAAACATAGTTAGTTACAAACATCCAAATAAGCTCTTAGGTAGGTGTAGGTGGGTTGGTACGAGTAAGTAAATGTACCTGGAACATATATGGAAACAATTTGTGTGGGTACACACAAATGTTATATACGTATGTGTAGTACACTTGATTGTAGGATCTTTAGTAGGCATAAGTTTTCTGTTGAAAAATATTTTTCAATGACAAGCTTTTGTGAAATCATTTAAACCAAGCACCAGCGCGCTATCATCTGTCACATCATATAACATTGTCATCGGAACTTGACAAGTATGCAAAGTTTTTACTCAATCAAAGTATTTACTAAGAAGTTCCATTGTGAGTGTCTGTTGAACAGCTCCTGACTCTATCATCAGATCAGCTCATTGTTACCATATTATTGCATTATCACCAAAGTTACATAAGTATGCGAAATTTCAGCTCAATCGATTGGGGATAACTGCTTTAAAATTGAGTTGCAAGATTACATTAGATTATAATAAATACATTGCAAGTTAAATAATAAAAAAGAAGCTTGTGAAATCGCGTGAAACCTCATGTTTACGGAACAAATGTAGTAAGTTTACTACAGTTATTCTATCTCAAGAAGGCGGGTGAGCAGTAGGTACGTGTAGTTGTGATGTGTAAAGACACGCGCTTTTGTGTGCGTGACCGATACTGAGCGCTCCTGATGTTACGCAGATAGAATCAATGTGCACGCAATATTCCAATCCGCCTCCAATTGTACCTACCTATCCGTACTCCGCTATCCATCCACATGGTACGTAGTATAGTATCTTACCACAAGAGAGCTTTTAAGACAGTATTTTACCACAAACAAATACCGTTTCGCTGATGTTTATTTCACGATATTAAGTTTTGTGTCTGATTTTATTGAGATATCAAATAAACTGTACTGATTTTAAACTTCTACAAAAAGCTATAAATTTGATAACAAGATAAACCCACGCTGCAATAACCCAAGTAGGTATAAATATCTTGATTGAAATTTATGTTAACATCATTGAGCTATTAGTAGGTAACTGTCAGTGGTAAATTTCGATTGGTTCCGCTGGCCATCACTATGATTGCCTTCAGTTTTTTTTTGATTATAGGCTCATTAATATGTCTGAGTCCTATTTCAAGCGTTTATGTTTCTAGAGGCTACTTGAAAGCAAATTTCTATTTCTCATTTATATTATAAGATGATACTTAAGTAGCTTTGTAAGTAATATTTCGCAAAAATATAACTTTAGGACTTATTTTCCCCTCGCCGCTTCTTATGAAACTAAAGCTTATAAGCTTGCAGATTACTTTTTGTTGAAATAAGTATTTGCGTAGCAGTACAATTTATCGGAATCATCTAAGCTATGCGCATATAAATTACTAGTTACACTGTAAGCTGATTCGCCAAGAGAGCCCAGTAATACAACACTGCCTACAAATCCTACATTGTATGCTTTCATCATCCCAGTATCTAAAATCAGCTCCTACATTGTGTTACATATAAGTGAGACTCGTGAGTTGTTTATTAGATGTGACCACGGATAGTCGTAAGGACGCATTCAAGCTGAAAGCCGATTAAAAGCGCTGTACACTATGCTAAAGAAAAGCTCAGCTTTGCAGCTTTATACATAGATAGATAGATAGATAATACTTTATTGTACACCAGAAATAAACAAGCAAAACATTAAAAAATAATTTTAGAATGACGTACAATGGGCGGCCTTATCACTAAAAAGCGATTTCTTCCAGGCAACCTAATACATATATCATAGGAAACTCAGTTTTCTAAGATAGAGTGGCTCTAACATTATGGCCGTTATATAGCAGAGCGTGGCTAACTTCCATTATTTTTGGCCTGTATGCTCATAGTCACTGTGAAGGAATTTTTAAATAAACAAAACACATTATTTAGGTTCCCTTAAAGTTGTACAAACATCAAAAAATTGACGTAATACTTGTAAGTCACACATGGGCCAAATAACAGGTATTTATAAAATCGAATGAACAGGTTAGGCGCCGTGAACCTGTTTTCTTAGTGGATGCGTTCATAGTCGTATTCGTGAGGAGCTGGATCCGTAAATCTGCCGGCCGGAATGGGTTACAGCATCGCCTACATAAATTGAACATCCATGGTTTACGATTCACTGGGAAAGGAAAGGCTTGGACTTTGGCTACAAAAAACTTATGCCAAGTAAAATTGCTATACATTTTTATAATGATACTTTGCGTTTAATATTGACAAGGATATATATATACAATAACAATAAATATAGTAAAATTAACAGAATTAAGGTAAAGGCACGAAAAAAGTTTTATTTGCTGAAAAGCTCTGGGGGTTGTAGCTATAGAGAAGTTTTCCTTATCTATGAAGTAAACGATAACATAACAAGTTTAAAATACTAAAATATCAACATAAATGTAAAAGTAGATTATCAGAAAGGTATGTATGTATTCCAAACATAACTTTAACTAATTAATATTAAACTACAAAAATATTTGTACCTGAACAGCTGATCAAAGACCTAAGTACTTACTGTTTTCGTATTAGTTGAATTAAGCTGTAAAGCTAATGTTATTATGGGTATTATTAAGGAACTATTATAAGTGGAACAATTTTCATATCTATTACCAAGAACCTATCATAAATATTATTTTTTAAACGTGTCTATATTAACTTTAATTTATTTTCCCTTCAATGTGACAATCTTTATTGCCGCAAAAAAGCTTAGGTACTATAGGTATACAGAGTGTAAAAACCAAATCTTCAAACAAAAATAAAAGTGGTAAAAAAGTATTCAAATATTCTGAAGTGTGACTGCAGTTTTTAGGTGGGTACATGAAAATATTTACGTTATACACATTCGAGACAAACTAGGTCACATTCTGCAGATTTAGAAAAGGCACTCTGTTATATATTTAGGAGACGGTTGTCACTTTGTGAACATTCGTTGTGCATAAAGCATTGTTCACACTAATGATTTTAATGTGAGTTTGAGAGATGAGAATAAAGTCGTTGTATACTGAAATGGACATACCTAATTGAATTTATGCTATTGAGAAGTTAGGTACCTATAGTTAGATATTCATAATTTTCTTCTTCTTTTCATAATAGGAAATAGGATTGCGACATACTCTAGTGTGGCTGAGCCTGAAGTAAATCTTCATTTTTTTACACAATAACAACTTTTTCGCGGATTTCCTTTTAGCTGCTTAACAAAATAAGCTTGGGAGGCACAGGAGCGGAATAAAAATAGTACTTACGCAAGCCTCTATGTTTATTTCATAAGAATAAAACCACCCACCGTCAATCAGAAGTCACACTCACGCACAATAACACCGAACACCGCTAGTCTAGGGATTTCATTCAATATTCTTTGACATCTAAAGTTACCTTGGTACCACAGAATATTTAATAGATACTACACAGATACTACATTCAGAATGGACACTCCACCTTCCGCTGCCGTCCGATTATTAAAAGTCCGGTCAAATTTGACTTTTATATACTCCGTGTAAGTGAATGTTTATTCTCTATCGACCAGTCTCGTCAGTTCTATCATTTATATGTACTGCACATCGAACATCGTTGTCACTCAACAAAGGCTGCGAGCAAAAAAATCAAAGATTAATTGGAATTTCTTATCATAATTTTAAAATTTTATATGAAAACTCTAATAATTATTTGCATTAATTTGCGTAAGTCATTTTGTTCACTACCTGCCATGTTTGGGGGGCTATCCCTCAGACAGCCTGCATTGGCAACAGTGATCCTACTCACTTCACACACACATTTGTATTAAACATTACCTTTCTACTAATACTATAAATCCTAAAGTTTGTGAGGATGTTTGGATGTCAATCATGGCAACGACTAAACGGATTTTGATGAAACTTGGAATATATATATAGCCTACTAGCAAACCCGCGACAGACGTTGTCCTGTCTAAATTTAGATAATCGCATAGAGTAACACACTTTGCTATGACAACTGATGTCAACACTTATGTCACATATTTTCCACACCAGCGCCATCTATACTAAAATCATCCCTTTTGAGTTTTATTATCATTTTGGGGATGTTTTTCATATTTTAAAGTAGTCTATATTTTATTAAGATCTGAGCATCTGGAGATCTGAGAGGATGTCTACCGTACTTGGTAATTACAGTCGTGATCCTATTTGTTTATTTATATATTTTTTTATATTTTATTCGGGCATTATATCTACATCTACTTTAACTTAATCCGTTTTGTCGTTTAGGCCTGTTTGAGGAACAAACATACATACAAACTCACAAACTTTCACATTTATAATATTATTAGTATGCCCTAGAACAGTAAAAATGGAATGAAATAGGGTCACGACTGTAATCCCCAAGTACAGTAGACTAGTCAAGCAATATACTTTTTATCCAGGTATCACGCAAGCGTGGCCGCGGGCGGATTCTGGTGCCTTATGTAGGAGTAGTAGGCAAATAACTTGCTACAGTACTTGCTATGTGTGTGGGGTGTGCTTGGGATACCCTCTTACCTGCAAATATGGAGGTAATATTGAGCTACTCTATGAGTATCATCACAATCACCCTACAGGGAATGCGGGCCAACTTTTGTCTCGACGACTTTTTGTGTCTCCTGCCAAGTATTATGGATTTGAGCGTAACTGTCGCCGTGCCGATCAATTGATATCAATTGATTGTTTAGCAATTTTCTAATACTTTATTGCATAAAATAAAAAACTGACACAATCGGAAATGCTAATCAGTATAATATATAAAACTAGCCAAGTGCGAGTCGCTCACGAAGGGTTCCGTACCATTATCTATAAAAAAAACAGCAAAAAAATCACGTTTGATGTATAAGAGCCCCTTAAATATATATTTTATTCTGTTTTTAGTATTTGTTATTATAGCAACAACTGTAATACATAATCTGTGAAAATTTCAACTGTCTAGCTATCACGGTTTATAAGGTACAGCCCTGTGACAGATAGACGGACAGACGGACAGCGAAGTCTTAGTAATAGGGTCCCGTTTTTACCCTTTGGGTACGGAACCCTAAAAACAATGCCTGACTGACTGATATGGAATGCAGAGCCCAAACCAAAGGTTCTAAGTGCTTGAAATTCGGAGGTTATTTTTCTCATGCAGAGTGCGTTGTATGCAGGAGTAACTTGTGTTTTCAGTATTCGGTAGTAATCTAAGTAAATAAATATAAATATTGGCGGACTTTACACACAGCGCCATCTAGACCCAAATTAAGCAAAGCTTGTACTGTGGGAACCAGATAACTGATAGAATACTTATGTACTTTTTTTTTGTAAATACATACTCTTTATACATATTAACACCCAGACACAGAACAAACATCTATGTTCACCACACAAATATTTGCCCTGGGTGGGGATCGAACCCACAACCTACAGCGCAAAAGGCAGAGTTACTACCAACGGAACTGTCACACTAAGCTTCACTTCACCAGCTTCCTTCATAAACAGTCTTTATGAGCCGCCTTTAAAAATACCTTAAAATAATACAATAGCTTAAAGTCCACCTTACAGCTATAGGTACCTATTTATTTTATCAATGTAGCAATCACCGTTTAAAATGGCTTCGATTCGGCATTGATTGGAGGGAAAGCTTTCATTCTGACCGATCCCGATTTAATTACAACAATAAAAGCAGAGTTTCACGCCGAAACACCAAGAGTTCCTGGATCCAATCAAGGTCACAATATATTATATTAGCAGTAAATAGACTACGCTTTTAAAAGGGTATTTCGGTTCTATCATTACGGGAAAGTGAAAATATCATTGCAGCTGTGTGCGTTTTTTGTAGTATAGATTTATGAGTTCTTAGTTGCTCTACTGTTAAGAGTTAGTTCCGGGGCTGAAAATAACCTCAGGCCGAATCTATTGGGAGAGAGGTCTAGAAGCCTCATTAATATGCAAGAGATTCGTTTATTACTTTGAATTAAATTCACTGTTCCTCGCTTTCACTTAGAAGATCAGTTTTCGATTTCGAATTGCCTTGATTTTTGCTAGCTAACAAAATCCTTTGTTCTAGAAGAATTACGGACAGCGATTTCTAGAAGAAAAGTGTGGAATAGTATAGCTGTTTCTAGTAGCTGCCATTATCAAAACTTCATCAAAAGAAGTAAAAAATGATAGGCTTAAGCAGATATTATGGGAACCACATACCTAACTGATAGAAAACTTAAGTACTTTACATTTACCTAACACCCAGAAACAGAACACTCATGTTTATCATACAAATGTTTGTCCTGGTTGAGAACCAAACCCACACATACTATGTCTAAAATGGCTTTTATCCCACTCCTATGACGAAACAGAGAACTTACTTAGAACACCCGAATAAACAAACAGATTTTCTCCAATTGCACTCAGACTAAACATTCACATTCATACACACACTCACTCACACACACACACACACACACACACACACACACACACACACACACATACACACACACACAAACACACAAACATTTGTCCTTAGATTTTACTTTTATCTTTATATTTTTCTTTGTATTTATCTTATCGTTAAGAACATTTCTGTGTATAGGAGGCGGGCGTTGAGACTGCTACACAGTTTTTCTAACTTTTGCGGTTCTCATCGTTCTATTGTAAACTATTTCCTTTGTACTCTGTTTTAAATTCTAAATAAATAAATAAAATAAACATACAGCGCAGAAGGCAGAGCTACTACCAACTAAGCTGTGAGCCAGTAAAACCGATTTTCTCACAATGTTTTCCTCCCCCTCTTTGAGCACGTGTTAATGCGCCATCAAATGATGTGCTCTGTTGTACCAAATCTGGAAATATCCTCTTTTGTTCCAATACAAAACCTTTTTATATGAAACTTTCCGAAAACTAAACAACACTGTGCCACACATAGGGTAAACAATTTCGGGGCCATTGCCCACTGAAGCGTAGTCACTGAATGGTTGTTTTGTTGCATTTTATTTGTTTCCTGCTTCTATACAAATCTGACGGCTTCTGTCAAGCAGCCATCTACAGCAACACTATAGTGGACCGTGGACTTTATACGCTTCCAGGCTTAAAGTGATTCGGAACAGTTTATTTATTTGTAAGGATTATTAAGCATATAGCGAGTTCGAATAGTGTGATGCTTCGTACTTAAACTTTGCTAAATGGTCAGCTTTACTGAAAGCCTTCTCAACTCTCTCTGCGTTTTAGTTTCGTAGTTTGTGTGTTTTATAGTCTACATAATACCAACACGGATAGCAGAGCACGGAAGTGCACAGTTTTAGCTGTGTTTCGGAATTTCAAACATTAAGAATACATTAAGCGCGTTTTTTTACTACATTAATTCCCTCTGGAACGTTCAATTGGGTCCAACATATATTGGTCATTGGATTTTGGTTGATTTGCATCAATGACGTCAGCATTGACAATTGAAAGAGATCGTAGTATGTCCTGTACCTATCAATAATATATAAATGAATCGCTGAATGTGTTGCTAAGCGCAAATCTCGAGAGCAGCTGAACCGATTTCGCTAATTCTTTTGTTATAATATTCCTTGAAGTACGAGGATGGTTCTTACGGAGAGAAAAAAAAAATAGTATTAAAAAAATAAAAATAAAAAATCGACTGTTAGGCGATACGTAGTTCGCCAGGTCAGCTAGTTCCTAATAGAAATTTACCCACTTTTTCTCAATTCCTATTAAACCATATAATAGTATATTATGCAACTAGTGAATAAAGGACGGATTTAAAGCGAGGGCCGTAGATGAGTCACGAGCAAGTGAAGGATTCTAATGATTGAATCACGAGCGCAGCGAGTGATTCAACTGTTAGAATCCTGAACGACGCGAGTGATTCATGGCCCTCGATATAAATTCGTACTTTATTCAGGAGTTGCTTACTATACTTTATACCATGACTACGAGAATATTTATTTAATCTAATGCCAAACTCCTTGTCGCAAATATCGACCAATCAAATCTCGAGAATTTATTTGCACCAAAGAGATTTGAATTTCGAATCTAAGCGCAAGGAGTTTGTGTAAGCATTGAAATAGAGACCGGATATATTTTGTGTTCTAAATTCAAACACCAAAATAGTGAATAAAAACAAAACAGTGAGTAAAAGGCCTTTTTATTCACTGTTTTGCGTGAATAAAATAAGCTTTTTAAAGTAGGTATGGTATAAATATTAATGAATTGCCAGTAGATACTGGTAAAACAAAACTAACAGAGGTTTAGTATAAATATCACTGATAGTGTAAGATATGTTTGTTCTGAGCGCTCAGAGCAAATATTGCACCGAAATAGTCATAACCAGTATAAACAACTGTCTGGCGGATTGCCGGCTTGTCAAACTTTACCGACCGATTCTACTGGAGTTTCCTTGTCTAAATATCCGCTTGTATCCACTGAGGAATACTGCTGATGGATGATAACCAGATAAGATAAAATGAGCTCTGTATTGCCACTACCATGTAACTGGCTATTTTTAACACGCTTAAAAGAAAGTTAGTAATGTCGGTAGTAACTCCTTGAAATTTTCAGATAAGTGTTGCAATATCTTTGAGAACCACGTCAGTAACCAAGCTATGAACGGCTCACATAGCCAAGATATACTCGTACTTGCGTATCGGCTGTGATCAATCGCGCTTATGTATTTTGCCTGTAAGATATAAAGAAAGAAAGAAAAAGTTTCTACTTGTGATGACGCATTATATGGATATGGTTTTACATTTATGTCCAATACTGATGCGAACCCATAACCTTCGAACAGATTAAATCTGTAAATCATATTCTTAACCCACGTTCAGGCACGACTTCAACCTTATTATATCGCTTATAGTAGCGAGCTACAGCACTAATAACTAAAATAAATACTCGTATTATGACCATCTGCCTGCCATAACTAGATGGTTGATTGATGGTATGGTAAGGTATTTTTATATCTCCATCAAACTCTACTGCTGTAAATTAGAACTGACAGCTGAATTGAAAGATAATAAAACTAAAAAGATAACCGGCGTGATCGACTATAAATTATAAAATTAAATAGTTGTATAGTTGATACTACTCCAGATTAGTTTGTTTTATATAAATGTACGAGTAGCTTCGCTGGCATCGTACCTGGATAAATACAATCATATAATATTATGGTATTCCAGGACAAAAGCTTTATATTTTTTTTTAAATTAATATATCTTTCTTGTTAGAGTCTATTTTGATTGAACGGCTCAGATATAAAGACGAAAGTTAATAACACTACAAACGGTAAAGCCTTCAGCCATTATAAAACAAGTACCTTTATTTGAGGGCAATTTTCGGACAAGAATAAATTTCTATGAAAATAATTTCAATCTTCTGTCGATGTGAGAAAATTTGAAAAGATTCTCGATAAAAACTACCATCTTACAAATATTGTTACTAAGTAATAAATACAAGGTTTTATCTTTTATCTGTTTCGTTTTCGTCTGAGAAATGAAGTCGGTCGTATTTCGGATTCGAAGGAGATAATGTATCGGATTACAATGAATAATAAACGAGCTTTCCTGTCGGCCCGATAGCTGCCATCGTTAATGCATTTTGCGGCTATCTCTTTACACAACAAACAAGGAAAGATTTGTTTATTAAATCATTTAGACATTCAGATGTGGATTACATCCGGTTTGTATGAATACTGGTATTTGGAAAGCTATGCCGACCAATTATTTAACTCGATGCACGAGCTTTTTATCTATATTGTATCTAATAATTACAATTAGTAATAAGATACTCAAGAATGCTGTCTGAAGTCAGTATGTCTAAAAGATGTATTCAAACATTTCATTCAGCAAATGCCCACATTTGCAGTAGTTAGCATTCCATACGTGACAGGTTGCAAGCTCACGATGTTTTCCTTCATCGTTTTGAGCACGTGTTTTGATGCGTATATAAACTTTTCGAAGAGAAAAATCCATTAATGCACGCCGGGATTTAATAATTATATTATAACAGTCATAATAATGAACAGGATTAAATCCTGTTTATTTTTGATTTTATGTACAAGCTTGATGTCCTTATAAAAATAACGAGTCGTCCAAATCTCTAACCAACATATTTACAGACCATCTATATATCTTCTAGTTAGCAATCAACATCCGGGTTCGCGGTCATCATTGCCATTTTCATTAAAGTTACATTACTTACTCCTTTATTTCTTGTTTAGATTGTAGATTCTCTCACAGTCCTTTATCTCATTTAACATTTATTTACGGCGTATTCAATTTAAATACCGCTTCTTTTACGTTTTATCGCTGCAGGAATTGTTGGAGTCGGACCTCGACTCGTTTTATTTGTTTGTCAGTTTTGTTCTTACTCTGGCCGCCATGAAAAGGTACATCCTCTATCTTTGAATTTGAAAATATAAGAACGACATTATGATAATATAAAGGGGGGAAATGTTAACAATCAAAGAGATGTTACTTCAACAAGCGGGATTAAGGCGATTATAATATTCGAAGAAGGAAGATAAAAAACTGATTTCCATAACAATATTGCCGCTGTCTTTTCCATGCCATTAGGGGTTTTATAAATATGCCGTTACTTGGGGAATAAGTCAGCTGGAAGAGGCGTAATTAAAACTTAAAACTTGTATTATGGCAAAGGCGCGGCGGGAATGTGAAGTGTGCCAAGTGTCGGGTGTCGTACGTGTCTGGAGTTCGCAACGCACAGCTCGTAAGAACCGCGAGATTTCCCTACTTCGCTCTAATCTTTAAAGTCTACATCTTATCTGCCAAATCTGGTAGAAAAACAAAAGGCCTACACGACATGACGACATTCTTGACGCGAGATTCATATTATTATGTTTAGGTACATACACATATTAATAATACGATCTATTCCCGTCTAATACCAAAAAACTAATACCAATGGTATTTCTTTATTGCCCTAATTATTATTCTATTCCTAACGAATACCAAATTATAAATATTGAAATGAAGTACCAATTCTATTCCCAACGAATACCAAAACATAACTTTTGGTACAGTCACAATAACAATTTATTCTGCTATCTAATAATTTAATATTTAATACAAACCTTTACGAATTCACTCAATTCCGACATTTTTAGTTACGAGTAATGAGAGCATAGGTGAAAAAGTTGCCAAAAAAATTTACTGTCACGAAGTTGATTATTTTTTTATAATAAAAGTTTATTTTCAAATATTTTATAAAAGTTAGACTCTAAGTTAATTATTATATATGATTGTCATGCCAAAACGAAAATTATTTTTATTAAGTAGAAGTTAATTTTCTGATATTTTATAATAGTTTTTCTATATTTTTCATACTTAATTTAAAAAAAAATTGCTGTAGATAAGATAAAAGTTGATATTTTATAATTTTAGTTAATAAATACTTAAAAATAATAATATTAATAATCGTTGATCGTTTGTGATATTCTACAATTGTTGCATTTTGAAGACTAAAAAATGAATCATTGTGATTTGTTGTAAAAGCTTTGTTTTTAGATAGGTATGTAAGTACTTGATGAATTACGTGTGTCTGATTGTCTGAGTTATTAAATAAATGAACCAAATGTTTTCCTACTAAATATTACGAGTAGTTTGTTTTGATAAGACTGATTTTGATTGAAATAACCCTACCACATTTAAAAGCATTTTTATTACTGACTGTACTATCTCATTAGTTTAACTTATTTTGGTATTAGTTTATGAGTGGTATTCGTTAGGAATAGAATATTAATTAGGGCAAAAAAGAAATACCATTGGTATTAGACGGGAATAGATCTATAATACTCATGCTATATGACGTTATTTTGTAACGATTGATTCAGTCATGACTTACGTAAATCCATTTCAATACGAAACGGACAACGATCCGGTATTCCGGGTTTTTTAAATTATTCCAGGTTGTAGCAGCGCGTGAGCAGAGAGCTGTTTTGCATGCCGCATACGTCTTGGGAGAAAGCTTCCGATTAGTATCAGTCATTCATTCATCATTGATTTGGATCAGTTGAGCCCCAAGTACCTATAGACCGTTTGCAACAGTTTCTTGTGTAGGTATTTTGTAAAATTGGTAAATAATATTACGGTTTATTGTCAAAATTATATAATTATGTGATATGAGTTTTTTTTTCAATCAAAAGACATTAACGCACGCATTACATAACACAATATTGTGCAGTTACCAAACATAAAACAGAAAAGTAATTTATTTTAAAAAACTTTTTACTGTCATTATTATTTAAGAATCAGAAATATTTTGTATTATAATTATGTATTTTTTTTTACTTTACATACTACTGTTACTTTGTACTATTTTTACATTGTCCTTGCATTTGCTGACATAAACAACAAGAACGTCGCGTCGTTAAATTTGTCAAAACATTTAAGAATCCAACCTCGTTTAATGAGTTTCATGATGGATCGTGTATCATGTGATTTATTTTGAACATGCCTTACACAGGGCTAATTAAAAGCTTGGCACGCGAGGGGCAAGTGGCATCCGACGCGGGACGAGACAGAGACATTTACAGCTTATTGTACTTTCATTCGTTTGTCGACAGCTCTAAAATGGTTTTACTTACATTTTACCCACTAAGTAAATTCGTAGTAGCCAACTCTGGAGGTTTTAGGCCGCCCAAAGGTCTCCGTCATGGCTTAACCACTTTTTAAAGCTGGACCCACATCTTAACGTACCTTCCGAAGCACGGAAGCTCTCAGTTGTTAGTACACTAGTGGTCACCCATCCAGTACTTAACTAAGATTTTTAAAGAACGTATTTGCGTATTTTGTTGTATGCTCATACAAAACTTATACAAACCTAAGAGGTATCTAAAGGTGTGACTGGACATCGCGCGGCATTTGAGAGCGGCATTCGCAGGACACAAGTTTGCCGTGCGAACGAACAATAACAATGTTTGAGAGCGGCAGGTAGCTCGCGGCTGCCGCGCTCGATTGCCGCGCAATGTCTGGTCACACCTTTACAATCAAATGGGATAGTTAGGTGCCTATAATGACTTTTCTACAAGTTTGGTTCATTTTCTGGTACGCTTGTCCCGTTTGACAGTTGTTTTGCAGGACCTGTCGACAAGTGTTTGATTATGTGCAGTGTGCTGCTTTGTCTAATAATTAAATAATGTATTGTTTTTTAATAGTGGTTGTTGATACCCGAGCCACTAAACTTTACAGGTTCGCCTGCCAATTTGTTAGTTCTGAGATCTGAGATAAATAATATCAGTTCTTCTATTTCCACCCAAAATGTCTCACTTTAGTTTAACCACATTATTATATAAGATCCTTTTTGTATTATACAAGTTAGTGCAATTAAAATGAATGGCCTTAAATTGTAAATTGTATGAGTACGCGTTATTCGTGAGTAACAGATTAAAAACTTTTGACGTTTTAATTCAAATGAAAACAGGTTTTTGTATTTGAGTCGGTTTTACCGCGCACGTGACGGCCATTGTAACTAAGTTGGTGAATAATAAGAGAATTAAGCGAATTATGAAGCTTTGCGGCTTCTAGAGTTGTTTTTGTACAAGGAGTTCAAATGGAAACTATCAAAAGTTATTCGTCTTGTTTATTTGTTGGCACCTGTTGCGTATAAGCATAGCTACATGTTTTACAACTTTACTTGATTTGTTATTATTATTTGTTTCGTACATACTTTTGCAAGATCCCATTTGTGAACCTACGAGTAGGTACATCAATTGAATCAATAAAACGATGACGTGTAGAACAGGCAAAAGCAACAGATATGCGAGTATTTGCGCAGATCTCGCCCTCGGGGGCCAGTTACCTTCCAGAAAATGAAAGTCACGAACTCATCGCGGGACCATTCCAACTCCCAACAAAATAAATATATTTCGCTGATTCGAGACGAAATTTGCAAGTCTGCCAAGAATATTCGTACCAAATCGTTTTCCTATAATTGGAGTACCTACATGTGAAATTTGTATTCAGTGGCGCATCCAAGGCGGATGGAATTTCGCCATTTCGCGTGCCCTCCTACATCATGCGTGCTTATTGGCGTCATTTGTGTAGTCCTGCGTGTTGCCGCTCGTCTAGTCTATATCAACTTTATTGGAGCCAGCGCGTCACTAATTTGGACTACTGCACCCAGACACTAACCACTAATTAGCGCCTAATTACATGACATTTAATAATTACGCCTAAATTACGGACTCCGTAATGAATGCCTCTAAAACGTATGCAATGTACGCTATCTAGTTTATTGCAGAGTGTGAATCCGGTAAAATAAATTTCAAACTCTCTAGAGAATTAGTCGGTAGGCATCGTTTTTTAAAGACAGAGAGGCCTGTTAAACGAATTGTTCCCCAGGGGCTTGTAAAGCTTCAATAGTAATTTACAAACAAAACGAGACAAGCGGAATTATTTGTCCCTTATGAAAAAATACGTCGAGAATTTTATCTAATAAACATAATTTTTCACAAAGGAAGCTAACAAATGTACGAGCGACTGACAGGATTCTTTGAGCTGATCATTATATGTAGAGGGACGATAATTTGACCTTTTCAAATGTAGGTAGACAAAGATGATTTTACATTTACTACAAAATTAAATGTAGGTACAAAATTTAAACGGTAAAAAAAAACGGTTCACAGTATTAAATAAGCTTTGCGTTGGAATAAGAATAAATATTAGTGGACAATCCACACAGTGCCATCTAGCCTCAAACTAAACAAAGCATAATATATACTGGGAACCAAATTACTGATAAAATACTTACCTACATACTTTTTTTTAGTAAATAATTAAGTACACTTACTAACTCCAGTCATAAAACCAACATCTTTGCTCATCACACAAATGTTTGTCTTGGGTAAGAATCGAACGCACAACCTATAGCACAGAAGGCAGAGTTACTACCAACTGAGCTGTGAGGTTAGTCAAATGGATTATTTCACTGGAAAGCTAGTGTCAGGTTCAGTTTGCGGTAAAACAGGAAACAACAGAGTGAATGTTATCGAATAGCCGACGCGGCACCGGCCCGGTAAACGGGGAAGCGAAAATGTATGAAATAACTAACTGACCTGACAGACGTTCACTTGTCCAAATTTTAATAATGGTGGCGATTCTGTTGTGTCCACGCTTAAGTTAAAATTCCTAAAAACGATGACTCTTATTCCTTTACGTTAAAGTCTAATTTAGCGTAACATCAAAGTGACAGTTCTAAAATTTAGCATAGTTTAAAATAGAGAAATGGCTAAAATATCCTAAACTTTAGGACTGTCATTTTGATGTTACGCAAATTTAGACCTTAAAGTAAAAGGAATATGAGCGATCGTTTTTAGGAATTTTAACTTTTAGTTTGGACACAACAGAATCGCCACCAATGCCATGGAAAATTTTACTATTAATCAGGCAACTTTTTATTTTTTTCCTTATAAATCGTTCTTGGTAATTGAAACGAACACAACAATGAAAAGTACATTAAATCGATCAAGCCGTTTCTAAGTTTTAGCGAGACTAACGAACAGCAATTCATTTTTATATTAAGAGAAGATAATGGCGCGATTTTTCACTTACCGGTGACGCGATACGGCAAGAACACCCCGCGCCATACAATTTAATATCTTTTTCTTCCTTCTTATAAAGCCGTGTTGGCTGAGGGGGAGGTACGAGGTACTTTCTATCCGAAGGTTGTGAGTTCAAATCCCGGAATTTTCAAAGAATTTTCTGTTCGAAAAAATTGTGTGCGTATTAACGTGCTTACAACGGTGAAGGAAACCATTTAGTATTCTTGTAAGCGGTGACGGACTTGCAACCTGTCACGCGTGGAATGCTAACTACTGCAAAATGTGGAATGTGTAATGTTTGCACGTGCCTCTGACTAATCCCTTTAGACCTCTTCAACGATCGCGCCTAAAGATCTGAGAGGATGTCTATGTCTACCGTACTTGAGGATTAACAGTCGCAATCTTATTTTTTTTTCTCTTTTTACGCTACTTCCCTGCTGCCGGGCCTGTGACGTGCCGGCTAGTGGAAAATCGCTCGTTGACTGTTGTCTTTGCTTATAGTTTCTCCTACCGCAGTTGTTTGCAAAAGCAGTAGGCAAAGCGACGAATTATGTATTTGCTCAGACTTGGCGACTTGCAAGCTCTATCAAGGGTGCTCTTAATCTGGTGGCGTTTTGAATGCATTTTTACACAATAACTATTTGAGAAGTACCAAAATACTTGAACAAAAAATTGATCATAATAATACTTTTTCCTTCATAATATTCGTAGTTATTAGAAATTATTCAACAACAAAATATTCCGCAATATTACTTTGAAGAGTGCAAGCCGAGATGTGAAGCTCATTTCACGGCGACCGCACTCATATTTTACACCATAGAAAGGCATTGTAACCAAACTTTGTTGTTGCTTGTAAGCAACCCTATCCCGACGCATTAGGGTATAAATTACAACTTACGAAACATAAATATTGTGAGAGCTTTAGGTAATAACCGTAAGTAGTTTGGCGTAAAACTATAGAGTTATCTTTTTATACGAGTATGTGTGAAGTATAAATAACAAGAAGGTTTTTTGAGCCTAGCTCTACTTTCAACCAACATTATTGAATAGGTCAGTAACTAACAAAGAAATGCGAACAGGAATGGGAGTCGTTCAAGCTTTTTTGTAATTTTTTATCTCACACAGTAAAATCACTATCGTTTTGCAAGTTATAACCATCTAACTTCTTAATCTTTGAAACATTTTAGAACCGATAAACGTAAAACTGTCTTGATCTTTTAAGCTATGTATCGGGGGTTCGGGGGTCACCGTATTAAAGAGTGCAGTAAACCGCTTTATCTCCCCCACTTATTTAGATAGACGAGCGACGTCTTCCTTAAATGCATTTTTGAGAAGCTAACAGATAAGATTTTACGATCAATATAATGTTCCGAGAACCATATAAAGAGGCTATACATATTGCAATGAACTTCCTACGTGTTCAGATACCAGCGATGTAGCAGCTATTGTATGAACTTTATGAATTTAATATGCACTGGAATGGTAACGTTACTCGTACACAACACAACACCTCTGTTTGAATACTAGAGGTGGAACAACACTTGCAAATATTGGAAACAAGAAATATAAGTGGTTTGTTACTGTGTGTTGTAACTGTCGAAACCCATTTGAATTTCAAACAAAAGTGGATCACGTGCGTTGCCAAGTCGGCAGTATTGTGCAGGTCATAACAGAGCGGGTGAATCTTCTGTCACCTCAGCGGGACAGGTCCACTTTGCTCCGCTGACCTACATCCGCTTTGGCACAGTTCACAATCGCCGCTTCAACTTAATTGTCTCGACACTTTGGCCCTCCTAACGATTGTGCCGCAATCGGCCGATTTAAGGGGCCGCACTGTCCTGGAAGCTGCGAGCGGGGATCCTCTCGCGATGGCTGCGGTTCGCTCGCCTTCCGCAGAAGAGATGACGCTCACTATGCAAATCACGGCTTTGCCGCAATTCCCTCGGACATTTGTTATTAAAACACTTCTGTTTCTTTCACAAAATTCAGTTCTACGGAATGGGAGTGCGTGGTTCGAAGGGGAAAATACGACACATTGTGTGAATGCCACGTTGCGCATATAAATTATAATGAAAATGGGGGATTACAATTTTCCATTGTGAAAGCGTCGTCAAATTGCATTACTCGGGCGTACCATGCCGAGCGGCGCCGCGGCGCGACACAACGCCGCAACCAACTTGATTAAAAATTCTATTAGTTGAAAAGCTCAGACATCCTTAATACATTGGATGACGCTAGTTATCGCGCTCGCCGTAAGACTCTTGGCTTGGAGTAAATAAATAAATAAATATTAGTGGACATTATTGGATTAGAGCGGCTAGACCCTTTAATTATTTTTATAGCTATGTCAGGTTACGACAACCGCAAAAATGAAATCAATCGACAATCGCATTATGTAGATTCAAGTTACTTAACATGAGTCCACTCGGCCAACACTCGGCTTTTGAATAAATGAAATGTTGACTATAAACCAATAATTAATAATTATGTACAGACAAATTTATGGTATTAATATGAGTGAAAATAGTATTTCGCTTATCAATGAGTTAAATGCGAACGTTTTTTATTGAATTACATAGTGTATTTTTTTCAAAAAATCTAAATTTTAATAAAAGCCGTGCATTTTTTTATTTTAGTTTATTTTTGGTGTAAAATTTCAAGTATTAAAATACTTTTTAGAAGAGATTAATTAATTTCAAAAAAAATATTGAACTCGCTAAATGAACTAACTTTCTAGCAAGTCTCACCTCAAATAATACGCTTTTAATTTACTTCCGGCTCTGCTGCTTCCGTCACAATAAGATTCATAGAATTGTAAAGCAATCAGAACTTTTCAGGACAACTTTAATACAAATATTATACCCTAAAATATTATGGTGTGTTTTTAATTTTGTTTCCCATTTTGTTCGTGTCTTTTTCAATATTTGCAAATTAATTTTATGGATACTTAATTTTATTTATCCAAATTAACAAGATTGGTAAAAAATAAAAACATTGTTGGATATATTTGTCATTCGAAAATGACTTCTAAAACCACTTTTTATCTGTTAAACAGTAAATTTTTACTAAGGTTATTTAGTAGACAATCATAATTACCGTAGTGCCCAAATTAAAAACAGTTTCTTTTTATGTTTGATTGTTTTTATGATAATTCGTTTTATCACATTATCTGTTTCGTTCGTTTTCTGACTCTACGCATACAAAAAGCTAAAACAAATTATTTATATAGCACAAAATGATTTGAAGGTACTTAACTTTTGTTATATTTTTATGATTTACGTTAACGGCAACATAAAATTACAAAACTCGCACCTATTCCCGCTATTCGCACCTTTCCTTTGTTCTTAATTGAAATAAAACCTTTGAAAAAACTGGTTACCAAAATTATTGTACCTATAACCAACGAAATAGCCGTATCGGTAACTAAAACGTGCGGATGTTTAGAAGCCGTAAATCAATGTTGTGGTGGCACAGAAAAGAAACAAAAGAAGACTAGCTTTGTTGGAGATACGAATATCTTGCACCTAGAGGTGGACAGATTTACGGAGTCTGGCAATATCTCTGCGACCACATCTCGGCTGGATAAAACAACACGAATGCAATCTTATTTTTAGTATGTGGTTTTTTGCAACATTTCCTAACCGAAGCGATTCCAAGTCTCAATTTACGTAGTAAATAGATAGCTTTAAGTATTTTTAACACACTTTTAGTTTGAATACGTTTGTGTACGAATTATTCAAAAATTTCGTACCAAACAGAGCTTTGATGGAGATCACAGCATAGATTATTATCTGTCAGGATTTTTGTAAGAAGAATTATGGTGTCGAACTGTCCGCCAGAAGCGTTTATCGTGGCTTCATACAAAAAATCGTGATTGACGAAATGACTGGTAATAATCTATGCTGTCATCTCCCACTCGGGCCTCAGATTTCGGACCATTGATTGGGGTCCGGAAGGTACTTACAATTCGAAGATTTTCTTTCCGAAGCAGGATTTGCTTTGTCATCAACTTTTCGAATACAATAAGCACCTAAAATCCTTTCTTAATAAGGAAACATTGTACATAACCAAACCAGTCATTACTAAAAAGTTATGTTTGTAAATGTACATATAAATTATACACATAAATAAATGAAATAAAAAACTTAGCCGTGGCTCTACGTGGTATGAATATTTATTTTACTTTTTTTAGGGTTCCGTATCCAAAGGGTAAAAGCGGAAACGTATTACTAAGACTTCGCTGTCCGCCTGTTAAGATTTGAAATTTTCACAGATGATATATTTCTGTTACCGCTATAACAACAAATACTAAAACAGAGTAAAATAAATATTTAAGTTTTTAGGTTACCGTACCCAAAGGGTAAAAATGGTCCCCCCATTACTAAGACTTCGCTGTCCGTCTGTCCGTCTGTCTGTCACAGAGCTGTATCGCATGAACCGTGATAGCTAGACTGTTGAAATTTTCACAGATCTGGGGGCATTATGTATTTCTGTTGCTGCTATAACAACAAATACTAAAAACAGAATAAAATAAATATTTAAATGGGGCTCCCATACAACAAACGTGTATTTTTTGCCGTTTTTTAAAGATAATGGTACGGACCCGTCGTGCGAGAATCAGACTCGCATTTTCCGGTTTTTTAAAACGGTTTCAATATTTCCCTAGCTTCTAGGCTAATAGTGTAACGTTATACAAAGACAAGTTAAAGTGAAAACACGCTTTAAACCGCTAGATAAGGTTATTTTCTTACACGCAGTCTTTACTTGGCAGTCATCTGAGCTTGTACCTGTTCCCTTAGCACCATTTTCCATTATACTCCGAGTCGCAAACTCGTAGAAAACTATAAGATATTAACTGTTTGTTTGAGATCTCGTTTCTCTCGTACAAAAAATTGGGTTTTGAATAATAAATAACTGAAACTTTTAAAATAATACAAATTGGGTATGACAAGAGATTGAACTAAGTGGAATATGGCACGGAAAACTACCCAAATGTGAGACAAGATAGAAAGAAAACTACTTGAGTAGTTTTCTTTCTATCTCTAAATATCTTCTTTCTATCTCTAAATAGCCGTACGAAAAATATTTGTCACTGTCAGTTTTGAAATTGTCAAAGCTAAGCAAAACTTCTAGATTGTTCTTTGCTCATGCTCGCCCTATGTTGGCTCTGTAAATATAGTCTTTATTTGCGCCGTGTGGCTGATTTACTTTCTGTTTGCGACACAGCTAACCAGAAGTTATGGGACTGTTTTATTACCTATGTAAATTGCGTCTGTAGCTGCATCTCTTGTCATTTCTAGAACCCTTCAAAACAAACTCGGAAGGATATAACGTGTTTTATTATTCTATACAAAAAAATAATGGCATTCATGGTATGGGTAACCGCCGTATTTTTTTCATGCGAACGTGAATTTTATTGTCAGTTTTATTTGGATCGTATTTTATCAGGCCGGCATCTGCATGTGGAAAGCGATTAAGATGTAGTTTTGTATAAAAGGATAACGAACGTCAGGAATGTGTTCACAACCAACAGTACCCGGCATTTTCGTTAAAATAAAACTCAAGTAACTGCTTTACAACAGCTGTGTCGGTCGAGCCGCGGAATACGGTGTAGTTGGTAAGCTGCACACTTGTGGGCCAACACTCCGTTGGTATTCCTGTGTTCTTCCTTTGTAATGTTCTCGCCGTCCATTGGCAAGCTTGCTTTTCAGCTTTATAAATAAGGAATTATTTTTATGCAAATATAAACTTGAATACTAGCACAATAGTTGTTTAAAATGAGATGTTGGCTGTTAAAGCACCAACACATATACTATTACCTTCCTAAAATCATGTATGTTGCCAACTAGGATTGTTCTCTCGAGGATAAAGCGTTTGATTTCGTTGTCTTGGCAACACTCAATATTTCACTAGATGAGTAAGTTTTAAGCTTTTTCCTGGTACAACAAAAGGGAAAGAATAATACGTGTTTAAACAAATACTAAGACATTTATTTGAAGTAGGTATTTTAAATAAAATAAAAAACCGGCCAAGTGCGAGTCGGACTCGCGCACAAAGGGTTCCGTACTATTATTTATAAAAAAACGGCAAAAAACACGTTTGTTGTATTCCCATACAACTTAAATATTTATTTAATTCTGTTTTTTGTATTTGTTGTTGTAGCAACAACAGAAGTACATCATCTGTGAAAACTTCAACTGTTTAGCTATCACAGTTCATGAGATACAGTGACTGACAGTGACAGACAGACGGACAGCGAAGTCTTAGTAATAGGGTCCCGTTTTTACCCTTTGGGTACGGAACCGTACAATTTTTGTACGGAACCCTTCATGCACGACTCCGACTCGCTCTTAGCCGTAAGATTTTCGCTTCTACTTCTAAACTTAATAACTAACTGAATTCATAAAAATGTTGCTTTTATTCCGAGTAAAAACAAAACATAGACTAGAAAAAACTCGGAAATGAGTTGAAACAGGCGACGAGCATGTTATTCGCTTCCGTGCAAACAGTCCGCCCCGGTTTACTTGTTGCGGTATTTAACCGACCGATGCTATCTGCATAATGCGGTCGTCACTGCCAGGGCCGTTATAGATTCACATTCTACCCCCACTATAGCTTGTTTGATACAAACTCATTTATAGTTCAACTCAGTGGCGGATTTACCACCAGGCTGAGTAGCTGGAGCCTAGAGCGGCAGATTTTAGGCAAATTTAGGTTAATTTTTTCAAACATCTTATTTATTAGCCTTTATCGTCCCACTGCAGGACATATGCCTCCCTCCCTTCCGTCTTGGCCAATCACTTGATTTTGCCAAATGTCTTACAGGAATCACCACTTTTAACTAAATCGTTGGAATGTAAAAATTATCTAAAAATGTGTAAGTCCGCCGCTGGTTCAACTTGTAACTGTATATTTACGTCAATGAATGGATGCTGCTACGTTAAGCTCAGGTTACATTTACATCAGCTTACATTTCAGTCATTATCATATAAAATATTACAACTTCTAAAGCAGAATAAGCTGCAAAACAAAAGCATTTCAAAGTGCAACTAAATAAATAATTTTCAATTGGAAATTATCGTAAATTTCAATAGCCGCTAAATTAATTTACAACTCAATTTGTTTTAACTAATTGGAATTGCATTGACCCACATCCGTTAATTGGTTTTGTCACATTAGGGTTGGCTCATCTCTACATTAGCAACGGATCTACCGGGAAATAGAATACGTGGATGTGGTATCAAGCTTGGCAGCATAAAAATAAACAGTATCAAACCTTCCATTTCCCGGATATTCAGGGATTTCTTTTCAAGATTGTGGGCTATTTTAGTGGGAGATATATCGACTTTCAAACTGCAGGTCATAGATTCAAAAGCCAGGTGAACAACTTTGAAATAAATCGTTTAAAAAATTTATGTGCGCATTAATACATGCTCAGAATATTACAAACATCATTAGAAAGTAAGCTAAGATTTTATTAACAATGCCAATGCCGAATAGACGCCATTTATGTCGTATAAATACGACATAAATTGCCATAATTTTGGATAACAGCTTAATTATTTTACAGATTAATGTAAAATAGAATGTAGAACTATGTATTTGATATTAATTTTAACTTGATACCTTCAAGCGTTCACGAGTTGCGTTTTTCTTTTGTGGTACGGAACTTAAAAAACAATAAATAGAATCACTACTGTAATCCTCTACGGTTGTCATCCTTTTAAATCTCCAGGCACTTAGATTCTTGAAAATGTATTTTAAAAGGTCTAAAACCTATTTTATGCAGTAGTTGACAACTGTCTACACCAATTAATCACATAATACATGACCTAAAATGAACTAGGGACACGAGCAAATGTCACATCCACGCGATTTTTATTCCATCTCTGTCACAGCTTACTACAAACAAGTTGAGCTTTTTCCTTGTTTAGCTCCACAAATTAGCTTCCAGCTGCAACAGCCTTCATGGATTATCTGTATAAACCTAACAATAGATTTTCTAAACCCTTGATGTTTAGATGGATTAACTTGGGCAGGTTTTCCGATTCAGAAAATTTGTACAATGCTGCACCTAACTTCTACACTATAGGTAATACTACTATTATAAATCCTAATTAATATTATAAAATGTTTGTATGTTTTCATGTCTGTGGCTTAATCACGCCCAAACAATTTCTATAAAACTTGGAATATACATAACCCTGGAATAGCATAACTTTAGGGTATTATTTACCTAAGTACCAAGCAAGCAAAGCTGTGGGCGGAAGCTAGCATTACATGCAATGTAAAAGTAATCTTCACTACATAGTATAAAGCAAAGTCGCTTTCCGCTTCCCGCGTCTGTATGTATGTTTGCTTATATCTTTAAAACTACACAACGGATTTTGATGCGGTTTTTTTTAATAGATAGAGTGATTCAGGAGGAAGGTTTATATGTATGATAACATGCTTAATATATTAGAGAACCACTGATAATTTTAAGATTTCAAATCAGCGCGACTTTTTTTTTTAAATTTTAAATGCTGTTAACGAGTATACAAAGACATTCTGTAATATATTTTGGTATCAGCTTTGCACCCGTGCGAAGCCGGGGCGGGTCGCTAGTATATTATAAATTAAAATATTGTAAAAATGTTCAATATGTGTCACAATGACGCTCAAACAACCAAACATATTTAGATGAAACTTGGAACACTTGCTGTCTTATCAATGCTTTGTCTCCGTACCGTCGACCGTCTTACAAAAAGAGAATAGATCCACATAGATCCGACTCGAAGGAACAAATGTTCAGAAGAACAGCTTGATCCTCTCCCATATAGTTTCCTGTTCTGTTGTAATGTTTGATAAAACAAGTTCATTAGTTCCACGCGCGTTTCCTTTTCGGAATACCTTTACGCAACCTACGGCGTACCTACGCAGCCTAAATCCAACAAAAACAATTACTCATTGAATAGGTTTATTTATGTTGGTATTCCCAAACCAGTGGCGCCGCAGCGATTACATCGCTAATGAACTCATTGTTTGCTCATCTAACGAACAGTGTGCATCCGATTTATAGGATTGACACGCGACCGACTACATTATTAATTTGTATCCCGGTGACACATTTTGCATATTAACCATAATACTTACAAATCAAAATGCATTTATGCATGTACTGCACCTTACATTTCAGGGTTCCATACCCAAAGTGTAAAAACGGGACCCTATTCCTAAGACTTCGCTGTCCGTCCGTCTGTCACAAGGCTATGTTCAGTTGCCGCTATAAAAATACAAAAATACTAAACACAGAATAAAATAAATATTTAAGTGATTTTTTGAAGTTTTTTATAAATAATGGCACAGAACCCCTCGTACGCGAGTCCGACTTGTACTTGGCCAGCTTTTCTATCTATTGAAACAAGGCGACTACGTCGCATAAATATCAGATTGACTCTTTTTTATCACACATTTTTAACGTTTTTATATTGTTTGGACGTGCATCTGATAACCCCCACAAGTCGTCTTCAAAGGATCTAAGCGTCTGGAGAACTGAGAGGATTTCTACCGTACTTGGGGATTACAGTCGTGTTCCTATTTTTTTATTTAATTTCAAGAAGGTTTCATAAAAAATATATATATTAATACTATTTATTTATTTTTTTAATTGAGTTTAATTGGTTTTGGTTTCATATTGAATTTTAATATAAGCAGGCAGGCAATGAAAGCTATTTGTAATAACGAGTATTTAAACTGCCATTTGTCAACAAATGATAGGAAAATCAAAAAGAGCGTGATGTTTTACACCTCTTAATGATAAAATCACTACATAGTATAAAGCAAAGTCGCTTTCCGCTTCCCGCGTCTGTATGTATGTATGTATGTATGTTTGCTTATATCTTTAAAACTACACAACGGATTTTGATGCGGTTTTTTTTAATAGATAGAGTGATTCAGGAGGAAGGTTTATATGTATAATAACATGCTACCCGTGCGAAGCCGGGGCGGGTCGCTAGTTATTTATAAAAATAAAGCATTTATCACTATGAATTCAGCTAAATTGTATACTTATGAAAGCAATGTTTAATTATGTAAGTAGCGGTTGTTTAAATGCTACTGGGAATAAACACGGCAACACGAGAAGTTGCGTGCGCGCCGCGGTGGCGGCCCCCCGGCCTTCTGCCAATAGGCAAGGTAATGACTACCTATAACAGCCGAGGTAATAATTAACCAGCCCGAAATTGCAACATAAGAGTCTTTGCACACCGCGTTTGTTGAACGCGCCGTCGACGCGCTTTCTTGCTAAACAGACGTAACGCACGCAAGTCAGACGCAGCCTGTAGACCTTTACCGTCTCATTAATAAACGTAGACTAGCGCAGGATTAAATTTAGGCCAACGCTTACGTTTGGACTAGTCGAATTCAATATTAATAAACAAGGATTAGAAATGGAGTTGCTTACATTAAGCTGGTATTAACAAGTCTTGGTGTAACCTCAGATGATCTTTGGATAAGTAAATTTTTATTAATAGCACCGTTAGTGCGTATTGCGTCTGTAACGCAACAAACGCGCGTCAACGGCGCGATTAAAAAACGCGGTGTGGTAAAGGCCCTAAGACTTATGTTTTCTTGAAATGTTTGTTTAAGGCCACTGATGTTAAAGAAAAGTTTGGATTTTCTTACCATAAGCTCTCATGACGCGTGTAAAATATTTTTAATATTCAAGCTTAAATACAACTAGCGACCCGCCCCGGCTTCGCACGGGTAGCATGTTATTATACATATAAACCTTCCTCCTGAATTACTCTATCTATTAAAAAAAACCGCATCAAAATCCGTTGTGTAGTTTTAAAGATATAAGCAAACATACATACAGACATACAGACGCGGGAAGCGGAAAGCGACTTTGCTTTATACTATGTAGTGATAAATAAAATGCGTCTTCATGTTTACAGCCAATTTGAACGGATGTGATTTCTATGAAACCGTTTAACATTTTAACAATGCAATATAACGTGTTGTTTTTCTTTTTACTGTATTAAAACTTTTTAATGAATTAGTTACTAATTACACAAGGCATCAAAGCTGATGACCTCTTTGATCAACCTACTTTATAAAAACTTGTCAAGAAAAAAAGAAACAACTTTAAATTATGTAAACTGGCTACAAAGAAGAGTAATAACACATTTTTCAACTTAAAAAAATAAAAACCTTTGTTCAACTTTTTCATAACTCATTTTTATCATTTGTTTTCATGATTTATCGTTTTGTCTTTTTAAAATTTGTTTGCATTGTTGTTAACACCTGTTTTTCTTTATTTTCAGATCACATACGAGAGTTTTCATGCGGTACTCTCTTTTACCGCACATTATACATGAACGAAGAAAGAAATACGCTTTATGTTGGTGCTATGTAAGTACATAAAGTTTCTTTAAATTTGCTAACATTTTTATAATCTTTTTATGTCTAAATAGCAAGCCAAGAAAAAACGACTCAGCGAAGAAATTACAGAAATAACTCTTGGGAAATCAAGCATCTTTAGGACCTTTTGTTAGTTTTATTATGTAGTATGGTGTAGATAATTTACATTCACAGTTTTCATTTCTATTCTGATTTGAATGCCTACGATTTTTTTTAATAAAACGGAACCTACTAAAACGACCCTCAAACATTCCAACAGAATTTTAGACAAAACAATACCTACTCGATATTTGTACGACAAAATATAGAATAAAATGTTTAAACTAATATAGAATTAATGTAGACATAACATTCGAAAATAAAATAAAGCATTTTTGTTACAGGGACCGAGTTTTCAAATTAAATATGTCGGATATAAGTCAATCACACTGTAAGGTAATTATTTATACTAAGCCCCTCTTTTAAGCATAAGTGCTTACTAAACTTACGAAAGCATGTTTTTAAACTAACGCCCAAGATGAACTTCATAGACTTTTGTAAAGTAAAATGAACTGCTTGCTTACGGTTACTGAGTTTAAAAGACGCCCACTTTTCCTGTACTACACTGGATTTTAATGCGCCCTGCCAGCCTTTTTACATTCTCACACGTAAGTGCCACAATCCTTTGAACAGTAAAACCATAGGAAGGTGCACTCGGCGAAATTTTATGTGGGAGTAAAGTGGATGAATCTTTAATACACACTGAAGGGTTGTTTTGTTTTTTGTGTTGTAATTGAATGCAGGTTTTATCTTTGTAGAGGGACAGTTTGTTACTGGAAGCGAGTAACGTGGCGAGATGCGTTAGCAAAGGCAAGTCAGAGCCGTTCGAGTGCAAGAACCACATCCGCGTGCTGCAGCCTCTGGGGGACGGCAAGAGGCTTTATGTGTGCGGCACGAACGCACACAGCCCTAAGGACTGGGTCATCTACGTGAGTACTAGATGTTACTCAAGATTGCACTATGAATCGTTATTCCATTGCCATGTTATACGAATAATCAGGCTTAAAACAAACATGAATGCACGAAACCCTGGACGGGTATCGCGCTTTTAATTTGGATTATTGACCTGTTCATACCTACCGGTTATACGTAGGTAATTATCATATTGGCAATAACAGCATTTCCAAAATCCGTTAAATCGGTTAAGCTGGGCGTACAATAATGAGATCCAATACATAAATGTTATTTTTGTTAATTTCATTAATTAACTTGTATATCAGATAAAACAATTACTTATACAAATTAACGTAGATTATACACATTTCAATTTCAAACTTAATTTGAAAGGTTTAATTCATCTCTCGTACTGCGCATAATAAAGTTTGTTCGGGAGCCTCATTTACAAGCGCGAGTCGCTTTCACATTCAGGAGATACCCTTACATTATCATACAAAGGGAAGGCCTTCAACTTTAACTTATGGTCATTGATTCTTACGCTTTGAAGTTGAAATAAAACTAGTTTCTTTATCTTTGCCACTTAAATCTTTTGTCAAGTTTTTCAATAATATTTATGATTTCAGCTGAACTTGACGCATTTGCCTCGGCATGAGTACGTTCCTGGGGTTGGGTTAGGGGTGGCAAAGTGTCCATACGACCCAGCAGATAATAGTACTGCGGTGTGGGTGACAGAAGGCAACCCTGGAGACTTAGAGGCGTTGTACGCAGGAACTAATGCAGAGTTTACGAAAGCAGACCCAGTCATCTTCAGAAACGACCTGTTTGACTTCTCGACTGGACAAAAAAAGTATAATTTTAAAAGGACCTTGAAATATGACTCAAAATGGCTGGACAGTGAGTATTGAACATTTGCTATAATAATAACATACATTCAACCAATAAATCTCTTTGTCCTACTTTTCGACACAAATTGTACTGAAAATAACTACAACATAATATTTGAATAATTGATATTTGGCTTGTTGCCTGTCCCTAGAACCGTGGTCGTTAGATATTTCGTAATGCTCTCAAACAGTTTCCATGCAAAACTCGAGTCTTATCGGGTAAATAGACGGAGAAAGGACGTTCATTATATTAATAGGGATATCGGGTCTTTGTCCCTTATTCCATACTTTCTTTTACGAGAGTACGATAAAAGCCATGGGCTCTATCAGAGGTTCATAAAATAAAATCAAGCAGAAATCTCAGTGCGGCACATACATTAATTTGCAGTAAATTGTTGGATGGCTCTGCTGTTTCGGTTCGATTTTAAACAGCTTTTTCCTTTTTGTTTTACGATTTAATATAAATGTAACAATTTTGCGAATTCTTTTTACAGAAATGATATATTCTGGTAAAATCTGCGTAATTTAAATACATGACTGTGACCCTATTTAAAAGTATTCACACATGGATAGTGCATAATAAAGTACGAAAAATTGGTATGTCAGTTTTATAATGGTGTCGTATAATTCGGACGTTCCTATTCTGTTTACGTTAGTCTAACTAACGCAAACTCAGAGTGTCAGATCTGAAACTTATGATAGGTATTTTAGTTATTTTCTTTTTTTAATTCGTATATTTTACACATTCAACTCTAATATTAGTCAACATTAATTTACATGTTGGCTAGATATATTTGTACGTTTCTAAAACACGTTACGCAAATCGGTATATTTTTTTCAAAACAATTATAAGTTTTAGAACTGTCACAACGGAATAAGATCGTAATTTGTTAAATGTTAGTCAGTATGTGGTAAAAACAGAAATGTCACCATTAATACGAGTAGTAAATGTTTTTGATGAATGCAGAATCGTTTTTTCTCAATAACCGCAAAACGAACAGTTTTGTTTTTTATGACAAAGATAACTGAAGGATATAATCTAGATAAATTACAGACAGAAACACGATTGGTGAAACTTTTCTCGATAGATTTATTTTCCAAAGTTAGCTCTTCAAAAACACTAGTTTCGTTTAATCAATACTATGAATTATCATTTTTAAGCTTGTAGCTAAGTAAAGTACAGTCAGTTTCTTTTGAAATTTGATGGTTTTCAAGATAATGCAGTTTTATCACTTTTTCCGTCTTATACACGTAGACTCAGCCCATACAAAAGTCATAAATTTCGCTTCACCTTAACTCTTTATTTTTTTGACAGAAACAAACTTCGTCGGCTCATTTGACGTCGGCGAATACGTCCTATTCTTTTTCCGCGAGACGGCGGTGGAATTTATGAACTGTGGCAAAGCAGTGTATTCTCGGGTCGCGCGGGTTTGCAAGCACGACACGGGAGGCAAGCACATACTAAGCCAAAACTGGGCCACATATTTGAAAGCTCGCCTCAATTGCAGCATACCTGGAGAGTTCCCTTTTTATTTTGATGAAATTCGTAAGTGTAAACTTATATGCTTTGATTTATATTATTAAATTCGCTTTATTGTTTACGATAATAATTACAAAACAATTTGTACCATTTTTCTCTCGGATAGGGCGCGTATTTTCAGCGCGTAACTAACTATGTAAAATTTTATGCACTTTCTGCTCTGTAAGTCGTACTATTATTTAACTTATCATCTCAGAAAGCGTATACCAAATGCCGGGAGACACAAGTAAATTCTACGCGGCGTTCACAACTGGCGCAAGCGATGGGCTCGTCGGTTCAGCGATATGCACATTCACAAAGGAAGATATACAGGAGGCATTTGCTGGACGATTCAAAGAGCAAGTAAGCAATAGAAAACCATACAGTTTACATTGGTAGATTCTGGTAGAGTTCATTGTATTTAATTCCTTATCTTTAGATAAGGAAGATTGGTAAATTCTAAATACTGGTTATTTATGATGTTGTGCTATGATATATTTCTGATACCTTCGACACAGGAAATTCGTGTGAGGTCAAGACCATGTATAGAAACGCAAGAACGTTTTAATTTTATTTTGGAATATTAGATTTAAGAACATTAATCTATTTTATGGAAATTCGGCATACTTAGGGGACAACAGCTGTTTGTCTATTATTAAAACATTGCCACATTACGAATTTAAAATATTATAGTAGTTAGAGAACTAGTTTTTGTTATTATTCTATTGTGATAAGGTTGATCATGTTTTATTCAGGCATCGTCCAGCTCGGCTTGGCTGCCGGTGCTAAGGGCTCGAGTACCGACGCCACGGCCAGGGACTTGCGTTAACAACACAGAGGCCCTGCCCGATAATGTGCTCAATTTCATCAGGTAAGCAGACACTAAAGCACGAACCTTCAACACTTCAGGCGCTCATATCCTTGAAGATGTCTAAAAGGAGTAGTCAGAGGCACGTAGAGAGAACCCCATACGTGACAGATTGCAAGTTCATCGCCGCTTATAGAAATACTAGCTGGTTTTCTCATGATGTTTTATTTCAACGTTTTGAGCACTTGTTAACACGCATGCAAATTGTTCGAACTGAAAAATCCATTGATATACGGCCGGGACTTAATCCGCAACCTTTGAATTGCAAGTTGAAAGACACTTTAGACAAAATTATTAAAATAAAATACAAGACACAACGGCCATTATTATTTTTACAAGCTTTTATTTAACTTGCAATGTATGTTTGTAACTATGTAACTGTGTGATAAGGTGGAATCTTGAAACTCAATTTTGAAGCAGTTATCCCCAACCGATTGAGCTGAAATTTGGCATAGTTGTATAACTCCGGTGACAATGCAATAATATGGTGACAGCGAGCTTTTCTGATGATGGAGTCAGGAGCTGTTCAAAAGACACTCACTGTGGAACTCCTTAGTAAATACTTCGATTGAGTAAAAACTTTGCATACTTGTCAAGTTCTGATGAAAATGTGTAATGTGTCTAATGTGATTGATAGCGCGCTGGTGCTCGATGGTTTAAATGATTTTACAAAAGCTTGTCATTGAATAATATTTTTCATCAAAAAACTTATTGGTACACACCACACCTACTTTAGATAAGACTATACACACCACACGTACTACATCCAAATACGTAAAAAAGGTTCCACTAATTTGATCATACTTTGTAACTGTGGCTATACGAGTAGCTATAAGTTATAAAACTTGTGCATTTATATATAAACCCACACATACAAGGCTTTACTTTATAACAGTTTTCAAGGTAAGTTTTTAGCAAAGTTCTTCTTGAAAGTTAGCCTTTTCCAGAACTGTTTTCAATTTAAAGAAAATCTCGTTGGATTCTAAGCCAACTTGTAATTAGGTGAGAACCTTCACTCGTAACATAGAGTAGCAATTTCGTGTACAGCCTTTGAAATATTCAAGGTCTGTAATAGATTGGCGGAAGGCTTTCAATGGGAACGCGTTTCTCACCGCGTCATCAATTAGGGAGCGAATGTGACCCAATTAGTGAACAGAACACACGCGTTGCGAACTAATGTGCGGTCCGTAACCTTGTTGAGATTACTCCGGTTGCAAGATGTACCGTCACCTCCTAATATCTTGCTATCTATTTACGGTATTGCTTTAAGTACTTATAAGAATGTAACTTATGAGAAAAGATAAAATGGGTAAAGAATTAAATGATTGTAAGTAACTGAAATTGACATCTTTTCCAATCTTTACAAAATATTCTTCAATAATTTTGAATTAGGTTTTTTTTACCTGTGACATTATTAATTTTCTTATGAAAAGTACTGTAAAATATTTCCATGTGCCATATAAAATGTTTAAACATGCCTCTGACTACCCCATTTAAGCAACTTCAAGGATCTAACTGCCTGGAGATCTGAGAGGATGTGTCTACTTAGGAACTACAGTCGTGATCCTATTTCATTTTTTTCTGAATCAGCTCTGTCTTGAATCATATTATTGTTATATTGTAGGTGCTGTGTAACTATTGATACGACTAGTAGGTAGCTAAACGTAACCGTTCAATTCCAGTTGAATTAGGCCATTGGACATCTAATTACCATAAGTACCATCGAATGACTTACACAGCTCAGTAGGTAAATCCTTTATCAAAGAGCGTTAATGCAGATGTACCTACCTTTTCATGTTAATACCTAAATAGTAAATACCTACGGCTTTGTTCATTCAAGCATTCATTATTGCGCAGGGTTAATTATCGAGTAATTGATTTAACCCTACCAATTTACTCATCGAAGTAATGACAGAGCTTTGAAAGAATTATAAAGCTACTTTACATATACAAGGGTTTTGAACAAAATGGGGTTTGAGTAGGTAAAATCTTACTGAATTCTTAGAACAAAATAAGTGTCATTTACTAGGTACATTAGGTAGGCCTGCGATTTACTAGGTATAACACGCCTAAACCAAATCACTTTGTAGATACTTGTAGCGAGTAGTTCTACTTTTTGTCATAATGTTTAATTAGTCGGCTTTCCTTTGTAAATGCTACTCCTCAAACATCCAATAAGAAACGAATACCTCTTTTTGTAATCAATAATTTAATGGACAGGTCTCACCCACTGATGGACTCGGCGGTCCGCTACGAAGGCGATGCGCCAGCGTTCTACAAACGAGACCTCGTGCTGACTACTTTAGTCGTTGACAAGCAGTTTGTGGACATGCTGGGCGATGACATTACGTATACCATCTTCTACGCTGGCACAAGTAAGTGTGACTTGAAAGACTTTATAGACTCGTCTGATTTCGTAGCAGACGTACTTTCGTAGTAGCTACGAATGCCTACGAATGCTACGATTATCTGTTTTCACTGATTTTGTTTATAATGTAAGTGAATTATGTTTGACACTTTGTATAAGTAAGTTATACTTCTGATTACAACGGTAAACTTGTATTGCTAACGTTTTATTTCGATGCTCTAAATCGTGAGTAGAATGGTTATAATTCGAAAAAATAATGTTTTGGTTTTTAAATATTTACGAAAAGAAAGATCTCTTTAAGGATAACTCGTTCATAAACTATACTTCGTATTGCTTAAAGCATTTAAGTGGCTAGAGTTGCAGGGTTCACTCTACTATTGTTTTTACAGATACGAGTATAATATATTGCAGTTACAGTACAGTTTGTTTCTCACAGGTAATGGCGAGGTTTACAAGATAGTTCAGTGGGCAGGCGGGGGCTCACGCGTGGCCGATGTATGGCAAGCGGCGGGCGCTGAGGCGGTGCGCGCGCTCGCACTCTCACGTAGACTCGCCTCGCTGTACCTGGCGACTGACCACCGCCTACGTCAGCTGCCCTTGCGCTTATGCGCTCATAGGTAACAAGCTCCTTTCTAGCAATTTAAAGACAATAGCCTATACCAAGCTTCGAACCTTAGAAGTAACCTTAGAGTTTGTTGCCCCATCCTTCTGCACTCTACAGCAAAACATAAATTTGCTCACCGCAATCGCAGGTAGCGTTATATTATCTATTAGCGACCTTTTTTTTTTTGCTTTACGGGCGGTAAAATCTGCAACCAGATACCTAGTTTGCCCAGGGGCGGCAAACTAGGTTATGTGAGGTTGTCAAGCACTCTGCGCTCGACGACTCACTAAAACGCCCGATGGCCAGCCTCAATGCATGTCGAGGGGCTCCGGGATCTCCATACGGAACGCACCGGTGCCCCTCTCGCATCGTTGCTAGGAGCATCGTCCCGGGAATGACACCCACTGCCACGACCGGTCCCGCGCACTACGTACGCGGAGCTCACGACAGCACTAACTTAAGTGCCGTCGCCCTCCCGGGGTCCACAAGCGAGCAGCCGAAGCCCCCACCTCAGCCACTCACGGACCCAAACAGCAGAGTCGGCAACGCCGAACTCCGCTCCACGACTGGCGGCAAGGCCAAAAGCCAGAACGGCCACCAGTCACCATCCCGGTAGGGCAGGCACCCACTGTCGCCTCCCCTCCATCCCAGAGTGGGATCAAAAAGATCCCACTCGGCGGCCTCGCTCCCGGCAAATCACATGATCGCCAGGAGGAGGAGAGTTGCGGAGACGGTGCGTACACCGTCCCATCACTCTCAGATCTCCTGCCGCTGGTAATTTTTTACTGAGGTGTTCTTCCTCTCCATTCCCGTCTTGCATCCATCACCTCACATTCCTATCCCTTTCATTCTCCGCCAAAGAGATGAGGACTCGTCGATCAAGTGGTGGGTTGACACACACTGATCGACGCATCGTCACCCTTGGCAGACCTTCCTACCTTCATCAACCATTCCCTTCCATACGGAGGCCTATAAGAGGCCTCACTACCTTCCTATTAACTGGCAGCTAGGCAAGTGCATCGCCCAAAACCACGATGAAGTCACCAAGCCGCCAGTCTGTGCCCCGTCGCGGGGGCCCCTCCCTGGGTGGGATCAGCCGTGTTCTAACCCCACCCACTTGGTTGGCCTCACTCCCTACTAATCGTGCAATTGGTGCCAAGGCAAGTCAATCATGTTTGACGGCCACGATCGAGTCGCCAAGACACCTACCCGACTTTCAGGAAGAGCACCCATCCCTCATCTTGTAACATCCATCATCTTGCCTAACCCTGGACGCTGGCAATAGAGCACCCCCTCTATTCCCTACTCGGTTGGCTGTTGCTCACCGAGCACGTCCTGCTTCATCCACTGCGCCCTTTGCTAATCAAAGGGACGCGCGGAGAAGCCTTCCCCGCCCCCCACCTCCCTATCTTCGTGTTTTGTCCGCGCCGGTGTGCAACAACACACCGGTTACCGGTACCGAACTCGGTACCGGCTACCCCTATCCGCAGCCCGGGGACGCGCCACGTCGCAGTATCACCTCTGCGCCTGTAGGAACTCCATTCCTAGAGGTTCGTGGATCTATTAGCGACCTACCTCGGCTTCGCACTATCTATTAAAAAAAACCGCATCAAAATCCGTTGTGTAGTTTAAAAGATATAAGCATACATACAGACGCGGGAAGCGGGAAGCGACTTTGCTTTATACTATGCAGTGATAAGCCGGCACAAGATCAGAAAATAGAATGGTGGATGCCATGAAAATTATTTTAAAAGAGAGCTAACCTAAGGAAACATTGCGTGTGGTATTTTTTTTGCAAACGAATTCTCATACAAAGGGTGTATGTACGAGTATTCGTAATTGGCTTTCTATTGGCAAACTATTGACTAGCTGTCTATATTTTTTACGCAAATTTCTCTTTCAAACGATTTATACAGCTACCTTCTAATGGCACTGCTTATAACTGACCAGCAAACATGGCGCATATGTCGATATTCTCATCTATAAACACACCACATACGCTACTAATAGTTAGCCGTCGACTGGGCCAGCCGCTGCGGTAGATTCGTCTATCACTAACCTAACGTAATATAGCCATAATCTACCGAATCCCGATACCCGTATCTTTTGACACTTATCTCTAACCGTACCTGAGATCAAATACAGGTAAGGCATGTTATATAAACCACAATCCCTGTATTAATATAACTTAATTGACAAACTACCGCATCTACATACTGGGCCGATAAGGCCGCATTTGCTTACCACAAGTGCAAACAATAAAATAAGAGCACGACTTATGGCGTTTGGGATATGCGCAGGGGTTATTATTATTATTATTCTTATGTAAATGTAACCAATTAATAAAATGAGCTTCAGGAATCCATGGTTACAGTTGCTAAAATAATCGTTAATGAGATAATAAAATGCACAACTTTATCACTACATAGTATAAAGCAAAGTCGCTTTCCGCTTCCCGCGTCTGTATGTATGTATGTTTGCTTATATCTTTAAAACTACACAACGGATTTTGATGCGGTTTTTTTTAATAGATAGAGTGATTCAGGAGGAAGGTTTATATGTATAATAACATGCTACCCGTGCGAAACCGGGGCAGGTCGCTAGTTGAAAATAAAAAGAAGCTTTGTACGTACTTCAAAATAAAAATATGTTATTTAAACCAATTTCCCTACAGAACCTCAACGACTTAAACAATATTTCGTTTGCGAAAGCGAGCTTCAGCTTACCCTAAATAACGGATTAGGCAACTACCCTTATTTATAGGAACAAGGGTCTTGTTAACATCATAAGCTCTAGTAAATTGTTTCATGAAAAATTGGCGGCCTATTGAAGAACAAACTGATTTTCAAACGATAACATATGGGTGGAGGTCACCTTCCAATTTGCCCCGAGTAACCTGCCCATTAGTGTTAAGGGGCTCCCAGTCGCTGATTGCTCTTTTTCGAAACGAAAAAAGAAATACTTCTGAACAAGCCACATCTCCTATTTTTATAAGTTTATTACTTCAGGTTCCTACCTAGATTTCTATTAAGCTGAAAACATAATGACAGAAACTTTTCACGATAAAGATATTATTTCAAAATGATACGTTTTAGAATTTATGATCGAAATATTTTATATACCTACTATTAAAATCAACTTGTGATTTATTGTTAAAGATAGGTAATATGTAGATCTAGATTTCTATTAGAAAATATTTTTGATAAGTAATTATACATAATTTATATCATTAATTTATTCGAAAAGCTAAGGCGGACCACGCGCCGACGTGTGTTTGTCGTCATTGCAGCGGTCGGTAGGATTATTTATCGAAGTGATTAAAGATGGGTACATCTTTATTCACATATACTATACATTATAAAATAGGAGATGTGGCTTGTTCACAAGTATTTATTTTTTCGTTTCGAACAAAAACAATCGTCGACTGGGAGCGCCTTAAGTAAAATGGTTGGTAAAAGTCATAAATACATAAGCATTCAATTGCTTACATTGTGTTCGAACAGGTATGACAGTTGCGTCCGTTGCGTGTTAGACCCCTACTGCGGTTGGGACAAAGAAGTAGGTGCCTGTAGGCCATACATTCCTGGCCTTCTCCATGATGCCACCAACTCTACTCCATCAATCTGCGAAACCAGTGCTCCATTGAAAACTGTCAGAGCAGGGTATGGACAGAGCGTTCATTTAGCGGCCTTCGGAATAACCCCGGAAGCGCTAAAGGACCAACTGGTGGTGTGGTATCACCATTCCAGAGAAAAGGGGAGATATAAAATTAATTTCAAGTAAGTCCAGTGTTTGCTGTTTTGTTTTGGCAACCTACCAAGAGGTAAATTGGATTTGATAAAGCGGATAATTAATTTATTTGGTGCCAAATTTTTGTATGGTTTGTATTTTTTTGTGATTTTTAGTTATTTTTGTTTTGCAGCTGGGATCGAGTGCTCCAAACTTCCGAAAGAGGTTTGGTTTTGCTCTCAGTGACGGAGTCGGATCGAGGCCGGTACGAGTGCTACTTTGGACCCTCGCTCGTAGCCTCTTACAACTTAGACATTGACATTCACAGGTTAGTAGACCCCTTTCCGTTTGTATTGTCTCCTTATTTCTGACCCAAAGTATCAGAAACGATAATCTCGTCTCTTTTGGCCAATACATTCAGAATAGGCTTGCGGATTAACCCAACATAATATGTCCCGTAGCAGACATCAATAGCGAGTCGCTTGACACCATAAATCAATATTTTTTTTATTTAAATATGAAATCCCGTTTGGCTGATCTAAAAAAAAACCTTAATCTTTTTATAATTTTAGAAATACTAATATTGTAACGTTTTCCGTGAATACGTAAATATCTAACTTATTATTTTAAGATTTAGCGTGAACAGATTAGAATGTTCGTATCTAACAAAATTTTAACTAGTTCTACGAACTGCGAGCCATTGAACGTCTATTTTCTAGTCAATTATTAATCCAGTCGCTCTACATAATATACTCGCATTTAAAAATTATTATTTTTTTATAAATGGTTTTTCACAATGTGCGATGTTACTGAATATCGCACACGAACTCAATCCGTAAGAAATGCTTGTCCGTACACACATTTCGTATGTGTTCATAGCGATATGTTGAACAAAAAGCAACGGATCGTCCGTAAAATCGTGCAATGTGGAGTCACCTTTACTACTCGTACACACTTAACAAAATAACCACAGGTACACCAGTGTGGTATAACTTAACCAAGCCAGTTTTTAATGGATACTAATACTGTTTTGTTTGTTCAGATGCACTCAGCCGAGTAAGTCGCAAGAGTACCGGCAAGTATACTCTGATTGGTGCCACGAGTTCGAGAAATACAAGAGCGCTATGAAGGCGTGGGAGTCACGACAAATGGTATGCTATCCAACTATGTACACTGACTTATCTGTACATTGTATACACATGTGTACACTTTAATCGGTATGAAAGTGCGGCGCCTCGTCTATTTTCGTCTAGGTCTATGTCCAATGCTGATCCGATATTGAACCTAGGGATGTCAAATTTCAATAAGTTTCCTGAGCCCGTTAGTGACTAACGAAGCACGGCATAACTGGAACTTAGTTGCTTATTCGTTCTAATTTGGAAACACGTAAATTGTCGAGTATTTTTTTAACTATCGTATGATTTCTCACCGTGTTTTTATCGATCTCTAACGTGGAAGTACTTAATAGGTACCCCCAAAAGCTCTAGCTACTCCCTAAAACTTGGCGTTTATCCGCTAATTGCTGTAATCACAAATTACAACCTTCCAAGAAAATGAAACGTTTCAAACAAAACAACTAACTAGACATTTAATCGTTTAGAGCAGATTCACAGTACAAAATATTCTATTTTAAATCGATAAAAATATTTTTCTTATCAAATAAGAACTCTTACAACAGTATAATGAACGATTATTAAAAGTTGACAATTACAGGTGAAGCTAGTCGTTAAAATAATAACAGACATTTTTATAAAACAGGATGCCCCAAATTCGGTGATTGATCAGTTTAATAACCCTAAGGTTAGTGCAGACAAGGAAACTTCTCTTGATACATTTTCAACCCGCCCCGGCTTCGCAAGGCTATATTGAATATTATAGGCAAAATTTTGATACAGTTTAACAAATTCTCGTAGAGATCCCTAATTATTTTTAAATAAAATATAACCTACATTACTCGCTGATAAATATAGCTTTTGATAGGTGAAAGAATTAAAAAAATATATATTTAGTAGTTTTTTAGTTCATCTATTAAAAAGAAACATACAATTTTTTTATTTTTCTAGTTATAATATAAAAATAGAAGAAGTATAGATTATTCAGTTAAGAACACTCTACCATTTTTCGATTGTTGTTCGGTAGTTTCTCATATTAATATTTTATATCTACGAGTAGGTACTTTTGTTATATAAAAAGAGTAGCCTATTCTTAGGCCTAGCCCTTATTTTAATATAATGCAACATTGACTGATCGCACAGCTCAGTTCACAGCTCAGGGTTTGATTCCCACTAGATAAACATTTGTGTGAACAATGATTTTTGTACTGTTTTAAGGTAAAGTCTGTATATTTTTAAATATGTATTATAACGTTTCTGTGTTCTATCAGCTATCTGGTTCCCATTAGCTTTGTTTAGTTTGGAGCTAGATGATACTGTGCAATATGCCCACCAATTTTTTTATCAATAAGTAATTAATATTGCACTTTCGCATCTTTGTCAGCTAGTCTCCCGTCGAGTAACCGAAGCCAAACTAAAACTATATGTTATGAATTTAATTTCAGCAATGTTCCAAAAGTCTGAACGCATCGAGCCAGCAAAATAGTATGGCGAACGAGATCGTGGCGTCGCTGCGGTGATAGGGCACAGCTCGCTAGTGATTAATGAACGATTACACAGAGCCACGCTAACATAAACTACCCGATATGCCGGCCCCTTACTAAGCATTATTTGCGCCGTGTTCGCGGACTTTTCTGTTTCGAACAACTTGCGAAGGTAGAATGGAAGCGGCTAGAACTTTTTTTTCTCACTATTCGATCTGGGAACGTATCGATTAGAATTTTACGTCTCTCAAAATTGTGGTTTTGTAGGTGCTGTGTGTATAATAAACGCAACATAAAGCTTTATGTTCTGGTAATTGTCCAATTTTTTTAATTAAATGTATAAGTATTTTTTGTAAAAATGAAAAAAATGTTATCCGATCACGACTAGTCCCCAAGTACAGTAAACATTCTCAGATATCAAAGTATTCAGATCATTGAAGATGACTATAGAGGGTAGTCAGATGTATGTTCAAACTTAGTATATTTATTTAGTTTAATATAGGTGGCAGGTTGCAAGCCGCTATTTTATACTTTCCAAAGGAATAAAATCGATAATACCTTGTTATTAACCTTCATCGGTTGACCCACTCGTATTTAATTAGCCCAGATTTACATAAGTGCTTGTGATTTGAACATTCGATTAGATACTCGTAGCATATCAAGCTGAGGTAGAACTAAGTCAGCCTTATTACGCAAATGAATGCCTGCATAAGTGAATAATCGAGAATCAATGGTTGGGGGAAATGAAACCGAAAGGGAGCAACGAGGGGATGATCTGTTAAAATAGATTTGTTGTCCGTTCCGGAGACTGCTACTTGATGGATGGCTGAATTCTGTTCAACTTCACCAACAACCTTCATTGTTCCCACAAACATTATAAGTAGTACAGCCTATCGGGTGGTATATATTAGTCGTAATCGATTAACGTATACAAAGTGACTGAGTATATAGAAGTGCCGTGGTTGAAATTAAGCAGCGCTTCAGTGAAATTAGTTATTCATTCGCCTTGGCATTAAATTGTAATGTATACCTATTTGAAATAATGTTGATCCAAAACTAAAATGGTGGTCCCACCAATACAAAATGCTGTGATATCAGTTCTCGTTGGGTCATTATTGATTATTGTAAGTGAAAAATTGTATTTATAATAAAATCATTAATGATAAATTTAATGTTTTTTAAGGGATATTGTTTTTTCCTGAACCAATAGTAAATTGAGTTGCACTAAATAATCATCTTTAGGATTTTTTATGTCAAACAAAGTTGTCAGAATTGTATTTAATAAACCAAGTGTTTCAGCGACTATGGAAAATGCGAAATAAGATGGTAGAAAGATAACCTTCGCAATATATGAAACTAAATAAAGTTTTATGTCGGTAATTGAATTTGATTGAAATTTTTACCTATATAATAATATTCCAAGTATAAAGAGAATTGGTTTGTGCTACGAGAATGCTCTATCACCTTGTTTCAGATAATCCATAATCGCTTAAAACGTGGCTTTGTCATTCAAGCTTAACCCCCATTTAGTGCAATTCTACGTAATAAATTATGTACCTTGATCACCGAACACTTAGTAGAAGCGTAGCATGTGCGTGAATGAAGTCTACGCTCCTGCTACGAATTTGGTGTAAGCTCTACGAAAATGATTAATTTTTAAAGCGAACACAAATAAAATTGTATATATTTTTAGTGATCAGATTAAAAAGCGCAAACAAAGCCAATATAGAGGTAAGCGTAGTTATTGTAAGCTTGTTTACGTGACGGAGTATGGTATCGACGCGTATGTTGTAAGTTGTAAACTAGCATTTATTTAAGTTTTGTTGATGGCGACTGACTGTAATTTTGTATCGTTGCGTGTTAGACCACAGTTCTACATTAGGGCTTTTGTTCAAAAGTTGATGTTGTTGATTTGTTGCCATAAAACGTAATTTTAGGACCGACTTCGGATTTTAAAACCGAATTTAATAGAAGTTCGTTACGTTGTTTCGGTTGAGTTTGATCTTGCTAGAATAGTGCCTTGAAGCATGCTTACAGTAGAGTTTATCTGACTAAATTATATTTTTGTGTACAGAGTTTTGAAGAGTATAATATAAAGTGATTCGTAGGATAACATTTGTGAATTGAGCAATAATATTCCGCTGAACTAAAAGTCGCCAGTATTATAAAAGTATAATAAATGTCTGCAGATAATAGTTATACTAAACTTAATGGTAATATCTTACGTAATTTTTTAGGTTAAGTTATAGGTATTATTTTGTTCGCACAAGTGATGTTTGCTCTACATCCCAGGTTAAATGTAGTAATATTTAACTATAGTTTACCTTACGCAAAATGTTTTGTTCAAATCCAAAATTTTATTTTACTGTCTGTACAAGCTGAGCTAATTATTAATATTAAAAATAAAGCATTCTCATCTTCATAAGCTCATTCCTATAAATTGAAAAATAAAATTGTTACCTCTATATAGAAATTTGTAAATACTAAATTTAGAAAAATAAAAATGCTATAAATTGTGTTTATTGTAAAATACAATCAATGGTTTGGAATAATTTTAAGTTATTATTTTATAAAAGGGTCAGAAAAATAAATTATTTTAGATCAACTTTTTACTTGTCATTTCATCTACAATACCCAACATCCGGATAAAAGTTATATAGTTAAAAAATGAGGTTTTTTTTTGAGACTATAAATTGTCTCGATTTGCTTGAACTTTTTTAGCCATCCAGCTCATATTATATCAATATTATTTTTTACTTTTATCAACGACATCTTGAACAAGTTTTTTTCAAAATTAAATTACATAGGTAATTACCATGCCCCTGATCCCTGGACGTGACGTGAGTCTCATAATTTAAATTCCTTCATAAAATTTTGCGCTCTCAAACGCGAATTCGCGCTTATAAGTTGTTCCTGTATCTTTTTACGGGCAATGAAACAGTAATTTGAGTATCGTAAACGGCGCCTGTCTTAGATTGGCGAACATCACAGAATTTAATTACCCAAGGGTGCCTGGAATAATTGGCGAGTCGCCTGTAATGGCGAGCTTTACTGCGAAATTAATAGTTTTCCGCTCCGGGCCCGTTTTACCGCCATCCGACTCGTTTCATATTAATTGCTGACCTAAAATCGGTACTAATACACCTTCATTATTGAAATAGTCTATGAATTGAACAGTGAAATGTTCCGGGGAAGTTAAATTTTCTTAAGCTGAATTTGATTTTTTTATCAGATTTCGATTTATTGTACGAGTAGCATGACAATAGAGTCATTTATCTGGGAACAGTAAAAACTCGAACAAGCTGGAATTGATTGAAGGTTTGTTTGTTTTATGAAACCGAAAGTTTATTGGGAAACATTTTTTCGAATTAAATGGCATTCTAGAAGTCGACCATTGCTAATTTTATTGAATTTTTAGTCAATCTTTAGGCTCTGGGAAGCGATATTCAGTTTATGCATTATAAAAATATCTCTATCAACTCAATAAATGGGTGTGAAAGGGGTGTCATCATTGACGCTACTTTAAAACATGAAGTAAACAAACTTATAAGTCTCTGTCCACACCTCTAAAAAACGTATTAAGGTGATATGTGAAATGTTTGGTTTTTTTGTATGGGCTGAGTCTACGCGGATATGACGGAAAAAGTGATAAAACTGCACTTTCTTGAAATCCATCAAAATTAAAAAGAAACGGTCTATAATTTGCTTAGCTAGTATAATTATCTAACGAATTATATAAAAAACAACAGTTAAGCTATTTATAGTTTTGATTAAAACGAAACTAGTGTTTTTGAAGAGCCAACTTTGGAAAATAATATTATCGAGAAAAGTTTCACCAATCGTGTTTCTGTCTATAATTTATCTAGATTATATCCATTATCCTTATGTTATCTTTGTCATAAAAAAAAACAAAACTGTATGTTTTGCATTCATCAAAAACATTTATTACTCGTTTTAACGTATGTATTCGTGTTAACGTGTCAATTCATACACGCAAGCTAAGTTATGCAAGTATTGGTAAATTAAGATAGAACATAGAAATTCTGTGTTAGTTAAATATGAAAAATGCATATTCCTGAACAACGAATAAGTAGGTATATTTGAAGTGCACCACACGCCACAGACAGCGCGGAATAAACATAGGATTAAACTACTTCAAACTTTCGCCATGTCAAACTCGTTATGGAGTTTTGATTTTAATGTATTTAAATTAATTCGTAAAGTCGAAGCATCCGCTTGTTTCCCCGCAACGAACAAGTAATGCAATAAAATATTGCAATGCCGTGAAACTATTTACTTTACAGTTGCTTATTTGAAAGTTCAAGTTGAAAGTTCAAGTTTTATGTAGGTATAGCAGGTTCAACTGTTTTTTGGTAGGTATAATTATTTTCTGAGCCTTCGCTTTTTTCGATCGGCACTTCACTGAAGCTCTTAAATCATTTACAAAAAGAATTATCGAAAAAAATAATAGACGAAGAGCAGGCGTAGCTTTTCCTTAGATTTTATTGAAATAAATAACTTTTAAGTTCGACTTTGGCTTTGACTTTTACGAGTACAACTACAAATACAGTACGAGTAAATTACGCTGTTATTATATAGGCAATTTTAGTAGACTTCTAAGAAACCGAAATGAAGAGATCTATCCTGTATAATTCACATTTCATTTTGACATTTCTGTCAGCCGCGTCAGGGGTGAACTTCTCGAATTCAAAAGAAATGTCAAAAGTTAGAATTTACTTTCAAATAATTGCTACAGTTTTATGCATGGGGTAAAATTCAACTGTGCTTTAATCTTGATAATATTGCTAATATTGATAACTTGGCGATTTTAATATACGTAGATCACACGTACTAATCTTAGTAATAAATATTTATATCAAAACAGAAACTTTAGTAGATTTTGTTTCCTCTGACAAAATAAAAATAACTGAGCCTCCGTTTTCCCGACATCACAAAATGTGTCCCCAATTTCGTTAGTAAATCACAGACTTAACTAAAGGTTTTACTTGTCAAATCATCCAATTATATTATAGGTAAACGTTTCCCTAAAGAAAACCAATAACATAATTTCACTTTAGCCCAACCTTGGAGACATTTTGATTTATCCTTTGATCTTCCGATTCAGTTGCGATGGCGGCTTGAGTGCGCTCGCGAAAGCCCGATTCGTGAGTAATCAAATTAGGGAAAAGGCCTATGCTTCGAATTTGTTGAGCGATGATGGAGCGAACTGCGAACTATAGTTTGTTAGAAGTGTGTCGGATAATAACCCATGATCGATCATGCGTGTATTATGTTATTTCTCTAAGCTTTAAACAATCATGTGTTATACCTAAAAATTACCGATATAGTTACCGAAAAGTACCTAAGTTAATTAGTTTCTCTTACTCGATTCTTGTATTGGGCTTCGTGAATCATTATATTGTTTATTATGTTTAATACTAAATTATTGGTTGCTAACACGAGTAGGGTTGCTGATTATTTATATATTCTAAATGTGACATTTTTAACAGGACAAAAATCGAAGTAGATTTTTGAAATATGTTTATACATTTATATATCATTCATGTTATTCTCCTTTTCCCACTTACACAACAACACAACACGTTGTCAAACATGTTGCGGAGAGGATTTGGCTTATGTTTTACAACCGGCCGCCTACCTGACGTCAACCCTCTTTGGGAATCAACCGTTGTCATCCTCCTCGCGTAGATGTTGGCAGTCCTCTTTACTCAACGTGCATTTTGTATCTGCTCTGCGTTTCCTCATTATAATTTTATTTGTTCTAAAATGTACAAGTATCAATAAAGTTTTATTTTTGAAACTGGTATTATATGTTACAATTACTTGAAAAGAAGGCTTACTTCACAATCTAATTTGCAGAACACAATTGACTCTAATCAAAAGCCTACAACCACGAGTACAAGTTTACCACTGTTCAAAATAACTGCTTTAGAATTTCGCGTTTGCGTATAGTGTCATCACACTAGTTACTAGATAAGGATGTTATATGCCACAAACAGGAATAAGTACCTACCAAGTTTATGTGATTTGAATATCATGATATTTTTGCATGAATGTATAAGACAAATGAGGTGCATCTTGTGTCCTACTCAACCCTTCCCGATTCTATTATTTGAATACATTCAGTTTCTTATTGCTCTGAGTCGCATAAATTACTCGGTGAACGTTTCTTCATTCACATGTTTTTGTGTAAAACTAAAGAAATAATTTATAGCGATGTGAAATGCGAGTTTAAATAAATCTTGAATAACGGGTGCTTAGAGATAATAAATAAGATATTCTGATCTTACTATGATATCTAAGCATTTTACGCATACGCTAATTGTTCATAAGGATGTCACCGATAAATACGTGCGCTGGTAAAGATAACTAAATTGGTTTTCGAACTATTTATCCGACAATTTAATCCGAATTATCTTTTAATCTGTATTAAACAGTTACAAAACCGTGATAATAGTTAGGGCTCGAGGGCGTCATCATAATAAAATGCAAATTGGCACGGATTTAATCCGGACTTATACCGCTGAGCGCGATACCAGGGGGTTAGCACCAGTTAAAACATTCCAATAAAATTTACCTGGTTTGAAATTACCAAGAATATTAATATAGTAGTATCGCTAAATCATTTTTCAAGATGATTTATAACTGGTCAGAGCATGAGCGCCAGACAACACCTCTGAAGTGCGAGACGACACGCGCACCGAAGGTTCCGTGAAAACATCGTAGATGCATAATAATAAGTGGAAAATTATATTTTGTTTTGGTAAATTTATTTATTTAACCTAGAATCTTTATAGTTTCATGACTACCTACTAAATGAGGGATATATTAAGTTTTGGAATAAAATTTCGTTTAACAGAGAAGTGTTTAATTTTAATCTGTAATATTTACGTATAACTACTAATATTTTTTTATAAAATCCTGCCTTATGTTATGCCATTAAGAAATATTAATTCCCATTTGAGACCTTTGGCTATGAAAAATAAAATACTGTAGACTTGTTTTACTAGAATTATGAGTTCAAATATTATGTTGAATAGCTAATCCAAACTTCAAGACGATATCTTAAGTAGTTGCTGAAATAATCAGCCTGACAGACGGACAGATAGACGAACGAAGTCGCACTATAAGGGTTTCGTTCCCCCATTTTGGTACGAAACCCTATAATCACTGTCGCGATATTCTTTCGGCTATTATTGTTCGAATGTTCCACATTTTTCATGAATCTTAAAGGTATTTTTACTGACTGGAAAGCTGTCCGCGTTAATAAAAATGTTTAAGGAAGCAAAGCACTTTTTGAAACAACGTCAGACTCAACGAAATCCTAAACTTTACTTCTCGAATATTTCAATTAACAAACGCAGTTCCCTAAGCCGTATTGGAAGCTCAAAATAATTAAATGTAAATTAATACATCATCGTGGATTAGAAACAGCTCAGTTTCTCTAATCCTATTATCGGCTTGTTCTTAAATGGTTGATGTTATTGGAGTAAGACGTTAACTGGGCCACAAGCTTCGATGCAAACATTATAATTATTGGAAAAAAAATCAAGACTATAATACCAAAGTATTGTGAGGGGTAATCGGAGGCACGTTTAAATATTATATTTGGCACATGCCCTCATTTTGCAGTAGCTAGCATTCCATAAGGGACAGGTCGCAAGTCCGTCGCCGCCTAAAATAATATATTGAGTATTCTAGTAGAAAATAGGTAGGTATAGTAAGTAGGTGTTCTAAATGGCTAACCTGAAATAAATAAACTGATTCGCATCTTCAAGCTCAGCATTGACTTAAGGGGCTGCCAGTCGACGATTGCTCTTTTTCGGAACTAAAAAAGTAATACTTCTGAACAAGCCACATCTCCTATTTTTATAAGTATATTACTTCAGGTTCCTACCTAGATTTCTATTAAGCTGAAAACATAATAGCAGAAGCTTTTCACGATAAATATATTATTTCAAAATGATACGTTTTAGAATTTATGATCGAAATATTTTATATACCTACTATTAAAATCAACTTGTGATTTATTGTTAAAGATAGGTAATATGTAGATCTAGATTTCTATTAGGATAGATTTTTGATAAGTAATTATACATAATTTATATCATTAATTTATTCGAAAAGCTAAGGCGGACCACGCGCGGACGTGTGTTTGTCATCATTGCAGCGGTCGGTAGGATTATTTATGGAAGTGATTAAAGATGGGTTCATCTTTATTCACATATACTATACATTATAAAATAGGAGATGTGGCTTGTTCACAAGTATTTCTTTTTTCGTTTCGAACAAAAATAATCGTCGACTGGCAGCGTCTTAAATGGGGAAAGCTATCATCAGTGCTAATTGTTTCGGACCGTACCTACCCTAAAATATCTGTCTGGTTCTAAATTCAATAAACTCACAGAAAAGCACTTTCAGTTTGCCTGAAATTTAAAATTTTTTGGGTAACACATTTTTTTACTATAAACCTTACACTATTAAAATTATGTAAAGAATTTCAGCCCAATCGGACTAGTTATTTTTGAGTACGGCATTGATTTTTTAAAATAGTTAAATTTATTTTTACAAAGACTTTGCGTACCTATGCAACGTTATCTTGCTTTGCTGATCCTCGTCCTGCTAAGCTGGTGTATGAAATGTCACAACTATGCAGCTTTTCAATAAACATGTTAAACCTACCACCTTACAATCAACTTTTGTCGACGATTATTCTAGTTAAACTTATTTAAAGGAAACGCGAGCAAGGTCTCGTCTGCTCGGGGCTACTCAAGATATCTCCTCTATTTAAGGCGCCCTCTGATAAGCTGCAGATTTAGCGCTGAGCGAATTTGTCCGGATAATTTACTCCGTAAGTTGTGAAGACAATAAATCTTGGGAGGATCTGTTTTTTAAATGTGTTTTCTTCTGTCAACTTCCTTTGCGAGGTGAAAAATTAATAAGGAATTCTAGAATATAAGTTAGCGGTCATGTGAGAGCAATTTTATATGTCAAAAGTCTAACCCCCGTATTCAGGAACGACACTGTGAGAACACGCACCCACAGTGTGCGCCATAGTGTCGCACAACACATAAAGTGATGTTTATGAAAAAAGATTTAGTCCACTGTGGGTGCGTGTTCTCTCAGTGTTGTTCCTGAATACGAGGGTAAGTTGGCACAGACATACAGGCTGTCCCAAAAAATTGAGAAATTACTATTATTAACAAAAGCCCTGAAGCTAAGACATCCTGAGAATCATTATCTTAATCTATAAAATCATGGATAGATGACAACGTAAAAAGAAAATTGTATGATCCTACCAAACTAAATACAAATAGGCAAATATAAGTGTCTAAAATTAGGTAACCATTTGTACATAGACTTGAGTTCATAGGTATTTCATTGTATGAGATCACGTTATTCGTAGGTAAGTGGCCAATCTCGCCGCGTACTTGATTTATGGATCTAATTAAATACCTGTACGGAACCATGAATTGTCTCAGCAATCCCTGGTATTCCAGACAATCCCATTGTGCAATAAGTTACATTTGCAAATTCTAATTAAATTGTATTTTTACTCGTTTACGTTTCAAATTCTACTTGTAAAAGTTAATTAGTACCTACTTAAGTAATAATAGCTTCTCGTAAAGTAGCTACCGTAAAACTAAAATAAGAATGTTTACTTTTTTCGAAAACGTCTAGGTAAAATGCGTAAAGTTCAAATCGCTATGTTTCATCCACGCTTTGAAAACTTAATTTATCACAAAAATCTTCCAAAAAGGACAACGAATTTATATGAAAAATCTAACTTCATAAGTCACTAACAGATACGACTACTAGGTAGGTACTTTAAAGTATATTAATAGGTGACGATTCGCTTGGCACCACGCTAACTAAATTAGAATAAAATAACGAACGTTCTCGATTTACTTCACACTAAAGTCCCGATTAGTATAATATATTTAAAGTGGCAGGAAGTAGGTATACGTATTAGTCAAGTCTACACACTAGAATTCCTGTGTCGTGCCTTTGAGGAAGAGGCACCCTAACGAAACTAGCATAAACATATTTGTTTAGCAGTGACCGACAAGCACCTTTCACACATCTGCCACCAAGGTTGACAAAAATCAAATAAAAATCTTTAGGTATAAAAAAATAAAAGTTTCCGCGAATCTAATAAAATAACATTGGTTTATCGATAATTGGACAAACTTGGTAACAAAATAAACCCATGTTCGCCGAACTAAGGCTTCGTAGAAGAAAGAGCTCAGTCACGAAGTTTTCAAACAATATGTCTTTCAGTCGATTGGCGCCGGATTTTCCGCATAGAGTACATACTTGGTCACGTCAAAATAAGGACGCATTCACGTGAAAAGCCGGTTAAGGTGCGCCGCTTGTACGCAAAATGACATACCCTTTTAGACAAACCAGATAAATATTGTCCCGTGAAGTGTTAGGTTAGGTGAGTGGACATGGTCAAGCTAAGATAATATGGGTCTCATCTGCAGAACTTTAGTCTGCTTCACTCTAAAAAAAAACTACTAAAGACCTAGACACTTTGGGTAGGTAGGTAGGTATGTATGTCGTAAACTAAAGAGGTACCCACCTATCCAAAAAGTCAGCTGATGAACTTGCGGATTGTGCGTTGTATTTTATTACTAACTTAACTTGATATTTCATACAACTAAACATTTGAAACTGTAATGTACATAAATAAAAAAAGGTAAGTAGGTAGGCATCGAACTGGTAGATCGATGTAGGTAGGTATATATTTTTTCAATATTTACTAATCTATATATACAACACATTTTTACAACAACGGGAAATTACTCACGTAAATGATAAATTGTCAATGAGGACACCGACAATGTTTCGATTCATCTAGAGAATCTTCTTCAGGGTGAGTGGACCATTAAACGCGCGCGCTACCCTGCTCGCATTGCATTTGGCAAAGCGAGAGATAGATGAATCGAAACATTGTCGGTGTCCTCATTGACAATTTATCATTTACGTGAGTAATTTCCCTTTGTTGTAATAATGTGTAGTACAACTCACGAAAGTTTTGAAAGTGAAATAATCTATACAAATGTGCGTAAGATGAATAATAAATTATATAAGGTATAATTGTTACATAAGAAGTGTTCCGAGCGAAATAATTAGGTTGGTGAAAGTCTAATATAATAATTCACATTGAAAGAGCTCTTTGCTCTTATTTGTAGAAACTTTAATGGCCATACAGTTTAGTTATAAATAAGTTGTTTTCATTTTATTTCTTGTTTTCAGCTGACTTTACAATGTTGGCTATCTTAATAAACTTCTGTGACTTCACTTCAAGATAAATACGTCTGGACATCTTTCACGTTATATTATTACCAAGTTTGCTGAATAATAAAATATTTATGTTTGTTTTAGGGTTCCATAGGTACATTTTAGTTAGCCTAAGCTTTTATTAGATATTCAGCTCATTCCCTTACAATAGAGTACCTATTAAAATTTATTCATAATGAAAAGTTAAGGTGAGTTTTCATTCAACTAAGTTACTAAACCTTTCTAAATGTCATTTTACGCTTTTGTTTTATGTTTTAGTTCTCTGATACCAAGCAGATAGACACTAGAGTGAGATCATAAGACTTGTGTCCTGGGCCATATCACAATATTACTCTCGATGCAAAAGTGACATCGCTATCAATTCGTATTGCGTTGTCACTTTCGCACAGTGAGTAATAAAGTTTTAATATTACTTTTGAGCTTGTGGTACGGCACCGGTTGTTCTAAAATTGGAACTCCAATAAACGAAAAAAATGCATGATGACAACCACAAAAAAGACAAGAGTCAGTGCGACGAAAAGACTACTCGAAGTTCTTTTTACAAGCTTTTATTTAAGTTGCCTTGTTTGTTAGTTAGTATGTGTGAGTCAAATCTTGCAACTGAATTTTAAACCAGTTATCCCCTACTGGTTGAGCTAAAATCTTGCATACTTATGCTTCCTAATACCACTTCGGTGACAATACAATAATATGACAGCGAGATGATCTGATGAATGTAGTTAGGAGCTGTTCAACGGAACTAAATAGTCTAATTGAGGTAAAACAATGCATATCTACCTGTCTAAAATCAAAAAAATCAAAATCAAAATAGCGTTTATTCATTGAAATCACTTGGATCATTTAGAATCGTCAAATTTAGTTAAGTTTAATTTAATTTAGTTTAATTTTGTTGATTGTTTTTTTTTATTCTTTGTACTTAGGTATTTTTAATACAAAATGAATCTTAATTATTATTGATAGAGCGAGTAGGAGCAGTCCCAGGCTTTTTTGTCGTCTAAATAATCAGATATTTTATAGTAAGCCTTTTTGCATAGTTTACGTTTAAGTTTTTAAATTTGCTAATAGATAGCTATTGCATGTCATTTGGGATTTTGTAATAGAAGCGTACACATTGCTCTTGAAATTATTTCTGATGATGGACCTTGAAGGTAGCTATATAAATTCCTCAATATAACGATACGTGTTTTGGTTCTTTAGAATTGTGTTGACAGATTTTATAAAAATTGCCTGTAAATTTGTTACTGTTTATAACAACGGGCCCTGTTTTTAATGTAAAAGTGGTAGGTAGGTTCAAGTACCAACTTGGTCACGTCAAAATTAGAGATGCGCGGCACGTTGTGCTCAGGGCTGTCACCAGCAACCTCATATATCAACCCTTTTCTCGATACACGGAACTGTAATGCGCACTTATCTATTTAGTTAGGGAAGCGGGCTTTGATGTTTTGGTTGGGTTGTTACTACGAGTTGATCAAAATATTATATCTTATTAATATTATGAATCCGAAAGTTTGCCTCAATCACGCCCAAACGGCCTAACGGATTTAGATGAGTCTGGATAATTTTGTTTGTTTGTTACTCAATCACGATAACGGGTGAACAGATTTCAATATTAGAAAATTGGTTTAATAGTTAGATTATAACGTGGATTAAAACAAATAATACTTTGCTATCACTGTACTATGCGAATAAAGCCGCTGGTACCTAAAAATAAAATAAATAGGATCACGACTGTAATCCCCAAGTACGGTAGACATCCTCTCAGATCTCCAGACGCTTAGATCCTTTGAAGATGTCTAGTGGGGGTAGTCAGAGCCACGTCCAAACATTATATTTGGCACATGCCCACTATTTGCAGTTAGCATTCCATACGTGACAAGTTGCAAACCCATCGCCGCTTACAGAATACTAACTGGTTTCCTCACGATGTTTGTCACCTATAACGTACTAATAGCGCTTCTATACAATCTGTCAAATTAATTGTCTAAAATTCAATTTATGAATAAGATACAAATTAATACAAAATCTATGAAAATATAGTGATGTTAGTCTAAAATGAATGATACAATACCAAAATGATTTATGAAAGTTTTTTAACAGTGCACCATGCCTTCTGCGAAGTGAGTGGGGACCGTCACGTGATGTCACGTGATCCAATTGCATGGATAACTACCAATTGTTATAATTTTAACAAGCTACTCGTATTTAGGGGAAAAACTTTTCCATAAAAAACTACATAGTAAAATTGACTGACCTCACAGCTCAGTTGGTAGTAACTCTGCCTTCTGCGCTGTAGGTTATGAGTTGATTCTCACCCAGGGCAAATATTTGTGTGATATACATAGATGTTTGTTCTGTGTCTGGGTGTTAATATGTAAAATAAGTAAATTTACAAAAAAAAAAGTATATAAGCATTCTATCAGTTAGCTGGTTCCCATAGTACAAGCTTTGCTTAGTTTGGGGCTAGATGGCGCTGTGGGTAAAGTCCGCCAATATCTATTTATTTATCTAGTTGCAGCCCGCGACTTCGTACTCATGGTAGCCGGATAAAATCTTAAGTCACTCTTCGGCCCATAAATTATCTTTATGCAAAATCATGTCGATTCGTTGCACCGTTGCTGTATGAAAGAAGAAAGATGAACACACACACACATGTTATTTATAATATTAGTAGAATACGTTATGATAATAGGATAGTGCTATAGTTTAAACTATTCCCGTATCTATTATTTTCATGCGGTTCAACGTTATAAAATAAATGGATCCGATAATGTTCGCGCAAAGTGAATTTAGGTGCCAAAAAATAACATACAAATTTTGCTGTGTGCTGCTAAAAATATGGATGTAAAATTGTATGTTGATTAATTTTTCCCTTGACAAAATCAACTTTCCAATTTAATAAAACTTCCAAACATACGAAGCAATTTGAACAATACGTAGTACAAGTTTTTACTGTCTTTTTATTTCTTTACCTAAAAGGTACTAAACAAACCTAAAATAAGGGTTTCTTTTTATGACGTCAGACGATGCAAAACTCTTTTCGGAGAAGCTAAAAGTTGACTGAATCGATCGACAATTAAATATGGGTTGGTCGTAAAGAACTCGATCTGTACTAGAGAGCTTGCAAAAGGGAATGTCAGCATGTTAGTTCTTTTCCGCAATAAATCAGCTGCGAATGTGGGAATTGTAAGGAGATGCTGCGAGCTGGGCATCGGCGATACGGTTCGGCTGTCTGTTACATATTTTATTACTATACGCTGCGGGTCTTTACGAATCGGGGACCGTCATAAGACGATTTATGCCTGGCCCCCGTATATCGGTATCGGTAGGGTTACAAAGTCCTGTTTTGCGTTTCATACGTTTCATTTGAAAATGAAAACATGAACCATCGGCAACCATTAACTTTTGTTTTATGAACACTTTCCGCGGAAGGTTATTTTTGCTTGCATTTGTAACAATAATAACGGTACGTATTAAAAAAAAAAACAGGCGTCAGTGTAAATCGTCAATGATGGTCAAAAAACACGTTGACCATGCTGTGTTAAAGCCTTATTTAACGGTGATAATTTTTTGGAACACCGAGTATAGTATTAAAATTAGTCGGCTCTAAAACTATTAATTATTAAGTGTGCCGAATACATTATTATACATATTCAAACTGTATGGTAAATTATAATATCATTTTGAAAAGGTTTTCTCTATTATTTTTACTCGATGGTTATTTACCTACTAATGAATACCTACCAGCTTAGTTCATTTCCTTACAAAAATCAACATTTCATTCACCACGCATTCTAAAATTATTAAAAAGGGATACGCAAGTATCCACTTAAATGAAGTTTCCCTTTAATACCAATACCTATGTATATAAAAAGTACGTAGGTACAAAACAAGGTAGATACTCAAACAACCCCAAAAAGAAATCTACACTTTTTCAAGCGGGAACTTTCCAAGTGTCTTTTACAAGGGTACCAAAATGAATTATTAGACTGTCTCATGAAAAAAATCACTTCTCCATGTAATGAAAACTTGAGCTGATGCGCTCAAGAGGTACACTCCGGTCCGGCGGATATTACGGCAATATATTTCAATTACACATAAGAAAAAGAACAAGTCGTTTGAAGTAGCTGAAAGGCCAGATTACAGTCGCGAACAAAATAATAAGGAAGACCCCGCTAACGAGCACGAACCAACTTTTAGAAAAGAAAACGTGTGGGGAGAGAAGCTTTTCGAAAGTGATTAAATTTTGTCTGTATTTTTGTTTGAACTCTATGTTTTCATACAACTATTATAACAGTGAAAGTATTGGTATTTGTACGCTTACTGGTTTGTTATTTTTTCACGCAGCTACGAAGCAACATATCGACATGATGTCTTGCATAATAGTTCTTGGGTCGGAGAATGATATAAGCTACATATTATCTGACTGGCCTCACAGCTCAGTTGGTAGTAACTCTGCCTTCTGCGCTGTAGGTTGTGGGTTCGATCCCCACCCAGGGCAAATATTTGTGTGATGAACATAGATGTTTGTTCTGTGTCTGGGTGTTACTATGTATAATAAGTATGTATTTATAAAAAAAAAGTATATAAGTATTCTATCAGTTATCTGGTTCCCATAGTACAAGCTTTGCTTAGTTTGGGGCTAGATGGCGCTGTGTGTAAAGTCCGCCAATATTTATATTTATTTATTTATCCGGGTATAACGTGTGTGAAACCGCGGACAGAAGCTAGAACAAAGTAAAACATTAATTTGGGTCAGACATCAAGAATTTAAAACACCCTTAGCATTTTTACCCAAATATTTTGCATAAGCACTTAATTCAGTTTGAGTTGACACAATGAATTGGTTCAATAAATTATTCGAATTTATTTTTACAAAAGTACCTACGTACCTTGCGTAGGTAAATGGGTAACCGGAACGGCTACGGAGGGTGAAGATTTGTGCGATTCAATGGAATTTAATTACTCTGAGAGCGGACAGCGGAACGACGCAAAAATATTTATGTTTATTGTCGAGCTAATGCCTGAATGAGACCGCAGCAACTGTGGGACCAAATATTCACTTATACCATAGAGACGCGACAGTCGAGGACGACGCACTCATACCAACCGACAACGCGACGCGACGCTACTATCCAATCTAAACTTCATAAAGTAAATTACACTTTTGAAATCATTTTAAAGATACTGGATAGTCCGAGTCAATGCTTACCTACATAACATACTTATCCTCCTGAAAAATAGCAACAAAACAAACTACTGAATATGTTGTTCTAACTAAACCTCAAAAGAATCTCCAATTCTCCACTTTTACAAAAGTGAACACTTTTCATGCTACGTGCCATTTCAAGCTTTTTTTTACCATTCCAGCGATAAAACCAAACAACACAAAGTAGGCTTCAAGGTGAGGTTTCAGCTGGATAGACACTTAGACAGTATAGAGACCCATCCAATTTATTATGCATAACTAAGGTCCCCAATCCGTGGAATCTATTCCGGTAATGGACAGACGCTCGATCTGTTAAAAGTTTACGCATAGATAGCTTATACGTAAACTTTTGCGACACATTTGTATACATTTTCCACTTGGTGTAAGAGTTTATCATGATCAAGAGTGCGTATTGAGTGGGAGTAAGTATACTGTAATACATATTGACCTGACTGACCTTTCAGTTTATAGAATACATACAAGCAGCGTAGGTAGGTAAGTAGTAGGTGAAATTTTCCAAGCAATTTAACCTCGGTACCTATTTATTCACGCGGACCATCAACAAGTCACATACACCACTGTATACTTACAATCAAAACGCCATAAAGATAATTGTATGTTTTCAAAACGGTGTCAAGACGATTATAGTTGAATGACTGAATATTAGTTACAGGTTCTAACTCTAACTCTAGAGTAGTTACGCCGCAATGCACACAAAACCGCCCCAATGGGATATAGTTCATTCTTTGATATTCTTGATAGACGCTATTTGTGTAAGTATTCGTAATCTAAAAGTTAGTGTTTATATGGCAATGGTACATACAATATACAGCATTACATTCTGCTTGTTCTGCCTTGAAGTGGTATAAAAAATTATAATATGAATTATACAGTAAATTGCTTTTGGGTACAAAGATTCACAATCATCATTTTGGATTTATACATCAGCCTCATAAAATGCTACCATTGGTTGTTTGTTCTGCCCTTGGCCTCTTCAACTTGGTTCTATTGAGTCAACTTTGAACGCTTCTGGCCAGTAAGTATTTAATATTAAAAATAAAACATTTTTTGAATGTAGAACGAGGTAAAAAGCGGTAAGGAATAGCAGAATAATTTGGGAAACGGCTCTTCTCGCATTGTTTCGAATTTTATCGCGGAGCAAAACTCCGATTGAGACAATTACTGGTATATCTTACATAATGTGGCGCGGTATATTTATTTCCATAGTCTACAATTCTGGTTATTTGAAGTCAACCGTGATGTTTCCAGTCCATTTCTCGTAAGCACTGCTGTTATAGCTGAAGCGTGGTGAAACTCGATTTAAAATCAGAAAAGTGGTAAGATTACTACCGCGGAGCACTTTATGCTGCTTAATTACTGCCCTCGACGATATAATTGGAAACTTGGGGATTACAGCCGGACTTTAACCGGGAATTAGATTTCATTGATATTGTGCCGGATTTCTTGACTTTTCTTGGCAATTAACTTTTCGTATTCATTCGTCGTTTTATAATATCTTTTGCGATTATCGTGCTCGCACATTGCGGACTTGACAAATATATTTAAAGGTATTTTTCTATTCAACTGTGATACAGTAAAAACAAATGGCTATGCTAACCATTAACTGCCTAAAATCTCGATACTTCACATACTAGCAGCAAAATACCTGTTAAAAATCTGTTTCAAAAAACGTCGATAGCTTTTATCTGTAACATAAATCGATTAAGCTCAAAACAACCATAATCCCACAGCTAAACAGCGACGCGATGAAACTCAATCGATTGCTCGTAATGAGTAGATAGTAGGTACATACTTATACATACAAAATGAGTCATAATCGCGCGATGCGATGCGAATCCCATCTGAAAAACAGATCACAATCGAAATATCAGGGGTACTACTACGTTCTAGGTTTGATATATTCCAATCACAATCGGTTTTTATTTCGAATCAGTTTATTACAATGATGCTCTGTCAGTTGTCGGCCATGACTTAAAATTTTGAGCTTATGACTTATTCTCTATACACTTTGTAATTCATAGGTAGCATAACAGAGAGTGAGGCATGGACAAAGGAGATTTCAAAGTTACGTACAGTCTGGCATCATTTTATACGAGCTTTGTTGTTATAACAGCTTTTACATAAGAATAATACATAGTATCGTTAAAAATTGCTAAGAAATACAAATAATGTTTTAGAAATTACAATGATTTCGTAAAGTCCTGACTGACTGACAACGCACCGCCTTAACCACTTGTCGTAGAGACTTGAAATTTGGAGGGTCTCCGTGCGAAGGGACTGCTAAGAAGGGAATTTATGACCCCTAATTCGGGTGAATTTGAAAAAGTAAATGGTGAGAAAGTTTGTATGAGAAATCTTATTCCTTGGGCTTATAAACTTGACACGAGACAAATGCTCAACAAACTAAATAATTAAATATACAATACACCTATATATAACTATCTAAGTAATTGTTTATTTACACTATCCCCGATAGGAAGTACAGAGTTTGTATGAGAGAATCTTAACGCTTGATGCGATCGAGTTCAAATACTTGTCTAAATAATGAAATATCTAATAATTGTTTATTTTTTAAACAACCCGTAATATTAAGTGCTAATTGTAAAAACAGAAGGGTGTTTTCTTTTTGGAATGAATCTAGAGGTGCAGTAAGAAAGAAATTCCCAAAAACCAACCCCTCTGTCTGGTGGTGCAGCGAGGGGTTTGACTGGCTGACTGATTGTTTGTTTCAAAATAACTTTACTGGTTTCTACTGGTTTCATATAAGATTCCAAACCACCAAACACCGATAATCCACTTCATTTGTAGGAGAGGCAATTTTTTGAATACAAATACAGTCCTTCGTAAAGTACAACCCTATTGCTCTATCTCTTCCCAATAACATTGAGGTGATAAAGAGAACGGAAGCGATAAAGAAAATAGAATATTGTGGTAGGCCCCTTGCCTGGTCACAATGTGTATCAGCGTTGTTATGCTTTGTTTTCATTAGGGATTTACAGGCGATGGTTCGGAACATTCTCTCTGTGTGGGTTTAATCCGAATGTGTTTCAACGAACATATTTACGGCCAAGGAAGTGAAGCATAATTAACAGACGGCCGCTCGGCTAAGTTATACATTTTAAAGTACGCAATAATTTCATTCAGTTATTATAACATAATTAATCGGGTCCATAATGCCCAGATCAATGAGTTTTATTAAATTTAGATACACTACGCCTCTTTGCAGTCTCTTATTCCTAAAATATAATTAATTAAAATGGTAAGTAGGTACTTAATTCGATTTCGGTTTTCACCCAATTATTGTTTCACGCTAAGGAATAATATTATGACACATTATGGTAATTACGGGAATTACTCACGTAAAAATATATTATCGATATGAGCATCCCAACGCGCTCACTCCCCTTTCGTGTTCATGTCTCACATGTCGTGTGTGAGACACGCACACTTACTCACCCTGATATAGATTCTTTAGATGAATCGAAACATTTTTAGGGTCTACATCAACAATATATTTTTACGCGAGTTATTTTCGTGTTCCTCTTAATGTGCAGTACAAATGACGAAAGTTTTGATAGTGAATAACGGAACCCTAATTAAGTCTAACAGGTATCCCTTATATTTAGTTATTCCCTGTTTGTCTGTCTGTCTAGTCGATGTTACTCAAAACGATTAGTGCTGTAATGCTTAACTTAAACACTTTGTTATACCTATTAGAAGCGATAAAAAAGGCATAAAATTACAAAAGTCTTTTTCTCACATTCCCCTCTAAACTATTCTGAAGTATCCTCAAAGTAAAACGACTACAAAAAAGTATTTGGAGGTCCTATTGCCTCGGCATACCCTGTTTAATTCGACTTTGGTCGATCGTGTTTCTTTAGATATTCGATAGCTAAAAAGTTTCGAGTTCCTGTGAGTTCTACCTTTTGTTTTCATCAAAACTCTGTCCGCTGCGTAATGGACTTTTTATGTATTTTGTTTTAGTGCTAGTGTCTAAATGTTGTGCTTTTGCAAAATTTCAAGGAACGAGCAAAATATTGTATACGAATATTTTAAGGAAACATAACCCAATTTGACAGCAATGAAAATATTGTCAATCTGTTGTTGTATGATCGGAGAGCTCTCTCGAGAGTCTTAGATTCAAGTCTAACAAAGTCGTATATTTAGTTGCAAATTGTTGAAATTAGGTGTCGTCATCCAAAAAATTGTAGAACGTGAATTAAGATAGCTACGAAGGAAAAACAGGAGTTCTCCATTCAGACGTCTGAAAAAAATTTACTTCTGAAATGTTATATTTAAGTGCAAATTTTTATATCTTATCAAATTTTAGAAGTGGAATTGTAGAAGCTGTTTCCAATCTTTCAGGCCTCTAGAGTGCAGGGTTACTGAGTTGAAACTGATGTTAGAGCAAGGTAAGTAAAATAATACTTTAGACTAAATTGATTTTTCATACAGTAGATAATGTAAAACATATACATGAAGCAATAAGTAGAAAGTTCAAGAAAGTTCGTAGAAAGTTCAAGTTTCAAGATCGCTCATCGTGTTATTTTATATAAGTAACCCTGTATTCAGTATTATAAATATTTAATCGCATTGACAAATTTATTCACGTTATTAATATTCCCTTATTGCATTATAATGTAAAAATTCACAGCGATATAATCCTTAATTAAAAGCCAAAAACGTAGTAAAAACTTGGCCGGTGCTTAATCAAGGATTTTCTGCCTGGTTGGTAGATAAGTACCTATCAAGGTGGGCAACGGGTTAAGGTGCGTTTAGATTAGACACCTGGAAATATTTATTTCAACGAACTAAAAATATATAGTATACGAGTACTAGCTGTCACGACAGACGTTGACCAGTCAAATTTCAAAAATTAAACAGAAAATTTCGCTATTAAAAAATGAGGGTTGGTTGTAGAATAGTGAAAATTGTGGGAAATTTTATATGTATTTTTTATACTAAATAAATAAAAAAATATTATAAAAAATGTAAAACAAAAATTGTGGTGAGCCACCCTTATCACTTAGAAGTATAAAAAATAGTGTACCTATTCTCAGTCCTACCAAAAAAACATAAAAATCGGAGGAAAAATCGGTTCGGAGGAGTTTGGTTACAAACACTGACAAGAGAATTCTATATATTAGAAGAAATAATAAATGTTGCCGCTAAAAGTTGGATATAAACTCAGAATAATGTTATAGTAATACTATTTTTGGAACTTCATTAATAGATGGGGTACTGGATACGGATACTAACTATTTATTAATCCAGTACTCAGTTTTTATTAATTTCGAAAACCAACTTTTAAAAACTTAAAATACTTCCTACTTTGCTGGTTGTAAGCACTAGTAACTGCTAGAAAAATAATAGTAGGTAGGTATTTAGTTGCGCTCTACCATATTTTTTACTCCTAGCATGTGATTCAGTCCATGCTCAACGCTGTGGCTATCAACCGCCAAAGAGTCATAGACAAAAAAAAAAAAATATAAAAAAAAACCTGTACACATTTTCTCATATTTCCAGACTCGTAGATCCTTTGAAGATGTCTAGTGGGGGTATTGAGAGGCACGTCTAACCATTATATTTGGCACTTGCCGTCATTTTGCATTAGTTAGTTGCATTTTGTTTAGTTAGCATTCCATACGTGACAGGCAAGCCCAGGCAAGCCCATCACCGCTTATAAGAATACTAACTGGTTTCCTCACGATATTTTCCTTCACCGTTTTGAGCACGTGTTTTCATCAAAACAGTTTCAGATGTATTTTAGATTCCAATAATAATCGTCCGACATTCAGCAGTCTACGGGCACCTTTACGGAGAAATAGCTCATGCTGCTCGCATTGGCCGCTAACTGATTAATTCGGCCGCCGGACCAACACCAGAAATATTAGCTCCGCAGATATGAGATTGCTAATTCTGCTAATGCACCAGACAAATATCGCAAGTTTACTTTGAAGAGCACTATCGTCCAATCAGTAACTATTCTGCTGGACTGCTTAAATGTTTTAGCGATGTAGGTCGCCTAATAATCGAAGTATTTTTTATGCAAATCAAGGAACTGGTACAGTTTTTGTCTACGAAATGTAGTCTTTTCGTGTGCCATTTGGAGCGTGTTCGTAAACACGTGAATGTGACGTCAAGTGCGCAACGCGTTTATGCGCGCGCATTCAAAACTCGTTAAATTTTCTTGCCCAAATATAATGTATTTACTACATAATTATGGTAGGTACATAAAATAAATTCATATAAAAAATAATCACGGTCATAATCAGTCATTATCACAGTAGGCTTTACCTATTAGTATTCCAGTAGTAATTGCGTAGTAGTTGGTATAAAAACTGCGTACATATTCACCACATGGAAGATTAGATTCCATGTGACTTCGAAAGCTTTCACTGTGGGTGATCTGACACGCACTTGGCCGGTTTATTTTTCGATTATTTCCTATTTCACATTTCGGTCGTCAACGTCAAATTCAACGTAAACAAATAACAATTTTTTACATGAAGTATGACAAGGTTAACAATGGCTGCTGATCGATTGAGCCATGCTTGTAAACACGAACATTGAGATAAGGTTCCCTTTAAAAAATATTAGTTGTTTTAAATATTTGCTGATTTCCATACTTTTGCATTATTATGGAAGTAATTTTATACAGAAAATATGCAACTGGTGCTTAAGGTATGATGACCTCTATAAACATACATAGAACGTAGACATATAGCGAGATACGTATTTGAATTTTGTTCTACAATATAATTAATAAAAACCAGTTTAAAAAACCGGCCAAGAGCGAGTCGGACTCGCGCACGAAGGGTTCCCTACCATTATCTATAAAAAACGGCAAAAAAAACACCAATTGTGTGGGAGCCCAACTTAAATATTTATTTTATTCTGTTTTTAGTACTTGTTGATATAGCGGCAACAGAAATACATCATCTGTGAAAATTTCAACTGTCTAGCTATCGCGGTCCATGAGGTATAGCCCTGTGACGGACAGACGGACAGCGAAGTCTTAGTAATGGGTCCCGTTTTTACCCTTTGGGTACGGAACCCTAAAAAACCACTTATGGCAAAAGTTGCACCCTGATAATATTAATTCGTAACTATTACCTACTCGTGATCTAATAATGTTACCACGATAAAACAAACTTACCATTCCATCCACCTATTCTTACATCCTAGTAAAACTAATCATTGCTCCTTTATTAAAAGATTCCAATTCTACTTGAATTCCGCGTCCGCGAAAGGTGTGAGTTCAATAACCGCTGTAGGAAAAATGATTGCACAGTGATGGTGCTCACCATCAAATAAGAAAATAATGATAAAAAAAAACAAATTGTAAAAAAAATATTCCTAATTCTGATAAATAGAAGTCAGTGCGTTATTTAGAGAATTGATTGTATGTTATAAGCTGATGGAGTTAGTGTTCACATGGCAGAAATAGTTCGACTACTACATGCAACCTCGCGTGCAATCAAATCATTGTCAATCATTACTTTTACTGGCTTAAGTTCTGAACGATGTCTACAAAAATACACATAATTTTCTAGATAATTTATATAGTTATTATTATAGTTATAAACTCTAGTTTCTGTGCACGGATTCGATTGCGTAGATAAAATTATCTAATACTTAAAAAAAAAATAGGATCACGACTTTAATCCCCAAATACGGTAGACAAGACATCCTCTCAGATCCCCAGACGTTTAGATCCTTTGAAGATGTCTAGTGGGGGTAGTCAGAGGCACGTCCAAACATTATATTTGGCATATGCCCACATTTTGCAGTAGTTAGCATTCCATACATGACAGGTTGCACGCCCATCGAAGCTTATGATAATACTAACTGGTTTCCTCACGATGTTTTCCTTCACCGTTTGGAGCACGTGTTTTTGATGCCTAATCTTAATTCCTATGTATAAATATATTCATCGGAATAACGAGTAGTTTATGGTTATTTATCAAACTGTTAACCATAAAAAAAAGGTTAGTAAAGTCTTAAAACCTAAATTAGGTTTGTCTATCTAGAAAAATCTATCTAGAAAATCTATACATATAATAAAACTGTAGAAGAGTTCAATTCTGTACATTGAATGAAAACTAAACACAAACACAAGCCAAAAAAAAACATTTTGAAATTTTGGTCTGTCTGGCTGTCTGTCTGTCTGTTCTCTGGCTTTCACGCAAAAACTACTGGACGGATTTTAATAAAACTTTTTTTGTTATATACTTATTAGTCCTCGGCAACATATAGGCTACAATTTATTTTGAAGATTGGAATACCAGATGTGAAACTATCTGTCGACCAGCGAAGCGGGCACGGGTCAGCTAGTCTAAAATAAGTTGTTTTAACAGAATTTATATCCAATTGGTCGCTTTTGAATTCACAAACCAGTTTCGCTAAACATTCACAACCACGATTAAACATGAAGTTTGAAAGCTCATCAATCAATGTGCAGACAACATAAAACTTTTTAATTCGATTTGCGAAAACTAATTCACCCGTAAACATTTCAAAATATTTTTGTGCCTATTAGAGTGGCGAGTGAAATCGCCATTTCGTTTATTTGGATTTAAAGTTATTATAACATCAGTCATACGAATACAGGGCTGTCTCACGACGCGATAACTTCATCGGATATTAATTTTAAGCTTTTAAATAATTCAAAGCCGTAGGCTATTTCGTAAAAACTATGATTATCAAGTTATGATGAATGAATTATTAATGAAAATACTTCATTGTACACCAATAACAAAAAAAAACGGCCAAGTGCGAGTCGGACTCGCTCACGAATGGTTCCGTACCATTATCTATAAAAAAGGCAAAAAAAAAAAAAAAATTTTAGTATTTGTTGTTATAGCGGAGATGTTAAAGAATCTGAGAGCCACAGTTGTGTAACAGTTGTGTTTTTTATTATTAATTCCTACTATTTACTGGTGTAAATAGTAGGAATTAATAATAAAAAATAATATCACGAAGTTACACAACTGTGGCTCTCAGCTCAGTTATATATATATATATATGTATATATACCAAACCAAAAAAACCTCATTAAGTAAAAAAATATATATTTTAGAGGTCATATTATTCATACTCGTATTTATAAATTTCATATTATTACGTGTACCTATTATTTTCATATTAGGCTTGGTGTGCATTACTGAACTGGTGATCGTTATCGGCTTAAACTGTCAAATGTTTGTTGTGTTTGTGTAACTGGTAAAGAACAATAGATTTTTGATATTTGCCTAATGAAAGCCTATTACGATTACTAGTGGATTTACTCAACAGGATTGCATCAGGCTCAACAGCTGGTAGCTTTGTTCGACATGCCTTATTCATTTGACCGATTGCATAGTGAGCATCATTGCAAGAAATGAAACGATAAATGTGGGCATTTTAACAACATTTTAATTTTCAAATAAACGGTTTATATAGAACAAAATATTAAAACGACAATATTTAGACAACATAAAATATAATTTTTATATATCTCTAAATTGAACAAAGTTTTTGTAAAAGGCAATATTTATTTATTAATTATTCATATTTAAATAGACAAAATCTGAAATATTTAGTTGTGGTCCATCAAATCTAAAAGTATAGCCTCACAACTGCCACTAATCAAACGGACCATAGACAAAGAATTGTATTAACTATCGATTTTAAACAAGTTTGTTTGCTATGCTTAGATATTGACTGCCAAAATTGAAAATGACCAAAGCCGGGGTAGGCACCCAAACCGGGTCTAAGACCCTATTGTAATTCATAATAACACACAAAGTGCTTGAGGCACCCCTGTACTCGTATCACTGATGTTATAATATCTATAGGTACAAATAAATAAATACTATCCGTATCACCATAATTTTTACGAATTTAGGAAATTTGCAATTTTTCGACATAACATTTTGTATCTGGCATCCCCAGTCATACGTGATTCGCACCCCTTACGCACAAGTGCAGTCTATTCATTTGCCGGATGGGTTTATTTCCGCCATGAGATCGTTCAATAGGAAACACGATTGGGACAAAGTATAGCCGTCATGGGGTGAGCTCGCAATTTTACATTTTACGTCCATTTATCATTGGCAGGGTTATCTTATCAACACGTGTAAATTATTTTAAAAATATATGCTTTTCGCATTCAATTTGTTTGTCGTATTTTGCTCGTGTCAAAAAAGGTGTTATAAAAATCCTTACTTTTTATTTATATAAACTGGTGGCGATTCTGTTGTGTCTAAGCTAAACCTAAAATTTCGTAAAAAAACGATCGATCTTATTCGTTTTATATTAAAGTCATTTTGATGTGACTCTATCACATCAAAATGACAGTCCTAAAACTTGGGATATTTGATAGTTTTTCTATTTTATTTCGCATATTTGACACAATCAAGTGTCATCTTAGTCATCTTCAACACCAATTTACATGTCGATTAAATTTAGCTTGACGATTCTAAATCGATTACGAAAATCGTAAATTTATTCAAAACTATTCTAACTATTCTGTCACTTTAAGGTTACGCTATTTTAAACATTAACTTAAAAGAAATAAGATCGATAGTTTTTAGGAATTTTAACTTAAGCGTGGACACAACAGAATCGCCACCATTATGTAGGTCCTTTGAGTTAGTTTATTCTTGAGTACCTAGTTTCAAGTTTAATATAAAATATTATGATAATACTTTGAGAATAAACAGGATCACGACTGTAACCCCAAGTACGGTAGACATCCTCTCAGATCTCCAGGCGCTTGGATCACATTTACATGCATGCTCACATTTTGCAGTAGTTAGCATTCCATACGTGACAGGTTGCAAGCCCATCGCCGCTTATAAGAATACTAGCTGGTTTCCTCACGATGTTATCCTTCACCATTTAGAGCACATGTTTTGATGCGCATATAAATTTTTCGAACAGAAAAATCCATTGATGCACGCCGGCATTTGAACCCAACCTTCAGATTGAAAGTCGAGATATTTCCCACTCGGCCAACACGGTTTCAATGAACATAATTTAGTCAGACGTTCTACATCATCATCACTACATAGTATAAAGCAAAGTCGCTTTCCGCTTCCCGCGTCTGTATGTATGTATGTTTGCATATATCTTTAAAACTACACAACGGATTTTGATGCGGTTTTTTTTAATAGAAAGAGTGATTCAGGAGGAAGGTTTATATGTATAATAATATACTACCCGTGCGAAGCCGGGGCGGGTCGCTAGTGTTCTATACTCCGGTTAAATAGGCTGAGTTGACAGCGTTTTTTATTATTTTTACTGCAAAATAAAGCCGTATACTTCGGCTGATATGACTCGTTTTATTCTTATGATCAGCATGTTTCGGGCATTGTTCCGCAGAAGGCATCATAACAAGTTCCTCGCTTATTCCGAGCTGGGCTTGTTGCCGAGATTCAACCTTATTGCATTGCCGGCACACTGCCAAGCGGACTCGATGATTATTAGCCGACTTTCTTATCCTTTTCAATACAAAACAACATTATCGCAATGTACACTCAGCTTTTGTAACTCTTTAGGGTTCCGTACCAAAAACGGGAACATATTACTAAGACTTCGCTGTCCGTCTGTCTGTCTGTCTGTCTGTCCGTCTGTCACAGGGCTGATTCTCATGAACCGTAATAGCTAGACAGTTGAAATTTTCACAGAATATGTATTTCTGTTGCTGCTATAACAACAAATACAACAGAATAAAATCAATATTTAAGACGAGCTCCCATATAACAAACGTGATTTTTTTGCCTTTTTTATATATAATGGTACGGAACCCTCCGTGCGCGAGTCCGACTCGCACTTGGCCGGTTTTTTTGAGACGTTTTCAAATCAGTTCTTCAAGTTAGGTACTTCGATTTTCTAAATTTATGTGCGCAGTTTATGATGCATTTTACGATGGCCTCTCGGTCAAACACGCGACTCTAGGGTTTATGGCACTCACGCAGGGTTTACAGCACAACTAAAATAAACGTTATTGCTAACAGAAAACTTAGAACATTTGTACTAAATAGGCTCGTCAATATAATGGGGAGAGGGTTTATATTTTTCTTCAGTAAGCACGTACTCACAATTTGAAGTACGAGCATCTCACTCATCGTAGGTAAACATTAAACAAACCACTTTGTGTTATGGTAATGACTTGTGTTGAGTTTCTTTAATGGACTTAGTTACAGAAGTATTTACGCAAGCAACGTCTATTTGAATGGTGTAAACATAATTTGTGAACAAAGTTCTGCTTGTAATGCGTTGCGTGATGTTGTTGCCAAAACAACACGACAGGATTTAATTAAACTGTCACATGCTGCCGAATCTATGACTTCTCTTGTTCTTCCTGAACAATGTTGTTAAAACAATTTTGTTACAGAAAAAATATCCAGTGATACGGAGCATGACTAATTTCAAATTGTTGTAAATCTAGAACATGAATGGCAGATCGAATGTTAAAATTGGAATTTTATACTCCCAGGAGATGCATCGGGCGAGATGTTTTTGCTGAAAATCCGGCATACACCGCTGATAGATGACGTTTAGTGCAGATGAAGTTGTCCCCAGGAGTGCCTTTTTCTTCGCGCCGTTGAACAAATGCCAATGAAAGCCAATCTTGGGGAAAATTTGTTGAAAAAGAACTCGGGGCAAAGCTGATCCATTAAATTACATCGCCATAAATACCGTTTGGGAAGGTATGCGTAGCCGTCTCGTGGCTATAAACTGTGTGCCAATTTACAATTTTATTAGCTTTGTATTTGCTCACTCTTTCGATTTCTTGACATTGACTTCATTTTAGAATCTTAAGTTATACGACTAACACTTCTTCTTCAGACACATCTCTTCTCTGAAAATATAAATGCTGATTAAAACGTATACTTAAAGCATTCTGTATTGTTTAACACTATTTATTGAAAGTAAACTCACTGATTTCATAATAATTGGTGTATGTTCAGTTCGTTTCATCTCATTGAGCGCATCGGCGTCATTCATATTATTTTGGCGCCGAACGGAAATATCAGTCGTCAAAAAGTGGTCGGTAATTTTGTATTTATTTTCATAGTACGAAACGAGTTTCATCATGAGCACATCTCTCAAAGCGGCTTTTTGTGTTTTAAATACGCTCTGGAACCAAAGCACCTACATTAAATGGCGGTTTACTAAATAACTTTATAAAATGTGGGAAATTAAAACTTACTGACTTCGTTTCTCATTGAAATTTGAGTTGGCAGCGTGGAGCTCGTAGTGTATGAATATTCATCCCGGCGTTGTCTGTCGCTTCCGACTTGTGTCGTCTTCTTATATTTGTAGACCATTGATCCCAAGCTCTTGAGAAAATTTTCAAAATCTCCTGATAAAATCTCTGGTGTTTTTTCACTTGTTACCTGAAAAAGTATTGATACATTACACGGTGATTATATTAATTTGAACCGTACCTTATATTGCGTGCAGGTTTAATAAGTTTAAGGGCATATAGAGTGCCTACTTAATATATACCTAATGTAAGGTTGAAACTGGTAAGATTATAATTTTTCTAACATAAGTTTTTCTGCATAACATATTAACGTAATTAAGTTCGTAGGTACCTGAACACACATTTTTATGTTTAAAGTGAACGTCAAAATAGTTAAAACACATGTAAATGTTTCGATTCGCAAAATATTCATGAAAACTACTACGCGATAAGAAATCACCCGACTGAATGAATACCGGAAAATTGCAATTCATAACATGTGAGATAAAGTTTTTTACACTTTATTGAAACTGCGACGTGCCAGCCATGCCAAAGAGATTAAAGAAGTTCGTGTACTTACATAATATGTTGTCTAACTAATGAGAACCTATTTTTATAATGGATAATTTGGCCATTCAGCGCATGCCTGGTCTGTCTGTTGCTCTAGTTTTATACAGGCCATTGTTGTAGGTACTTGAATCGTTGTTTTAATAAAGCATGTGCCTTGCTATCATAGAAGATCAATATTTTACAGATTTAAAAAATAATAACTATTTAAATGACGTCTGTATTCTCCAAAACATACTCTTCAGAGATACTAAATATTTGCGAACATGCGTGTTGCAGCAGATTATTTTATTTCAATTGAACCGCTAGGTAATATACTCGTAGTACGAGTGCTGTATTGTTTTCTAAAGTCCTTTGCACATCGAGGGGCTCAAGAGATTGGAGTGTATTGTATATAGAGTCTGAGCGACTTTACGGTAACGTCTTGATCCTGAGCGTCGGTTGGACCCCAAACTCCGAGCGCAGCAACCTACGACTAGATTTATTAGTTCAATTATCCAGGTCTTGTTCGTAGACTACGCGATTCGCTTTCTTGAACGCAGACAACTAAATTTCGCTCAGGTTGCATCTTATTCTTCTCAGGATGCAACACATTCAGTATCTTTTCGGTCGTTTTGCCCTAAGGTTAATGCGCAAACCGGTAAATTAGAAGAGCAGACCAAATTGCTATCTGGGTGAGTTATTGCGGAAAATAAAGTGTAAAACTAGGTTCAACTATGAAAACAAAAATTAAATTGTGATATCTGAAAGCAATAATTTACGAATTAACTTATACGATTTTGTAAAATATTAGTAATTTTATGCATAGTGTGCTGGTTAGGTATTGGATGTATGCATACATCACAAACTGATACGGAACTATAAATTGAAAAAGTTTTATAGAAATGATTTAACATTTTAGATTTTTTATAACTATACAAATAAAAAAACATACATTTCCTACATTGAAAGTAACCCCGGAAAAACATTTAGGCACTCTAAGTTTTTTTTACATTTAAATGGTATTAGATAAGGATTTCTTGTTGGACATCAAACAAATCTGTTACAAAAAAAAAAAAATTTGATCACGACTACTCTCCCCTATACTCCCCTACTACGGTAGACATCCTCTCAGATCTCCAGACGCTTAGATCCTTTGAAGATGTCTAGTGGGAGTAGTCAGAGGCACGTCCAAACATTATATTTGGCACATGCCCACAATTTGCAGTAGTTAGCATTCCATACGTGACAGGTTGCAAGCCCATCGCCGCTTATAAGAACACTAACTGGTTTCCTCACGATGTTTTCCTTCACCGTTGTAAGCACGTGTTTTTAATGCGCATATCAATTTTCGAACAGAAAAATCCATTGATGCACGCCGGGATTCGAACCCACGACCTTCAGATTGAAAGTCGAGGTACATCCCACTCGGCCAACACGGCTATTATATATATAAAAAGTTGAGACCATAACATCAAAGATGATGATTATTAAATCTAAGTTAAATGGAGAAAAACACACTGCGTGAGTTCCCACCACCACTTTCGGTGAACACTAATTTAGCTGGCTTTGGTGAAGCCACTGGCAGGGGTAGCGACAAGCAGAGCGGGCGGGCCGACCGCAACCTCGTCGATATAACTTGGCCAACTTTCAAATTGTGGGTTGGCGCTTTCTCTACTACTCAGCTCTACGTACTAATTACAAAATGCACATGCAATGCACTAAATAAATAACCATTAGGTACTATATACCTAGCTTCACATGTTTCCGAATATATTTTTTAACTATCAAGTAGGTTTCAATGCCTAAACTAGCAAGAAGTGATACAATAAAAAAAACTATTATATGAAAGAATCGCTACTCAAAACAAATTGCCGCTGTTTTAATTTAAATTACCCGTAACTTACCCTCGTATTCAAGAACGACACTATAAGAACACGCAACCACAGCGGACGAAATCTTTTTTCATAAACATCACTTTATGTGTTGAGCGGCACTATGGCGCACGCTACCGTGTGTCTTTAGAGCTCAACTTTGGCTAGAGGCACACGACTATGTGCCTCTAATCACACTATGCAGTGTCGTACAACACATAAAGTGATTTTTATGAAAAAAGATTTCGTCTACTGTGGGTGCGTGTTCTCATAGTATCGTTATTGAATACGAGGGTAAATGTTTTAGTGACTTTTGCCCAAAAACCGACAAGTTTTAGGCACGGTGTCAAGAATTATCACCGTGTTTTTAGTAGTGTACCCATAGTATACCTATATTTTCGATCCTCTCACACTAACATATTTTCATCGAGATTGCTTCCAGATAACATATTTTTAGGGTTCCGTACCCAAAGGGTAAAAACAGGACCGTTACAAGTTTTTCGAGTAATAGACGTAATTAGTTGACCAACTTATAAAATGTATTCGAAGAAGAAATAATCATTTTTTGCAGTACAAACACCATTGAAAATTACTTACGTTGTTAGCTGTGTCAGCTACGAAACCCTCTACATTGCGCGTGACCCAACACGTATTTGGCCGGTTTTTTATTTTTTGGTACGGAACCCTTCGTGCGCGAGTCCGACTCGCACTTGCCCTGTTTTTTTTATTTCAATTTCACTTCAAAATCCTCTTTACGAAATATATGGCCATCTGCACCAAACTTTAATTTCATGATTATACCTCTAAGACGCACTTAGAATCGATTTGTATGGTAATACAATAAAAAATTGCTAAGTATATTCTTCAAGGTGAGGCATGAACTAAAAGTATAGCGTAGACAGGGCGTTATTAAAAAGTGTTATAAAACTAGTCAAAGTCAAATTACTCATTGGCCTACTTGACTAAATTACAATAATTATGGTATAATATATTTTTTATTGTAAATTAAACAATAAAAAACAGAACGTGGCGCGGTAGCTTTAAATAAAATAGTTGTGTTAATATATAAAAGTGAGCTCAATTGTGCCACCACGCAATTGGGCTCACTTTACTGATTATATCTCATAACATAGTAGTGTTATGAGATATAATGTGTGTTAGTAGTCCAGTTCTGGTTCCCTTAGAACTTAATTATCTACGCAGCACATTAGGTATCTCTAATATTCCATAAGCGATAACTTTTCAATACTTCGTCGAACTAACTAAAAAACTAATTGAAAGCGGCATTACTTGTTAATTTGCATTTTGATACAGATATAATCGTCGCTAGAAAAATTTTGATTACATATTTTAAGGTAATATGTGAAATGTTTATTTTTTGTATGGGCTAAGTCTACCCAGATAAGACGGAAAAAGTGATAAAAATGCATTATCTTGCTAACCATTAAACCTAAAAAGAAACTGTCTATAATTTACTTAGCTAGTAAGATTATGTAATTAATTATATAAAAATGAACTGTTTTGAAATGACAGAGTTTTGATTAAAAAACAAAACTAGTGTTTTTGAAAAGTTAACTTTGGAAAATAAATCTATCGAAAAAAGTTTCACCAATCGTGTTTCTGTTTAAAATTTATCTATTATTTTTATTTTTTATCATTGCTATTCAACCTGATCACTGACTAGAATGACCAACCTTGATACTTTAAGTCGAGTGGTTTGTTTTACTCCCTTTACACTAACTTTCATAGCAATTGCTGTCCAAAAAGATTGTTTTCCGTTAGACGACTATGAATACAAGCCTAAAAAAGAACCAGTCAACTACGAACGAACGAAATGTCCCACTATACCTATTACTGATACATAGTAAGTTAGGTTAGACTAGAGATATGGCCATTTTGGCTCAAGCTTAAAGAAGTAAAGTCAAAGTTAAGGAACCATTCCGTGGTAGAGCCCAGCAAGTTGTACAAATTGAAGGCTTCCAAAATATCATCGACTTGTTCCAATAACTGGATACAAAAACTTGAGAGGTGTCAAGGGACACCCGGATGGAACGAAGTTCTCACAAAATAACGTGGGACAAGGGAAGGGGAATCAACTTTGACCTCGACCTCGACCTCAAACTCGACCTCGACCTCGACCTCGACCTCGACCTCGACCTCGACCTCGACCTCGACCTCGACCTCGACCTCGACCTCGACCTCGACCTCGACCTCCACCTCGACCTCGACCTCGACCTCGACCTCCACCTCCATCTCGACCTCCACTTCCACCTCGACCTCGACCTCGACACAATTAATAGATATATATATTAATAGATATACTATACCATAAAAGTGTCGTGACAACTTTTCGTGACAACTTTTCGTAAGAATTTTTTCCGTCTAGCCCCCTTTCACAACGCGCGATAAGGAACTTCGTTCCAAAAATGCAATTTCAATCTAGCTTTCTGAAAATAGATTTAGCTATCGAGAGTCGGTCATCGTTGACGTTATTTGAGCGACAGCTCTATTAGTCGGGCATGTCAGTACAGGCACATTTGAATCGACCCATCTTTGTGTTGTCAACTATCAGGATTATGGCCATCAGATTCTGAAATACATTTTGAAAGGTATTTAATTATCGTAACATTATTACCTATTGATTGTCCGACATATTGCAAGGTTCCGAATGGGTAAACGGAATAAAGTACACTTTACTTCCGTCATTTGTTTATCCGAGTCATGCGCTTCTCAATTATTTTTTTAGAATTATTGTGAGAATACGAAATCATCCCTTTGCTAACCCATTATGGGTTAGTAGATTAAGTTACAGAAAAACTGCAGCTTTTCGACATTCACTAAATAAAATACGATCTTCTGCGCTAGGAAAACCTTATTGCGCGAACTCCTCTCACACTTGTACGGTTTATTATCATGTGCTTTAATTATTTTCGGCAAGTTATGTGAAGAGGAAATTATTTTTAAAATTTCGTTCACTCAGTATCGTTTTGAATGAGTTAAGTCAACCGACTCAAAGATGGATAGTCTAAAATTTGGCTACGTTAGCAATAGCCCTAGCCGAGGTGCCAATGCCCACGTAATACATGTAGACCATCCCACAGGGGTGAGCGCTCAGCCAGCATAGATACCTATTGTATAAAACCGTATAGATCCACGCTACTTTGTATGTATACTATCGCTAAAGGATCAGCCTTACCACCGTAGGAATGAATTGAATAAAGGTGGATTGTATGTGAATTTTATAAAAAATACTAGGTTTTTTCGTCTACAATTTTATTCAAAACTTTATTGTTAGCTTTAAACCATCCTTAGTTGATTTTCATATTAGGACAAAGTTGACTTTATTTAGTGGATATACTCGTGTATCATTATGCAATCTATACTTATAATAAATCTGTAGAGAGGTCAATTCTGTACATGAAATATATTTCCAAAATAACTAACAGGGGGTGATTAGGGATCGATACTGATGCCAAAAATGCAATCAGTAAAATTTTTGTCTGTCTGTCTGTCTGTCTGTCTGTCTGTCTGTCTGTCTGTCTGTCTGTCTGTCTGTATAACCGTTATAGAAACAAAAACTACTCGACGGATTTTAACGAAACTTGGTACAATTATTTTTCATACTCCTGAGCTGGTTATAGTATACTTTTTATCACGCTACAATCAATAGGAGCAGAGCAGTGAAGGGAAATGTTGGGAAAATGGGAGAAGTTACTCCATTTTTTAAGCTTCCGTCGCGTGTGCAACCTTAATGGTTAAAGCTACACAGAAATCATGTATGACGGAAATGTTCTCCTTAAAATTATATAAAAAATATCTCATGACAGCATATGTCTATCTTTTATGGTTGACTTACAATAACACGTGTAACTCCCGATAGCTTAGCAGTTCGAAGCTTTCTGATTATATTTGTCTACTCTTACGTTTATAACACTCTCAGTCATCTCTAATTAAAAACGCGAACGCACAGGTAGGCGGCTTGCTTGGCACCTAGAGGCTAGCGAGTCACCTAGCGAGTAGCTTCGTAAAACGAACATTCTAGAACGTTCGCGACCGGCCTAGCAGCTAGGCGTCAAACGCGCAGTACGGCCGGTCGCGAACGTTCGAGAAAAAAAGAAATCATCAATAATTGTCTAATGACAAAAAAGCTGTGAAAGAAAAACGTTTTATATAAAGACATTCTGTAGTATATTTAGTATCAGCATTGCACCCGTGCGAAGCCCGGGCGGGTCGCTAGTTTAATAAATAAATGACAAGTTATCGCTATATATATTTAAATTCATTGATACATAGTGGGTTGGCAAAATTTTCTATCGATTTTAGTGAAGATACATACTGATACATGACATGACTTTAGACGTCTTTTGAGGAGCATCGTAGCATTCCGACGCGACGATTTAACTGCTGTAGCTAAATTATTCAGCTTATTCAGAAACTAAAAGAAAAGAAGGGCAAATCATTATAGGCTTAAAATCCCCATTATAACAAAAAATAACAAAGACCCTAATAGAGGAGAGGAGGAAAAGCAAGACGGCACATTGTCCCTCACGTCAGCTATCATTGAGGCCGTTGTCTCAGATATTAGCGTTACAATCAATCACGGTGTGTCTGTGACACGCTCGTAATTAGGAGCCAGCCTTGGAGACAGAATCTCCAGGACATATTCTTGGAGTGATTGACATAGCTTTGGGATTTCGTATCTATTAATCCTATTAATATTATGAGTGTGAAAATTTGTGCGTACGTTTGTGGTTCGACTGAAGATACGCTAAGGCGGCTGTTTCAAATATGACAGCTCGCATTTTTTGTACTTTTCCGTATTCTGTGGCCGAACACTACGAATAGTGCAAACGCACACATTGAAGCTACTTCACACTTCATTTACCAAGACTAAATAACTAGTCTTGATACTTGAAAATATTTGGTGCAATAGGTATGTCATATTTGTATAGGTAGGTATGTACTTAATAATTTTATAGGTTGCACTTGACAAAAAGAAAATAAATATAGAAAAAATTAATATATATTATAAGACAGGTTACAAATCGTAAAGTGCTACTACACAGTTACTAATATTTGACTGTGCAAAAAATATTTGTTAGGTACCTATACCTACTAATAAAATACATTATGACAAAACGGTAAGTATCGTTTTTTTATAAGCTCTTATTTAACTTGCAGTTTATGTACATATTTATGTATCTATGTTTGATAAGGTGTAATCTTGCAACTTAATTTTAAGCAGTTATCCCCAATCGATTGAGCTGAAATTTTGCATACATAATATGGTGACAGCGAGCTGATCTGATGATGGAGTCAGGAGCTGTTCAACGGAACTCTTCACTAAATAGTCGAATTGAGGCAAAACTTTGCATATCTATATACCTGGTCTGATGATGGAGGTCGGATGTAGCCATCGGAACTCCTCAACTACACAACATAACCACGTCGCGTTTGGGCTCGTTATTTTTATCTTGACGAGAACTAGAGCACAAGAATTTACAAAAGCTTGATTTAAAAAATATATTTTTAATAAAAAATCTTATTGTCATCTAAAATCGATGACGGCACCGTCAACGTTTCGAGTACCACTCACAGAAAGTTTTGAAAGTAAAATACTGATAAAATATGTAGGTATGCTTTTGAATATTGTGTGCGAGCTATGATCTCGAAGATCCATAGACAGCGCGTAGCGAGGGTCAACAAGTTCTGGAATTAAACAGTTATTGTAAAATTTTACTAAATAATCTTCCATAATATTTTCTTTCCAGAAAAAGAGATGACCAGCTGCTCTTTTTACAAATTCATATTTTCCATTGTATTTATACTAAATGACATCACAAACCCGCAATACTTTTTAAGACCTATCCAAAGACATGGAGAGTATGCGAGAAAAAAAAAACATCTGAAAATATATATTTATTTCTACCACATTGTCGGCGTGACTAGTATATTCATGCCAAATTACAGCTTTCTAGTATTAAGAGTATCTGAGCTAAGCTGCGGACGAATGGACGGAAATGGCAAAACTATAAGGGTTTTTTGTAAACTACGAAACACTAAAGAGCACTTTCAGTATTTCGAATTAAACAATTTTTCAGGACACTTTATTATTTTTTTAATATTTAATTATTTGCATCATGTACAACTTAAGTATATGCCATCAAAAACAACTTGTAAAAATTAAAATAAAAAGCCAATTCTCGCAACGCAACTCAGTTCTTCTATCGTAAAAAGTTGTGAGATTTCAATGTCTGTCTGTCTGTCCAAAAAATGACCTGAACTGTTTCGAGAAAAGGATGGTACGACTGTGCCGCTTTTTTGCTTAACTTGGCGGGGGCACTACCGTGCCCCCAGATAAACCTTGCCTTGATAATAACAAATACCGACCTTTTTAGAAGGTTCAACATTTTTGGTTCAATGCGTATCGTATCATTCGTCAGTCATTCATCAGTCGTCAAAATTGATTAATGCTAGATTTGTTGCACACCAGCACTCGGAGTCTTTTTATAGTTTTGGGGATGTTTTTAAATTAAAAATAGCATATTTATAAGCTAGGGGTATATTTACATCGACAGCAAATTTCAATTTCATCCGTTTAGTCGTTTAAGTCTGATTGAGGTACAAACATCCAAACATACCTAACATCCGCACAAACAAATCAGATTTATATGTTAAATGTAGATAGATAATAAATATAAATTATATTCGTAATCGAAAATTCAGGTAATTTTTCGCATTTTGTTCAGATAAAGTATCAATTTTTTCCATCCATGTATAAAAAAACACGCTTGGTAATATAGGGGAGGCCGGGTTAAAACCGTACTAAGGGTCATGGTACCTTTTTAGAACTTTCATTTCAAAACAGAAATGTATCAAATCATTATTTATATTTATTTAGTAGGACTAATTAGGGACACAAACAGGTTCACATTTTTCTGAAATTTAATATTTTTATTGCAATAACAATCAAATACGAAACATCTGCTTATTTCGATTTTGCTCCAACGCGACGTATGCAAAAAGGTAAAACCGTAAACTATTATCATACTGTTTCGAAACGTAACTCGATGTAACGCATCTTCTACAAAAAAATCATCCAACTCTTTCATAGTCTGTACAGTGTACATGAGCCCAGCCCTTACAACTCATGCATTGTACCTAACCTTCATCTGTGTGGCTTGCACCAAATTCGTCAAGGCAATATATTATACAAATGTTATCATTAGTTTTGCATGTCCACTATTTTACCCCAGTATCCGGTTATGTCAGACTTCCCCTAAATTCGAAGAAAAATGTGACGTGGACGTGCTTCCCCGAGCGCGTCTGAGCGCTGACTGACGTGCCGACTTGAGGTGAATGTGAGTTTTGTATGGAAAAAATGTATGGATAAGTTTTATTGCATTTTATATTGTTCATAAATGAAAAAGTAAATTATTTGAAAACAAGATAATGCCACGCGGTATAGAGAAATATAAAATCTACAATTTCGTATTATTTTCAAATAAAAATATGCTGTGGGTCTAAAGATATTGGTACCTAACCAGACCCCATTTTTCGACATTTTCAGCGGTTCTTGCGACGGTAAAAACGTATTTTTTTGAAAATGTTGTATAGAACTGGCCAGTTTTTATTATCTACTATTAAAGATGAATATATTATCAGTAATTTTGTATCATTATATCCTCACAATTGTGATTCCTGGTTTTTAAATCGGTACCTGAAAATCATTGAAATACGTGTGTGGGTGTGAGCCGGGCCTTAACAAACATATTCTTCTACAAATTTCATTAAAAACACACATGGATTTTTTTTTTAAATATGTACCCTACCCACTTTACAAGAATGTGTTTAGTATAAACAAATTCTACGTCTGCGATCGTGAAAACAAAGTCTTAAATATCAGCTTTCGCTATCTCAGGCTATAATGAATCACGATCGTCTGACCAGCTACTGATTAGGAACAAACCTTGGAGACACTCTCGTAGGAACCGACCTAGTTTCCTAACAGTCAACAGTTATTTAACTTGGTAAATATTTGAATGTTGGTTCGAGGTGTTGTTTGATTGGGCCGGGCACTGTTTCGACTAATCAAATAAATATCTAATTATTAACTATGAAATGACTCCGTGGCACCCGTTTACAATATTAAATTGTCAATTTAAATATTATAGTATTATTTAATAAACAAAAGCATGAATGCTTTGTTCATCAATATAAATTTGCGAGACTATTATTTAACGAATAAAGCTCGTAGCTAATAATTTAGACAGTTCAAGTGTTTCTTGTATATTTGACACTAGCGACCCGCCCCGGCTTCGCACGGGTAGCATGTTATTATACATATAAACCTTCCTCCTGAATCACTCTATCTATTAAAAAAACCGCATCAAAATCCGTTGTGTAGTTTTAAAGATATAAGCAAACATACATACATACATATTACATACAGACGCGGGAAGCGGAAAGCGACTTTGCTTTATACTATGTAGTGATTTCAACACTAGTTCAGTTTTCTTTTATTTATAATTCTACACTTGTTACATAAATTCGGAGGAGACATTGCAATCTGCTACACAGTTTCATCGTTTTTCATTTTGACTGTTATAATGTTTTGGCTCCAAATAAAAAACTTTTATGTCTTTTTAAATATCACATAATGTACACTATTATTAATTATTTATTTAATTTTAATATTATAATCAGATAAGGTTTCTGTGTAAGTTTGTGAGTTTGGATATAGAGTGTAATCTAAAAAGCGACATGTCTAAAAATATATATAATTTGCCCTTTTGCTTATATTAAAAAGTGCGTGGCTGAGCGGCGTATTATTATTTACTCGGTGTGGGAAGTTAAGGGTTTTCCGTTAGAGTTGGTAATAGCTAAGATATACATAGGACCAGGTGCGTCGACCAGGTTTGCAAACCTGTTATAGGCATAAAAAATACGTACCAGGTATGACGTCACAGTTTGAACGCGTATTTTGTACTTGATAGTATTTTTGTACTTGAAAGTATTTCTGTACTTATAGTATTTTCGTACTTAAGTGGTATTTATTCCTAGTTGCTTGGTGGAGTTGGTTGGGCTGACTATTTTGTACTTTACAGTATTTTCGTCATTGAAAGTGTTTTTATACTTCAATGTATTTTTGATTCCTAGGGGGGGGGGGGGGCTGGAACCAAACACTTTAAAGTATTTAAAACTGGTTTATCAACCTGGTATTTGATGGAGGTGGTATTTATTAGATCTGGTATGTCAAAACACAAGTACGGACCCACCTCTATTTTCCGTTTCTAGTAAGCTCTTATTAGTTACTTACTCCGTTGTAGGGAGATGGTGCCATGCCATAGCGTCTCTCGTAGACGCACCCTCGTAGCAGTCGTAGCTAGTTCGTAGCTAGCTACTACGCTTAATTAAACGCTAAATAGTTTCGTACATTTTAGACTTGACCAAAATTGTAGGAGCTTGGGTACGAACCATTTTAAACAATGTAATATGATGTAATATAATTTTAACATATTGTATTGGATTCATTATTACAATATGTTGGATTCAGGTGTATTTCGGAATTTGCTTTATAATCTACTGTATTATCCTACATTTTACAGGTCAATTATAAAATGAAGACTCCTCTGTATATCTTAGCCATTACGTTACTAATGTTTTATTTAATTTAACCTGGATTACATTATAGTTATTGTCAAAAAAATATGTTTAATTGGGTCAGCTTTAAAAGACGGGTGTATTTTTAGGCAGGTAATTATTACTTAAGTAATATTTGTTTCGCTAATGTTTATTTTTTCAAAATAATTAGGAATGAATATCCTATATTGTATCAGTTACCTGATAAACAAGTTTTACTGAGTTCTGGGTTGTTAGCTGTGTGGCCACAAATATGTATTTATTTAATAATGAAGTTATTACCAAATTTGTCTTCAAAGCAGATTTTACTTTACGAAAGTAGGCGTAGGCTGATCGTGAATCTTCTTAATTACCATCATTGTCGAAATTAAGCTTTTCGTGAGTTTTAATTATCAAGTTTTGGGCGTTCTCAATAAATTAACTAAACTACTTCCAGATAAGGTTGTTAATAAAAACAGAGAAGTTAATAAGAATCTCAAATAAACCATGTGCCTATGCATACACTAATATAATAAAGATAAAATATGTATTTTTGTTTATTTTATGTTTGTAATAAGTAAAATAACGAGACTAATTTTAAAAATCTTCCACCTATCATAAGCTACATTATCAGAAAGTAACATGTTATTAGTACACCCGTGCAAAGCCGGGGCGGGCTAGCTAGTCTGGAATAACATATTGGCCGTGGTGTTGAAACCTTAACACATTAACCATTATCCTTAAGAGCCGCAACCGAGTAGCAGTCAAATGTAACGCCTTCAGTGCTTATCAATTAAGGTGATATTTGAAATGTTTGGTTTTTTGTATGGGCTGAGTTTAATATAGACCCCGGATAAGACTGAAAAAGTGATAAAACTGCATTATCTTGAAAACAATCAAATTAAAAAAAAAAATGTCTTTAATTTAGGTGACTAGTATGATTATCTAACGAATTAAGTATATAAAAATTATCTGTTTAGTAATTCATTGTTGAATAAAAACGAAAACTTTGGAAAATCAATCTATCGAGAAAAGTTTGACAAATCATTAATCATAATATTCATAATATATTCATAATTTTCATAATAATTACAAACAAGTGTTTTTTGTCTATAATTTATCTAGATCTTGTCCTTAAATTATAAAAAACATCTGATCCATAAAAAACAAAACTGTATGCTTTGCGGTTATTGAGAAAAAACTATTCTGCATCCATCAAAAATATTTATTTATTACTCGTCTTAATATTGATACTTTTGTGCTTGATATTCTAAACCATTCAATCATTCATCTAAACCATTCAGGTATGAATGGTTTAGAAACACACAATAAATATTCTGCTTTCAAAACGCATCGCACTAAATGTATTCTACGAGTATCAACAAGCCACGATATATACAATATGAATGCTGAACCAGAGCCAAGACGCGAATATGGGTCACAGGATTTGGCGAGCGAGGCCGGGTGCAGGTGTAGTGCAGCTTTAAACAAGAGGATCAACTGCGCTTACATTAAACCTTATATAAGTTCCTTGTCGCGGCTGCCTACTTTGTAGGATTTGTAGCACAAGAGGTTAAATTTTATTTTAAACGGAAACTTCCGGGTTTTAAAAGCTTTCATGAATTTATATTGAAGTTTTATTCATATCTAGTTGTTTCTTCGTGATCTTAGTATGAGCGTAGTATACTCGTATCTATTTGTAGATATATTTGTGGTAATGGTATGAAGGGAAACTTAAAACGAAAATATCAAGCATTTTTTTATTTTACAACTATTCTGAATCCTTCGCGGTTCGCCTACTTCCTAGGTTCTGTGCTGTGCGGCTCACGGAACTATTTGCCCCCACATGGTATAATCTGCTATCCATTATTACCTAGTTCTCTTTTACTAATTGTGTTGTGCTTATTGTGGAGCAAATAATTTTTTTAGGATTCCGTACCCAAAGGGTAAAAACGGGGCTCTATTACTAAGACTCCGCTGTCCGTCTGTATGTCTGTCACCAGGCTGTATCTCATGAAACGTGATGTATTTCTGTTGCCGCTATAACAACAAATACTAAAAACAAAATAAAATAAATATTTAAGTGGGGCTCCCATACAATAAACTTGTTTTTTTTTTGTTCCTTGCCGTTTTTTATAGATAATGGTACCGAATCCTTCGTGCGCGAGTCCGACTTGCACTTAGCCAGTTTTTTCTTTCTTTCTTACTTCTTTTTTGGTCTTATTGTAAGTACTTCATTTTTCATTTCCAAAATTAGAAGAACAAAAACGTATTGCCTATTATTATATCACAGATCGCTGGTCTATTGTATGTGTAGATACGGCCTTTATTCATAATAACCTTTATAATATAACAACTCTATTGATCGCTAATACTCTTGTCATATTATATAATCACGTTCATGACAACGAAAATAGATTTATCAGTCATTTTTACTATTGAAAACGGTAAGTATTTTTCGGCTATTATAACTTATGATTTAATGATATCACGACTTAACTTCCCAAGTACATTCCCATTCGGTATGGTAATTCCTTTCGTAGCTCGTATATACGGTAGTATACATGGTAGTATATGGTAGTGTATACGGCTGTATCAACGAGTATTTATACATTTATTATTTAAGGCCGTGTTGGCCAAGTGGGAGGTACATCGACTTTCAATCTGAAGGTCATGGGTTCGAATCCCGACGTGCATCAATGGATTTTTCTGTTCAAAAAATTTATATGCGCATCAATATCACGTGCTTAAAACGGTGAAGGAAAACATCGTGAGGAAACAAGTTAGTATTCTTATAAGCGGCGATGGGCTTGGAACGTATGGAATTCTAACTACTGCAAAATGGCATGTGCCTACTGTAATGTTTGGACGTGCCTCTAACTACCCCCTTTAGACATCTTCAAAGTATCTAAGTGTCTGGAGATCTGAGAGGATGTCTACCGTACTTGGGGATTACAGTCGTGATCCTATTTATGTTTCTATTTTTTCAAATATTCTTTAGGTTAGGTACATAGGTAAGTGCGTAGAGACCTAAAACTTTTAATACCCATTGTGTCTATATTAACTTTTTAACTTTGGGACTCCACAATATTCAGAATACCTGCGACATTATTGTATTGAGTAAACAAACTCTTAATTATTTACCAATGAACATTATTTATCCATCAAAATCAAATGTATTTGAAGCGAACAAAAACCACAAAAACACTCCAATTTATGAATAAATATTATTTATTTAAAATTCAAACACGGCAAAAGTTCAGTCTGAATATGAGCAAATTAGTAGCAATTTGCTTCGTACCGGTCGTTTCGGACCAAATGTGAATATCAAATGAGTCAAAATGAGTCGAGCTACCCATTTGGATCACTCTCCATCGGTCGATGCCAATCATTTCCAAATTAGTGCTTGCGGTTTTCCAACCGACGGCTGTTAATTACTGCAGTATGCGATAATGTTTATTATAGATCAGCAGGCTTACTCTTAAACGCAATTCCTGTCGATCGGTTATTTGAATGTGTCATTTCTTACTCTTGGGTGCTAGTTTTCCATACACACACACAAACTCACACATACACTAACTCGCTCACACTTATACAGTTACTAAAAACACTTACCTAAAAAGCTTGACTTATGGATCTATTTTTTAAATTATTTTCTTGTCTACAAATATTGTACCTTACAACTCGTTCCGAATTAAACGATTATTATTATTATCACCATTTTTTTTCATTTTACGGCTAATTACCACGTTTCTTGTTGTATTGCTGACGTTTTTGAGTATTCGCCGATATGCCGTTGATCGCGGTCGCGGGCGATGCTCATGATGAAGAGCATCTGAATTGTCTCGAAACGTCAGCAATACAACAAGAAACGTGGTAATTAGCCGTATTTATAGTTAAAATGAATAACAACAACGATAGTTTTAATTTTTTTTTCAATATTTTGAGAACATTGAAATTGTCTAACCCGTCATAAACTGAAATCGGTACCTATTCTACTGCTTTTTTGACAGCTGCGTATTTGCCTTTGTCGCGTTGTGTTTGGACTCCAACACCATTATTAAGAAATACGTTTTGGAAACTCGTTGGAAAGTGTTCACCAGGGTCAGTGGTAACAATAGGATCAATACTATGGCCATTCGTGTTTTGAATTTACCTATACAGAACATTTACAAAATACACAAAAAATAAAACATTTAACTAGGTCTTATGGTGATTCTAAATGTTCCAAGTAATTTCAATGAATACCTAAACATGTTTTTTAAACTGAATGCTAATGAAATGCTAACTACTCCAAAAGGTAGGCATGTGCCAAATATAATGTTTGGACGTGCCTCTGACTACCCCCACAAGACATCATCAAAAGATTTAAGCGTTTGAAGATCTGAGAGTATGTCTACCGTACCTGGGGATTACAGTCGTGATCCTATTTTTTTTTTTAACTTTTTTAAACTTATTTAAATTAATAGGTATAATTTGGACTACACGCATAAACTTTTAATTCATTATCTAAATATTATTGTTATTTTTTTCTGTAAAAAAAAAATCAACTCTACAAACTAAATAGCTGGTCTATATACAAATACAATGATGACTAAATACAAATCCGCCAATTGGATGTTACATAACAGTTGGTAGTTCAAACACACCCAGCTACGTGCCAATGCCTAAACCACGCCACATTGATTCCGTTGGGAGACAGAACACAAATGAAAACAAAAAGCATAAATCCTTTAGGACATTATAATAGTTGGGCGGGAAACTTATGCCGTTGAGAGGGACACCGTACAATGTCTTGGTTGTCTCGGGCAGATTGAATACATCTGAGTATGGTTTCCTGCACATCTACAATTCAAATTCCGTATCCGTATAACCGGATATTGTAATTAATATCTCAACTGATTTATGTAGATCGTACCATTCGATCGCCTGGGCCTAAATTCCAGAGAGATTTTTTCAATTTTATTTTCTTTCAGAAAGTTCCGTATGAGAGAAGTTTCGTCCGTATCCGAAGCGAGAATTAGCTCTAGCTTTTATGACATCACTGTCTTTAAGACAAGCCGGAACAAAGGGTCTTATTGTTATTCACCCCGGCCGGCGCGGTGTGGTGTCAAACTATTTAGACACCACCCCTCATGCCCCAAGGACGCTTTGATTGTTTTTAGGCGAAGAACCTCATTTAAATATTCGAATACAACGTAACAATTCGGAAGCTTCAATCAGAAGTGAGGTTGGAATTATGAAATAGTTCTACCCTTTGCTTAGGTCACTAATTTCAGAACTTTCTTAGAAACCAGGCAGAGGTTATGATCAATATCCTCCAAAATTACCGACTTATCAGCCAAAAGTGCTACCAAAGATCTTGCAGGAACGGAGGGAACTTTGCTAGTATTTATTGGAGCTCTAAGTTGCTACGCAGGGTTGGGTATGATAATCCTACTCCTAATAATATTATAAATGCGAAAGTTTGTGTGTTTGTATACCTATATATTTGTATCCTAATCAAACCTAAACGACCAAACTGATTAAGATGAAATTTGCTGTAGTATGTAGATACAAAATCAGATAAACAGAAGGAAAAAAATCTAAAAACAACCCTTATTTGATAAAAATGTAAAAAGGATGATTTTGGTATAGATGGCTCTGATGTGAAAAAAAATAGACATCTTAGACCGAAAACATTGAGTTGTCATAGCAACGCATTCCACCAAAAAGCTTTTTATCCAGGCGTATTCGTAGGCGGAAGCTAGAACCTACTATAATAAAGAGAAGATAAATTGTATCTACATATTTATTTCGCGATATAAGAATTTGACTTCATCTTTAAGCTAAGCTACTCTTAGTTATATTATATTTGTTTCTTAGAAGCAACTGACTAGATCCGAAACAGACAAACTCGATTACGCGATCGGAAGAAACAACAAACAGCGAGCGAAAAATCAGAGGAAAAGAACTTGTTTGCACTGGTACTTACTAAAATCCCCGGAATAAATTCTTTACAAGAGGACGATACGACTTATTTTGGTCCTAAATAAATAAATGTTCGATCGAGAAATGCCGAGAGGCACGTTTTTATCGTACAGTTTAACACGAAAGCTTTATTGGGGAAAATAGATAATTTAAATTAATTTGAAGGCAAATACAAGTATCTATAATACTTATACCAAAATAAAATAGTAATATTCAGACAAGGGTTTCCACATATAGCTGTTTATAGTTTAGTTTACTTAGAGAAGACAGTGTAGTGCATATAATTGATGTCGAACTTTAACCATTCGCGACTTCATTCTACGACAAGTTGATCAAAATAAGTAGGTAAAAAGTAAGTAAAAAAAACCGGCCAAGGGCGAGTTGGACTCGCGCACGACGAGTTCCGAACCATTATCTATAAAAACGGCAAAAAAATCACGTTTGTTGTATGGGAGCCCCCTTAAATATTGTTTTTATTCTGTTTTTAGTATTTGTTGTTATAGCAGCAACAGAAATACATAATCTGTGAAAATTTCAACTGTCTAGCTATCACGGTTCATGAGATACAGCCTTGTGACAGACAGACGAATAGACAGACGGACAGACAGACGGACAGCGAAGTCTTAGTAATAGGGTCCCGTTTTTATCATTTGGGTACGGAACCCTAAAATATGTATTTGATATCTGTGCTCCGGTCACTCGTTAGATCTTAATTTTATTGAACATTGTATAAATATAACATTACTATTATCTAAAATTCCCTTTGGTATTAACAAAATAAATGAAGCACTCATAAATAGAGATAAGCACTCGTAGAAACAGTTTTAATATATTTCGGTCTATTTTAAAAACATGCGTCCAACAAGAGAAGTCTCCACACACAAGCCTCGCAAAACTCTCTGTAATTGCTCCCGGTCTGCATGTGTACCCGGAATAACTAATCTTTCTTTCCTGTCGTGCCATTTTTTAACCGGTGACACCTTATTTTACGCCCCGGCATATTTCACCGCATTTGAAAACAGCGCGTAATGTATTAAGAGTCGCTTACCTAAGTGTTGTTGTAAATGTAGCGTAGAGCAGTCTCGTAAATTGATACAAATTCTACTTTACTATTTCCTTTATTGAACGTGCTCAGTGCTCAGGAATACCAAAAATCACAAACTCGAATTGGGTTAAATAATTTTCCAGTTTCGGCCTAGACAATATTCATAACGTGGATAGTGCCTGTAAAAAAAATAACATAATTAAAGTGCTTCGAGTGGGATTGAGTCGCGGTGGATTACACAGTAAAACGCCTCTGGCAGTCATTACCCACTCGAGGTTTAGGTTGTGTTAGTGTGTTACTGTTGTGTGTAAAAACACAATTTTGTTTAGTAGAGTCGGCTTTTATGCTAGTGGATTTTTTAAAACAGTTTACGAGTTTTCAATTTCCAAGAATGTTTTATACAAAACAGTTTTTTGATGTTGTATTTACAAACGTTTATTAGTTAGAAAATACTATTATAATTATTCTGTTAAAGATTTTCTAAGAACTCAAGCATCGGGCTACAAGTTTCAGCGTACTCTTTGAAAGGCGATATCTGCAGCATGTAATCAGATAAAATCAACTGCAAAATGCAATCTGTGTAGAATAAGACGAGATATCTACGTGGTACATCTAACTAACACAATATATACTTACATTTTCCAATTAGCCAAGTTCGTTTAGCGAATCTCACCTGTCTAGTGTCTAGCAGTGGACGGCTATGATGATATGTATAGGTATATATATTTATGATGATACTGATGATAACTTATACAGTAAAGCGCAAGCGTTGCTTATGATATACGTTATATTTATCTATAAGCTATAGATAGCTATCTATAAGTTATATTTATCTATAATAATATTTATTATCTTATCTTATTGTTTTTATTAAGTTTATTATCTATTAATATTTTTGTAGTATATGTAAGTATTGATATTGTTTATTTATATTATTTTGACTATTATTATTTTTATACTTTAGGAAATGTTAGGTTAGTTATATTGTTAAATTTGTTTGTTTTTGTCACGTATTTTTTAGCACGCCAACCATTTTGTTACCTTTGAGGTTGGCTGGCAGAAAATGCTTTTAGCATTAAGCCCACCTTTTTGTGCAACTGTTTTTTTATATTTGTGCAATAAAGTATTAAATAAATAAATAAATAAGCGATAAAGATGGCTGTATTATTTTTATCTAATCCGAGACACTTTGATATAGCAATTTTCTTTTACGAACTTCGAATGTGTAAAAAATAATTCACAAACATTGCGAGCGCAGTCTAGGTTGAAAGGAAAATGGGGAAAGAGCGTCGCCCCGAACTTTGACAGCACATATGACCCGTGTAATGGCGCCTTAAACTAAATAAAGCTTTGCATTTGGCTCAGCTCGCTACGCCGCGCCCCCTTGCTGTGTCTCTGCGAGATTAGAAGTTACTCGCCCTCGCGATTCCACTGGTAGTTCTCCTTATTACTTTTGTCAGTGTTGGAAGTTTATTTATTTCAGTTTCTTGCTAAACGCTGCCAATTTAAAAGCTTTAACAATTGAATAATGTTTATTATATTTTAGTTTATGGAAAACAAACTAAAAAATCTATAATGGAAGTTACTAGTAAAATTAAAAATCAAAGGTAGGGTTTTTTTTTTTACACACAACGCCGTCTGTCCTCAAACTAAGCAAAGCTTGTACTATAGGAACCAGATAACTGATAGAATACTCATATACTTTTTTTTTGTAAATACATACTTAGTACATATTATTATTATACATAATAACACCCAGACACAGAACAAACTTCTATGTTCATCACACAAATATTCGTCCTGGGTGGGGGATCGAACCCACAACCTCAGCGCAGAAGGCAGAGCTACTACCAACTGAGCTGTTAAATCAAATTAAATTATTTATTAGTGATAAACAGCTTATCAAAGATATTATAGTAAAATATGTTTCATTTCAATTAATTTAAAGCCTTTAGTGCCTGTAGTTTCAACGGAAACCATACCCTTCAAACCATAACACAGCAATGCTACCTGCCAATTAAAATAGGTACCTATATGGTGCCTTGGACGTTGCCCCTTCACAAGAAACTACTACATAAGTACTACGTTGAAACAATACTCAAATAATTTAAAATTATAAGATGCATGCAATTATTAAAACTAATTTGTACTAAATAAGAAAAAAACATTATGTTTAGATCAAATGAAGTATCATAAGTGTGGTTATCAAATAAAATAGCTAATTAATGTTGTTATTAGCATTGGATTGGTGAGGTTTGTAGGTAGATACATATTGTACATGAAACACACAGCTAATGAGGTTAGACACATTCATGGAATTCAGATCTACGCATTAGATCTGAGAGGATAATATATATCCACCAGGTAAGTTGTAGAACAGATACTCCACTGCATACTTTCAATTATTTTTAGGGTTCCCTACCCAAAGGGTAAAAACGGGACCCTATTACTAAGACTTCGCTGTCCGTCTGTCTGTCACAGGGCTGTATCTCATGAACCGTGATAGCTAGACAGTTGAAATTTTCACAGATTATATATGAATATTAAAAACAGAATAAAATAAATATAAGTGGGGCTTCCATACTACAAACGTGTTTTTTTGCCGTTTATTAACGATAATGGTACGGGACCCTTCGTGCACGAGTCCGACTCGCATTTGGCCGGTTTTATTTTAGATAATCGTCTAAAACTTGAGATGCGTCTATTATAAATACACACATACTCGTAGGTAGGTAACTGAGAGTAAAAACGTATAACAAAAAAAAATACGCCTAATCCCAGAGTGGTAGGCAGTAACCACGGTTTTCCACTTGCTACGATGACATACCTCCTTCGCTTAGTTCGCTCTCATCACATTCTTCATGCATACTCATCGGTTTAGAGTACTCTTGACCTGGCCTTTTCCCAAAACGTCATCGATTTAGTCCAAGAAAATGCGCCGATGTCTTTCCATTCCGAAGGTCATGAACACTCGCTAAATTAAATTAAATTTTCTGAAAATAATTTTAGCAAGTTAATTGGTAAGAGAGCTAAAAGAATTTGTTCCCAAATTAAATTATACATCAAATTTAAATTTCAGTAGGTTATTATCTAAACAGTGAGCATGCTGTATGAATCTATAAGTAAATTACCTTAATAATTACCAAAGAAGTTTTGTGTAAAATTAGTTGGTCAATCTACCTAAAAATGAACTCGTATATTTGTGGGTTTTCATATTTTGAAAGACTAACCTATCTTCTTGGTTCTCAGAAGAGAATACAGTGAGTGATGCACCTGTCACCGCCGCAGGCAGCTTGGACCATGTCCAGTCACGAACGCAAATTCACATCAGAAATTGGCTCGTTCTGCTTTTGGGCATATTAGCGCTAATTCGGAAGGATTGGGCAGCTCCGGGCTAGGTTAAATTACTGTTGTGGTTTGTCGGCTTATGTAGGCACGTTTGCATGGTATGTCGCTTTCGGAATATTTTTCACCTCGTACCTATTATATACATCGGTGCATCAAATCGATTCGATATATTAATTTTTAATAGACAGTATTATATTGTACTGGCCTCACAGCTCAGTTGGTAGTAACTCTGCCTTCTGCGCTGTAGGTTGTGGGTTCGATCCCCACCCAGGGCAAATATTTGTGTGATGAACATAGATGTTTGTTCTGTGTCTGGGTGTTACTATGTATAATAAGTAAGTATTTACAAAAAAAAATAGTAGGTATTTAAGTATTCTATCAGTTATCTGGTTCCCATAGTACAAGCTTTGCTTAGTTTGGGGCTAGATGGCGCTGTGTGTAAAGTCTGCCAATATTTAATATTTATTTATTTATTAAGCTATCCAATTTTGGAGTAAAAGTAACAAAAAAAAATCCAAAAACATATCCACCGGAAGTGAACATTGCCAAACATAAGATTATGATGTGAAGAAAAACAAGGGCGTTTGTATCATGTTTGCTTCACATACTTTCGTATTTGCTTTGCAAAATAAACAGTAACCTACCTACCTTGCTGTTATGTTGAATTATCTTATAAAACAAAGATGCTCATAAAACAATATTTTATATCAGCTACTATTCTTTGAATTTCATATCAAACGTCATATTTCATTTCAATCAAAAGGCAGCAAACAACCGATAGAGTCGGATAGTACCCCGACTATTAGTTGTAGTGGTTGCTTGCAAGTTGTGTCATTAGTTCTCTCTTGGTCATTCATGTCTTCGAATTTTGACTTAGAACTTAGCTAGGTTTTTTGATGGATAAAGGCCAAAAGCTAACTACCCAGAATAAAGAGTCAACATCTCTGCAGAAAGACAGACTATAGAAAAAGAGCGGCCACTCGCGGTTTTTCGTGCGTGTACCCTCCTGACACAACCCCCATACGTTAATCTATATGACAACTTTACTTACCTACTAGAATGATAGAATGTTTTTCTTTGAAATAAAAAATAATTTTTGAGCGGCGATGGGCTTGCAACGTATAGAATGCTAACTACTGCAAAATGTGGGCATGTGCCAAATATAATGTTTGGACGTGCCTCTGACTACTCCCACTAGACATCTTCAAAGGATCTGAGCGTCTGGAAATTTGAGAGGATGACGACGATTTTAATTTTAAGATTTCTTAAAAAAAATTGTATTATTGAATTACATGGCAAACAACCAGTTCACCAAAACAGATGTACATCACTAACAGGAGTAGCATTCAACGGCCATTACTTACCCAAATTTGGAGTCCGTGAACTGTGTATCCAATCCGCAGACGCCAATTACCTATACCCGTAATCAAGAGATCGCGGAAGGGTTCCGACGAGGCTCAATCAAAGTTTGCCAATCATCACGCCTATCTAATCTCCTGGGCCACAATGTAACCGGGATTGGATCCCCGATGGACCGCATTAACTGCCGTCTTATTTATGCGTAATGATAACAGGACAAGCGGACAAAATAAAGTCAGAATTTGCTGATTTGGTGGACGTCATAATGAAGGGTTCATATCAACGATGTCAACAAAATCTCACAGATAATGATGTGTGCGACGATGCTTATGATGAAGAGCATCTAAATTGTCTTAAAATGTCAGCAATACAAGAAAATCATGTGGTAATTTAGCCGTATTTCTATTTCAAATTTTTCAATCTATTTATTTAGAATCAAAACCAACAATTGGCAGAGCACAGTTCCATTTTTAACCATTCAAATAGAAAGTAAAATATTGTAATGGATGTGTGTGTGTGTGTGTGTGTCTGTGTGTCTGAGAGGGAGTCAAAATCATTGTGTGATTTTGGTTACTAATAAGCAACATTAAGGTCTTCCGTGTCATCATAACATAACAATTTTAGCCATTCACGATCAACAACCACGATATAGGTTTAATTCTACAATGATTTGTTGCACTAAAGAAGACTTTTGATAGTGATTATAATATTTTTCACCACAATGGCCAGTGCATTCTGTTCATTCATTCATTTACCTCATGCGAGATGATTCAGTAATAATCAATGATAGGACAGAAGCATCCTAATTTTGTTTCAAAGAAACGACAGAGAGAAAATGTTTACCTAGTAAAATGAACATCAAATTACGGCGTCGTTGTTTTAACAATGTCTGGTCCTTACCCACAGTTCACCCGCATTTGGTTCCTTTTATGACGCTTAGATTATAATGCGTAGCTCGCATAGGACATGTTTATCGTACGCCTATCAATGTGTCCTGCATTGTTGTGGGAGGGATCAACATCCGTTATGTCCTCAATTAAGTTTTATTATCGCGGTCGCTTGTAATTGCTATTATTTCCCTCCCTAGTTACCCTAGAAATGTAGATTTCATTACAGTAAAAGTCAGTTGCACAAGTAGTTGGCGCGCTTGTGCCGGTGCACGCGGCTATTTTTTATTCTTACTTGATCGGTAACTATTACGAATTGCTAAATGTTAGAAGTGGAAACTTGTTAATTGGCCTAAAGTATTATGTGCTTTACAACCTAATCTGGCATTATAAACATTAAAATCGATGTAATTATACAGCTGCAAATTTTCCTAAAATCAATATAATAAATGATTCAAACTAATACCATCCATAAGTACCCAACATACCCTAAGTACCCCGTATTACCGAGAGCACTTTTGTTCGGTATGATTTTATACTGAAATTTGTTCTAATATTCCTGTTGAAAACTTTACCACTCAAACAACAGTTGACTTCATGTGTTGCTGCAAATTTTAGAAAATATGAATCTAAAAGTATTCCCTGGCTCTCAGTAAACATTCATAGTAGACAGTTTTTTAATTTCCGGCGGCCCCGTTGCTTCCGCCTCGAAAAAGTGTAGATTGAATGTATGCGCGCCCGTTCGGAGATCGGAACTGATTTAGATCAATATTTCTCTTTTTTTATTTTTATTGTGGACCCAGGTATGTAGGTTATGAAATCAATTAAAATATGTAAAAAAACTGTAACAAACACTTTTCAGTAAGCAAAACAATTCCCAACTAAAAATGGCGTGATATGAGCATGCATCTGACTGCTACTAAGCAAAATGTAGCTACCCAGAGAAAAATAGCCAGAATTTTATCACATAATTTGCATCATGTGAATTTGTTGGATAGAAACTGTCCGAGATGAGACGGCCGACGGATGACACCACTAAATCCCACAGGATCACTGAGCCACAGTAGAAATATCAGTACTAACCGTCATACGTTTCACTCAAGTACACCATAAACAAACTTTGATAAGAATCACGGAAGTCGGGTATACCAGCGTATTTTCAGTCCTTGTTTGATAATTAAAGCTTAAAGTAATCGTGAGGGGAATTTTGAGTAAGAATTAACGTATCTAGTAGTTAAATAAATTGCGATGAAAATAATGTAAGATTCGAGGTAACAAAAACAGAATAGGTATCTGGGTACTAACTAAAGGGTTAATCCTATATTCTAAGGGTAATCCTTTTGGCACATTGCTAGCGGGCACGTCGTTGGAATGGAGTATATTCTAGACAGGACAAAGAAAATTTCGGAAAATTCATCGTAAAATTGTAAAATTCGAGAAAAAATTAAAGTGCTTTTTTCTACGGGACTATTGAAATTTAACAGGACAACGTTTGTCGGGACAGCTAGTTTTAGAATAAAAGTGTTTTGAGTGACACAAGACCGACAATATTCCGAGATAACACTCTTGGAAAAAACTACTCATTAATATTCCACTCCTGGCGGAGCTGGCTTGCTTTTAGCATTACAGAACATCACCTGAATTGAAAAGAAGGTAGCCTGGCAAAGAAATTAACTTTTTAAATTAAGTTGGACTCTTCTCCAAACTGTATAAAATGGTAGACAATTGAAAGAAATAACTTTAATAAACCATTGCCATTTTATAGACTAGAATAAAAATTATATTGAACTACCTATTTACATTATTATTACGTTACATATCTACTTAGCAGTTCGATATAATATTTCAGTGGTCCTTTTTTAATACAATCCTACTAATATTATAAATGCGAAAGTTTGTGAGTGGATGTGTGTGTTTGTTACTCTTTCACGCAAAAACTACTAAACGGATTAAAATGAAACTTTACTGTATAGCTTATACATCAGAATAACACATAGGCTACTTTTTATCCAGGTACCACTTGCGAAGCCGGGGCAAGCAGCTATTAATAAATAACTTTGCAGTATGATCTATCGTTAGGATTTGACTTTGTAAATAAGATAAAAGATAGTGCTCTATAAATCAATTCGCCTAGCTTTTATTTTATTGCAACACACTATAAGCAAGCAGTTACTTTCTAATAAAAGAAAACATAAAACGTGCGAAAACCCAAATAATTTCCCCCGAATGGATAGGTACGTCGTAAAGCTTTAGTTTCCTAAGCGAACGGTGCCGTCTGCCAGCGCCGTCTGCCGTTTCGGGATTAGATTATCGTCGTAGATAGCGACAGCAATCTGACGGCGGTCATGTGTCGGTGGACGACATCGTTAGCTTAAGGAGTCGAGGCTTAGAGTCGGAGCGCCAACACCGGATTTATAGGGCGCCGCAAAGTATGTGCAAAAAAAAACACAAAAGGTAATTCAAGCGACAAGTTATAACAGCCTGCTGATATTATTAACGGCTTTCATATTCTCATATGAATAAACGAGCCATTTTAGTCTAGTACGCCAACTTAGTGATGATTTATATCGCTCTATGTTTTAAATTTATCTTTTTGAATTTTTAATGTCCTATTTTACTGTGATATTTGGGTGATCTCGCTAAACGCTAGCTTCAAAAAAACTGGGGGAAATGTTGGCGAGGGATAGGCCAATTATCTAAAAGCTTAGGTATAGTTCTGACTATTTTTTTTTAAGTGAAATTTATTGTGACTTTAAATGAGAAATAGCGTCGCCTATTTACTTTAGTCAATCCAGTTTGAATTAGGGTCCCCAATTCCGTCCACCTACCGACTCTTCGTAACGTAAGTCCCGTAGATTCGGATATAGATGGGAGGCTGTATTTCGCTCAGCGTTGTCAGGTCAATAGGGCCATCGAGGTCAAAACGTCATCCAAGTAAATGGGTGCGTTAGGATAGCGTTGACGTTGTCAGGGTTGGTTGAAGAGTTGGAATTGAACCATTACCTTACATAGTTATTTAATAGTAGTAAAGCATCTTAAACATGTTCGCATCCCGCATCATGCTAAGATAAAGTCATTTTTGTAGCTGAGCAGTTTTAAACATTGTACCTTAACTATGTATTTAGATGTTATGTAATTCAATAATTATCATATTACTAGCAGACCCGTGACAAACGTTGTTTTGTCAATTTTTTGTAATAATCTCATAGAAAAATGCAATTTCAGGCAGCTTCCAATTTCCCTACAAACCTTGTACTGATAAAATAAATTAAGAATTTTGGTAGAATGCATATCATTCATTAGTCAAAACTGCGTTGCTATGATGACTAAATGTTTTTAGTCTGTGATGTCAGATTTGTTGCACACCAACGCCATCTATACCAAAATCATCCTTTTTGCGTTTTTTTATCATTTGGGGTTGTTTTTCGGTTTATTTATTCTGATTTTTTATCTAAGTACAACAAATTTCAATTTCTAAATCCGTTTTGTCGTTTATTTTTGATTAAAGAACAAACATAGCAGCTTTATTACAAACTTTCGCATTTATAATATTATTAATATTAGGATTAGGATAGGATTTTAGGATTTTGTATTTATTCTTTGTATGTTATAACATACACCAAAGTAGAATTTTATATTCTTTTGTAGGTAGTCGGTACGTTTTCAAGAAAAAAACAACTAGTGTAACTGATGCAGTAGGTTGGTTGCTACTGAAAGCGCTTTGGTTAATTCGAACTACTGTAGATTTTACGGACACTTACCAAAGATCTCCAGTTGCTGAAAAATTTAATATATCCATGATTTTTACGGTTCCGTACCCAAAGGGTAAAAACGGTACCCTATTAATAAGACTTCGCTGTCCGTCTATCTCTCTGTCTGTATGTCTGTCCGTCTGTCTGGCACAGGGCTGTATCTCATGAACCGTGATAGCTAGACAGTTGAAATTTTCACAGATTATGTATTCCTGTTGCCGCTATAACAACAAATACTAAAAACAAAATATAATACAACGCTAAAGTGTTTTTTTGCCGTTTTTTACAGATGATAGTACGGAACCCTTCGTGCGCGAGTCCAACTCACACTTGGCCCGTTTTTTTTATATACACTTCTCTACTCGTCTTCACTTTCTCTCATTAACTTTGATATAGCGAGTGTTCTGTACCAATGTAGTTGCCTCTCTGTAATTTATACGTTGTCCGTACTGTTACCCAAAACTGTCAGTATCAGGCTTGGCCCGCCTTTACCAGCAGTTGTATCGTAAACCGACCGCGACAAAGGTCGAAAGTTTTTATCGGTCAGAAAATTATCTAGAGCACGACCGCAAAACTTTTTAACTTAAAACCTTCAAACTACATAAATTCTCCAAGTTTGCTTTGTTAAATGTTGTAACTTATTAAATAAGTCTTTTTCGCGAGACAAAATGCGTGAACTTAGGTATACGTACAAATTGTACAATACAGCTGCATAGCACTTTTAAGCAATTATGTTTATAATCAAAGTCAAATAATATTTATTCAAAACTAGCCGACCCATGACAGACGTTGTCCTGTCAAATTTGAATAATCGCATTGAAAAAGCAATTTCAGGCAACTTCAATTTTTTTCCCTACAAACCTTGTACTGTTAAATAAATTAGAAATTTTGGTAGAATGCGTATCATTCATTAATCATAACTGCGTTGCTATGACGAATAAATGTTTTTAGTCTGTGATGTCAGATTTGTTGCACACCAACGCCATCTATACCAAAATCATCCTTTTTGGGTTTTTTTATCGTTGTTTTTCGAATTATAAGTTCCACCTTTATTTATTCTGATGTTTTATCTACATACTACAGCAAATTTCATCTTAATCCGTTTTGTCGTTTATTTTTGATTAGGGAACAAACATAGCAGCCTTATCACAAACTTTCGCATTTATAATATTATTAGAATTACTAGGATCATTTAGAATCGTCATAGAATTTAGTTAGAATTTATTTAGTTTATTCATACAAAAAGAAAATAAACATACCTAATTACCTACGAGTATTATTGATAGAGAGCGAATTGGTGTATAATCAGTTCCATAGTAATATTATGGTATCGCTATCAAGTGGGATAAGTACAAGTACCTAGTTTGAACAGACCTTTAAGTTACAAGATATAAATTGAAGAGAGAAAGTTGTACGTACCCTCCAGTTGTGGTGACAAGGACCTTGTGCCCTCACCGACACATCTTCATTAGTAAACAGCGATCACTCCCACGGGGCGGAATATTGCTGGCATTATGATACGGGCTACGGCTCACCGAAGTAATACCACAACAAAATTACTGATGTTTGCTAATGTGGCCACGCTGCACAATATTGTCAAACAGTGTTTTGTTTGTACGCTTTATAAAAACATTTATTTGTGGCACGTGGATATTTATCAGCTTGAGGGAATAAACAATAAATTCTTATGAAAAAGATAAATACAATCTTATAATAAACTTTATACAATCTATTTCTCGTTGATGTCCAGTTTCAAACGAAGTTACCAAAATGGTTAAGATAGTATGAAGTCGATGAAAATGCACAATAAGAACCAGATAACATACTTAATTAGCCTCGAAGTTAACCTAAACTATTATAATAACCTATTAAATAAATAAATAAATAAATAAATATTGGTGGACATTTCACGCAGCGCCATCTAGCCCCAAACTAAGCAAAGCTTGTACTATGGGAACCAGATAACTGATAGAATACTTATATACGTTTTTTTGTTGTAAATACATACTTATTATACATAACACCCAGACACAGAACAAACATGTATGTTCATCACACAAATGTTTATCCCGGGTGGGGATCGAACCCACAACCTACAGCGCAGAAGTCAGAGCTACTACCAACTGAGCTATCAATAAAAGGGTTCCGTACTATTACCTTTTTTATACTATCTATAAAAAACTGTAAAAAATCATGTTTTTTGTATGAGCTCAGATAATTACTTAGATAATTATTTTATTTTGTTTTTAGTATTTATTGTTATAGCGGCAACAGAAATACAAAAGTTAAAATTGCAGCAAAAAAATACAGCCCTGTGATCTGACACTTCATTTGTCATTCCATCTGTCCGTCTTTCTGTCTGTCCATCTGTCCGTCTGTTGCAGACGAACAGCAAAGTCTTAGTAATAGGGTCCCGTTTTTACCCTTTGGGTACGGAACCCAAAAAATGGTTTTCAGGGTGATCAAAAACTCTCGTGAAAGTATAAAAATATTAAGATTCCTGCATGCAAATGACTTATAAACTTATGTCTCCCGCCGCATAAAAATGGATGAAGGCAGTTTTGTGAACAGAATGCTTTAACTCTTGGCCGGATTCACAGTTGGCAGGAGATCCAGATAATGTCACCATAACAGATTATATCTTGGCAGCGAGCGAACACTACGACGCATATTCCAAGACATTCACAAAGATGTTTTATGCTGCAATTGTTTCCTCGAGCGCTTACATTTTTGATTTCATGGAAAAGTGTGCTTGAATTCGCTACGAGTGTGTTGCCATTTCTAAGAAAGACGAGTCACTTTGTGCTTTTGCATATACTTCAATATTCGTATAGTAGGTATATCAGATTTTTCAGACTTCTCTTATGAAGCCGTGTTGGCCGAGTTGAAGGTATTTTTCTATTCGAAAAATTTATATTTATATTGCGTCAAAACGGTGAAGGAAAACATCGTGAGGATATATCGTGAGGCGATAGCCTAGCAACCTGTCACGTGTGGAATGCTTACTATTGCAAATTGTGGGCATGTGCCAAATATAATGTTTGGACGTGCCTCTAACTAACCCCACTAGACATCTTCATAGGCGTTTGGAGATTTGAGAGGATGACTACCGTACTTGAGGATTACAGACGTGATCTTATTTTTTATTTTATTTTTTTATGTATTTTATGTATTACACACAGTCCGATGCTATAAATATTCTCACCCTTTCTTTACTATAGCGTAGGTATGATATATAGAAAGCTATATGTTTATGTCAAAGATCAATGTCAAAACTTATATGCGCATTACCGAGTGCTCAAAACGGTGAAGGAAAACATCACTTATATGGTATAGATGCACACAGCTTTACAGTTTGCAGTAAATAGTAGTTCCATCTACAGCGTAAAAAATATCTACAATAGATGTAAAAAGGCCTAACTACACAATCTACTTGAAATAGTAAAATTATCTTTGTAACACAGTGACACGAGTTTTGGCAAGATCAGAAGTGGATAAAAAAGGGTGAATATGTGTGTGGAATATTTACCTACGAAATCACAATAAATTCGGCTAAGTGCTAGTCAGACTCGCGCACTGAGAGGGTTTCGTGATCATAAAGGGTATATACATAAAAATTGGCCTTATGGTGATGTGCGTGTAGCAGAAGCAAAAAATACTACTTACCACAACCTACTTCCAAAGTTATTTTTATGTGAAAATTTTAGGTACCTTGGCAACCACGATGATGTAGGTACAAATGTTAAAAAATATACGATAGCAATTTTTCGGATAAAGAAATCGTCCGATCGTCGACAGACACCTCAAATTGAAGTTTGTTATGATGGTAGGGTTTGGTAAGGTTAGGCTTGTTTGTTAACCCTCGTATTCAAGAACGACACTATGAGAACACGCACCCACATCAGTGGGCGAAATCTTTTTTCATAAAAATCACCTTATGTGTTGTGCGACACTGCATAGTGTGACTAAAGGCACACTGTTGTGTGCCTCTAGCCAAAGTTGAGCTCTGGAGGCACACGGTAGTGTGCGCCATTGTGCCGCTCAACACATAAAGTGATGTTTATGAAAAAAGATTTTGTCCACTGTGGGTCCGTGTTCTCATAGTATCGTTCTTGAATACGAGGGTTAGGCTTTTACCCGAACGGGGTTCATACAACGAACAAGTAATTAAATAAATAATAACTAAAATTAGACTTAATAAAAATAAAATAAAAAAAAACTTATCTATAATTGTAATCTGTATGGAATTAAATAAAGCTTGTAGGGAGTACTATAGTACTTATTAGTCTAAGTTTGAATTAATTGTCTATGGTTGTTTATATTTAGTCTATAAGCTTAGTCGTTAGTTTTTTAGTCTGTGAACGGAAACGGACATCAACACGCGGGCATACGCACGCCATATTAGTCCGTTCCCGGTTGAGTTCAGTTTTAATTTTGTACTGAAGCCGAGTGCACGTCACTTGCGCTCCTACAAGTTTTATTATTATTATTATTATTATGATGGTTGGGCAACAAAAACGTACTCATTTTGGTGTGGTATCTATAGGAATGCGTAACGAAATGGCACTAACGTTTCCTTTAGGGACTTATTATCTTCGAACTTACTCGAGAGCAGGTAACCAAATCGCGTGTGATTCCGCTTTAATTACCCAGTTTAAAACCTACTTGTTTTAAAGGTCCATAAGGAATTGTGATAATCAGGAAAATGCTTACTTATTTTAGCTCACGTAAGAGTATTTCCAATTTGTATGCAAACTTTTTGGTTAGAATAAGATATTTTTAGGATATTGTCATACATTTACTCAATCTATCACACAAATATGTCATACTTTTACAGAACAGAGAGGTACAAACAAATGTTGAATGAAATAATCCTTACTTATTATAAACTAGCAGTCCGCCCCGGCGTCGCACAGGTGTAATAATGATTTTATTGGTAATTTTTTTACACCTTGGGTTACATTATCCAAGTTTTAATACGGATCCCTAATAGTGAGACATATGCTATTACATACTTTTTTGTAGATATTGATATTTTCTATAAAACTGTAGAACTTTGCTCTATTATCAATGATATCCGCTGTAAACGCGATATAAGGATTTTTTTGGATTTTTTTTCACACGTTTGGTTACATTATCGATGTTTTTATACGGATATATATAACGTTTTTTGAAAATATTCTATAGCCTATGTTCATCAGGGATAATGTAGGATTCTAAGGGTACATTTTTTTTTCAAATCGGTCTATTAGTTTCTGAGCCTATTCGATGCAAACAAACAAACAAACAATCAAATATTTCCTCTTTATAATATTAAGTATAGATAGTATAGATGTGAAAGTGTGTTTGTTGCTGGGTCGGAGTGAAACATAAAATAGATTTTACTCGAGTACCACGCGTGCGAAGCCGCGAGGAGAAGCTAGTATATTCATATTATAAATGCAAATATAACTTTGTCTGACTGTCTGATTGACTGTGACGTTATCACGGCCAAACCGCTGAGCCGTGATGATATTTCATACAGAGATAGTTTAAAGTCTTGGGATGAACAAAGGCTTTTTTTTTTTTCCCAAAATGATGATATGTTTTTCGATAAAGTCATCAACTATCGATTTTCTAAATAAACGTGGACAAAGTCGCGGGTAAGAGCTAGTACTTTTATATATGGTGATACAAATTTAGAATGGAAAACATTGATGTAGGACACGTGACGTAGGTACATAAACTAGGTTTGTTGCAAGTATAAAACTGTTAACTTAATTTACTTAAGAAATATTAGTACCAAACTAGTAACAAACAAGTCTTAGTGCGATATTCTTTCGAAGCATGCAAGCTCCTCTTAGCTTGTCTTAACTGAGAATTGAATAGAAGACATATAGGATCGTGCTGTCTCATAAATCTAAAAGCGCATTCACTCTTAGTTCTGCGCCAGGATCAGATACCTACTGCATTTTACAGAAGTAGCTAAACTATTAGCGCAACCTTAAATATATATCATTATACTATCAATACAAAATCAATAGAATAAACTGTAAAAATATTATTCCCTGAAAAGTTTAAATTTGATTGAATCTAAACTAATCTTACCCATAGAAAATTAAATGTATTTCCAAAGCCAAGTAAAATTAAAATGGTATTTATTTATTTCAATATCACAAAGATAAATTTGAAACGTCCTATGAGCTAGAAAGCTACGCCTGTTCCACACAACCTTAAGATTACGCAACAAAGTAATTAATTAAACATAATATAATTATTAAAGATATATTTATGCATGGGTACCTACAACGCTGGGCCTTGGGCCTAAAAGCAAATCTACGGATGTTAGATCGTCGTTTCTATTATGTTAATTGACACTGACGGAGGTAGGCCGACGTATGTGAATGTATTTTTCGTGCCAAGAGAGAATCTCAACATACATAGATTACTTTCGGACACAGAAGCTGGCTGTTACGCAGATTTTTTGTTATAGATAGATTAGATAGATAGATAGATAGATAGATAGATAGATTATAACTTTATTGTTCACCATAACAAAAATACACAACAAAAAATGATATAAAAACAGTGTAAACAATGGGCGGCCTTATCACTAACAGCGATCTCTTCCAGGCAGATCGATCGTTATACAGTTTAGCTTTACCTTATATCTTCATGATGAGACACAATACCTGCTTTAGATGTAATAAAATCGTTTTAGAATTTAAAAAAACCGACTGGAAATATGAGGAATTTTATTATTTTTATCTCCGAAAGATGACGATCAGATAACATATCCTCACCTAAATCATATGGGACTATTCTGATGGTAAAGTAAACACTAAAAGTCTCATTCTTTACAAGACAGTGTAAAAAACATTGAAATTGGACCAGCCGTAAAGAAGTAGTTTGTTTTTAAATACATGAAATAAAAAAATACAGAGCTACTGAATTGAGAAAATCTTTCTTTTTTGAGGTCGGTTACAAAATAAATCCTCACTGTGGCACAAAATAACACTTTACGACTGCAGGCTAGCTTGCAGTCGTTAAAGTGCTAGAAGTAATTACACTTTAATCTTAGATGGAATTTCTTCGGTTTCGTCAAGTGTGACCACATTTATGCATACCGCTTTCTAATTTAAGGCGCTACTATAAACAAGTTACGACCAACATCAAGGGGTTACGGCGTAGCCTTAATGACAGTAGCACCCGAAAATAAAATGGCTTTACTGCACGTATCTCTTTATGTGATCCCGTCGTTTATTCGCATAATTCATTTTAATTTTGCACGTTATTACCGAAACTTTTATTGAATAACTTTCGGCTTGGGTCGCAGGGTCACACGCAATTTTGTTAAATTTGTAAATAGAACTGCCATACTTACAGTAACAATATCAACAATATCATTAATAAAAATATGTTTTACAAATTAAGACTATCCACAACTTCTACAAAAAATATTATCATTAATTTGTATGCGAATAAATTATAATATATACCTAGAGTGAACCACGATGACTCTACGACGTAGAGAAGAGTCTACGCGCATCATAGACATCAAAAAATAATGACTACGCCGTAGAACCTCTACGCGAATCATGACACTCAACTCTACTACAGAAAGTCATACCGAAAAGCTTCAAAGACAACTAAAGTTGTACCCACTTTAAACGACTACTAAACAAAACTTGCATGCGCACGCTTACGAGATGAGTAGCTGGGACATATTTTTAATTGAAAAAGCATGTCCAGTAACTTATAATTTTGTACACAGCTCATGTACAATTGTCCACAGGACACACATGTATAGCACAATACATGCGAGCAAAGCGAGTGATAATTTCCAGACTTCTTTCTTTTCCGTTGCACACATACACACATATCCACTCACACGCTCTCGCGAATAGTTTGGCTGTACAAGTGCACCTGTGAGCGGGATTGGCGCAATAAATTGAAGCCCCTCGAGCAAATCGCAACTTATTGCCGCATGGCTCTCAAATGTAATTAAATCTACGCGTTGCATGTCTTCCGCGTCGGCTTCTTAGCACCAGATGGGACTGAAACCTGCTCGAGGCTTTGGGCAGACGTCTAGCAGCGACGTCAGTTATATGTTTTATGATTTTGTTATATGTTTTATCACTACATAGTATAAAGCAAAGTCGCTTTCCGCTTCCCGCGTATGTATGTATGTATGTTTGCTTATATCTTTAAAACTACACAACGAATTCTGATGCGGTTTTTTTTAATAGATAGAGTAATTCAGGAGGAAGGTTTATATGTTTAATAAATAACATGCTACCCGTGCGAAGCCGGGGCGGGTCGCTAGTGATTTTAATATGACGTGTTCCTTAACCAGTGTTATAACAAGATTGAAGATTTTGTTTATTTTTAAAAGCTTTTATTTAACTTGCAGTATATGTATCTATGTAACTATGTTTGTTAAGGTGGAACCTTGCAACTCAATTTTGAAGCAGTTATCCCCAACCGATTGAGCTGATTGATTTTAATATGACGTGTTCCTAACCTGTGTTATAACTAGACTGAAGATTTTGTATCTTTTTAAAAGCTTTTATTTAACTTGCAATGTATGTAAGTTCTATGTTTGTTAAGGTGGAATCTTGCAACTCAATTTTGAAGCAGTTATCCCTAATCGATTGAGCTGAAATTTGGCATACGTATAATTTCGGTGAAAATGCAATTATGGTAACAGTGAGCTGATCTGATGATGGAGTCAGAAGCTGTTCAACGGAACTCCTCAGTAAATAGTCTGATTGAGATAAAACTTTGCATACCTATCAATCTCAAATGACAATATAAAGTTATGGTACTACGAACTGGTCTGATGATGGAGCTTGTCTGATAATGGAGCTCGAATGTAGCCATAGGGACTCCTTAACTACACAACATAACTACGTCGTGTTTTGGCTTGTCTTGACGAGTACTAGAGCCTTATAATTTATAAAGGCTTGATTTAAAAAATATATTAAAATAAATATAAACGTTCAAATGTTTCATATAAAGATTGTAGACCGTTTAAACTGATTTGAACATCAGATTTATTGCATTGCAGACATTTGTCTAGGTAGAGAAGGAGATAAGGGTAGTTTCTTCTGGCTTTCTATTTTAATGTTATAATTTGATTAAGTAAATTTTGCTGAAAAACTTCACACAGCGCCATATATGATAGAAAACATATATACGTTTTTTTGTAAAAACATTCTTATGTACATTATAACACCGATATAAAGTACATTATAACGGTATTAACGGTACATATACAGAAGACACATAACAAACATCTATATTTATAATACAAATGATTGTCCTGAAACGGCATATGGAAATCAACACAAACAAACAACTTAAAACGCAGAAGATAGAATTACTACGAGTTGTAGGCCATTACTATTTTAATATTTTCTTAGTTTCGATTCCGTCTTATTTCATCATCATTTTCCTGCCCTTATCCCACTTAAGTGGGGTCGTAATAACATCTTCAATTTTCCTCTTTCAGCCGTCATCTTATCACTCACTCCTTTCGTACCCATATCATCTTTCACACAGTATATCAATCTTTTCTTTGGCTTACCTCTACGTATACATCCATCCACATTAATTCCTAACATTCTTCTCGTTACATGACTTTCTTCCCTCCTCATAACATGCCCGTAGCACGCTAACCTATTGCTCCTCATCCTTTCCGTCACCGGCGCCACTTTTACACTTCCTCTGATATATTCATTCCTCATCCATCCTCTTATTTAAATTTTTCATTAGTCTTATTTAAAAAGCAAAAAAACAATTATCTTAGGTATGAACTTTATCGCCTATTGTAGTAAGTTACAGGTGCTTGCAGCTATAATTGAAGCTATAAATCTGGCGCCTTAGCCGAGACTCGACAATTAAATTACGTTGAATCATGGAACACCACTAATTACAACTCACCATGCAATTATTACGTAGCCATTTGTTGTAATTTATAACTCTATCCAAGAATAGTGGCTTGATCTGCTGATGGGATTACGAGATCCATCTAATACTTTTCCTCTGATCCTATGTAGTAGGGATACGTAGAAGACACAATTATTTTATACTGAACTAGCGACCCGCCCCGGCTTCGCACGGGTGCAAAGCTGATACCAAAATATATTACAGAATGTCTTTGTATACTCGTTAAAAGCATTTATTTTTTACATTTTTACTTATTTACTATGTTATTATACATATAAACCTTTCTCCTGAATCACTCTATCTATAAAAAAAACCGCATCAAAATCCGTTGTGTAGTTTTAAAGATATAAGCATACATACAGACGCGGCAAGCGGGAAGCGACTTTGCTTTATACTATGTAGTGATAGTAATAGTGATGATGATGTTAGCAACAATCAAATACGGTACCCGTTCATTTTACCGACAAACGTTTCAAAACTCTTCATTACAAAACCAACGTTTCGGAACCCTTTCGTTTCAAATCTCAACTTTCCGCAACTACATCACTACATAAATAATTCACCTGGCAAACGTATTATTACAAAACTATTAATTTCATAACTCATCACATCATAAATAATTCATATTGCATAGTATTCATTACGCAAATGTTCAGTTCAAAACATATTCTTTCAAAAACAATTCATATCATAACTATATCAATTCATAAACCAACACTTCGCTAACCAACGTTTCCCAAATGCAAAGTTTCGATAACATATTTTACTAAAAAAAAATACTTAATTTACGTGCTAATTTACTAGTACTAAGATGTGATATGCATGGTTTAATATTGAGGTAAAATAAAATAAATTGCACAATATTTCGAATCAACTAGTTTTTATTAATGTAGTGTCTATTCAAAAAACATCACCACCACAAACGACACTGTCGGTTAGGTTAGGTTAGAACTGTGACCCGGCGCACGAGCCGAGCGAGCGAAGCGAGCGTGCCGCGGCAGCGGCCGGCGAGTGCCAGAACCGAAATGCTGTTATTTTACTAGTTTAATGACTTTTAACTTTAGAGGTCATTTAATAATTAACCATTACCTCCTAATATTTAGTAAGATAATAAAATGTATAGAATTAAAACATACCTGTAAATTATTTGTCCAAGATTTAAATTACAGCCGTGCTGGATTACATTCTCAAAATTTGACTTCAAGCTTTCAAAATCTAATATGCAAACTTTTGGCTTGATTTCAATGTTATTTTCTGCTCCGTATTCCACGATCATTTCAAACATTGTATCGTACGTCTTTTTATACGTTTGTTTATTATTAATTGATATATTTATAAAAAAACACATTTGTGAAAAAATATGTTTGTAGAATAAACTATATGCGAAGTAAAATGTTGTGATGTTATACGTTTGCGTAATAAAATGTTTGCTAAATAAAATGAATCGAAGCGTTGAGTTATGAAACGATGCATTTGCGGAACGATACATTTTTGAAATAAATAGTATACGACCCGTTGAGTTGCGAAATTATACATTTGCGGAAAGATATATTTGTGGAATTAATAGTGTACGAATCGTTGGTTTCGAAATGAAGATTTGCGTAACGTTTGTCGGTGAAACATTAGTGAACCATCAAATACAAAATTGATTTAAATCAAAACTTACTTTGCTTATAACTCTGAATGAAAACATCGTGATGAAACCAGTTAGTATTCTTATAAACGGCGACTTGCTTGCAACCGGCGACGTATGGAATGTTAATTATTGCAAAATGTGGGCATATGCCCAAATAATGTTTGAACGTGTTTTTGACTACCCCCAGTAGACATATTCAAGGATTTGAGCTCCTGGATATCTGAGAGTGACTACCGTACTTGGAGATTACAGTCGTGATCCTATTTCTTATAGCAAATTCTTATATAATTCCAAAATGAAATAACAATTGCACATTAAAAGTTATTTATGATGAACCACTTTCGGTAAAGTTCTATAAAATGCACTGAATAAACTTTGGATAGTATTGCCCGCGAACCGTATCATCTGTCGTATTATTTTACGATAAAGCGAAGTCACGAGGAACTCAGGTTGGAGTTAGAAAACTTCACCTGTTGCCGAAGTTAGTCTGTTCCTGAATTATTGTATTCATGTAGAAAGCATGTAGTAGCATTGTACCCGCTTTGCTTATAAGTATTTTTTCAAGTATTCAAGATATGTTAACAAAATTATAGACACCAGGCCCTGTTTGTTGTCTGATTCTTCTAGGCTTAATCGCAAGGAACTGGCGTACTTTTACCTAGTTCCTAAGACGTTTCAAAGAGATCCTTGTGATTTTATTGAAATAAATACATTTTGACTTTGAGTTTGACAGCTGCAGAACAATACTGCAATAATTCCACCTTCTAAAAAGTCATTTATTTTGTATAGAATTGAAGACTTCTCTCTCTTCTCTTGTACGAGTAGATTGCTTCTTGTTTGGTTTTATTGTGGCATCTAATACCTTTTATTTCTTTATGCAATCGTATACATATCAGAAAACAATTTTGCCCTGAGTAATTACGTGAATGCAGTCTGCCAGCTTACTGGTAGGTTTTTATCTACTAGTCTGTTTCCTATGTGAATCCTAGTTATGTTCGAGATTCAGGCGCCATTCATATGTCAAGTATCCATTGTACGAAGATGATCGTCTGAGCTAAACGTGCTCGCACTAGAATAACTACTCTTGAACTTTAGTGATTCTAGTTCCCGTTCAGGAAATGTCTACGAGTGTGTGTGTATTGTAATCTGCAAAATGCAGGCACAATACATATATCTCGTACAATTACGAAATGTTAGGTTAGATGTAATGTTTCCTACTAGATTTTGAAGTTCCCTTATTAATAGTCATGTACCTATCAATTTTAAACCTTGTAGGTATGTAATTAGTTGTAGTTTTTATTCGTCGCGGGATAATTAACACAAAATGAGATAATTATGCATAATGGCTAGACGCAGAATAACAAATTTTTGGTCTTCAAAACTAGTCCTAAACATTAGCTGACCGGAAACATGCCGAGTTGGTTGAAATTCTAAAACAAAGGAAAAAATTGAGGTGAGTAGTCTATGAATAGTAGAGTGAAACTTTTTAAGCAAGGTGTAGGCAACCCAAATATAAATTGTTCCTAATGTTAGTACATAAGTATGTAGTTCTAAATTTTAAGTAAAAAGGTAAGTTAGGACAGAGTCCGCGACAGCGCTTCCGGCTTCCGGCAATCCGACAGGCGATTCAATTTAGAGCCGCTCCAAACAGCATTGATTGTTTTTATATTCCGCTCTCGAACTTCCACAGCTCTCAGTTGATGGTCTTTTTAGGTATCTCGGGTTTGCCAGAAGAGCTGCACAGGTTCGCAAAATCTTGATAGAATTCATTTTATGTAGTGAGATAACTGGATTCAGACACAGTTTAATACACTTTTACTGTTATTGCAAAGCATTTTTCTAAATAGGTTACAAAAAAATTAAACATAGGATTTACGATTACGATGCACACCTATAATATAATCAGAAACGCGAACATTAAATGGAAGAATGACCATAATATTATTATTATAAATTGCGGTATTTCATGAGTACGTGTTATTACCTCAAGCTTTTCTACTACTTAATTGAAAATACAATTAAATTAATTTAATTAATATTATAACTAGCTGTTACCAACGCGTCGACAATAGCAGTGCGAGCACACCAAAACATAGTTTATTTTATTTCCTGCGTAAAACAAGTTGTCCCCCACATATGCTCGCTTTCCGCCGGCGCCAAGAGGCACAATAGACGATGCCTTAGTGATTTAGCTTTATTGTTATGCACCCTCTACCCCTATTCACTCATCCAGATCATTCAAGAAGAGGTGAAATGTTTGCGCTGTTTTTTCTGAACTTCTTAATTAAAGACGTGCCCTTTATTTAGGTACTGCTTTCAGAATATTTTTTAAAATTTATATTAATATTAAATTTATATTTAAATTTGACTCAAATAAAGCAACGTACCTACTAAATAAAATAATGATTATTTCAAGATGCTAAGACCTACCTACTATATATACTGATATTGTTATGAAACATTATGTAGGTACGATCTCGTAATAACGGTTGAGTGTCCATGGCAGTGAGCTGTGATGAGGGATGATAAAGAGGGTCACGATATAACCTTCACGTGAGAACGAGCGGTTTACCTCGCATTGTAGTGTTGTGTGCTGGCCAACCGCGTTGAATAGCAATTTCATAGAAGCTACCCCGTTATTACGGGCACTATACCCGACAGTCAGTCGCCATCGCAGCGCCGCGACGTCTCAGCGGGTTGAACAGACGAGAAACCTTAAATTAGACGCTTTGAGAATTGCTCTCCCGAGCTGTTTTGTTTTCTGAGCTGTCTACATTTGTATTATAGCGATGGAACGATATAAATGCAAATACATAGTTTTCTTTCAACTAAATATTCTAATATTATTAACCAAACTGTGATTTCATCAAGCAAAATTATCCTTTTGGTTTTTTATTTGTACAGTTATGGATAGTTAAGTTTCGATAGAAGTATTTGTTCGGCTGAAATCGTAAAACAATCTTCCGGCGATGAATTGAAACTGTTAACCCATATCGTAGAACGGCCGGTACTCTGTCCGGGGACGAGATTTTGCAGGGACGTGACCGAACGAGCGAATAAAATCTTTTCGAATCGGTCCAGGGTTCCATCCGAAGTTGTAAAAATTGGAGGACGTGACGAGGAGTATCTGACCTCTAGGTTCCCTCACGTGTCGCCTCAAACTGCGACGACTGAGAAACAGTAATTTTCATGTCTTTTAAACTTTTCGTTAGAGGCTCTTTTCTGTATGGGTAAGTGTCTAATTTTATATGCAGAGGGTGCGTGCCCAAACTAAAAACAATTCAGCTTTAATTTTGGCAATTGGCTTTGAACCAAACAAGAGTTTCGCTAGAGTTGATTTTGGGCTTCTTTGTTTATTTATTATACTCGTCTCATTCAAAAGCGCTCTTCTAAAGCACTGTTTTATTTTTTACTGCCTACGTTTTACTATCAAACGCGATTGAATTGCAGTGAAGGATTAGTAAATACAAAAAAGAAGGAGAAAATAAATTTTACGACTTTAGAACGGAATCGTAAAGTTGTTTGGATAAAGATGCGTACACACGCGATGCCGGATGAAGTCGTTTCATGACACCATCAGGAAATATCTACTTGCGAGTTTCATATATAAAAGCTGCCAGCAAAACAAATATACCTACGTACTGACATGCATCTATACTGCTAATGGGATATGTTTTATGCCTTACATGTGTTGATTTTGATTTTGATTCTACTCCAGCTTCGCACGGGTTACACTATTGCTTAAAATATTTTTTTTAATTGGTCAAGTTTTCAGTTTATCACTTAAATATACAATAACACCATTTTTTTTAATAATATTAGTGTTGATATAGATTAAACTGTTATAGTACAAGTAGCATAGACGGTTGCTGTCTCTTTAAGAACTACGTTAGTTATCGTACAAAACATACCTAGAACGTAGTGAGTTTACACACGGAGGATCGCGACGATCCTAACTCGGATAACAATAAAACTAAATCATCGAGAAGTTACGAGTATATTTCTGCGCAGACAAAACCAGGAGGCAAGTATGCGACGAGAAAAACATGGAAGGGAAAGACGGTAACTAGTTAAATGATGCGATCAACTGAATCCTTCAATTTATTAATCCAGTTCATAAACTACTGATTTTATTTTAGGACTATTAGAAACCGTCGCGACTTCGTTCACACGAAGTTATTTTCAAACAGACTTTAACCCCCGATGCAGCCTTTTAGGGGTCAATTCCTTTCTTAAGGCGCTCCCAGTCGACGATTGTTTTTGTTCGAAACGAAAAAATAAATACTTGTGAACAAGCCACATCTCCTATTTTATAATGTATAGTATATGTGAATAAAGATGTACCCATCTTTAATCACTTCGATAAATAATCCTACCGACCGCTGCAATGACGACAAACACACGTCGGAGCGTGGTCCGCCTTAGCTTTTCGAATAAATTAATGATATAAATTATGTATAATTACTTATCAAAAATCTATTCTAATAGAAATCTAGATCTACATATTACCTATCTTTAACAATAAATCACAAGTTGATTTTAATAGTAGGTATATAAAATATTTCGATCATAAATTCTAAAACGTATCATTTTGAAATAATATCTTTATCGTGAAAAGTTTCTGCTATTATGTTTTCAGCTTAATAGAAATCTAGGTAGGAACCTGAAGTAATATATTTATAAAAATAGGAGATGTGGCTTGTTCAAAAGTATTTCTTTTTTCGTTTCGAAAAAGAACAATCGTCGACTGGGAGCCCCATAATAGGGCACCCCTACACATCAAAAGAAATACACCCTCCAAATTTCAAGTTTTTAGACTAGTGGTTTCGGCTGTGTGTTGATAGATCAGTCAGTCAGTAACGCAAGAGTTTTATTTAATTTATTATTATATTTAAATGATCTACAAGTTTTGTAATCTATGATAGGCCTTCTCGGTTTATTGTTATTTAAAACACTTAAAAGTGTTTTAAAAATAATCTAGCGCTATAATGTTTTAAAAGATAACTTTTATGGAGAGATAATAAAAAGATATCTACCTACATAAAATGTCGCGAGTATGATATTTATAGGGGATGACATTTCACAAATTACCAACCCCATTAATTTTCCATTAGCGATAATTGGGGTCGGATTTTACGCGGAAAAGAGGCTAAAAAGTCTTCAACATCTTTATCTCATACGTTTGTTTGTTTTTATCGGACTGCGATTGGTAGAATAAAATAATTATAAATACTAACATTTATTTACTTAAAGAAAATATGTATTGATATATTAAGGCGAGGTTTTTTTATTTTTTAACTTAGGTCCCTTGAATAATTACCACGTTTTTTCTTGTATTGCTGACGTTCTGAGACAGTATTCATCGATCTGCCGGTGATCGCGGTCGCGGACGATGCTTATGATGAAGAGCATCTGAATTGTCTCGAAACGTCAGCATTACAAGATATTTTTTACATATAACTATAGATTTTGACACGGGTCTTTATCTTTAATTACCTTTAATTTATTTTCCCGACGTTTTTTTTTCATAATTTAGTAAAATCATTGTAGAATCTATCTTTCAAGAAGCTCCTTGTATGTTTCATGGTTTTTAAAATAAAACATTTTTATTACATTGTTGTTATACATAAACGAATGAACGAGATAGGTAGATACGAGGTCCCAAGACTTGATGAACCAAACTGTGACTACAACAGTCTACCAAAGACTCATCTATTCAGAATCAAGCAAAATAGACATCGAATATCTCGATTTCCGCAATACTCAAAGCAGAAATAGGTTAGCGAAACGTCAGCAGATATAAATGAGGTGGCTAGCTTTAATTATTGTCGGAATTAATAGTTAGCAGATAAGGTCAGTATTCTTTCTGCTATAAATAAGGCGAGCCTTCCTACACTATTTGCTTAGAAAGCAGGTTACCGGTATATATTTTACTAGCAGACCCGCGACAGGCGTTGTCCTGTCCAAATTTTAATAATCGCATAAAGAAACGCACGTTGCTATGACGACTGAAATCAGATTTTTTGCACACCTTTGCAGTTTTTTTAAAGTAATATTTTACCTAGTAAGGTTAGAGCAAGTTCGTGTATAGAAAAGTATAGTAGGTACTCAATAAAAAAAAATATTTCGAAAAACTAGCCAAGTTCGAGTCGGACTCGTGCACATAGAGTTCCGTACCATCATCTATAAAAACAAGGTTTGTTTGTTGGGAGCCCTACTTAAATATTTATTCTATTGTTTTTAGTATTTGTTGTTATATCGGCAACAGAAATACATAATCTGTGAAAATTTCAACTGTCTAGCTATCACAGTTCATGAGATATCGGCGGATATGGCGGATCCTGGCGGTTCCGCCAGGACGGACTGACGGACAGCGAATTCTTAGTAGGGTCCCGTTTTTACCCTTTGGGTACTGAACCCTAAAAACAAGAAGACACATAAGTAAACAAATTTAAACCAGCTAGCGCCACACAAGACAAGCGACCTGTTTTCTACGTAAAAGTGATAGCTTCCCGTCGATAGCTTAATTCAATCTTTGCTCCCCTCGTCATCTCGCTGGCAGTACAATATGCTGCGAGAGAAAATGAAACGCGACTTTTGCTGGGCTGCAAATATATCCACTTATTCTGTTTGATAGCTCTGTCTGATTTGATTGGTATTTATGAGATAAGGTAGATAAGGATTTAATTAGATAAAGGTATCTAAGGGAAATAGGTTAAATAATTCCCAAGGAGAGTTGACGTCAGGCAGTAAAACACCCTAAGCCGACTTAATAATGACTTTTACGATATTATAACGCACTTTAAAGAATGATACAGATAAAATTTAGTCTAAATGCTATTTCAGACCACGAACTATATTAAGTATACCCATTTTCACGCAAAACGGACAAGTCGACGGGACGTGATAAAATACAGACTACCTTCATATTAATTTTAACTGGTTTATTTACGATGTTTTCTTTTTCCGATTTGAGTACGTGAACAAACTAAACCCAAGACCTCCGAAAGACTGGATACTCTTTCAAGGCCAATTGCGTAGTTAATACATATGATTGTTATGTTGCTTTGTTCGTACATTCATGTATATAATCGCTATACTCACCCATTTAAAGGGCTATTCACGATCAATACGGTTTTCAAACGACATTATTACTATAAATAACCAACCAGTGTGTCAGCCAGCAGACAAAAATAAAAAAGAACTCAAACCGCTATGAAATATGCAGCTAACTGCTCGAACTCCGGCTTGGTGTGCGTTACTTATAAGTATTGGCGATAGATTTAACTCAAACCAAAGAGATAAAATAATATTTCTGCGAGAGACTTTATTTATACGGTTCAGTGATGATGCAGTGAACAACCATTTGTTTTAAATTATTGTTTTCGATTCCTATCAGAAGTTTTAATTTCCAAAAACTCACATCCTCGATAAAATCTTAAGCTTGACGTAATCTTTACTCACATCTCATTATAAAAATTTAATATAATTTTTATTAGTATATTTTTAAGTTATTATTCAATTTCTGTAGATTATTTCGATTATCTTTTTCGGTCAAAGCAGTAGATTCTTCAATTATTTCGGCTAGAACACCTTCCTGCAGCTCTGCCACTGTACCTGAAAGAAAAGAGTTGAGTAAAATTCTAAAAAAAACAGCAGGTATATCTAGTTATAAAACAAAAATAAGATGATGCAAGTATGTATAGGTACGAGTTTGTCGCAATTGCAAAATATTGAAGTTGATTTTTATATAATTCTCTAGGGCGTACGCATTGGTACTACGTGGTACGTGGTCATCGTTTAGTCCACGGTCAAAAAGATGAGACAATAAGAATGACTTGTAGTTTCAGTAACCCCTCGTCACGACATTAATTATCGTAGGTTATGATGTCGACGTCATACGTGAATAATTGCATTTTTCCGAAGCCGATATTAGATTTTATCGCGTTTTCACGATGATTATACTTTCAAAATATTAAAAAAACAAATGGGCTTTGTACAGACACGGTCTAAAACTTATAAAAGCTAAATAATTTTAATCCATAGATTTTTTTTTGAGATGCTAAGAAACTATACGTTAGTCTACTCATTACTCATATCTAAAACATAAAGACCATTATTCGCACAGCCAATTTCAACAACGAAAATATATGAAAGAAAAGTCTCCGTTTTCAGAAATCTTCGTCTTGAATATCAGACTTTAAACCCGGGATTTTGTATTACAGGCCGTGTACACGAAACCTTCTCGCTTCACATCCAATTTGAGCTCAAGGAGCAGCAACACTAGGCCGAAACAAGTCTCGGTGTAATCCTTCAAATCCAAATTAGATTTTCTTTCATGCCTTTCACCATTGACAGGTTTCCGGATCGAGTGCCGAAACTACAAGTATTCTTTGCGATACGTAGTCTGGGTTTTTTACAAACATTCCACATAAGTTTTTATTATCAAGAAATTGGAATTTACCTTGTTAACGTTAAAAAGCCATGTTATTAGTTAACCCGGGCTAATAATAGCTAAAATCACGTAGGTAATAACTTCTCAATGAACAAATTTTGTACAATTACTAGAATTTGGAGCGTTTATACAAGAAAAAACAATAAAATAAAGCGGCGTGATGGTAATGAATAGGTTGTACAAATATTGGGCCAGATTTAACAGGGTGTAAGTCGATAGTGCGACAGGCGATGTCGCGTGCCACCAAGCAGTGAACGTGCGACGCACGCACCCGCCGATTTAGACATCACTTATCACAATACAGAACACTGGTAAAAAAACTCATTGAATTATTACATTAATAGCTAATTTTATGTATCGGTTGTCGTCGGTAACAATGTTCAAACTTTAGCAATTTAGAAACTGGTATCAAAATAATCGCTGAGTAAAATAATATTAAAATAAAATAAGTAGACTTTGTAGGTAGTTTATTTTTCTAATGAAACAGTACCACTCCACACATATCATGCTACGGCGTAGCACTTTGCTACGATCATTTTATTGTGCATATTTATGAAACAAAATTTCATATTCCAATTCGTTTTCCAATTGAATTCATTCCTATTTAAAATATAAGGGGTCCACGTGCATGCCTCAAAGAATTGAATTGAATATAAAGGAAATTACTATAGACCCGTATCGACGCTCCTATTCCAATCGAATTTCCCTCTGAAAACAATGCCAAAACGGAAATTAAACCAACATATGAAAATAAACTGAGATCTTCAAATGGATGCTGATTTATAGCACAATTCGTTTTACTCACGAAGGTTCAGCCTTTGTTTAGGTATTTGTATTGATTAAACAAAACGAAATACCTATTTATGTTCGTATGTTTTGTGCTTCAACAGCTATTAATCCCTACATTCAAGGTATAACAAGGTTTTTGTATCTAAGTACTGCGTATTTGTATTCTACGAAAGGTTCTCATATTGACGATTAAAAACCGACGATATACGACACGAGTATGTATATACTTCCACATGAATAAATAAATATAAAGCGATTAAGGCGCTCCCAGTCGACGATTGTTTTTGTTCGAAACGAAAAAATAAATACTTGTGAACAAGCCACATCTCCTATTTTATAATGTATAGTATATGTGAATAAAGATGTACCCATCTTTAATCACTTCGATAAATAATCCTACCGACCGCTGCAATGATGACAAACACACGTCCGCGCGTGGTCCGCCTTAGCTTTTCGAATAAATTAATGATATAAATTATGTATAATTACTTATCAAAAATCTATCCTAATAGAAATCTAGATCTACATATTACCTATCTTTAACAATAAATCTCAAGTTGATTTTAATAGTAGGTATCAAAATATTTCGATCATAAATTCTAAAACGTATCATTTTGAAATAATATCTTTATCGTGAAAAGTTTCTGCTATTATGTTTTCAGCTTAATATAAATCTAGGTAGGAACCTGAAGTAATATACTTATAAAAATAGGAGATGTGGCTTGTTCAGAAGTATTTCTTTTTTCGTTTCGAAAAAGAGCAATCAGCGACTCACAGCCTCTTAAGACACAGGTTTATAACGTGTTTACTCGAGATCGGGTGTTCGAGAGCTAAGTGATTGTAAGTGAGAGACTGGCGCCTCGCCGGAAGTCGTTCCCGAGTGACGGACGCCGGAAGTGATGCCGGATCGCGTTCCTTCGTTATGTTGCTGCCGTCATCCCACAGCCTTTTATTCGGTGCATACTATCTACCTTATAAGTACGGTCGCGTTTATAAATGAACATAGTTTTCGACATAGATGTTAATCAGATGATTGCGTGTCTTGTTGGTAAAATTATATGAATAGGTTATTTAGAAGCATATTATACAGGTAGATAGATATTAGGTTTGTTTGGTTATCTGTCCTGATTTACTCAATAACGTAAATCACACTAAACTCCCATTGATAAAATCTAATTGATATCCGATATATATAAGCGATAATTACGCTGTTGCAATCAATTTTAACCAGGGTGTGATTGCAAATATTAACATATTCGTACTTCTCAAAGTTTACTAGTAAAAAAAACCGGCCAAGTGCGACAGACCACGCGCAAAGTAGGGTTTCGTAATTTACACAGCTAACAAAGTTATAAAGTTAATTTTGAATGATATTTGTGCAATTTTTTTATTATTACTTGATATTTGTAAAAAAAAATATTTTCTAAGGTGATCGACGATTACTCGTAAACTTGTAAGTAAAGCCTACTTAGCCATAATAGTTTTCCTTTTAAATTCATTATTATGTACTACTACTGTGATTTTTTTCACATCTTTAAAACCAATGGTTTAGCTGGTAAGGGGACACACACTAACACACACATGACTCTGACAAAAATAGCACTTTAAAGCTTATTATTTCACAAACGGATCCCTTAATCGTAAAGTTGTATTTACAAACCCAAAATACTTTTCAAAGACCTATTCAACGATACAATACACCATAGGGTACGCGAGAAAAAATAAAAAGCTAAGCTGCGGACGGTCGGACGGACGTATGTACGAACGGACGGACATAGCGAAACAAGGGTTTCTTGTAGACTACGAAACCCAAAAAATAGCACACGAACTCGTAAAAGCCACTAGTATTTGTCCTTATTAAAGTCATATGAAGTAAAATTCAAAACACGCAAATTTTTATATTTATACTATAGCATAGCCTTTATTTTCAAACGTAATCGACTTCTTGCCAGTAAAAATTTAACGTTCACACTACATAATAAAAAAAAACTTAAGCGTTCTTTTAATTTGAAGAACCATTTCGTTCAAAAATTGAATATATTTCTTAAGGTGGACCAGTATAATAGTGTCTTTATGTCCGTAACGCAGCCATAACCATCAAGTCTCAAAATTAAGAAGTTGGCACTGACAAAACGCAGAGCAATACGGGCTTGAAGTGCGTCGTTGTTTTTGTAATGCCTTTTCTTATGACTAGCCCTAACGATTATTTCCCCTATTGTGAGCACCGCGGCCGCTGCCAAGACCCCGTAGAGAAAGAGCTAAACTTACAAAAGTTTCCGACTTGTTCAAATGGCCGGCTTTTGTTAGAGACCGACTTATTGTTCGGGACAGATTGCCGAGGATCACCATCGTGCTCCCACAAATTTTTACTACGAAATAAAACGCGTGCGAGTAAAACTGGCTTTTAGGTTTTTGGCATTGAAAAGGTTTTTGAAAGCTTTTTATTTAACAGTGAATTTATATGATTAATATAAATCGCTTTTGGGGTTCTTTGGTTTACTCTCACGTAACTAATCCAATCCTAGTAGCTACGGACGAAAGGTTTTTAATAAAGCTGCCGCTTAACTAACTAGCACTATGCTTTTACGAGCCTACGAAAAGTAATTAATTATGCTACGCGTACATAAACCATATATGTACGATTGTACGCGTAACATAATTTATTATTTACATTTCGTTTTTCTTAATTATTTCTAGACTTATTGTAATGTAATGTTCGGACGTGCTTCTAAGTACCCGATCTGAACGGCTGGAAATGCGATACAATAGTTGCCATGCTGGGGCTTACGATCGTGAGTCTATTTCGATTTTTATGTTATTGTAGTTACTTTTGTTATACAATCTAATAATCATCCAAAAAAGTACGTCCCTGCTCATTTCTGGCACCTGTTTTCTTTGCGAATCAATAATCTCAATCATCAAATCAGTTGTTAGAGTTTATGCTGGTAATAAAGGTTGTTTTTCTCTGACATTAGTATTCTATTGTTGCCGTGGGCATCCCGGCGCGCCGTCACGGGCCAGTTACAAACAAACAGACGGACGCCCAGCGTGACGTGAAAACTTTACAACAACGCTTGAACGAAAATACTGAAAAACTACGTTTAATCTTCGATGATATTTCGCGTCATTATACTTAATCGTTGTTGTGTGATAAACATAAATGTTTGTTCTGTATATGGGTTGTACTGATAGCTAATGTATTAAAAGTATCTATTTAATAATTACGTTTAAAAAACTAAAAACAAAACCGACTTCATGTTTATAAACAAAAATTGTAGTGGGGGGGGGCTCCCCCCTCCGCAAGATCTAGGAGCCCTACCCCGGCTAGCCCTCCACTTGGTGTATGCTAATGAAAGAAGGGCAAGGTCTATAGTTGAAATCCACTATCAATGCCCATAAATTTTGACAAACGCCGGAGTAATCGCGTAACATAAACACAAAAACAAAACATACAGGCGTATTGATAACCTCCTTCATCCTCCTTTTTGATGTCGGTTAAAATATAAACATTTTCGGTAATCTGGTCCAATAGTACAAACTTTGCTTAGTTTGTATGTTTGGCGCTGTGTAGAATGTCCACCAATATTTACTTATTTGTATCACTTAGAATAAGTGCTCTTGCAGAATTTTATTCTAGTAGCTGCCGTGACTTGATTGTGGACTGACTGACTACCAACAACAGCCAGAAATTAAGAAAAGTTGCATCTACGAAGTATGGTAGAATTACTCGTTATTGAGGCATCTGGAAACTGAGTAAAATCTTGTTAATAAATTACTAACATCCAATTCAAAGATGATAACGATGCGTTCACAAAGCTTATTATGCAAAATCTCTCATATTACCCTCGAACGTGTAGCGATATATTCAGTAATAACGAAATAATATGTTTTGCGAGATAGAATTCATATTTCATAAGCACTCATACGCATAAAATATTACAGGAAAGATTGGTGCTTGTTCTTTTATACTCTCAGTAAAGATAAAGGATAGATAGAAGGGGGCTACTCCCGCGTCAGCCTCCTTGAGATTCATGCCCTTACATTTGCGTCACATAATACACACGCCGGGTGCGACTGAATTTTATATGCATGGAGACAATAGGATTTTATTCGGACATACAGGGAGTACTTTATCTATATTTATGCTGGCTTTTTTTGGCTATTTTTGATACAAAGACCACCCCAAAAACAGGCATTTTCAACTTTATAATTTATCACTTTTCCAAAACCAGATTACACAGAAACACTTTGAAATCAATTCATTAGCGGCCATTATTAACTCATTTAATGCGAATTTAATTACGAGTACCTATCATAGAATTTGTGAAAAAATAATTCGTCTCGATACTAGTCAAATAATAATATGAATAAAATGTTTTTATTAGGTACATAGCCAACATTATCTAAAATATTTCCAAAATAATTAGTTCCTCCATTGATAATAAATTTAAGTAGAAATTTTGAGCGACCATAAAGTGTCTCTAATAAACGGCATAACTAATTCAATAGTTCACAGCATCTGTGAGTGTTATGATGCCCATAAAAACCTCATTTACGCGGGTTTAATGATCTCTCCCGGCGCGAGCGAATAGTTGCACAACAATGAAGGCTTCATTAATACTTATTCGAAATTAAATAGCGTAGTTTAATGTGTTCAGAGCACCATGGCGCAAGTTAATTTTTTAACACCCTTCTATATTATAATGATCTCGAATGACGCCCACGACAGGTATACAAGACTCCTTCGCGTTTTATCGAATACTAGCTGCTCGCCGGCTTTGCATGGGTGGTACCTGGATAAAAAGTAGCCTATGTGCTATTTTGATGTATAAGCTATATTACTGTAAAGTTTCATTTTAATCTGTTTAGTAGTTTTTGCGTGAAAGAGTACAAACACACACACCCATTCACTCACTCACAAACTTTCGCATTTAAAATATTAGTAGGATAGGATTTGGATCCCAATAGCCAATATATTTAGTAGGACACCACTTTTCACAACTTAGCCCAAACCAAGTCAGACGACCAATAATAACGCTCAGAGCTATACTAGGCTTGAGCTAACGACTTCGGGATCAAAAAGGTTCGCAGAGCTACTCCTAAAGTAGGTATTATCACCTGTAAATAATGTGGTAATCTGCCGCAGCCGCCTCAATAACAAAAACATTCTTCTAAATCTGGTATCTATTAACATAACCGCTCTGTTGAATGGAGTCGAGATAATTTGTGGGCGAACTTCGGCCTGTAATACCTCGCAAATTACCGGATAAGACTGTGTGAGACAACTGTTAGTTTTAATTAAACTGCTGGTTACGCGAGGGAGTCGTCGGAACGACAAAATTATTCTAATCTTATAAGCCTGTGGCCCAGAACAGCTCAGAATTAATATCGTGTGGGTCGAGCAGAGGGAAAGTGTACTACGGCGCGTATATGATGGACTAGTTGCCGTAATTCCAAATACACGTACCAACGACTTTTGAAAACATCTCGTGGCATATCTCTGCTGGAAGTGTAAGATGCGTTGGCACTAATTGCTTGTTTTATGATGAATAGATGATAGACAAAAAGGTCCCGCTTTTCTTGTTTTATGTTATTCATAACTTTGTCGGTCGAATCTAAATGCATAAAAATCCTCATCAATATCCATAAAAGATAGAGTAAAATATATTAAGATATTATAGAGCAATTATTTTGTTAAATACGTAAGGTTAGGTAATTTTACTCAAATCGTATCACGAAAAAAGTTATTCGAATATAGGTATAGGTTGAGGGCAATCATTATTAATAAGAAAGCTAAAAACCCATTCTCCACGCAATCTCTCTCTGTGCATAGCAAAATAACATAAGTACCTAATACGAACATCACTATCACTACATATTATAAAGCAAAGTCGCTTTCCGCTTCCCGCGTCTGTATGTATGTTTGCTTATATCTTTAAAACTACACAACGGATTTTGATGCGGTTTTTTTTAATAGATAGAGTGATTCAGGAGGAAGGTTTATATGTATAATAACATGCTACCCGTGCGAAGCCGGGGCGGGACGCTAGTATCACTACATAGTATAAAGCAAAGTCAATTCCGCTTCCAGCGTATGTATGTATGTTTGCTTATATCTTTAAAACTACACAACGGATTTTGATGCGGTTTTTTTTAATAGATAGAGTGATTCAGGAGAAAGTTTTATATGTATAATAACATGCTACCCGTGCGAAGCCGGGGCGGGTCGCTAGTATAGTATAAAGCAAAGTCGCTTTCCGCTTCCCGCGTATGTATGTTTGCTTATATCTTTAAAACTACACAACGGATTTTGATGCAGTTTTTTTAATAGATAGAGTGATTCAGGAGGAAGGTTTATATGTATAATAACATGCTACCCGTGCGAAGCCGGGGCGGGTCGCTAGTACGAACATAAAACAACAAATTTTCCATATTTTTTTCCCTCCAAGGTTTGTCAGTCAGCGTCATGTTCGCGACAACGTTTAGCTCCCATGAAAAGCCGTCGAATTAGAGAGTAAGGCGATTTGTGGGCTCCGACGACGTCTGTTCAATTTAATGAAAAGTATAAAGCCAGGACAAATTCACTGGGACGAGATAATCTTCTGTATCAATTTGAGGAGGAGCTGGGGTGTCTCCGGAGAAGTATTTCATTCCACGGACAGAGTAGAATGTGCACCTGTGCCATACGGAATACTACCTAATGGATGATTGGATTCAATAAAAAGTTTTTAGTCTTTTACAGACCTCGATATTGGCACAAGTATTAAATACCTACCTATTCACGCACGTTCAATATTAATCAAATTGGGTTGGTTATTATATATTTATTATGATTTCGAAGCTTAACTCATTTTTGGTTTCTCAAACGTAATTATTGGATAAAAGATTTAAAGGGCTTGGTGAGAATGGCTTCTAAGCTTTCACTCCAGTTTAGGATATAAACATCTCCTTGAATTTAAGATGATAGCGGAATAAAATACTATTTTTGGAGCTAGAGATACTTTAGAGGCATGCAATCATTGACAGCGTAACTATAGAACCGCTTGTCAAACTTTGGTAATTTAACTTCAAAACCGGTTTGTATCGGTGTACCGAGGCCGAGCATGTTGAACACAAAAGTTATTTTCCAATGGTATGTATTCGTTTGTTACTGACATTTAGTACCCACACAACAAGACCAGAGTATTAAAATACCTAAATTCCTTAGTGCAAGTCGATTCTAGTGTTATCTACGACTTCGATCTTTATTCAACTTATGTTGAAAAAGATTTTATAGAAAACCAGATTTTTTCGACATAATTCAATTATATATCGATGTTCTACAACCAATGGTGGAACAAGGGGGGAAAGGTGGGGGTATTCGATCCACCCCGGGTGACACCTAGGCCGATGAATTCAATCCGGGTTTACAAATACTTATAAAAACCGATGGGCGTGTGTCACTCCATGTTTAATTTACCAGTATTAAGAAAATTTCTCTTAAAGGGGTGACTTTAAGAGAAATTTTCTTAATACAGGGTCCAAAAAATTGTGCCAAGCGAAAGTACAGAGGTAGAAAACTTTTAAAGGTATCCGAATTCCGAATCACCTCCATGTAAATAAAATAAAAAAGACTTGTTGTTTTTTTGTGGTTTTTGAGTTGGGACAAACCTGTATTTAAGTATAATTTTCAAGACCAATATTCAGAATTATCTCAACTCCGTATAACGGTGTAAAAACGCATGTAATGAAGGTACCTAGACTTTACACGTGTAGCTCTTGAGGTAGAGTAGAGGGTTTTTAAGTTTACCTACTTCCATTGTCAGTATAACCTGTTTTACTCTCATGGGTCTCATGGGTGGTGGTTTATTTTTGCTCATTCCGTTCAATAGTAGGTACCTGGTCTATTTTTGGCTGTGCAGTCGCAAACAAGCAAATTAAATATTACAATGCAAGTTATGAAATTAAATTAACTGAAACTGTGTTCAGGGGTATCCTACCCAGATGACCCTGATAGCATCGCCACTAGAACGTGAAAATAAGGGTGTCAAAATTATCCTCAGAGTTGCATTCAGAGACAATTGGGCATAGCCGCATAGGATTTCAGGTCCTGTTATGTGACCAGGAGTATTAAAGGCAGAGATACGAGTACCCTACATTCACCAAAAATCTTTCTATTTGTTTTTCACTGGTAACAAAATAGAGGCAACAACTTTTTGAGGAGAGAATGCTTTGTTATAGCGTAGTGAGATGAGAGAGGGAATAAACAGTAAGCCTTTGTTGCTGGCCACCGACTGTGAATTGATAATGGCTGTGCATGTTTTGTTTTGATGGCTAGTCAGTTTGGGATCGCGGGAATGGCAAACCATCTGATAACAAACGTACAGTTTGGTTTAAAAATGGGACGGGCAGATGAATTTGAATCTGTCCAATAGGATTTACTGATATATTTTATAGGACAACAAAGTTTCGTTTCGAAGGCAAGAAATTAGTTATTCGTTCGGAATAAAGAATACGAATCTGTCAAGAATTAGGTACTTAAATATTTTAAACGAAATATTAACAAAAAAAATTATAGTCGTACCTACTATCTTATATATAAAAATGAATTGCTGAATATGTTGCTAAGCGCAAATCTCGAGAGCAGCTAAACCGATTTCGTTAATTCTTTTTTTGTTGTATTGGTTATTATCGAAAAAAAAAGTATTAGGCAGGACAACGTCTGTCGGGATAGCTAGTATTTAATGTAAATTACCTTATTACAAAAAAAAATACCTGTTACGAGTACAATCATATAGGTGCTACCTACCGTAAGTAGTTAGAAAATTATGTGCAAACAAAGACGTGGTCGCATAAATTCGTTTTACACGGATCTGCCGCGTTCGCAGCGCGACTAATTAGAACATAAATCTGCCTTAATACAAATCCGTTCTTTTTACAAGCGAATTTTATACAATCACCTTGTCTGCAATTCTTTTACAGTAATGGCCTTTACCCCTAGAGGATATTAGACTGGTACGTACTCAGACACGGTTGAAATATTGAGTTGTGATGTCGTAGGTGATTTAATGGGTAATTTACTATAGTGTAGCGTTTATCTGATGACAACGAGTTTTAGGGTGAGTTTCTACCTAAGCGGAGGTGCTTTAAGCTGCGCAGAGCGGACCAAACACAGCGCTCGACATTTTAATACACGAATATTAGAACGCTGTCATTGGTCCGCGTAGATGGAGACTCACCCATATACCTGCAGATGGATTTCCTACCTACGTCTGAAAACTTTTGATTTATTTAATATTGCATATTTTTGTACCTAACTAATGCGTATTTTCCACCGCTTTTTTAGCACGAACATAACAAAAAGCTTTTAACGTTTTTTGACAATAAGCAAAATGGACGTTTTAATGCGATAGGTGTTTTATTATTCCATTCACATCTTTGGCGGCGCGTTATTGCACTAGCGTGCGATTTATGACAACGCTCATTTTAAAATAAAGCTATTTCTTCTAAAATATTGTCATATCTGCTATAAATATTTCACTTTATGCGTCCCGGGGCGGCATTACACAATCCAAACTGGATATTATAATCTGTATAATGTTCAATGAATCTCTGATTTATTACCTGCCTGCGTATCAAATCTGTAATTTTTAATGAGAATGTATTCTCGGAATTATGTTACAAGGTGATAAAGTACCATGTGAAAATAAGTTAATTTTCAGTATGCTGTCAATTTGGGGAATACAATGTCAACTTACATTTGTAGATAGGTAGGTCCTAGTTGTTTTGAACGGCAATTACGTAATTAATAAAACGTATAAACATGTAATTATCTCTGGTAAATAACTTACAAAAGAGTACATTTACATCGTGGCCAGATGTTGTCGTGGAACATATTATTGCAGAAAACATTCCAAGAGCGGTAGAGGTGTATTTCTTTGCCTCTTTTTGAGGTTCAAGAGTAGCCCCTCAACTTTGCGTTAATTGCTTTGTGAGAACTTCCACCTGCAGCCTTGAAGAGAGCAATAAACAAAATAAGTATCTCTAAGTAGATGTACCTACGGATACAACGATTAAACCATTAGACGGTTTACTGGAACGTGCGTACCCTTCAATAAGATCGTGGTGCATGGGGCGAATTGTTGGTTTATGAAATCTGTATTATACAAAACTAACTCCTATACCTAACTGTAGTTTGCATTTAACTTATCCCCATGAAAACTTCTATAACAACTGATCTCAATGTCACGAATACCTACTGGATATGTTTTGAATGGAAAGCAAGGTTCGATTCCATATTGCAAAAAATAAATAAGTATTGGTGGACATTTCACACAGCGCTGTCTAGCTCCAAACTAAGCAAAGCTTGTACTATGGGAACCAGATTACTAATAATACTTTTATTTGTAAATAAATACTTATGATACATTATTATATTATATTACATTATATTTCACATTATTATATTATATTACCCAGAGACAAAACAAATCGAACCCACAACCTAAAGCTCAGAAGGCAGAGTTACTACTAACTGAGCTGTGAGGCCAGTCAATGGTAAGCAAGTTTCGATCCCATTTACTACAGCATGTCATCTCTCCTTTCAACGATTCCTTGAGTTCACCCAAATATATTGCGTGAAGGGAAGTTATTACAAGGGTAGGAATAGTAGGTTTCTGAATTACCAAGTTACCTACCACACGTATTATGAAATAAATTCGAAGAAGCCAAGTCGAAACACAGCAGTTGCATGCATTTGCCGGACTATAATTCCACACGCAACATTAACCTGACTCGCGACATGCCTCGCAGGAATTGTTTGCTGTTACTGTTCCTCGGCTCTTTATATTTTTTGTGGAATGCTGCATTATAATATTATACAATATATGTTTACAAACTATCTTAGGCTCGTATTTGAATCGTGCTCAAAAGCCATGGTCGCAGGCGGACTCAAAAGGTCGGGAAAATAAATTAAAGGTATGTAATTAAGTGATAAAGACCCGTGTAAAAATCTATAGTTATGACTACTAATCATGATAGTTTGAAAAATAATCATGCTCAAACATAGCTTTTTGTCAAAGAGTAGGTATAGAATCCCTACATACGCACCTAGAGATATTGAAATTTCGTTTGTAGATTCTCAAGAGATCATAGTAAAAATTTATATAATTAAATTTAAAAAAAAACAGGGTATTCGGGAATGTTTCCGACTACAGGGATTTTTTTGTGACAAAACTGACAAACTGCTTTTAAAGCTTCTCCCGTCGTTAGTCAAAGTACTTTGTTTGATACGAGTAATAAGCAAACCCGGTTAAGTATGCTAAGTAGATACCTTCATTCCCACTCATCTACAAAATTCAGTAGGTAGGTACCAAACCAACCAACTAAAAGAGAGTCTTTCACATAAATGTGAACAATTTATCTAGCTAGATCATAGGAATAGTTCGACTTATCATTTGGAGCAGCCAACTTCTGAACTTTGAGCAGTAATTGAATCAATTAAGCCATCCTATTCTGCCTCTACAAAGCTTATTATAGTCGATTTATCAAAGAGCAAGACTGTTAATTTAATATTGTTATATAGAAGCTTCCGTTCGCGTTCCCCCAGTTTTGCTAAGATGAGATACTAAAGTTTGAAAAAGACTACATTAAATTCAAATATTTACTTCATTAATCTACAATTTTCTCTCTAGTTGTTGTGGGATCTCGTTATTGGAAAATGAGTAGGTATTTTTTACTTAAATCTACAGTCTTATCCAAAAATACTCTCAGTTATGGGTCTGTTTAATTTCCTACGACATCCAATTAAGGTTAAAATATTAGGTCAAAACAAACCTCATTAGGAGCGTCGTTTTATTTACTAACGTTGCTCCGTTTTTGTTTTTGACTCGCTCGTAATTACTTTGATTGGCCCTTTTGGATCTGGATCGAATTATTTTGGTGTGTATAATAAAATAATTACGTTTAAAAAACTAAAAAGAAAACCGACGAAAATGTATCGACCGATCTCAAAGTCAAGGGACGATATTAGTTATATAAGTTTTTGGAGGAACTCTCAGTCCTACATAAATATAATTTAAATAAGACCAACTTGTGACTATTCTCTATACAATAGAAAAAAAAACACCTGCAATGCGAAATTTCGCTATTAACTTTTATAATTAAATTTACTTATTCTACTCAACATAGACAAATAACTAACTTCGAATAAAGTTTAGGTTCATATAGGACTTCGTAGCACTACGCATTATTATACTCGTACTCGAATACTGATTCGTAGCACTGCCTACGCACTACAGAATACACTGATCTCGTAGCACTGCTTTCGTAGCGCCACTATATACTTACAATCATTGACTGGCCTCACAGCTCAGTTGGTAATAACTCTGCCTTCTGCGCTGTAGGTTGTGGGTTCGATCCCCACCTAGGGCAAATATTTGTGTAATGAACATAGATGTTTGTTCTGTGTGTTAAAAAATATGTATTTTTTAACACAAAAAAAAGTATATAAGTATTCTATCAGTTATCTGGTTCCCATAGTACAAGCTTTGCTTAGTTTGGGGCTAGATCGCGCTGTGTGTAAAGTCCGCCAATATTTATTTATTTATTTAATCATTATTATTTCGTAGAGAAGAATATGTAAGTGCTACAGTGGTTTTGTTTTAGAGTAAACCATACAGTTACAGGCCACCTTCAGTAGTTGGCTCGGTAAAATTCAAACAGTGGTTGTGTTTGAGTTTTAGTTACTGGGAATACTCCGACCGGATTGATTTTGTTCTTTATTAACAAATCTGTAATGTACCTACTCGAATACGCAGGTAAAGTGTTAATGCCATCCCACAGGACCATCACTTAAACTAAGTGGCTATAATTCGCAAGTTACCTCTACGCCCGCAGGGATTCTCGCACCACTGCTCTGAAATATTCCGTACATACCTGCACATATTATACACCTACGAGTACCATGCTCTATAAAGAATCACACGATGGAATAAACAGTTTAGTTTGTAGGAAATTACTTCCGAGTATAGCAGCTAGCACTTTCTCCGGTATATTGAGAACATCTACGCAAACGGCAATAATAAAACACAACATTTTTCATGATCCTTGTAGGTATATGGTAAAACAAGTTTTTTATTGAAAAATATCTTTCTTTTTAAGATAACTTCAATATTGAGTTGCAATTGCAATATTCCACCTAGTTACATAGTTACATACATACATTGCAAGTTAAATAAAAGCTTGTAAAAACGATGATTGCTCCAGATTGCTACATAACGGCTGTTTTTTAAGATCTAGACAGACAATTTACGAGTACTCGTATGTTTTTAGGATTTAGTCAAAAACTTGTCATACAGTTGGGTTGACAAAAAAATCCGTCCTGTAGCTTCCTATGTACATGTTTATAGATATTGCAACTCAAAACTCGTGGTTACAAACTAACTTCAGCCGCGGTATTTCAGTAAAAATTATGCTTCGGGCAGAAAGACTCCCCTTATGAATATTTATTAGCTTACTATCCTCAACCCTATCTCTCATTGTGTATACATAATTCTTCTTTTTTTACAAACATCGCCTGTAGGTATTAATATTTTTTACACAAAAGTTACAGTAGGTATAATCTCTTACTACATCCATCAAAGAACATAATAATATGCTTGTAGAATTTAAGAATAGAGTAGAAAAAGTATTATTTCCACCACATAATTCAAATTCATTTATTTCAATAAAATCACAAGGATCACTTTGAAACGTCTTAGGAGCTAGGTGAAGCCTGTTCCTCGCGACCAAGCCTAGAAAAGTCAGGCAACAAACACGTGGGGTCTATCATTTTTTTCAATGATCCTTTCCTTATTGCTATGTAGCGCTCCAGTGTGGTGCCGATCGAACAAGGTGAAGGCTCAAACAAGAATAATAATTATAAGTACTAACTAAGTACGTACCTACAACAATAAGAAAATGAACTAAAGAGCTTCAGCACGAATTATAAAATAAGCACACGCTAACTTGATTTACAAATAAAACCTTAAGATGAAAGAACAAGTAAACAAATGTTATACAGACAATATAGAGAAAAAAATTGTACACATTTATAAGTGACAGGAAATAAGTTTTTTTTGGAACGAAGTTCCTTATCGCGCGTTGTGAAAGGGGGCTAGACGGAAAAAATTCTTACGAAAAGTTGTCACGAAAAGTTGTCACAAAAAGTTGTCACGAAAAGTTGTCACGAAAAGTTGTCACGACACTTTTTTGCTATAGTATATCTATTAATATATAAATAATAATAATAAATAATAAATATTGGTGGACATTTTACACATCGCCATCTAGCCCCAAACTAAGCAAAGCTTGTACTATAGATAGATAGATAGAAAATTCTTTATTGCACAATACAAGAACATGTACATAGGCGAACTTAATGCTAGTTAGCATTTTCTTCCAGCTAACCTTTGTGTAATTTGGAAAGGGAATGGTAGTGCTTTGTAAGAGAGAAATCATTGAATTTATTATATTTATACACATACTTACTAAAAAATACATAAACTTACATATATACCATACCATAATACCTAGTATCTACAAAAAAAAAAAAAAAAATGGGAACTATGGGAACTAGATAACTGATAGAATACTTAAATACTTTTTGGAACGAAGTTCCTTATCGCGCGTTGTGAAAGGGTCGAGGTGGGGTCGAGGTGGGGTCGAGGTGGGGTCATGGTGGGGTCGAGGTGGGGTCGAGGTGGGGTCGAGGTGGGGTCGAGGTGGGGTCGAGGTGGGGTCGAGGTGGGGTCGAGGTGGGGTCGAGGTCGGGTCGAGGTCGGGTCGAGGTCGGGTCGAGGTCGGGTCGAGGTCGGGTCGAGGTCGGGTCGAGGTCGGGTCGAGGTCGGGTCGAGGTCGGGTCGAGGTCGGGTCGAGGTCGGGTCGAGGTCGAAGTCGAGGTAGAGGTCGAGGTCGAGGTCGAGGTCAAAGTTGATTCCCCTTCCCTTGTCCCACGTTATTTTGTGTTCAGTACAACATAACTGTAAACTAATAAACGACTTATTGTGCAAGTAGGAGATTACCAAAACATCATTAGTTGGTAGGTGCTATCTACTTAGGAAGGTAGGTACTTACCTATTTATTTGCTTTGCGTTTGTTTCTCATCTAACTAGCTAGATTGACAAAAATTGAGCCTACTGATTAAGTTTATATTACATTATATTTGATAATAATAAAAAACATATTATTTTAACTTAAAAGAAATAAAATTTTATTACAATTCCTTCACTAATTAATCGAAAAGAACTTCGTTCCATCCGGGTGTCCCTTGACACCTCTCAAGTTTTTTTTTGTACTCTGTCTTCCAAACAGCATGTTCGATAGTGGAAGTTGGTTTTTGTAGCTGAAATGTAAACTTTTACCTCAGTTACATTTAAATTTAAAACCGTGCATGTAAATTGACTGTAATGAGCAAATTACGACTGGCCACCGCGGTCAGGGTTTACCCAGGGCAGACGAAATGTGTGAGCGTGTTTCCACATTTCTCGATCCGATATAATCCGACAGTCAGGATCGGCATCCACCGGTTATCGGTGTCTGTAAAATTTATATCTATCTAGTATCAAACTGATTTCTATCGACGATAGTAACGATAAGCTTGTGAAAGTTTAAATGTTTGGGGTATAATAAGTACTTGCCCTATACTTACACTGACACCGAATATCTAACGATATCGGATCATAATGTCCTCACGTCGATAGCTAAGGGCGTTGCGATTTCCAACATGTTCATGAACAACGCATAGCCTGTTTCATATGTCCTCATCAAAAACATATTGCTCTCATTGTCATGTTTTTGCTACAGTTCAGTTTGTGATTTAGGGCACTGATATTATCAATGCATAAGTATAGGTATTGAGCGAAATAAACTAACAATAACTATGAGTGATCAAAAACATGATAAGAGCGCATGCTCCAGTTCCGCAACTCACTACATCCTGGCAGTGTTGTCACGAGAGGTGACAAGAACGGTCTCAATCCTCGTTTCAACGCGAGCTATCCAATGTGAGCCAACAATTAATCCTAAGTTCAGTGGTTTGCCGCGCGCAATCGAGACGCATCTTAACAAGTGATGGTCGACTACGCCCGGCCGGCGGCGCCAGCCCTGCGCTGTGTCCGTGAAATTGAATTAGCAACTCATTTGTGACGCCAATAAAACCAGCCTCCCCCAGAGCTACCGTTTACAAATGCAACGTCTATCTGCGGAGCTACGGACATTTTCATCCCCAATTTGCTAGGCTGGTTTATGAGGATCGTCGCTAATTAAAATGAATGAATGAATATATTTTTGAATTCTTTGTGAATAAAATTAGTTAAACCTGGAAAAATAAAGGAATACTTGCTCAATAAAGGAATATTTTCTTTGTTTTACCGATTTTTTTCTAATTTATTTTTAATTTAGTCTTAAGACAGTCTTTATGAATAAGCAATCAAGCCAGACTCCTCGATTCTGCTTGAGGCTTGCCGAGCCGAAAATCTAATAATAATAAAACAAATTCTTCATATAGGTAAATAATTTGGTACAAAAATAAAATAACAACAAATGCTTACTGTATATACACTAGGTATCTACGATACGAATGGTTGGTAAATTACACCATTTCAAAAATGGTGTTTTCAAAGCTTTTACACAACTAATAAAAATGCCAACCTACTTACTCAGACTAGACTGAAACTAGATCCATAATACATAGTAATTCTTGTACCTGACTCTCTGACTCATATCACTTCCACTAATAGAAGTTAGTCAAACCGTAGTAGGTATGTCTGATTGCATCCATTAACGTAATGCAGGTCATAAAAACTTTGTACAAATAAATAAGACAACGGTGTGGTCGACTTCCAAAAAAAGTTATCTTGAATAGGGAAAATGAGACTTCTGATTTCCCCGCGCCATATTTGTCAAATATAAATAACCTTTTGTCTTCGAGCAATTGAGGAAAAGCTTTATAGGTGCAGTGGACATAAAACTGGGGGATGTTTTTACGTTTTTTTGTGCTCTAATACTATACCTATAGGTACGCATATATAGGTAAAGACTGCGGGTAATTGTATTTGTACCTATACTTATGCTATAAATAATAAGTAGTACGTGAGTACTTACAATTTTCTACGTTGTGAAGTCAAGTGTACATAATTTCCTTTGGCGGATCCAAATGTTTTTGTACGCATTTTTTTGCGATTTTTTCATAACTATACAAATTAATAAACCTTCTTTAAGATCTTGTATCTTGCCCAATTTTATGATACTAGGTCAAAGGGAAACCTGTAGGTTTTGATTTACTTTTAATTTAACCTTGATACCTCCACGCGTTCCTAGAAAAAATGGTTTTGACAGATAAGCAGACGGACAGCAAATGACTGCTATAAAGATTCCTTTTTCCTTTTAAGATACGGAATATTAAAAACAAGGAAATTCTCGCTTTTAATTTACGATGATCGTACAAAGGTGTTGGTTACCATCAGGATTCAACTTTTATATCTCTCATTCGAGAATAACTTCTTCGATGCGAGAAACTCTCGTCATCTAAGTGAGGCAAGAAACTGAATCAGACTTGAGGGTATTAAGTCCCGCCAAACCTAGAACAAATATACTGCCAAAAATAGACTGCTTTAAAATACGAAAAACATCCCCAAACTGATAAATAAAAACGCAAAAGGAATGATTTTAGTATATATGGCGATGGTGTGCAAAAAATCTGACTGTTGACATCAGTCGTCATAGCAACGTGCGTTACTCTATGCGATTATTGATGTTTGGACAGGAAAACGTCTATCACGGGTCTGCTAGTAACTACATAGTATAAAGCAAAGTCGCTTTCCGCTTCCCGCGTCTGTATGTCTGTATGTATGTTTGATTATATCTTTAAAACTACACAACGGATTTTGATGCGGTTTTTTTTAATAAATAGAGTGATTCAAGAGGAAGGTTTATATGTATAATACATGCATAATATAGTAGAGAAACACTGATAATTTTAGAGGTTTCTAATGTGATGTCGTAAATAAACACATTTTTTTGCGCTTACATTGCAAATGCTGGCTGAACCCCACGAGATATATCAAAATAATGTACTACAGTATTGTACACCTTAAAAACGTCTACAAAAAAGTCAACGATGGTATTAGAAATGTCTTACGCACAGCGAAGCGGGCACGGGTCAGCTAGTTAGGTATAAAGGGGTAAAATTTGTATTATTGTTTGTTAGGAATAAACTAAACAAGTACTGGACCAATTATTATTATAAAAAATATTTCATCTAACAAAAGCTACATTATCAGCGAGTAACAAATAGATATTAAAAAAAATTCTATCTAAACGAAAATTGCAATAATGTAACCTCAGGTACCAAAAATGTATCTCTAATATTCATTATGAGCATAAATAAAGTTTAAAATATGAAGAAAGCATGTCTCTCGAACGTTGCCAGCCAAGTTGTTCTTGTTCTCGCGAGTGAATAGGTGTATGTGTATCTTGAAATAACACGTTTTGCGAAGTCAATACACATAACTGTCAGTTCCGTTCGGCAACAAAGTTACGCGTGAAAGAGATAACACACTTTAAAGTTAGTGAGTTCAATCGCTGGGAGACGGTAACTTTGTGGAATTGTTTTCTTTTTCGTAGCGTAGCAACTTAGACGAATTTGAACAATTTGAAGTGACTGTGCTCGTAGTTGTTCTCATTTCTATAACGCTGCTTATATAGAGAACAACCTATAATGAGCAGATGTTTAACTGATTCATCATCATCATGAATCTATAGGCAAGACTATTTTTGCTCAAGTAAGCCTATGTAGGTACTTGAGTATGTAGGTAGACAATGTTTAGAGACTTTCAAGAATAGCCAGGTTTATCTATGGATCTAATCTGGTTGACTAATCGCAAAACTCAAAAAGAGATCATATTTTATTTTAAAGCTTAAAATTGAAATATATAGAGTTAATGTTATGTAGGTATATCTTAAAATCGTGCGGTAATAAAATGTACCTATCTATTTCTTACGTAAAGATATTTTAGGTATTAATTAGGTTTTTTGTCCGTGACGTCTGAGATATATAAAACAAATATTGTAAAAAATAATTTCCCTAATGTAAATTCTCTGTTCTAAATTAAAAAATTGTGGAACATCTAAGAATCCTATGGGCCTCTTTCACGATATTCATGTAGCCTCAAGTAGGATAATAACCGGTTAAAGTCGCAAGTAACAGTGCGTTACAAGTTTCATCACGGCTGAGCTAACTTTGAATACCAGTTGCGATTCATAACAAAGTTCGATGAGAATAATTCCAGTACCTAGCTATAATTCCGAATTCCAGTAGCTACAATTATGTGGCAAAAGTTTCCAGTATTGTTTAAATCTAGGTGACTACCTACCTACTTACTTAAATGAAATTCAGAATAGAAGATCAATGAATTGAAGCAATTGTTTGAAGTCGAACTAACATGTCTCAGTGCCAAGAAATAATCTTACATGTGACATTAACATGCATCATGTCGGCTGCCAAGAGTGCTGCCAGGGTGCCGCACTACTAACTAAAACAATATTACTTAGCTCAGTGGCTTGGGAATTGGGATCGTAAGATAAGGCGACACACGGTGCGGCACGGAATCGCAACTCTACAATTTCAACATCGACGTCAACATAAGTACCCTTACCTACGTTACTACTAACTTAGTTTAAAAACGGTACTTATAACTATGTTGTTTACGTACCTATTACTTACGTAGGTATTATATTAGTAGGTAACTACCTAAATACTTAACTAAGTATCTACTTGAAATGAAAAACGGTCCGGACTAAAGCATCGAGAACTGGCTGTATTTTAGGAACCGGTTTTTTCGACTATGTTTGATGAAATTGCATACTTCCTTGTCCCCCTAAACATACTAAAATTAAACAACACTTGGTCTGTCTGTCCGCTAGTTACTCGTATCTTATAGTATCCGCTTTACGTGATTATTTTTTATATTGATACTTAGGTAAGTTTATGTTGTCTGGGTAGGTTCTAAAAAATATATAGTTATATAAAAATAACATAGATCAAAAATCCAGCCGTAAATTTGGAATCACAACCATAAAAGCTTGTAATTATTTAGACAAATCGAATCGTTTTTAGACAGCAGTATCATGCAATTTGTCATCATCATGCGTACACATCCTGAGTCCAGGTTGCGTATCTATGCGTATGTGTACGGCTATCAGCTCTCCCCAAACCGCTCTGTCCAAACACCGAAATATCATCATTCATTGTTTCTTCATCATGAAATATGCATCGGCCCTAGGAGGTGAGAAAGAAATGTTTGTTACGTACCTAAAATACATGTACTTACAAACATTTATTCATTCCACCCTCCCGACATCAACATACCTACCTTATGTACCCATAGGGTACCTATATGTCCTTTTCTACGTGAGGGAGCAAGTTCAACAAACGTAATTATTGAGATTTAAGACATTGGCTATTTACGTGACCTCATAGGCAATGTTAATTAAATGGATTTAGCCGTAGAGAGCGCAATCCTAATTCAGGGTCAATCGTGAATTTTAGATTATCGACGCTAGGAACACTTTAGGGACGTATAAGTAGGTACTTAACTAAGGGTTGTTTACTTAAAGCCTCCAAAAGATATATAATTCACAAGAATTTGCATAAAACAATGGAAACGTTCAAGTTAGAGTAGATACGAGTAACTTTCGTTTCATTTTAGATTCTTTAGTTTTTTTTTACTTTGTAGATAATTCTTGCTGGCCCTGCCATGGCACGTAATAGTCTAGTATGTTAGTGTCATAAAAATGTATAGGTACTAGGTATATATATATTATTACCTATACTAGGTATAGGTAATAATATTTTTGACCCGTCTGGCTGGACCACAACATTAACTGCAGACAAACAAGAAAATCAATAAAAACCTTCACTAAAACTCAATATCTCCGATTGGATTTGACTTTAGTATCAAGCCCTTACAATACAAATCCGTGTTAGTAGTAGGCGAACCCGTTCGTTAAAGGGGATTCATGGTATCAGCGGGAATTAATCCCGCAAATCTCTATTTTAGTGCGCGCCCAAACTGGGGCAATTAGGAGCTTACTCACACTATCACGGTATCGATGTCGGCTTGCTCTGTTCTATCGATAATTGACAAGGAGTTATATTCAGGACAGAGTAGACCTTAGACAAAGTATTTCAATTAGTACAAGTATAAGTACCTAGGTCCTAGGTACTCATCATTTTCTTGTCCTTTTCCCACTTCATGTGGGGTCGGCACAACATAATCTTTGATAATTATTGTTACGTTTTAGGCAATGTCAGTCAAGTGCCAGTCGTTTCGTGCCGAAACTAAAACCATGCCCTGTTTGATGATACCCACTAAACCAAGAAGGGTAGTGAAATTTGTAGGGGCGCTACCTTTTTTAAATTTTACTAACCTTTCTTCAATTTATTAAGTTTAAAAATAACTGGTTTCCGTTTCTTTTTCTTGTAGGTACATATTTAATACTTACATAATACAGTACATCTCCTATTATACCAATTACCTACTTATTTCTGTTTATTTTTTGCTTTGTTGACTTATTAGATGAATGAGGAATGAATTTTATTTTACGACATTAAGATGAGAATTATGTGAAATCAAAAAACTGTCTTAGCATGTATGTGCAAATCAAACCCCTATACATAATGGCGGCCACATACGTAGCGGTATACCTGAACGGTATACCGGAACTTAAGGCTTGTGCAAGTATACCTAACGTCCATAGTGACCACACACGATTCAAGTATGCCTGTGCGGTCTCAGTTCTGCGCCTGTGACAAACCGAAGAAGTCGTGTTGTGCACTAAGTATTTTGTGAAATATGCCACCGGTTCTATCTAAAGTGACACCCACAAATGATGACGTTTTGGCTATTGTTGGTTTGGTGCTAGCTATTAAGAAAAAAGAGAAGTGTAAGAAGAAACGTTCTGTCCATACAGAAAAAAAAAAAGAAAATTTTTTTTTTTGGTGTGGGAATACTTATTTCTTTTCAGTAACCATTCTTTACACCATTGTAAAGAATGGTTAATGAAAAGAAATAAGTATTCCCACACCAAAAAAAAATTTATTTTTTTTTTTTTTTTTTATTTGTTTATTTATTTAGGTTGGTGTGGGAATACTTATTTCTTTTCAGTAACCATTCTTTACACCATACAGAACGTTTCTTCTTACACTTCTCTTTTTTCTTAATAGCTAGCACCAAACCAACAATAGCCAAAACGTCATCATTTGTGGGTGTCACTTTAGATAGAACCGGTGGCATATTTCACAAAATACTTAGTGCACAACACGACTTCTTCGGTTTGTCACAGGCGCAGAACTGAGACCGCACAGGCATACTTGAATCGTGTGTGGTCACTATGGACGTTAGGTATACTTGCACAAGTTTTAAGCTCCGGTATACCGTTCAGGTATACCGCTACGTATGTGGCCGGCATTACAGATCGTAGTTTTGATCTGCCTACCAGACTTGTGCAAGTCAGGAAACATGTGCAAGTTTTGTCACACACACGCTTCGGTATACTTGCACAAGCCTTAAGTTCCGGTATACCGTTCAGGTATACCGCTACGTATGTGGCCGCCATAAGGTTCTATTTTACTATTTTCGTTCGGAACCCCACCACTAAAACAAATTTAGACTTCGATTTTTATTAACTTTTGGTTCTTCATCTTTACCAAAATACTTAAATAAATAATTCGTAATAAAAACTAGATCGTCATTATTATTCGAAACATTTTTGAAGTTGGGTAAGTTAGCATCTAAGTTTGAAATAAAAATACTTACGGCTAATTACCAAGTTTCAACTTGAATTGCTCCGGTAATTAGCAGTATTTATATTTTAAGTGATTAACAAACACGATAGTTTTAATTTTAATGAGCTAAAAAAGAAATAACTGCCTAAGTTCAGGGTAGGTAAATTAAGTAGTTACATAGATGTTTTTTTTTACTACTGACTGACACAAAAAGAAAAACATTTACAATGAGTACAACACGTACGAGTACCTAGGTGACTAAGTATTTGTAGGTTTAAAAAAACGATTTAGTAGGAAATTAGGTATTTTGACTAGAAAATCAAAACTATGAACAATACCTACCCGTCCATGATTTATATAATCGATCTTTGAGTAGTAGGTACTTTTAATTATTATTCTTGTTTGAGCCTTCACCTTGTTCGATTGGCACCACACTGGAGCTCTACATAGCATTAAGGAAAGGATCATAAAAAAAAAGGTAGACCCCAAGCCGTGTTTGTTGCCTGATTCTTCTAGGCTTGGTCGCGTGGAATCGGCGTAGCTTCACCTAGTTCCTAAGACGTTTCAAAGTGATCCTTGTGATTTTATTGAAATAAATGATTTTTGAATTTGAATTTGAATTTGACTTTCAGGAAGGTAAAAGATGATATTTCAAAATTTTTGGTTTTAGTCGGATAAGACGGAAAATGTTATTAACATAAAAAAAACTATCTTAAGTAACTATAGGTAACTATACTATGATTGTATTGTATGTTGTAAAAAAAAATACTGTTAAACATTTTTTGATTGGGAATTGAAATAACGTGGCTAAATAAGTCAACTTTAAAAAAATAATCTTTCTAGAAAGAATTTCCAATCGTCTATCCTTTTCCATAAATCCACGTTTGTTCTAAAGTTCTAAATAATACGAGTAGGTATGTTCACTTACGAGATAGACTACAACCTGATCATGTAATAGATAATCCTACAAACAATAAATACAGTCTAAGAAAGGCCGAAAAAATGTCTAGACAAACATTCACTTAAATGACTTTTGTGAACAAAGACAGTAAGCATAGGCAAAGGCTAAAACTACTTCTAAAACCACAAATCCAATTACTGTCGGACAAACCAACCTTTCAGACCACTTCATTAAAGATGAGCACAAAACCGAAAGAAAAATAACGTGCTGCTTACCAACTAAATACCTTATTTACCAACTAAATAGGCAACGTAATTATCCCCGGAATCCCCGGCCAATTCCAGTGTTTAAGAAAGATAAACGAGAAAGGAAACCATTCCGACAAAACTTGTAACTCCACCGCGATCGGAGTCGGGTAATTACGTAGTTAGGTACCACCTGAGGTGGGGATTTATGGATAAAACTTCAATTTAGATGGGATTGTTGATGATGTGATTGTTTTGCTTACGTCGAGATAAGACTTTTGTTCGATTTCACCAACAAATCAGCTAAAAACTTCCGATTATTTGATAGGTGGTATTGTTATTAATTAGGTATTAGGATTAGCCTTTATGAAGATTAGGTACACATTTGAGTTGCTATTTTAAATACTTAGGACCTTTTATGGTATATTTACCAGGTAGGTATAATTTGACTAGTAGCAACGTCTTTAACTACTACGCCATTATTTCGTTTTGAAAACGCATATTTTTATAAAAACTCATGAATCCTAAATGGCAATGGGGGCAATGGGGGTATGAGAGCAATATCCTGAAAATATGTTATGACGCAAATAGAAATGTCATCACGGAAAAGAAGCGAAGGCTTAGTGAGCCACTTTGCCGGTATGTTGCGTACGTGATTACTCTCTAAATATTCCACTTTATAGTACAATCCTCTCCTTGTCACGAATAGTCGGGGCAGACTCTGAATTATTTAGTCGGTCGACGGCGGATGTACCATTTATCCAAATTGTCTCCAACGGCGACAAAGAAAGACGTAGAAAACAGGGGCGCGAGTTAAAAATGAACGAGCTGCCAGTTTCGCGACGCGCACAGACCGATCCACCCCGCAAGGTGATATTTACGTGTCGTTTACCGCGTCGCGTCGGTTGTAACACCTTGGGCGATAAAGTTCACAACATTGATGAATCTATTTACCATAGGAAAGTCGACGAAATCACGAAACAATACGAAATACCTTTCCCCAAGTCGGACAGCGGTCACCGTGGGGAAATAAGCCCGCAACCCTTTAGCGACGCAACAAATACTACAACTTCATCGAAAACAACAACTCGTAAAAAAAAAAAAGGGTTCAGCGTTTATTTCATTCAATTAAAACGCTAGTAAAAATACATGATCAAGAGGTTCAAGAGGCTTGGAAGGCGGTGTGAGATACACACATTTTATTTAGGTGTGACCACAAAATAAGTTCCTACTTATTTTGTGCATTTTCCTTAAACTTTATTCAGCGCTCGGGCTATCTATTGTAGGTCATCATTGCATCTGATGACTTTGACTAGGTATAAATAACAATGTAGGCTGAACGAAAAAAATCATAGGCATAGTTGTTGAACAAGAACCATTAGGTAAATCAAATTTTACAACTCACACTTGGAAAATTTAATGATTTCTTGTAAATATGGCGAGTTTTATAAGCTTCAGTGGAAACGAAATGGCTCATAATTATAGCAATATTTGAATTGCCATTTCCATAAACAACTATCGCATGTTCAGAAACTATTCGTATATTATATGTATGGATATGTACAAACGCGGTAAATGCAGCAGTCACGGCTTTTCTGTTAGATCTTTTTTTAGTAAGTTTAGGCATTAAATCAGTTTAGAATCTGTGTCTAAGTACATGTAGAATGACGTAAAGTGTGTTTTCACAGCTGATTGTATTTTTTTGAGGTACCTACCTACCTAGACCTAGGTTTAGTGTATTAGTTGCCGTTTTCGACTCGAAAAACCCAATAAAAATGATAAGGGTTCATTTTATGAAACATTTTCTCATCGTTCTTTTCAAAAAGCCCGAACTGACTATTGCATCGATATAAAATTGTACGAACAGAACAGGTAAATCAAATAACAGAGGAGAATTCTATTACTGTCCCCGTCCAGATATAGAATTTGTTCCGTTTGTAACAAGTTTACGTATACCCTTCCCAGATCCCAAAAGATAGGACTTGGTTTTCATTCATATCTGTATTTTAATTTAAATAACTAAATACTCGTATGTTTAATAACTGGGAAGCTGAGAAGGCTCCCAGGCATAACAAAAAGCAAAAAGGGTCAAATACAAAGAAAATGAGAAACAGTCTAAAGGGCAGGTTAGGTTCATTTGTAGCAAAAACAAACAAGTCAGTTTATGAAAAATCAAAATTATAATTAGCAGGCATAGATAATTAATTATGAAGTCTATGTAGTCGTGTCGCGGTAATGCTACGGACAATAAGAGAGGCAATAGTTACCACTAAAAACCGGCCAAGTGCGAGTCGGACTCGCGCACGAAGGGTTCCGTACTATTATCAAAACGGAAAAAAAATCACGTTTGTTGTACGGGAGTCCCACTTAAATATTTATTTTATGCTCTTTTTAGAGAAATACATCATCTGTGAAAATTTCAACTGTCTAGCTATCACGGTTCACGAGATACAGCCTGGTAACAGACAGACGGACAGCGGTGTCTTAGTAGTCCCGTTTTTTACCCTTTAGGTACGGAACCCTAGAAACATATAAAAAAATTCTTAATATCTCATAACCTACCTATTTACCTAACTACGTAGTTAGCATTCCACACGTGACAGGTTGCAAAGCCGTCGCCGCTTTCAAGAATACTAACAGGTTTCCTCACGATGTTTTCCTTCACCGTTATAAACACGTGTAACACGCATATGTACATTTTTCGAACAGAAATATCCATTGATGCACGGCCAGGATTCAAACTCAAAATTAATTTGAAATTAATAATATCTACCTAGGTACTTACCTATTTACCTAACTACATAAAATTCAATAATTCAATTTCAAACTTTTTAGTCGATCATGTGAAGTACCATCTATTTACCGACTAACTTTACCGAGTGGTAAAATAGCGCCACCTGCCAGCGGAATTGCAAACCTCTTTCATCTTACCTCTCAAACCCCGAGCGGTCGCATGAGATCGCGAAAAGTACTTATATTAACGTAGTAACATCACATGAAACTAGATGGCGCTGGAATGCAAAAATTAAGTTTGTTGTATAGGAGCCCCCCTTAAATATTTATTTTATTCTGTTTTTAGTATTTGTTGTTCGAGCAGCAATAGAAATACATAATCTGTGAAAATTTCAACTGTCTAGCTATCACGGTTCATGAGATACAGCCCTGTGACAGACAGACGGACAGCGAAGTCTTAGTAATAGGGTTCCGTTTTTACCCTTTGGGTACGGAACCCTAAAAACTTAATAAGTAAATAAATATCAATGTACATTTCACACAGCTTCAAATAAACTGAACCCAAAGTGAAAAATTATTATCTTCATTCTGGCATCGGGATTTTGGAGGCCAAAATAATAAATTGATAGATTTATCAAAATTTTATTAATGTTTTTCTGTAATTGATAATAATCGACCAAGATCATCCAGTTTCTGTTTTCGGAATTAGGAATTATAATGTAGGTACTTATAGGTACCTACCTACCTTCCTCTGGGATAAAATAGGTGCCGGTAGCTGAGATCCACCTCTTGGTAATATCGGATGGGCGTTTCACTTTTGTCTAAATTCGATTCACAATGGACAACTGTACACACTTTCACTTTGTCGATGTCAAAACCAGGCAGTTTTTTTCACTTTTGCTAAAATTCCGTTCCATTTATTTTACTTAGCAGAACAGTGTGGACCCGCCCTAAATCGAACCCAAACCTTTATACATTTTGGGGTACATGAAAATTTAATTTAAACCCTATTTTCAAGAATGAACGGGTTCGCCAGCTGTAATTGCTAGGCAGGCTTTTGCAGAATTTTTTACTCAAAACGGTAATTTCATTGCATTGACGACTACGATTATATTATAGAACTAGCGACCCGCCCCGGCTTCGCACGGGTAGCATGTTATTATTATACATAAACCTTCCTCCTGAATCACTCCATCTATTAAAAAAACCGCATCAAAATCCGTTGTGTAGTTTTAAAGATATAAGTAAACATACATACATACGCGGGAAGCGGAAAGCGACTTTGCTTTATACTATGTAGTGATATACTCGTATTTTTAGCTACTTATAGTTTATCATAATGAAAATCAGAGAGTATAGTGTTTTATATTTTTTATTAATTAGTAAATTGTTAATACATTCAAGGCAACAACGGCCGATGACTAAAGCTAAAATTGTAATTGAAACTAGCGTTGCTTATTATCGGCTAGCTTACCTAGAAGACAAAATGTCTGACTCAGGCCAAAAATATTATATGTATCTAATTAAGATGATATGAAGATGGTTCAACAAATGAACAAAAATAAAAGCTTATTGTACATAAGCGCAATGAAATAAAAAATGCTGGGTATCGTGAATTAAAGCGATTATTCTCGAGATAAATCCATCTGCATCTTAGTAGTCAGTTACACACACATTTCTAAAATCTCTGTAAGTATAATCACTGGTTTCAAGTAAATGCGAGACAGTTTAAGTGGATGTTATAATTTTAAAACCATACTTACAATACTGTAGTTGCTATACCGTCCTAAAGTTATAAAAATATGTATTTGAGACTGAAAATTGCCTGGGGGTCTAATCCGAAAACCGCTAATATATCGTGACATTTGTTTCGATATCAAATTCAAATTCTTGTATTGTTTTTAATCGTGTATTGTTCCATCGTTCAAATATGTAACTTTGGCTATTGTCACGATATATCGTTCGTTGCGGAGTAAACGCCTTGCCTAGTCAACCAATATTATCTGCGGTATGTTTTAAATAAGATGCGTTCTGACCTCGACAGTTGGAATTGTGAATATTAGTTAAATAAAGCTCGTCTAGCAAGGGCGACGGTCGGGTCCGCGACGGCGTGGCGCCGCCTTTAAGATGTTGTCCACGCGAAGGATCATTTCAGCGGCTTCGGAAGCAGACAGAAGCACTTGGCGCTTCACCACATACGACTCTGTGATGCCGAGGGTTTTCATGTCACCGACGCGGCCCAATTGCATGTCTGTTGGCAAAATACATTGTTATAAATCGAGTTCTTTGTAACGAAACCTATACACAAAGACCGCAAATTCATTATACTAGTAAGCCTTTGTGACTTGTGGTAAAATAAATCCCAAACACTGCTTTGATCTTGTGGTCTACACAGAAAATTCATAAAATGCATCTATAGTACGAAAGAGGATTTATTTCAAAACATATCGGTGTTAACAACGTTTGATCTAAGTATTACTTTTTATGAAGGAATAATTAATCTTATACATACATCCTAATTAGATATAAATAAATAACCCCTAAATGAGCAAAAACGATTTTGGTATAGATGGCGTTGGTGTGCAACAAATCTGACATCACAGACTAAAAACATTTAGTCGTGATAGCAACGCAGTTTTGACTAATGAATGTGCATTCTAATACGCATTCTACCAAAATTTGTAATTTATTTTATCAGTACAAGGTTTGTAGGGAAAAAATTGGAAGCTGCCTGAAATTGCTTTTTCCTATGTAATTATTACAAAAACAAATTAACAGAACAACGTTTGTCACGGGTCGGCAAGTAAAATAAAAATGTATGAAAAAAAAAACAAAATTAAAGATAAGACAAAAAAAACGCGTCGAATAGAGAACTTTCTTATTTTCGTCGGTTGAAAAATAAGCGAGCATTTATTCTATACTCTTACCTAGGCCCATAGTGATCTCTCCTTGCGCGTGCCTAGCTCGGAGTCTAGCGATGAGATCGGCGCTGTCGTAGCCAGCATTGTCGGCCACGGCGGAAGGAAGACGGCGCAAAGCGATGGCGAAAGCTTCGGCGGCAGCGGCCTCTTTACCGGCAGTACGGGCCGCGGCCTTGGACACCGCCTCGGCCATCAGCATCTCGCTGGCACCTGGAACAACACACAAATTAAGGTTAGCTGGAATAAAATGCTAATGCTTATGTTTTTGTATTGTAAAATTTATTGATTAGATATATGTATATGATAGATAAATATGATTAGTAGACATAACTATAGATTTTGATTTTGAATGTGCCCGCGACCATGGCTATTGTAACATAGTCGAAACTTCAGGAAAATAAATTAAAGGTATGCATGATAAAGACCCGTGTCAAAATCTATAGTTATCTATATCCCTCCATATCTTTTTGAGCAGAGTTTGTTGTTGATGGTGGATCCCAAATACACAAACTGTTGTACTGTTTCATAAATAATCAAAATACCATTCCAGGGCATAGGCAATGTATATTCCAAGTTTCATCCGAATCCGTTTAAGTCATTCGGGCGTGATAGAGGCACAAACATTCAAACAATTATAAACATCCTCACAAACTTTCAGATTTATAATATTGGTAGGACTAACCTCCTCCATAAACCACTTTGGGCTCCTTGACGGTAGCGGCTAGCACGCAAAGCGCGTCGTGCAACGAACGTTCGGCTTCATCGATGACCTGTTGCGTGGCGCCACGGATCACAATCGTGCAAGCCGAGCCCAACTCCACCCCGGAGAAACGGATAAGGCACTCGTCACCAATCAGCACCTGGTAAATGAAAAAAAAATAATGTTATGTTTCGACATGCCTCTGACTCCCTTCTTGGACATCTCCGATGATATGTGCGCCTGAAGTCTACCTTACTTTTGAAATTCCGTTGTGATCCCATTTAATTTATTTCTAACCTCCGATGCAAAAAAGAGTGTTACACGTTGACGTGTCTGTCTGTATATCTGTCTGTGGCATGTAGCTCATAAAGAGATTTTTTTTTTTTTTTGAAAGCTGTTGTGATCGTGTTTGTTCGTAACTATAAATTGTGGTTGAAGGAACTTCTACTGGTCTGTTTGATTCAAAATGTAGTATCATGTGACTTCAGAGGTATGGATTTTAAAAATTCATAATTTAATGTTATTTTAATTATGCTATGTATTATCTCACCTGCTCAATAACCTTGCAGTGACCCAGCTTGACTTTCTCGGGTGAGTCAAATGTGGACACGATCTCTCCGCCGGTGACAAGCGCGAGTCTCTCGATACCGTCGAAGTCGGCATGCTCAATGGCCATGACGCCCGCATCCGCGAACAGCTGCTCCGGGTAGTTGTAGATCAGTTGTCTGTGGAGTTTTTACTTTGTTGTTTAGATACGATAGATAGATAGATGAACTCTTTATTGCACACAAAGAAAACAAATGGTGAATAACAACAAACATAAATGTACAATGGGCGGTCTTATCGCTAAAAGCGATCTCTTCCAGACAACCTTTGGATGGATAGTATAACAAAAACAATGTTTATTTATTAGCTGACAAAATTAAATGAAATAAGATCACAACTGTAAACCCCAAGCACTGTAGACATTCTCTCAGATCTCCTGGCGCCCAGATCCTTGAAGAGGTCTAAAGGAAAGGAAAGCACGTCCAAACTTTACGTAAGTACTACGTCCAACGTATTTTTTAATTACTTTTTTGGTACTTTGGTTTATTGATTGAATTAATGCTACCTATTTTCAGTCAGCGATCAAGATCAATAGCTGACCAGATTGGGTTGTTATGTCAGTAAGTACTCTGTCTAAATTTAAAAAATCCCATGGAAAAAAGCACTTTCAGTTTTTTTTGATTTTACAATTATCCAAACGAAAAAAAATCAACATGTGTTGTTTTAGCACCACTTTTTTAATAAACCTTGAACTCCTTACCTGTTGATGAATACATTGCACTTGTGTCCCAGAATCTTGTTGACCTTGTCCTTCATCTTTTCCTTCTCAGCCACTTCTAGTTCAGCAATCTTGGCCATTGAGTCAACCTTGATTGTTGAGCCGAATACTTTGATTTTGTCCGTGTCCATGGGTGTGTTGGCAATAAGAATGTTGGCATTCTCAAGACGCTTTGGCTGATGCACTCCAACCTAAGAATTTAGAAGAATTTAATTGTTGTACACAACAAACACAGAAACAGCTTTTTCAGCAGTGCCTCGAGTCTTGCATGATCAGAATTTTTGTTATCATTATGTGCTAACAAGGCAACTGAGGTTGTGGCCAATGTCAACTTTTGAGAAGTTTTTGATGCAGGGTTGCCCCAAATTTTTGTGTTAAGTGAAAGGCCAGAGGTAGCATCCTTAGAAGATAATGAACTAGTTTACCTTCTTGTTGAGAAGGAAACCTTCATCCAGGAAAGATTCCTCTAATAGACCGCCAGAAATCTTGATTATTTGAATGGCTTTCAGGTTTCCAGAGCCCTTGAGACGGAGCACAGCATCTACAGCTAGCTTTGTGAAGTGTCTGAAATGTAGAAATTGTTATTAAAAAGTTGCTTTTAAACCCTTTCAGATCTTTCATGGATACTTGATTAAAAACAGATATGATACATAATAAGAATAAATTACAAATTGGTCAAGTGGAAGTTAGTCTTGCATTCAATCAGGGTTCTGCAGGCTTATTGCATAAAAATCGATTTTAATTTCCAGAGCTCTTAACATCGATTCCATAGTAACTTATAAAATCATTCATTAATGATTCTATAATAGTTAGTATGAAATTGGTATTCTCTAAATTCGAAAGCTGTGACTATTAATTTAGTAGGTATAACCTGCGTACTATTAGTTGTAAAACTGTTCACCAAGAATAGTATTTTATATTTTATTAAATACCAATGACAATAAGTCTAACCATAGGACTACTCACTCTTTGTGGTTGGAAAGGATCTTTGAGCTCAATGTGGTTCTAGCAATGTTCTCAAGATCAGCTCGGAGAGCGGCCTCATTGAAGTTCTTCTGGTGGTCAAAGCTGGACTCGGCCAAGGCTGTCCTGGCAGCCTCAGTAGCGATGCGCCATCCGGCGATGATGGTTTGGGGGTGAAGTTTCTGTTCCACCAGCTTTTCTGCCTCTCTCAATAGTTCAGCCGCTAATAAGCAAATTTATTGTTATTGAAAAATGATGTTTATATATTTTAGAAGTGCCTATGTTATTACCCTACCCTACCAGTATTGCCTATAACAGGTTTTAATGTTATAAGACCAGATGGAGTAGTATTATCATTGCTTAGTACAAGCACTAGTGAGTAGACCCCTATAAGTAAGACCTTTTAAATGCAATGTAAATGCAATATGGAAGCCAGAAAACAACTAATTTATCTTATATTAAAAACTTTTTTTAACTTCACCACTGCAATACAAAGTGAAGCATTGGAAATTCAAATTCAAATTCAAAAATCATTTATTTCAATTAAATCACAAGGATCACTTTGAAACATCTTAGGAACTATGTGAAGCTACGCCGATTCCACGCGGCCAAGCCTAGAAGAATCAGGCAACAAACACGGCTTGGCGTCTACCTTTTTTTTAATGATCCTTTCATTAATGCTATGTAGAGCTCCAGTGTGGTGCCAATCGAACAAGGTGAAGGCTCAAACAAGAATAATAATTAAAAGTAGGGTATGTAAGCCCGTTCGCCGGCCCCTTTCTGTATTCGGCCTTTACGCGTTCTCGGTGCCGTAAAATTGAGATAATATCGTTTTCACATACTATTTTCAAACGAAATATTTAATCGGACATCTGAAATTGTTAACCTTATATCTGACTAGCGACCCGCCCCGGCTTCGCACGGGTAGCATGTTATTATACATATAAACCTTCCTCCTGAATCACTCTATCTATTAAAAAAAACCGCATCAAAATCCGTTGTGTAGTTTTAAAGATATAAGCAAACATACATACGCGGGAAGCGGAAAGCGACTTTGCTTTATACTATGTAGTGATAATACTTTTAGTCGCGAAACATCTACGAGTGATTTATAGCGAATTGTTTAGTTTGACGACGGGTGTCGGAAGCCACGCCACGTACAAAAAATAAAAAATAATTAGTGCCGCGCGTTTCACTCCAAGGTAAGTAGGTATTGCGTTGTTCTTCAAACTAAATAATGGTGATAGGTATGTAATTCACTTAAAATATGACGTATTATCATTGATTTGTCATTGAACAGACGTGATTTTTGTGATATTATAAACAAAACCACTGTAATTTTAGGGGCTGGTATCTAAAATCTAAATTTAAAAAAAAGTTTGGTTTCGGCCTAGGGGCCGATATGTGCTATATCAAGTCTTCTACGCTTTTGTCTTGTTTATTTATTTGGTTAAGGATATATCTAAAGATTCTTTTTATTACCATTGTACTTAATGTGAGTAATCTAGTCATTAATTTTCGGCCGTCAAATTACGTGGTATTCAGTTAAAAATTGACCTTTTAAATGACCATTTTCGGGGTGGCCGAAAATCACATCATAGATAAAATGGTACCGTAGTTTTCGGCATGACCTATAATTGTATGGAGAACATGGTGGTCGAAAATTGAATGTCACTGTTAGTTTTCGTCTACAAGATTCTAATAACATTTCAAACATTTTATTCTGCAGATAAATCTAAAGTTAGTTATTTTGATCAAGCGTTACATTCAATCGACTTTATGAAAAAGGAGTTTCAACGCGTATAGCGTTGAAAAGAGATTATGTTTTTATTGCTTTTTTAGGGTTTCATAGTCTACAATGTTGAAGAAAAGAAGAAAAGATAAAATATAAATGCGCCTTCTGTGAAGTCATTTTAATAAGCGACACAGAAGAAGATACGGAGAATAATCTTGGCTGTCATTTTTGCACTAATTTAAGATAAACCGACTTTGTTGGACTGAAATATGAAGATGTTCAGGACAAATCATTCAAACGAAATGTTTAAATGCCGTCATCTTATCACTCACTCCTTTCTTACCTATGTCATCTTTCACACAGTCCATCATCTTTTTTTTGGCCAACCCCTACGTCTACATCCATTCACCTTCATTCATAATATTTCTTCCTCCTTATCTTTTCTGCCTCAGGTGCTACATTTTTTTTAAGCATCTCTGATTATTATCCATCCTGATCTTATCCATCCTCGTCAATCTTCTGTCCGACACTCTAATTTCATCTGCCATTTCCCCAGTCTCAGTTGCGTTTTCTCCGACAAGTACAATGTCGTCGGCGAACAACATGCACCAGTTTGTCTCCTCCTGTATTTACGATGTCAGTGCATCCATTACCAGGAGAAAAAAATAAGGGCTTAAAGCCGATCTCTGGTACAAGCCTACAACCACATTGAACTTGTCCGTAACGCCAGCTTCGGACCGGACATAAATGTACACCACATTGAACTTGTCCGTAACGCCAGCTTCGGACCGGACATAAATGTACAGGGTCGGCTGTACATGGCCCGTATAAGCTGCAGGTACTTTCCAGGCACTCCTTTCTTTTTCATAGCCCACCACAAAACCTCACGGGGTACCCTGTCGTATGTGTTGATCTTCTCCAGGTCAGCACGTGCAAGTTCATATGTGCACACTGTGCACGCCTGTACTTTTCGCATAGTTTTCGAAGTGCAAATACGGCGTCTGTTCCCGAAACCCGAACTGGCTCTGCAATATCTTACTCTCGTCTCTCATTCATCTCGCAATCACTTTCTCCCAGATTTTCATATAGTATGTGACATGAGCTTTATATCTCTGTAGTTATTGAAGTCCTTTACGTCCCCTTTGTTTTTGAAAATAGGCACTAGCTAACTATTACACCACTCGTCCGGAATCGCCTCATCATGCAACAACTTGTTGAAGAACAAAGTCAGCCACTTCCATCCATCTGCTTTTAAAAACTTCCATACTTCCACAGGACGTAGGTATATCATCTGAACCAACTGCTTTCCCATTCTTCATATCTTGCACTGTTTTTTTACCTTTATACATACTAATCTCTTTTACAACAGAGAATAACGAAGAATAACTATTTTAATTAGAGAGACAAAATGTTTCTAAAATGTTGTTTTTTATTAGATTACTTGAATAATTTTGTTTGTGATTTTTAATAGCATTTGGATTTATAATATAAACAATATTTAACATACAAATAAAGCGTTTTTATGTTATTATATACTTATAAATTCATTTTAAACCATCACAATGCAGTGGCCGAAAACTGAAAACCCTATGGCCGAAAACTTAATTTTGGGGCCGAAAACTGAATTTCTGGCATTTTTCAGGATTAAAATTAATATAAAAATATATACCTTATAGTATTTTTAAATCAAATTTGATTATATAGGCTATCATATGACATCATTAGAACAGGCATATTAAAGTTGCAACATTTTTTTATGATGTCCTAAAGTTGGAGGGAGCACTAAAAGGCCGATATCAGGCACATCGACCCTACCTACTACTCAAGTACATCACTACATAGTATAAAGCAAAGTCGCTTCCCGCGTCTGTATGTATGTCTGTATGTATGCTTATATCTTTAAAACTACACAACGGATTTTGATGCGGTTTTTTTTAATAGATAGAGTGATTCAGGAGGAAGGTTTATATGTATAATTACATGCTTAATATATTAGAGAACCACTGATAATATTAAGATTTCTAATATGAAGTCGTAAATAAACACATTTTTTTGCGCTTACATTGCAAACGCTGGCTGAACTCTACGAGATAGATCAAAATAATGTACTAAATATTGTATACCTTAAAAAGGTCTACAAAAAAGTCCGCGATGGTATATGTTTATCTCTTAGGGATAACCCACAATAATAATTTCTATCTTTTACTTTTTACCACGACTTTTTTTTTAAATTTTAAATGCTATTAACGAGTACACAAAGACATTCTGTAATATATTTTGGTATCAGCTTTGCACCCGTGCGAAGCCGGGGCGGTCGGTAGTACAACAATAAAAAAATAACTAAAGAGCTTCAGCACATATTCAAAAAGCAGCACACGCTACACTTGATTTAGAAATAAAACCTAAAGAAAAAAATGTATTACTCTTTAAGGATAAACAACTCCATGATCATGCTCTAGAAAGTTTATGGTTTTAGAATTTATTTTGTTTAGTCTAGAGACACTGATATCAAGTGCATTTTCACATAAAAAATATACATTTTATTTATTGAAAATCATAGGAATATTACCAATAGTCAAAAAATACAAGCTAAATATTGAAATCTTACCCAAAACAGTTACTGATGTGGTCCCATCACCAACTTCTTCGTCCTGTACTTTGGACATATCTACAAGGATCTTTGCAGCGGGGTTGTCAACACCAATTGATTTTAGAATTGTAGCACCATCATTTGTGACCTGAACCTGAAATAATATTACACATTATGAGAAACTAGCTGATACGTACGACTTTGTCAGCGTGGCTGATATGTATATTCATACCAAATTATAGCTTAGGTAGAGACTCTTAGTGCTGATCCAGCTTTGTACGACTTTGTCAGCGTGGCTGATATGTATATTCATACCAAATTATAGCTTAGGTAGAGACTCTTAGTACTTACTACAAGAAAGTTAGTTAGTACTTACTCAGAAGCTAAGCTGCGGACAGACAGACGGACATGGTGAAATTATAGTTCCTTTTATACTACAGAACCCTACATTGCGCGAGGACGACACGCGCTTAGCCGGTTTTTAAAAATCAGTGTATGAGGTTAGCTCTTCAGGCATATTTTGGAAACATGATACAAAACAAAGTTAAACAAGCTTTTTATTATGATCGTGAGAAATCCTTACCTGGCCAGCATTTCTTCCGCAGGAAACCAGGATTTTATCCATCCCTTTTGGTCCTAGAGTACTTTTTACCAAGTCACCGATGGCAATGGCCCCGATGAAACTCGACATACGAGCCACCTCGGCCTTTTCTTCTTCTGCTTCATTTTTCAAAATTCTAATGGGGTTTAGCGACACCTAAAAATATACCATTTTTTACCAAAATTACTACACGTGCCTGGTCAAGTGATCAAACACCGGTTGCAATATCTTATCGAAACTCATGATTCTCACAGCGTTAGTTTATTATTCTTGCTATACAACAAAACTTAGCTTGTAAATTACATAGTTTACCTTACCATTTCTGTAAATTTCACTGGATTTATGAGTAAAAATCGTTTTTTGTGGAATATTCAAGCAATTCCAACAAAACTGAAGACAAAAGAGAACCGAATGAATGAATGAAATTGAATGAATGATTGAAGGTGAATTAAGAAATGTTAGCTTCGTTTGATTCACGTGATTGATACACATTCAATGAAGCTACCTATATATTGATTGTTCAAACCATTTTCGATTGATGCTTTTTGCAAAAAAAATATATATTGTTTGTCAATGCCTAGCTACTAAAATAATGTAGAAACTGCGCTGAGAGAGTTCAGTGATAGTCCAAATTGAACAATTGATTTATGGGCATAAATCACATTTTATTGTCTATACATAAATCACACAAACATTTTCAATTGCAATTGATCATTCATCTCAGATACCCATCAGTGGACCACATCCTGCCTGACACGTCGCGATTGTATGACGACGTAACTATGTAATGGCGTTGCAGTTACGATAAAAATATTATTGCTGGTTTTTTACCGTTTTAACAATTGATGAGCATTAAAACAACATTATTACAACATTATAGTCACTGTAACGTGACTAACTGATAGGTGTCAGGAACGCATTCTCTGAACGGCCGAACTATAGATAAAGGTGCTCCACCATAACTTTATGCAATGACATCACTGTCAAATTAGTCATTCTATCTGACGTCAACTTCATAAAACCAAATAATCGCACCATAGATAGTATTCCATTAAAATACTATCGATATAAACTCGTAAATTAGTTTCAGTATCGATTGTATTATTGATAGTTACTAAACATGAAAATAACAGTGCGACTAGACTGTGCGAAATGTGCGATACTGTCTGCAGAATAGTATCGATAGTTTTATGGGCGTTTAAAATAGACTGATAATTCGTTCGATCAATAGTATCGAACCGATTTACCAAGCAGTCTCCATTCTATCGGTAGCTATAGTTCGGCCGTTCAGAGAATGCGTTCCTGACACGTCGCGATTGAACTGACGACGTAACTTTGTAATGGCGTTGCAGTTACGATAAAAATATTATTGCTGGTTGTTTACCGTTTTAACAATTGATGAGCATTAAAACAACATTATTATATCAATAATCAATTAATGTTATAATTTTGTGCCAAACTGAGTGTCAAATAACTTGGTAAACAATATTTTTCTAAATCTAAACTGCGCTATTACAAGGTTATGTCAGCGCTTTATATTTGTAGTGCTGTGCTAACAATAACAGGCAATAACAATAATAGTATCGTAATCTGTTCATATTACAGTTATACTTTATAAAATAATACGTTTTGTTTTTCTTTTTAAGAATTTGAAAATAATGGACTATAAGATAACTTTTATTAAATATAAAAATAAAACTACGACCAAACCGAACGCGCGAAAGAAAGTAGCATCGGTAGTTTCCACTTAAATAACTAAAATATAAATTTTAAATGATTCCGCCCATTTAAAACGAAAATAATCTTAAAAATAACGCGGCGGTTCATTTTGGAGGAACGGTAACGAACTTAGTGTTATGTTGTGCCCATCACTAGTCGTGACTAACTGATAGGTGTCAGAAACTAGAGGTGTTATATTAGGATCGTATATTCGTAATCCTATTATCGAATATAACGCTTAGCCAATATTATGTTATCTAACCTATTACTGGGTAATAGTCAAATAATAGTCAGAACTTATCATATTATTTATTCCTAAAAGACGCGCAATTTAACCGTTATTGGTTAAAATATTATGTGTAATAGTTGAAAAATTGCTCACGTTATTGATATAAATATACAGTGATTTACTTTGCCTTCATACTTTTACAGGCTTAGGACTGTCAACGAAATAGTTGGCGTATTTACAAAGTAAATCACGATATTTACAATGATTTATAAGTTGTATTTACATTATTAATGTAGATTATTTTTATGTTCTTTTTGTTTTTTATTTCACTTGTTCTTGCACTTCATTTTTATACTCACTTTCGAAGTCAATGTTAAGTACACGCGCAATGATGATATAAACACGACTAAACGAATATTTCAAATAATAGTACGTAATAGGCAGCGTTAAAATAATAGGTAATCACTAACTCATAATATTGCATATTTTTTAATCTATCGATACCCATTGCTTGGTTTCATTCTAATTATCCACGAAGCTGCGATACAAAAAGCGAGATGTATTACAACACATGCATTAACTTCACCGAACGCCTCCGCGTGCAAGGACTAGAGGTGTTATATTAGGATCGTATATTCGTAATCCTATTATCGAATATAACGCTTAGCCAATATTATGTTATCTAACCTATTACTGGGTAATAGTCAAATAATAGTCAGAACTTATCATATTATTTATTCCTAAAAGACGCGCAATTTAACCGTTATTGGTTAAAATATTATGTGTAATAGTTGAAAAATTGCTCACGTTATTGATATAAATATACAGTGATTTACTTTGCCTTCATACTTTTACAGGCTTAGGACTGTCAACGAAATAGTTGGCGTATTTACAAAGTAAATCACGATATTTACAATGATTTATAAGTTGTATTTACATTATTAATGTAGATTATTTTTATGTTCTTTTTGTTTTTTATTTCACTTGTTCTTGCACTTCATTTTTATACTCACTTTCGAAGTCAATGTTAAGTACACGCGCAATGATGATATAAACACGACTAAACGAATATTTCAAATAATAGTACGTAATAGGCAGCGTTAAAATAATAGGTAATCACTAACTCATAATATTGCATATTTTTTAATCTATCGATACCCATTGCTTGGTTTCATTCTAATTATCCACGAAGCTGCGATACAAAAAGCGAGATGTATTACAACACATGCAATAACTTCACCGAACGCCTCCGCGTGCAAGGACAGAGCCGCGAGGATACATTGCAAATTGGAATGTCGGCGTCACATTCTCTCGCAACGGGTGAGAGTGAGATGGCAAGTCACTTACAGTTGTAAGGAAGAATAGCGTCACTCGGTCGCTGTTACGTCGCTCAGTCGCTCACTATTATTTGACTAATATTGAATAACCTATTACGACAAAATTCATATTACCTAATATTAAACTTCTGTCTTGTACCTATTATATATACCTAATACGAATATATTAATAACACCTCTATCAGAAACGCATTCTCTGAACGGCCGAACTTAGTACTAGTACAAAGTGTGACATGTAGGTAGGTAGATACTATCTTATCGATATAACGACAAGTATCGATAAACGATTTTCGTTTTTTTGATCGCAATTCTCAACACTACAATCTACATTTTCCGTCAATCTGAATTCTGACGTCCTTCCGTCATTGCTGATTGTTGCCGATCCCAATCGCCATTTTTCTGAAAGACGTGATTGAGCCAGATTTTGTTTTCATAACTACTTAGTTGTCGATTATTAATTTATTTATCCTAACCGTGTTGAGTTCGCTCAAGTGCAAACCATGGAAGACCAAGGAAGTTCTGCCCCCAGAGTGAGCGATAAGCGCTTAGCTCAAACTCAAGCGAAGGTTGACGAAGTTGTTGGCATTATGCGCGTAAATGTCGAGAAAGTTTTGGAAAGAGACCAGAAGCTATCAGAGCTGGACAATCGCGCTGATGCTCTGCAGCATGGGGCCGCTCAGTTCGAGCAGCAAGCTGGGAAGCTCAAGCGGAAGTACTGGTGGCAAAATCTGAAAATGATGTTAATCATTGGTGGGATTGGAGCAGTTCTCCTTATCATTATTATAGTGTGGGCTACGTCCGGCTCTAATAATTCCTCTACTAAAGACAATACAAGTCCATAATTACAATCACATTAATTAATGTAGTAATAATGAAAACTACTTACTACCTTGTAAAGATGTTATTCTACAAACGAGTTTTACATGCGACTGAAATTTATATGAAGCCTATATTTTGTAACTCAGATTACTGAAACGCACATAGTGAAATCTATAAGACAAATTTTAGAAAATACTGCTTTATATTGTCTACAACTTTTATTAAATACTAATATATTTGTATAAAATTTATAGCTGGTGAATGTCTTTTGATGTAATTGTTACACGGACCTATTTGTATGTTACTGACATTTGCCTTATATCCATTTCTGAAGTGGCCAACTTGAAATGAATCACTTTGTCAGCCATTATTTATAAAATAATATAACATGGTTTTGGTATCAAAGTTTTCATTAAAATTATTGTATAATTATTAAGTACTGTTAATACTAACTTGATGATCATCAAGCTGAGTCTCCTGCGACCTGCACTTTTAACATGTTTGATGGACGAAATAGGGTATTGTTTGGGAAGGGTAACTTATTTCTGTTGTGCTTTTTGTGTACACATCCATTTCTAGGAACATAGTTCAATGCTCAATGCTAAACGATCTTGACATTATCATCCACATTAACAGTGCGGCCTAACTGCACTCTTAGAAATTGTTGTAGTAGATTGTATGATGTCAATAGTCTAAAGTAATGTGTTCATCCCATCTTTCAAAATATAGTTGGAAACAACGAGAGGTTCGTCCCGATATATATCGTTGATTGTTTTCAAGAGTTACATCAACATGTTGAATCAAAATATAGTCTGCAAGAGACTTGGCACTAGGCGATGTTTTTGTTAGCACTTTATGGTCATAAAACCATTTGTATATCTACTTATTTCAGTGTGGTGTACTATTTTATATGCCTTGTAACTAAAGTGCCTATAATGTTACATGTCTATTTTAAATTTATATAATGTTGAAATTCTCAAAGAAGTATTAAAATCTTTAATAGTTTGTGTAACATCTAATGTAATTTATGCAAAGTTAATATTTTTGGTCTATACAAGAATGATGAATGACAATAATATATTGTGCCATCTAACTCACTTCCATTCCACTTCCTTATTCTGAAAGTATTTTACCAAACTTTTAATCAAAAAAACAGCACAAAATACCTTAATTTGAACATTCATCATTTTTGCTCGGGATCTATTTAGAGGTACTACTATATATAATAACTGATAATAATTCTGGTGATACTGTTATTTCCAAAAGGAAAAAAGTTGCTTTGATTTACCATGTAGCTGCCATTGTATTTTGTGTTAATTAAATGGGACCAACACTTTCCTACACAATGTATAGCATTTCGGGTGAAACTCATGTATCATTCTTGGTGGCGATTGTATTTCTAAGCACTTCTTTGTTATAAGATATAAATATATGTATTCTTCAATACAGGTTTGTGTGATTTTGTGATAAGAGTTTTCTTATCAGTTGGTGATGATAACGGCTCATTACTCATACTTACATAAAAACCGGTCAAGTGCGAGTCGGAATCGCGCACGAAGGGTTCCATACCATTATCTATCAAAAACGGCAAAGAAATCATAATTCAGGATAGACGATTTAATTAGGTAGCGATATCATAGGTACCGTATATTATGTTACATTATGTTGTAGGTACCTAAATTGTTTACAATTTAAAACTCAGCCTAGTTACTTAGGTACCTACTGTTCTTCCAAACTTTTAAGTGAATGTCATGACTACTAAATGAAAAACCGTCTCACCTAACCTACCTACTAAAGCTTCGTGAGATCACATGTGTGGGCATATCGAATAACATCGAAACTTGAGGCATGGGAGTTGCGGATGTATGCAGGTACCTACCTCCTATCCTATTCGACATGACGGTTCCGCTTTCCGCTCTGCTTGACACTGGCTCGGCAGATTGCGGAGACAATTTTTTTATCACCTAGTAGGTACCTACCTATAGCGTCAAGTGGATATTTCTACTCACGGGACGCAGTATGTTATTGCCTTGCTTCTGAAGCTATACCTATACTATAATATATATGTATGTACCTACCTCTTCAGCATCGTCGGCCTCATCCACAGGAAAATACATGGTCAATATGTAAGTAGGTATCTACGTGCGGAGCTGATTAAGCCGCGAGTTTTATCACGATATTTCCTTCATCAATTTTTTCTGACAGAAAATTCCGTTGGTGCATCGGTATTCGAACTCACGACAATCTTACTACCTCCTACTAGGCCGCCAAGGCTCTTCCAACATAATTTAGATAAGGTAAGTAAAGGACCTACCTAATATGTAAAGACCAGAAAAGGCTGTGTCGTGAGCACCCGAGAGGTTCACCAGGTATTAGTGCATGAGGATATAAAAATGAATAGTTACTTACGTAGGTAGGTATGTTCCACTGCCTACGTATTTTCCTAAGTAATACCTACCTTTATCAGCCTGCATTCCTTTTATAGGCAGTGGTATTGTATGACTAGATTACGTCACGATTCCGCTCTAATCCAACTGGGCGTTCATTCACCCGTTCCTATTAGGATTCTACGAGCGACGCCGAAACTGTTAGTCAAGGACTAGCTAGAAAATTTAAATGATTTTTAGGGTTCCGCAGATGTTAAAAGAAAAAATGGAACCATTATAAGATCACTAGGTGCCTTTAAATAGTGTCTGTCCGTCTGTCTAAAGCCGGGGTCCCACGGCGCGTAAAACGACGAGCCGCGCCGGATGACGCTCCGCCTAGCGCCTGTGTGCGTCCGGCGCGTCGCGTACAGAGCGTTACGAGCACGGGCCACCACGGATGCATCGTTCCCACGGCGCGTCCGTCCGCCTTGGCGCGGTCTGGCGCGTGAAAACGCGGGTCGTGGCACCCCGGCATAAAACTTATGAGTCTTCTACAAGCAACTGCCGAGCGAGTTATCCACTATTTACCGGACACCCTGTATAATACAAGAAGTTTGACTCGGGGATAGGATTAGGTACCTAGTTACTTACCTTACCTACCTACCTCCTTTGAGTTTTATAAAGTGATACAAACACTGTCCAAAAAGTGCCGATGCGATGATAAGATGAATACCCCCCTTTCGGGATAAGTACACACCTACTACTTAGGTGCCTATTAATTACCTACATACCTAGTTACGTAATAAAAATCACCATGTATTCCTGTTACTTACTCCTGTTATCCAGTAGATAGGTAGGTACCTAGGTATCACGTGAAAGCTACTTACCAGATTCTAGTATAATTAAAAACACAAATATACTCACATCAGGTTTATTTCATAAAAATACAATATTCAATTCAACTAAAACGTAGTGGTTCTCTTCTCTTCGAATTCCACTCCCTTAACATGACAACCATCTGTCATCCACCATACTTCGCGCCAACCCACAACCTTTTTAAAATATGTCTACCAATGAGTTTCTATTCTACCTCGTACAAGGAGGCTGCACTTATAGCCTACAATAACTACGAGGCTAATTATTACAAACCGAAAGGAATAATTGTACCTAAATTCCCTAATAAAAATAATAATAGCTGACAGTTCGGCCATCTGACTAATCAGGATGTCCTCAGACTGCAATCCAAACTAATTTAGGTAAGTTACATGCAGTAAGCACTCCCATAGCTACGAAGCTAAATATTACAAACCGAAAGGAATAATTGTACCCCCAATCCCTAATATAATAATATATTAGCTGACAGTTCGGCCATCTGAATAATCAGGATGTCCTCAGACTGCAATCCAACCATAATTTAGGTAAGTTACATGTAGTAAGTACTCGTGTAGGTAACTGTAGATCAAATAATATTTAGGATTTCATTTAGATTGTGAGTGACATTATACATGGTAAATATAATTTTGACAAACTTATAAGACATTACTTTAGCCATTGGTGCCAGATATAATCTAAATTTAATGGCCTTCATCTCGTTTTGTTTAAATTAAAAGATATATAGAACAGCAATATTTTTGGAGATGTTAATTCGATTTCGGTTCAGTTGGTCGCCAACAGAACCGACAGAATTATTTACTTAGGATAAATAAGTGATCATCATTGAAATATTTAGGTAAGTAGTTACTTATTCAATTTGACCAAAAGAACTTCGTTTCATTAATTAACTTCTTGAAAATTTTCTTACATCTGGTACTAAAAATTTGTACAGAACAGAAGCAGAGATGGTCTCTAAATTTTAGGTAGTTCACTATTAACTACTTCGCCTCAAGTAAGAAATGAACCATAAGCATTACTAAACTAAGTTTGAAATTAAATACATATAGTATACTATAAGTATCTAGTCAGATCCGTGATTTCCCGACAACTGGGACCAACTTATGTTCGTGGGTTGGTTACCTACCCAGCGTTCCAGAAATTAAGCCCTTGCTCATTCTTAAGTGGCTTGAGCGCCTTACCAGGCCTGTGATTTCCCGGCAACTAGGCCCAACTTATGTTCGCGTGTTGGTACCTACCCAGGCCTATCATTTCCCGGAAACTAAGCACTAGCTCATATTTGTGTGGTTAAGTGCTTAACCAGGCCTGTGATTTCCCGGCAACTAGGTCCAACCTATGTTCGTATGTTGGCACCTACCCAGGCCTATCACTTCCCGGAAACTAAGCACTAGCTCATATTTGTGTGGTTAAGTGCTTAACCAGGCCTGTGATTTCCCGGCAACTAGGTCCAACCTATGTTCGTATGTTGGCACCTACCCAGGCCTATCACTTCCCGGAAACTAAGCACTAGCCCATATTTGTGTGGTTGAGTGCTTAACCAGGCCTGTGATTTCCCGGCAACTAGGTCCAACCTATGTTCGTATGTTGGCACCTACCCAGGCCTATCACTTCCCGGAAACTAAGCACTATGTTGGTAATGTTTTCATATAATCATTCTTCTAGTAAAGACAGTACAGAATCTGAAACCCAAACATACTATTTTAAAATATAAAAAGTCAGAATTTTGACAAAGTTAGTACCAAACTCCGTATTAATAGGTTCATCATCTGACCCAAGTTATTCTATATATATTTTATATCTAAGTAGGTAGTTAGGTACATATAAATGTTTATTACATGGATTTTTGTGTAGTTCACTTTTGATAAAGTCCCTCTTGACTTCGACAGTCTCAGGTGCACACACAGGCTCAAGTGGACAAGTGTAAACCCAAGGGTGCATTTTATGCACAGGCTGGTACCTAGTGTGTATTTTAGTTTGCACACTCTTCTTGCAAATACCTGCAGATTTGATGAAATGCAGCAAAGTTTAACGGTTCATCGTTAGTTTATCTTTCACAAACGTGAGTAGGTACATACCTACGATTTAGACCACCATCGGTTGTTTATAACTAGTATTTTACAAAACTTATTATCTATGTAGTAGACTTTGGTAGATTATTTCATGATATTAGTCCCGTAACGTAATAAACGTAAAGTTCTTAAATATTTCTGTTTTTATCATGAAATAAAAACTTCTAAATTATCTCCACGGAAACAAATAGATACCTAGACTGAGCTTCAACTATTACATGTTTTGTCTTTAGAGTAAGTTCTTAGCACGGAACAACTGGAATTGATTCATATTTATAACAAAATTAATATCGGAACCATTGTCGCTAAAGTCAGATAGGTAATCATACACTGCACGCTAATAATCAATTCGTTTATTGGTTGTATTATGTTCAAGTCAACCATACTGCCCATACATCCTAATAATATTATGAATGTGAAAGTTTGAGAGTTTGTATGTATGTTTGTTCCTCTATCAGGCCTCAACGACAAACGGATTAAGGTGAAATTTGCTGTAGATGTAGATATAATGCTCGAATAAATCATAGACTACTTTAAAAATATGAAAATAACCTAAAATCGATTTAAAAACGCAAAAAGGATGATTTATGTATAGGTGGCGCTGGTGTGCAACAAATCTGACATCAGACTAAAAAACATTCAGTCTTTTCCATTTGATTATTGAAATTTGACAGGACAACATCTGTCACGGGTCGGCTAGTCTAAAATACAAATTCGTACTTAAAATAGAGTATAAAGCTTTAGAGTAGAAAGTATTTACAGCGTTTTGTATTCATAAATAAATAATAGTAAATATTGACAGACTTTTCACATAGTGTCATCTAGCCGCACACTAAGCGATAGTTTGTACTATGGGAACCAGATAACCGATTTAACGAACTTCGATTACGATCTTTGACGAACACGACCTATGCGATCAAAACATTTCTCGCTCATATTGCGCCATAGTATCAATTTATAAACATTGCCAGCAATGTATAAATTTACAGTTTCACTTTCATATTTATTATTACAATTTCGTCTAAAATATAATACATATAAAGGATTTTGAGACGTTTGACTATAACTTGTTGCTCTGCAAATAATTATTGCAAAGGATGATCTAATTATTGCGCTTGTAGCGCTTGTTGCGAAGCAAGCGCATCTACACAGAACTACCCACACACACACTATAAAAAATGATTATGTTTTGTAGATTACCTATGTATTTTTGTTCTTTGTATGTTTGTTACTTTCATTCGTTGTTTTGGTATTGCAAAACGCCCACAGGCACATTAGATATTATTTAGCTTTAGTTTTCTCTGTAAGTGAATTTGTAATTCTTAAGAGAAAATAAACATCTTAAACCGTAATTATATTAGGATAGAGGTAGTACGTTCTGTTACCTGTCAGTTAATTTTTTTTTTTTTTTTTTTTTTTTATTTGGACCACTCCGCGTCGACGCTACATCCCTTTCCTTAACGCGCCATGATTACAAGGCTACTAGCGCCATCTCGCGCCAAGCGAGTGAGATTCGGCGGCCCTCGCGTAACCGCGACGCATGATTAGTGCGAGTACTTTATTTGTTTTTGGTGTTATATTGTGATTTATTCTGTCTGTTTTATGTTATACGTGCTTTATTATACATTGTTAATAACTATCAGCATTCTCATTAACTCTCCGAACCCCGAGAAGAGTGTTAAATATATTATTAGGATATAGACTGATCTTCTACTTTATTGTCTACTAGCTGTACCTACCCGAGAGCGACATACGTTCGCATGGTGGTAGGTTTAATCTAGATTAATAATCGAAATACTCGTAATTATAACACAAGTGAATTATAATGGTAACTTGAAACTTTACTTTCAAATACTGCGAAACTTTAAAAAGTTTACAACATTTATATTTAAACAATAAGTGACTAAAGAGGTTCAATAATTATAGGCCAACCGTAATAGACATGACATAAAACACGTACCTACGTTTTATTTTAAAGTTAATTAATTTAGTTAATATAGAAAAATAAAATATGCCTCTGGACACTCCTGGGACCTTTAGCTACCAGAAGATACAGTTTTCATGTTATAAAATAAAACTCGGTCCAATGTGCTTCCCTTTTGTTTCGACTATTATAAAAAGTAGAAAAGCGTACTTTCAACCTTATGATAAGTACTAGGATTGAAATATGAATAACTAGGTTCTAAAAGACTAGAAAAGGTCACTATAAAATATGTAGCGAAAAGTTACGTCTAAAGTTTGTTTTAATGATCACGAGTGTATAACGATAGTTAGTAAAAGAGCCAGATTAAAACAACTTGTTGGAAGCCGAGGTTGAGGTCTTCATGCAATGTGATTATGATAGCGCAAGCGAAATATAAGAAGGCTGCTTATGGATATGCATGAAATGGAAAACCGACCAGAATTTATTTACAGCCAAGCATGGATGATGTTTAATTGCCTTAGAGGCATCGATCAAAAGGGCCAAATCAAATGCACGTAATATCCTACCTACCTACCTTAGTAGGTACTTATTATAAAGTTGTATTGGGTTTACGGAAAGTATAATTATAATTATATTTAAATATATGACTTATATAGGTACCTGATACCTTAAGTCGTGATAATGACATACAATAGCATTTCTTAACCTTTACCTAAAACTAGCTAAGATCTTAGATGGCTATCTATTATCTATTATTACCATACCCAAGTTTATATGTAGACAGTGCATCTGTCTAAATATTAGCCTATAACTGTCTGTCTATAGCCTATCTGTCTAGATCTTTTTCTCCGTTATTTATAAAGAAATCAATAAATCTATGACTTTAGTACCTACCTAGTTTTCTGAGCGAGTAGTTACGTAATGATTGAGTAATGAAAGGTACCTGCTAAGCTATAACTTGAATAACTCAGTTAAGTAGTTGACCAGTCACTAAGTCATCATTCAATGTCGTGTTGGTCCAACGACGTTGGTTCCTTGTTCTTGGCCCCACGGGAATGTCCATCAGCGACGGTCCTTCGGCGATAGTCCATCAGCCATTGTCCCACGACGATGGCTTACCAGCCATTGGTCCACGATGATGGTCCATCAGCCATTGTCCCACGACGATGGCTTACCAGCCATTGGTCCACAATGATGGTCCATCAGCCATTGTCCCACGACGATGGCTTACCAGCCATTGGTCCACGATGATGGTCCATCAGCCATTGTCCCACGACGATAGCTTACCAGCCATTGGTCCACGATGATGGTCCATCAGCCATTGTCCCACGACGATGGCTTACCAGCCATTGGTCCACAATGATGGTCCATCAGCCATTGTCCCACGACGATGGCTTACCAGCCATTGGTCCACGATGATGGTCCATCAGCCATTGTCCCACGACGATGGCTTACCAGCCATTGGTCCACGATGATGGTCCATCAGCCATTGTCCCACGACGATGGCTTACCAGCCATTGGTCCACGATGATGGTCCATCAGCCATTGTCCCACGACGATGGCTTACCAGCCATTGGTCCACGATGATGGTCCATCAGCCATTGTCCCACGACGATGGCTTACCAGCCATTGGTCCACGATGATGGTCCATCAGCCATTGTCCCACGACGATGGCTTACCAGCCATTGGTCCACAATGATGGTCCATCAGCCATTGTCCCACGACGATGGCTTACCAGCCATTGGTCCACGATGATGGTCCATCAGCCATTGTCCCACGACGATGGCTTACCAGCCATTGGTCCACGATGATGGTCCATCAGCCATTGTCCCACGACGATGATCCAACAGCCATTGTCCGTTCCGGCTGGAACGGCGGTGGCAGCGTCTGCGGCCGTGGTCACCGCAGTGACCACGTCAGAAAAATTTAAAGGAATTAACAATTTGGCAGAGTCTTAAGCTTCGCTATGCTATGAAACCACTATGAACTAGAAGATTTAGAAGTTACATAGATGTCAACTGTACTTGGGGATTATAGGTGTGATTCTATTTTATTATAGATAATAGTCATAATAAAGAAATCATAGGGTCATAAACCGGTTGTGGTGCCTACCCCGGCTTTAGTCATTGACAATTTGGGCAGTCAATAACTAAGCATAGCAAACATACTTATTTAAAATCTTTAGTAAATACAATTCTTTGTATACGGTCCGTTTTGATTACTGAAGTTGTAATCCGTTGTACTCGTATCCTCTAGATTTGATTGACCACAACTAACGATTTCCTGTTATGTCTAATTAAATATGAATAATTAACAATATCGCCTGTTACAAAACGTTTGCTTAACCTAAGAGTTAGGTAAAAACTCTGTTTATTTAAAAATTAAAATGTTCAAAAATGCCCACAGCCAGTGCTATCAGGCTACTATAGTTTAGTTGGTTGTATTAATAACATATCTAGGTAGTGTGATGTCGTTCTGCTCCTCGAAATTGATACACTATTAGGCCGTCTTTGTAGCCAGAATTTTCTTTTACAGCCATGGGTCTCGAGGATCAGGCGTATATCACCCAGCGTCTAAGACGTTTTAAAATATTCCTTGTTAATTTGTTGTATGAAATACCTTTTTACTTTGACTTCAATATTATCAACAAGCATAAACCAGCCGTAGAAGCAACCAGCGCGGCATGGTCAGACCCGGACGAGCAGCGCGGCATGTCTGCGGTGGAGGCTAGCATGGCCGGTGGAGCAGCGAGCAGCGCGGCATGTAGTGTCAGCAAGCATAGTGGCGTGCGCCGCGTTTCTAGCAGCATGCATGTGCATCTGCGAGCTGCTGTCTCGCTTCGGATTGTTCACTGCAATAAAACAATATAAACCGCACAAAAGCTGTTCTATTGACCTTAATTATTGACTTCTATTGACTATATCTATCATATTATGTTTTTGACGAACAAGAATAATCGTTCATTCGAATGGAAGGGACAACTTTTATCAGACCGATAAAAAAAAACAAGCAAACATATTTTGTTGTGTTGTGCGAGCTGTTTGCTCACATGCTATGTTTGTAGAAACTAGCAATAGAACGATTTGGTACACAACTTATTTTACACAGGGAAACTATGCAAGGTGTCAGGAAAACATAGTTAAAAAAAAATCCATAATTGACAATTGAAAATCTCAATTATGTTTTTACCAACATAACCTACATTAGGTTATTGGTGCATTATTTTATAAAACATAGACTTATTCATTATCCCACTTCTGAATTGAAAGCTACTTACCAGATTCTAGTATAATTAAAAACACAAATATACTCACATCAGGTTTATTTCATAAAAATACAATATTCAATTCAACTAAAACGTAGTGGTTCTCTTCTCTTCGAATTCCACTCCCTTAACATGACAACCATCTGTCATCCACCATACTTCGCGCCAACCCACAACCTTTTTAAAATATGTCTACCAATGAGTTTCTATTCTACCTCGTACAAGGAGGCTGCACTTATAGCCTACAATAACTACGAGGCTAATTATTACAAACCGAAAGGAATAATTGTACCTAAATTCCCTAATAAAAATAATAATAGCTGACACACGTATTATGGTCAGATTTAAAAAAGTCTTGAAAAAGTGGCACAGCATAACGTTCCATGGGACAAAACAAGAGATTAATTAAGCAAGTTATAAATAAGATAAAGCATGCATGAGATGGGTCTGTGAGACGGTTATAATAAGGCCAACAATGCATCATAAACCCTGTGAGAACTGGAACAGGAAGGCGCGTCGAGATTCTTAATCATGCCACTGAATTCTTATGAATGGACTGACACGACTTGTAGTCTATAACTACCTAGGTAGGTACCTAGTTTATTCCAGACAAATAATTAGGTCCTTTAACTAACTACTATCATCGTGTCATCGCATTCTCTGCAGGTAGGTAGGTACCTAAAGGTGCGAGCTTCGCTATTCCATAATTCCATTGATGTATTGCTAACCTATATAGGGTGTCCTAATAAAAATAGTATTACTTTAATAAAAGTATAGAAACAATAGCGGTTTTAAATTAATCGATCTTATAGTAGATTAACCCAGGTAGGTATGTAGTAAGTAAAATACCTACTTAAAAGTTACCCTCTTTATAACCTCTAAAAGTTACCTAATCCAAAATTGAATATCATGCAGTTGGTTGGCACCACCAGGCGCTAAGACATGATGTTCCGATCTTACATGGTACCTAGTAGTACCTACCTACCTATAGTCCCTTTGTTAGTAGGTAATTCTAATTAGGTATAAACAAATACCTAGGTTTGGAGCTTTGCATTAAAAGAGCCAGTCTCATTATCACTCTACGCCCCACTTCCAATTCAAACTCTGATTGTAGGTAAGTAGGTATTTATCTAAGATTATTTACTTGTCAAGTAGTTAATGAATCTAAGGTATTTATTCTACCTAATGTGCCATAGATAGGTATTTACCTACCTTGAACTAGAAGATGGTAGCTACCTATATACCTGTATACTCAATAGCACGAACTGACTTGTTCTTGCTAATTATAAAATAAAACATGTTCCGATTCTCGCCTGTCCAGTGGTTTTCCTTGACACAAATATTTTTACTTGATACACCCGCGTTCTTTGGAAGTTACGAGTATCTTGGTGTTATAACCTACCTCCTAGGCAAACAAAACTAATTTACCAAGCATTAGCTTCCCGCCTTGGCTTTGCACTGGTGAAACTAATGAAGATTATACCTAGGCAAATTTCGTAGGTTACATTATTGCAAATTATCGTGGAAATCGTTAGTTATAGGTAGGAAAGTAACCTTTCTAGTCCAATTACTCGCTGATGATAATAATAGCTTTTGATAGGTAAAATATTTATTTTAATTGGTGCCCAGTAGTTTTTTATCGTATTTTGAATAGTTACATTGAATTGGGAACTACAAAATCATTTCCTGTAGGTATGTTGCCTTTGAAAAGCTGTCAGTTTAATGGTCCAAAAAGTACATAAAACAGGGTACTTACTTAGAAGTAAAAGCTTTCGTGGAAAGCTCCAACTGTTTACTTAATGAGCAGATGCTAGCCGGAAGGAACACGTGCCGTTCAGTCAGTATATTTTTAATGCATGACTCGATTTCGATTATCATCAGTAAAGCAATCGTAGATAGGTAGGTACCTATGGGTTACTTTAAATCCCGAAAATCAACCCTTATAGGGTTTAAATAGGACGTCAGCTTGCATAAAAATCACGAGAACAAAGCCGCGGGGCTAAATTAGTGATAAATAAAATATCCACCTACTGTCAGACACACAGCAATGGAATGTATTTATCCACCTACATGATGGAAGCATGATGCCGACTGCAAAAATAACAATGAATAAGATTATCGTATTTAGTAGTGGCGAATCTTGCCTTATGCAGGTTAATCCAGATGAAATGATTCATCACTTATGTTTACCATCGCCACAGTTGACCTATAAGTGGTTTGGTGGCCGTAGGCGCCTTTGCATCACCGTAGATTCTGACTACGTACTCAATGGCATGGCAAAGGTGGAATGAGCGAGAAAACATAGTGTGGGCTGAGTGACGCTGAGCGAGTTAAGCGACGGCATCGAACGCGAGGCTATTTAAAACTGTGCGCAGGCCCCCTGGCGCCGAGTCGACGACTAATGATCAGTCCTGCCTTGTCTACCGTCGAGTGCGTAGCTACACTGTGACCCGTGTTTACACTATAACGTTTCAGTGTTTGTTTAGTTTTCATTCTTATACACAACGTGAAAATGGCTGACAGTGGTCTGAAGAGGAATATCCCCATCAAACTTGGTGACTTTTCAGTCATCGACACTGAATTCTCCAGCATCAGGGAGCGTTTCGACGCCGAAATGAGAAAGATGGAAGAAGAAATGAGCAAGTTCAGATCTGAACTTATGAACAGGGAAAGCAACAACTTCTTCAAGAGCACATCGAGGTATCTATTTAAACTTTAATACTTTAGATATTTTGTTTTTTGTATATTTTCGGCCTTTTAACAGAATGTTATCCAACATAAAATCGCAAAAGCTGATTTATGTATGAGGTAGCCAAAAGAGAGCTATAATATCATTGAGATCATTGTTAGGTAATCTCTTATCAGGTTTGGAAATAAAACCGGGTCTCGAATAATGAAATTATTATTCCGAATGTATCTGACATGCCGGCCTGTCTCCATACTCCGTATAGGGAATCTTGAATTAATGAGTTGGAAGATTTCGCAAGAGCGTTGCTTGCCTTGGCCGGTCTCCTACGAAAGTGGTTTTATGGATGTATTGTATAACTAAGGGCATTATTCGGGATCAGCCCGCGTAACGGCATCTACTGCAGACATCTCAGTTGTTCGCGGCTCCATTTAAAGCGTGCAGCGATACGTAAGCATGACGATGATGTCATAAATAGAAATAGCCGGCACCGGTCGAAACGAGAGAATTTTGTAGCTAAAATGTAAACGCGTCAAAATTGATCGCAATGAAAATTTTGTCGTGTCAAATGTCTGCACGCACATCAAATGGATACCCATGTGAGCAATGGTCAGAGAAACTTTAGTATGTTGTGAGCCGTTTGCGTTTTCTTTAGGTCTCAAATAAAACCCAATCCTGTAGCGTTAGTTGCTATACAAATTCAAACGGTGCTTTATTGGCATCGGTATAAAATATGCAAATTGAATTGCGATAATAAATATTAAGAATCGAAAAAGCGAACTGGTTGAGTTGTAAAATATACAGCAAAAACCGCAACACGACCCCGACGACCCCAATCGCGAGACTTATGCCCATAACCTTACACAGATCGATTCGCGAGGGGTGGCTGAACGCAAAAAGCAACTCTGTGAACCAAAACTAAACTTTCTTGGATGATAACTGCATGCATGTTTTGCGAAAACAGGTTTACGATTATTTTATCAACACCGGGTAGGCGTGAGCATCTGAGCATGTTGTTAATTTTCCTGGCGCGAATGCGCTGAAGTTGTGATTAGCATGAATGCATGACCCACTTGGAGCGTGTGCTGTTTCAGCCAGGTCTGGTGATGCAACAATTCTTCAACAGAACTATAGCTAGGCAGCTACAGCTAGGCTACATTAAATACACATCAATTCAAAACAAGAATGTAGAACTCGATAACAAGCGCCCGGCCAAGGCATCGCAGTTAATGTATGTTCGCTGAAGCCGTTTGCGTTGTAATGTACCTACATAAACTCCGCTACGTAATGACGAGAGCTCAACCGACACAAAGTAAACACAGTGATGTGATTCCGATAAATGAAGTCACAAATATTTTTAGGTTCTTGCACAACTCTTCAAGTGTGGGCTTCAGTCTAACTGGTCCGCCCATATTGTCGATCTCAATAATCTAGTGTGGGTTGAATGACAAGAAGTGGTAGGACATATTTGGTCGCGTGTTATGTTGAATCAGAAATAAGTAGTCACCTAACAAGAAATAGGTACCTAACAATGTATTTTTTTGCTTCGACAACAAGGTGGCAACCTCGCGAGTTTGTTGACGCAGGCAGGTAGCTTCGTTGTTTACCGTCTACATCTATACAAATAAATTCATACGTATCTTGTTTTTTTATTTTATTTTATATGCTTTTATAATTTTAATATGTATTGTATGTACTTACTGGTACCGTCGATGTAGGACTTATATCAGTTATGTTTACAAAAATATGTATATGTATTTTTTTATTAAAAACCCTGTATCGTTGCATATTATGTGTATTCTAATAATTCGTGTCTATAGACATCTACACAACGTGCCTATACCAGACAAAGAGCTGAGAGAGCTGAATTACCCTCATTAATAAAGTCACTCACCCTCAAAGAATTAGTACGTAATAACTTTGCTTTTTTTTACCCAGCATCTGTTACCCCGGTATTATATCGAGGTCCACGTTTCAGCAAGTTTAGAAAAAAAATAATGCATGGTATCATATCAAGTTATCATAACTTGAAACCTTATAAAATCGCGGTAGTTCCATACATACGAAGGATTCGGGCAGGTACCTCTAAGGGTGTTTTACCTCTGGACTCAGCTTGACACAATTTTATAGGACCTGTGATACTTCTCACTCGTATAGATAGATAATAAAAACAATCCAATTAGAGGTGTGTTGAGCAGTGTTAGATTGAATGGATCTACTACGCCTCTAGAATGTTATAGCCTGTTTTTATAAAGGATTACGAGTACCTAGGTAACATAAAGCCAGTAATTATCCCTTCTCGCACGTGTTTGTTTTAACGATTAGATTGGTTCATTTGCAGTCATTATTGGCATAGAGTTCATTTGCAGTCATTACTTGGCAAATGGTATCTGTAAATCTCCCCTATCCAATCTAAATTGTCCCAAATAGGAAAGACACACATGACCCCAATTGGGCTAAGAATAAGCTTGATAAACTTAACTAACAAGGAATATTGCTTTTTGCATGTCTTACAATTTCGAATCAGTTTCCACTGGAGGCGTAACCAAGTCATCGGAGAGGTAAAATGTCAGACATCATCCTAAATTGTTGTTTTACTAATATTGTATCCATTTTCATAATAATCCATGTATGCGCGTGCATGTATCTATGTAGCATGTAATTATGGTTCATATTATAGTATCCTGTCGAGAGTTTAGTTGCTTTTTATATTCTATGGTATATGGCTATGGCTATTATATATTTCTTTTAATAAGTATTTGTTTGACAAGAAATATGACGAGGTGAATAGATTTGTCGAAAGGATAATGCCTATGAACAGTAAAATCTGATTGCCTCATTGAAACTTGAATAAACATGTGAAAACAAAATAAAGTTGCTCACAAAGTTATTTTTGTACGAATCATACATTCCTTTTGTCACTTGGTGCGAAAATTAATTAATCATTTGGAATTCATGAATCATTTTAATTCTGTAAATATCACCGTGTTGATTTGTGTGAATCAAAGTAACTACTCGCACTATTTATGCACCCAATAATTTTAGAAAATGTAATTAATTATAACTAGTCATCCATCATAACCAAAAGTAAAGCATAGTTAATCTGAGTCATCATTATAACGGTCATAAAAAACTTGGCAAAAACACGACTAAAATATAATGAACATGACTAAAGTGCTACTAAAATGAATATTAATAACCGTAATTAAAAACTGCTAGATATATACATAGGATATAACTACAAATTAGTATACTACAATTAGTCTGGTATTATTTTATTTAATGGCAAGGTAATATTTAATTATTTTCAGGACCTAATTTTGTTTCTTATAATTTTAAACAAAATGTATTTATACCAAATCGATATCTAAGCATAACGCCAAATATCGGGGCTATTGAACTAGTATTTTTTTGTAGATGAGACCACGATGCCGAATTCACAGATGACATAATGCCGAAATTCTTTATTAAACAGCACCTTATTATCTATTCTAAAGCTACAAGAAAGTACTTGCGGTTACGTAAGTACCTACCTACTGTACGACTTATATTAAAATAATTTTGGCTAGAGCATTTTACAGCATTATGTCATCTGTGATTCTACTGACATTATAATTCGACTACATTCTTAATACACATGCCAGTCGAAATTTGAATTCTTTAAAGTTAAATGACCTACGAGATCTGCCAAGTCTAGCAAAAAGCGGCACGGCCGTACCATCCTTTTCTCGAAGCAGTTCAGGCCATTTTCGACCCCCTATAACTTCGTTGTGGATAAAACTAGAAGCCTGAATTTTCATTAACCAAGCAGGCATAGTAAAACCTCGGTATATTTCAAATTTCATTCAATAATTTGAACCAGTAGTTTAAGAATTATAACTAGTCAAAGTTTCCTATTTTGTCACTCACTCACTCACTCACTGACTGACCGATCATCAAAAGTTTAAGGCACTTCTAGCAGACATAGAAGCTTCAAATTTTGAATACAATTAGTGGTTTGTGTATAAATCAAGGAAAAACCTAAATATTTTGCAATTTCGATCCAGTTTTCTAGATATACCGACTGCATAAATAACTTTGTAACCCCATATAAATATATAGGATTACAAAGTTACATTTGCAGTTAGGCACCTAGTTGTGATTATGTTCAAAGGTAACTTGTAAAATGGTCAACGGAATGATAGTAGAAGGTACCGGAAAGGAAAAAAAAACCGGCCAAGTGCGAGTCGGACTCGCGCACGAAGGGTTCCGTACTATTATTTATAAAAAACGGCAAATAAATCACGTTTGTTGTATGAGAGTCCCACTTAAATATTTATTTTATTCTGTTTTTAGTATTTGTTGTTATAGCAGCAACAGAAATACATCATCTGTAAAAAAAAATACTGTCTAACTATCATGGTTCATTCAGCCCTGTGACAGATAGACGGACAGACAGACGGACTGCGGAGTCTTAGTAACAGGGTCCCGTTTTTAACCTTTGGGTACGGAACTCAAAAACTAGGATTATCTACAAAAATAAATGAGATGCTATCAAAAACATAACTTGTAAAAAAAGCCAAGTCTCGCAACGCAACTCAGTTATTCTACCGTAAAAAGTTGTGAGATCCATGTAATACCAAGTCGGTTAATTTAATCAGTCCCTACTTTAAGGGTCCTTCTGCCTTATGTTATTACGTAATTAGCAACCTTTACGTAATAACTTAAGACAGAAGGACCATTGGGACTGATTAAATTAACCGACTATTACATGGATCTCACAACTTTTTACGGTAGAAGAACTGAGTTGCGTTTCGAGACTTGGCTTTTTTTACAAGTTATGTTTTTGATAGCATATTGTTATCTTGAGGAGCTTTTGATAGCAAATACGAGTATACCATATATATAAAGGTTAGTTACATGTATGGGAATATTTAAAGCCAGAGATATATAAAACCACTTTAAAACTAGTTCCCATGACATGACGTGGAATGCACAAATTACCGAGATGGGGCATGGCTACACAATTGCGAATTAAATTGATAACCTCTATGTACTCCACTGCCCACACAAATATATCGATGAGATCATTACCTACTGTTGACAGTGACCTTGTAAATGCATTGATGACGAGCATGACATCAGACCGAGATAAATCAATTATTATTACATTACAAAAGCGGTAGAATTTGCTATGCATACACAAGACCTTTAAAATGTGTCTGACCACCAGAATCCTTTAAAATGTGTAAAGTTTAGATTTTTTTATTTTTTACAATGATTTTAATGAATAGCCAAAGACGCATCGTTGGCAAAATGAAATATGAGCAGTATTTCCTATAAATTAAAATAAACGAGTTTACATCAGAGTCAGACGAAGTTATGTAAAATATAAAAAACGATAAGTTCCACAATATCAAAAACAAAGTGTGTAGCAAAAATTAAGCAGGATACAAAATACACGAAATAATAAAACAGGAAGTCGCCAGCATGATAAATGCAAATGCATGAAAAATTGGCGTGTGGGCGGATTAACTTCGTATGTCGTTGTAGATTATTAATTTAATGCATGGTTCTAGACATAAATGGTATTGGCATGTTTCTTCTTCTAACTTAAGAGCTGTGCTCTTGTCGGTGTAATTGATGCAGCTCTCTCCATCTATTTCTCTCCAGTGCCGTCTCTTTAACTTCCTTATACGACACGACAGCTATTTTCTCCTTTATCTGGCTCATGTAGCTTATTCGTGGCCTTCCTCTTCCTCTCTTCCCTTCAATCCTCCCTTCCATTATAGTCTTTATAAAACTGTCGTGCCGTATAAGGTGGCCAACCATCTTCCCTCTTCTGTTCTCAATCGTTGTAATACGGATTAGTAAAGTACTTAAAAAATTAATAAGTATTTTACTACACCTACGTATAACGCATATAATTAAGTAGATAAGTACTTCCTATCAACTAGTGTCATTGTATTTTAAGATATCTTATGCAACTTAGTCACGTGTTTGGAGTTAATTGAACAGCTAATAACGTGAAATTATTGTATTTGTAAAATATTTAAGCTTTGCTGCTAAACAAAGTGATCAGTACCTAATAAAATAGTAGGACTTTACAAAATAAATTACCGCTACCGCTATCGTAGTGTTTAGTTTATCCGATGTTCAAACACAATTCGCGAAACCAATTTCTAAAAACACTATTTGAATATTTTTTTCAAAGAATCGCTCCTATTATATAAAACAAACAACGATGGTAATGTACTAAATTGCTGTTTTACATTAAACATTTCATTAATTGGCATTTGATATGCGGTATTAGCGTGATAAAATTTTGCACGTTCTGTTATGACTCATCGGTTATTTTCGTAGGGATATTATTGCGATATATTCTTTAGTTATTAGAATGAGACTGACCGCTATGTGGTTTGGTACTATTTATATCGGTATATACGAGTATATAGTGCATTCTATTGTGAGCCATGGTGCATATAAAGTAGGAAGGTACGTTATTTCTCTAAGCTCGGACACCGTACAAAGATAAAGTAGTAGAATTATTCATTGAATTTATCATATTATTATGGTGAACGAATATCACAACTTCACAACTTTAAATGAACTTCCTACTAAATATGTCAGGATGAAATCGAAGTTCAATATCCATAAGATATTAAAACCAACTAATTATAATTTTTCATACGATGCAAACGAAGTCTAGGTCTTCCGGTAAATTCAAAATATCAGCGTTTTTATGTGTAAACCTTTATAAATTCGTGCTTTACATTTTCTTGCGTAAACATACATAGGAAACCCGATTGAAGTACTATGTCGACTCAATTGACCTGCATGTAGATGTATAGATGATATATTTTGTAAGGTTTAGTTTGCATAGGTTTCATTCATGTTAAATATTACTTTTAGTTACCTTCTTACATTTATCTACAAGCTAGAAAACTAGATTTGTATGTCGTTCGAGTGTGTATGTATGGGTATTGCCTTTCAATTATCATTTTCAGCGTTGTCGACATTATTTCGATAAATTCAATTTGAAATCCATAATCCACTTGCCTTAAAAGTAGTTTTCAATAAATCATGTCTATTAAATTGTGTTTTGAATAATATAGATCAATATTAATATTTATGGGCAATTACTAACTTTACACACAGCACCCACTTCTGTACCTATACTGTCCGGGTTCTCAGTTTCGAGCTGTAACCGCAACCGGTAACTATTACAGTAACCGGTTGAAATATCACGCGACGCGATGTTCACAATCGACAAACATATCGCAGTGGTCGCTGCTCGCGACAAATACCGACAATCAAGTATTTTTTTTAGTATCAGTAACGAACATAAAGCCGGGGTCCCACGGCGCGTAAATCGACGGGCCGCGCCGGATGACGCTCCGCCTGTGTGCGTCCGGCACGTCGCGTACAAAGCGTTCCGAGCACGGGCCACCACGGATGCATCGTTCCCACGGCGCGTCCGTCCGCCTTGGCGCTGTCTGGCGCGTGAAAACGCGGGCCGTGGGACCCCGGCATTAGTAGTAATTACGGCTCGCATATGAGTCCCCGGCTATGTGTGCCTAAACTGTCAAACAATATTAAATTTATCTCACGTGTAGGTATTTCAAGTTGTATTTTGAATTTGCAGCACAACCACATCTTCACAGCACAGCGACAACAGACAGTTGGCTGAGCCCAGCCACTGGGACAGTCTGAACTCTCCCTTGATCCAGGACGAAGGTGATGGCAAGTCCCTGAAGCTCAGATTTGACGTCAGCCAGTACACCCCTGAGGAAATCGTCGTCAAGACTGTAGACAACAAATTATTGGTAAACGTCGCAAACATACACATCGTTATAAGATCATAAATAAGATTTGTAAAGTGATATTTATGAGCGCTAAAGTTAAATGGGTTTAGGTTGCTGTGAGCGCTATTTTATATGGGTACCTAAGTAGATTGGTTGGCTTATCGTCACGAGCGATTTATGAGAACCTGGCTGAGAAAGTCTACAATAGCAATCTAGATTTGTTAGGCTAGCAACAGTTGCCTAAGCCGCTAGAAAGCAATGTATAAAGCACTAGCCTTTGTCAAGCAATAAAGGTCACTTACAATCGCCAGTGACAGGTTTCCTTGCCTTTTCGTCACCATTCACTGTTACCAGCATCTCGATAAAAGCGTATTTCTTTATTTACGTATCCATGTACAAGAATTTGGCTCAAAATACCGGCATCGTGCCAAACTGTTAACTTTTTTATCAGGGTTAACGAAGACAAAGCGAGTATAAAAATACTTATCATTGACGTATCGTTTTCAGGTTCACGCGAAGCACGAGGAGAAGTCGGACACAAAGTCTGTTTACAGAGAGTACAACCGCGAGTTCCTTTTGCCCAAGGGAACGAACCCTGAGGCCATCAAGTCGTCCCTGTCCCGTGACGGAGTCCTGACTGTTGAAGCACCCTTGCCCCAGCTCGCTATCACCGACAGGAACATCCCTATCCAGAAGCACTGAAGTATCTCGCTCGACGCATCAGCTATTCCATAATAATTTATTTTTAATTTACGTCTTATATCGTACTATAAGAAAATGGCGATATTCATTCGGAATCTTTAAGGGAATCTCAAAATTATTAACACATTAATATTTATTGTGATTGAGTCAATTACAGCAGTATTCTGATAAGTCTGTTTATAGGACCTACAGAGAATTTGGCCATTGGACAGTTCCATCAGCTACGAAAATTAAAAAGCGCTAATGCGTGCAGTAGTTCATTTATGTTCGCATTCAGAATACGTATATTTATCATCACGTGAACTTCAATCTTCTGTGCGGCACGGTTTGCATGTTAGCTTTGATTGTTAGGAGATTGTACTTTTAAGTAGGTATTGCATTTTTGGCTCGATTGGTTATTTCGAACTCACACGATTTAATTACCTAAATTGTATAGAAACAAAGTACGTTTTTGATAAACGGAAAAATTTAATGGAGCTTAGAAATATACAGGACACGGTGTTCCTTGATATTGATTTTGGAAGTAGAGTCGGTACTAAATGTTTTAAGGGCTATGACAACGACGATCGAAAAGTGTCTTAATATATACGCATAAGAGTCCATTTTAGCTTAACACTGTCTGCAATAGCAGCTATAACAAGCATGTTACATTTAAACACCAAGTTAACAGCTTCACTTGATACACATTTATATTTTAGTACAAACAGTTGTTAAGAATGTTTTAGATGTCAATAAAATATAAAAAGGTATTGGTAAGTGTTTTATTTTATTTTATTCAACTAAACCTTTACTTTAATTGTAACCTTTCATGATTGTCGTAAAAATGGCTAGTTGAGGCTTATTGGGAGCTTTTTAGAAAAATGTTGCAACCCATAGAAGAAATAAAATCAAATTCTTTAGTAGTACCTAAGCGCAAATCGGCGTAATATGCCATTTGGTATAAATAAATAAGAAGGAAACGGTAGATTGGCTAGCTACTGTTGTAATAGCACGTAATAAACAGGTATATAGAAATAGATATAGGTACAAATAGGAACAAATTAAAATTAAAGGTAATTACGTGCTAAAGACCCGTGTCAAAATCTATAGTTATGTCTACTAATCACGATAGTTTGAAAAATAATAGATATAGGTACTCGATAGATTCAAAACAAAACGTAGTCAATGTGTCAGTACTCTAAGCACATAATACCTGCTACGCCAAGAGAATAGTAATAAACCGTTCTTGGCAAAAGAAAAAACAAATAATGTAAATTTATTGATTGAGTTCTATGCAATCGGAAGTATATCTAAAAGGAAATAGGATAGGTACAATTCTTACCAAGGACTAAAAGCACAGGACAATATTATGGAAGGAATTCAAGGGATCCGGGTTGGCGATAAAATAAAGAAAGTTCACGAGTTGAAACAAACAATGGTAGAAATTGATAGTACCACGAAAGACCGGCGGCAGATTTTGTAAATTTGTATGGAGAAGATATTAATTAACTATGCAAAGTTAATATAAAACCACATAATTAATGTGAGCATCGTACCTACAAAGAATGCCAAAAAGACGATTCAATAAACTCAGTACAACAGAGCCCCAACAATGAAGCGAGTTAGTGGTGTTTGAAGACTTGTTTAAATAAGAGAGCTCGGAATATAATTGTTGATAAAGTACAGAATAATAAAGTAGGTAGGTACCGAAGTCGAATAAATGAAATCGACTTTAACTTTTCAAACAAAAGAAAAGTTATAGTACCTACATCAAAAGGCATACTAGTCTATATATAAAAATCAAATGCTGTTCGTTAGTCTCGCTAAAACTCAAGAACGGCTGAACTGATTTATCTTATCTTGGTCTTGAAATGTTCGTGGAGGTCTAGGGAAAGTTTAAAAGGTGAGAAAAAATCGAATAATCGCCGGGAAAACCCTAAAAACAGCCCTTTTCTTTTTCCCATACAAAAGTTTTCTAACTAAAACGTAGAGTCGTAGAACGGGAACGGGAACGGGACAGGAACTTATTCTAAAGCGATACGAAGTTCACCGGGTCAGCTTGTATCTTCATAGATTCATTAGGCATTCATTTACATTGTAGAATATTAATCTAGCCTGACCCTAGTCAATGATTATGAGGTTGATTTTGAAAATAAATAGGATCACAGCTGGTTTCCTAAGTGAGGTTGATAGATATGCTTTCAGATCAAGGCGCTCAGATACTTGAAGATTCAGGAAGTAGAAAAAAACTGGCCAAGTGCGAGTCGGACTCGCGCACGAAAAGTTCTGTACCATTTTCTATAAAAAAACGGCAAAAAACACGTTTGTTGTATGGGAGTTTGTTTAGCTATAACGGTTCATGAGATACAGCCCTGTGACAGACAGACGGATAGCGAAGTCTTAGTAATAGGGTCCCGTTTTTACCCTTCGGGTACAGAACCCTAAAAAACACGTCTAAACATTAAGTTGTTGTTGAGCTGAATAATAAAAGCACAGAACAATAAAACAGTAAGAAGTATGTAGGTACCGACCAATAAATGAAGTTAAATGCCAAAGGTCGTTACGTAACACCCAACCATTGTAACTTGTACTTAGGTATTTAAAGCCAGCGAGCCGTGATGCAATGCAATGTAAACTGGAACAATTGGCTCCTTGGACGCAAATAAAGAAAATATGACGTCAACATCATGTTATGCAGAAGTTTTTCAAGACAAACAGAAAAGTAAACAGAATCTACTGATATGTCAAGTCACTGGGTTACAAACTTATACAAAACACGGGAACGACAATGATTACCAAATAAGCAGTCGTGCTTACCGATCAAAATTCGGATTGGTTCGTTAGCTTAGCTACTTTGTCACGGGTGAAAACAAAAGAATCGCCGAACCGCGGCGAGGCAGGGGCTGATAACTAAGTGTGGTTTGTCGTCCAGAGGCAGCATCGTCCTTGAGCGTTCTCGAAAGGAAACGGATACCACAGTTAATTCACGTTTCGAAGTAGAGCGATGACTAACCCCAACTATTGTTTGAAATACTAAATGAAATGATGTGCCCAAATTAGTCTGGATGGTGTCATTCTTCACAAGAAATGCGCAGACAACTGAGCAGACGTAAGATGAGTAATGACTAATGAGACTAGCGAGAATAGAACACTGACACACACATTTACCATTCAACAATAACTTTTTTCTGGATAAATGAACGCTTAGCTTTGATGCATGAGAACAATACTGTGTAGGAGGTGTTTACGTACTTTCAGAGTGAGATATGACACAAAAAGTTTACCTATTTTCCCAGTAATTTATGAATTAGCTTCCAACCGCGGATAAGCTCGCTTGGTGCCTGGATAGAAAGTAACTTAAATGCTATTCCATGGCATAGGCTATTTATAGTATACTAAAGTTTCATCCAAATACGTTTAGGCGTGATTGAGTCACAAACATCCAAACATCCTCACGAACTTTCGGCTTTATAATACTAGTAGGATACTCATATTATGAAACCGTACAAAAATAAACTGAGAGAGAAGAAAATCTGTTCTATAAAATAGTGAATTTGTTGAAACTTAAAGATTTTAAGTTAGGAATTCTATCACTTTTAGGTGATGAAAGCCAGGTGGCAAGTTAATTGGCACAAGCCGGTCCGATGACGGAACACTACCCGATACCGCAATATTGTGTAGGAAGCGGTCCACGTAGGCAGGTATTGCATATCGTTGGCACTTTCGCGAGACGTGAACCATATGGCCAGTACTATGTCTGGACGTTTCCATATCATAAAGTAATGCAAGCAACATATTTGGTTTGGCAGCAGTGGCACAAGAAATAATGGACAGGCCAGTGGGTGGTGTCATCTTTTTAGTAAGAAACTATACAGTGAAATGCTCTATACACTATCACCAATCATACATCAGTGCTGAGGTCTATGAGTTTATGCATAATCCAAAACAGTTTTGTGAAGACAAAGAAGGGTAGAAGTACGTATCATTGGTTGACTTAAAAGAGTGATGGGACCTAACATCAGTCTCTAAACAGTACTTTATAGATAGAACATAGAACCATTCATTCTAAAAATTAAGATACTGAAATGCACACGATTGAAATCCCTAAGTACAGTAGACTAGACATCATCTCAGATCTCCAGGATTTAAGATCTTTGAAGATGTCTAAAAGGGAACTTATTTTTTTTTCACATTCCCACAACACAAACTTATTAAATGCATTTGAAATAAAATGTTGGGGCTAACGGTAAAACCACACCATTGACGACAGGAAATCGACTTCGAAAACAATGGCCGATATTCCCCGAAGTACCTAGTTGATAAAGCATTATGTATTAATGCATGAGTACCTAGTACCTACCACTGCCAATCCAGTGAAATAAACAAGAACTTGAGGAAAGTATTTGGTTACAACCCGTTTTTTATGGATCAACTAACATTCTAATATCGACTCTGCATTGAATTCAGGTAGCCAGGATTAGGTAGCTGATTCGAATGATAATTACTATGATTGATTAAATAACCACGACAAATTTCATTCATTCACGACCCTTATACTCAAGGTTGAAGTAAAGATAGCCGCCGAATTTAGAACCTTTTCAAGTCGAGATAAAACTAGGCCGACATGTTAACCCAGGTCACCTGTTTGCATTTGGATTTTGGATCATTAATTTTACTTCTAATTTTATATCTTTTCCCTGACCTACCAGTGTAGGTTCAAGAACAATTATGTTCAAGGAAGAATGACAAAAAGTCATTACTAAATAGTTGCAGGCTAGGTCGCATTACACTACATAAAACTAAATGTAAGTTTGGTCTATACTATTAAACCTTTGCAAGCAAAGCATCCATACAGCTGATACAGCTCTAAAAGAGGGAGGGAGACATTAGTAGGTATGTTAGATAATAATAATAAGAAATTCAAAATCAAACAGGTGCGGTGATCTGAGCTGACACATCCAAGTGAATGATGCGCGCAAATAGTAAAGACTCCATTTGTCACGAACGGACATAATTACTGAGTAGGTCACATTAGTTTCGAAGCCAAAGGCAACGAGAATAGACAAGGCCATGATTCAAGATGTGCAAATGGTTTTGGGATGTGCAATGACAGTCATAATTTGCAGTACCTACAGCAGTTTTGCTAATTACGTAAGTACGATACAAGTTATGAGTTACATATTCCTTTTCGATCCTCTCAAACTAAATACATTTTAGAGGACATTTTACACAGCGCCATATAGCATGAAACTAAGCAGAGCTTGTAATAGAGGAACCAGATAACTGATAATACATAGCTATTTTTTTTGCCAATTCATACTTGATTAATCTTCTATAATATAAAAATGAATCGCAAAATGTGTTGGTAAGCGCATAACTCAACAACGCCTGGACCAATTTGGCCAATTCTTTTTTTAAAATGTTCGTAGAAGTTTTAGGAAGGTTTTTACGGCGAGAAAAAATCTAATAAATGCCGGAAAACCCCTAAAAACAGCCCTTTTCTTTTTCCATACTTAAGTTTTCTAACTAAAACGTAGAGTCAATTTGAGCTTTATTGCTATTGTATAAAGTTCACTGTTCTCTAAGCAATGTAAGTGTGTTCCTAAGAACGGGAACGGGAACGGGAACTTCAAACAACATTTGTCAATTGCGATACGAAGTTCGCCGGGTCAGCTTGTTGATTATAATCACAGCGAAAGTTCGATGTTTGTTTGTACTCGTATGTTGCTCATATATGACGTGAAAGGCTAAACACTAGCCCAATTTTGATGAAATCTGGTTTACTTAAATAAGTACCCATCTACCTATTTCTGTCGATAAGCAGTATGGCTATGTTCCGTTTAAAGGGTATGATTGTCGATGAAACCACATGCTGAAGTTGGTGAAAGATAGGCCAGTTAAATTACGCAATTTGTGTCTTCGAGATCTACGAGTTGTTTTGTTATAGGCGATGGTACCTACTTCCTACATCACATACCATACAGTATAGTCATTTTATTGTTTTGCAGTTGTTTTTTATAGACTGATAAAGTCAAATTCAACAAAAAGTTTTGAAACCTCAGCGCAGAAGGCAGAACCACCAACCAAGCCGCGAGGGCTGTCAACATAATCATAATTATCAATGAGCAATTTTCTAGTTGACACTAGCGTGATGCATGTTGGTATGACCGAGTGAGTTATGAACTGGAATGGGGGTAATGAAATGTGTCTAAGTAGGTCATCTTGATTCGTGATCTAACCACGCCAGTTTAGAATAGGTCGCCGCGGCAGTAAATTGTAAAATGACATAAAGTGTGTAATTGCAGTTGATACGTTGATATTCGTTACACTTTATGCTATGTCATCTTCCTGTCCTTACTCTATAAAGTGGGTTCGTCATAGGAATTATTTCTTCTTCGATTTCATTCTATCAGCCTTCATTCTGACATTCACTCCTCTCTTACAAATGTCATCTTTAACATCACACAATCCATTTACCTATCTTTGGTCTCTATTCTACATTGTCAGACCTTACAGCTCAGTTAGTAACTCCTCCTTCTAGTAGCTCTCCTGCACTGTGAGTTGTGGATTTCCGCTAGGTTAACATTTTCATTCAAGTAGGTGAATTAGGCTGAACTATTAATTTTCATAGAATGCACGTATAGTATGCTAACTACTGCAAAATGTAGGTATTGTCCCAAACATGATGTTTGGACGCCGCGGCTCTGACTACCGGCCTTTAGAAACCTTCAAGGATGTGAGAGTATGTCTAACGTACTTGGAGATTACAGTCGTGATCCTATTTCGTTTTATTCATTTTTAAGCGGGCCTTTATCACATACCTATTACCTTTATTTTAATTTACCGAAGATGCACGAATATGTTACAATAGTCGTAGATTTATGGTTAATACGTGATAAAACACCGTAACATACGTAAAAAAATAATTGTTGTGTTTTTGTCGTGCTGGTTCGATAAAATTCCATGACATTTATACAGCTTTTTTATCTTTTGTAAGCGACGACGGGCTTGCAACCTATAACGTGTGGAATGGCAATTACTGCAAGGAACACTATGGGCATTTGCCAAATGTAATATTTGGATGTGTATCTGACTAACCCTTTAAGACATCTTGAAATATCTGAGCGCCTGGAGATCTGATAGGATGTCTACCGCACTTGGGAATTACAGTCGTGATCCTATTTTAATTTTTAGGGTTCCGTACCCAAAGGGTAAAAACGGGACCCTATTACTAAGACTTCGCTGTCCGTTTGTCCGTCTGTCTGTCACAGGGCTATATCTTATGAACCGTGATAGCTAGGCAGTTGACATTTTCACATATTATATATTTCTGTTGCTGCTATAACAAAAAATATTAAAAACAGAATAAAATAAATATAACAAACGTGATTTTTTTGCCGTTTTGTATAAATAATGGTACGGAACCCTTCGTGCGCGAGTCCAACTCAGACTTGGCCGGTATTTTTTTTCAAAAAGCTTTCGAGGTTATCTCAGACTATGAGATAACCTCGAAAGCTTTTTGCTTTTTGCGTTTTCAATTCTCACCTACTAAAAAGAAAGTTACATTTACCTTAGATCCGTAGCGATATGATTATTCAGTTCGAATGATATTCAACTTTACAACAGAAACATTTATTTGGTCAACATATTGGTAAAGTAGTTCCTGGCGTGGTATAACACCAGGCCAATTGAGCAGAACATCACAGCTTCTGTCATGTATTCTTTGGCAATATCTGGGAATGACTTGTCCTTTATCAGGTCCGCGGGTTGAGGGTTATTAATGCTAATCTGAAACAAATATTTTTCATTTAGTAAAATAGTATTTTTTGCCTTGCTTTGCAAAAGCTTGTATTATATTATAAACTAGCTGACCCGTGCCCGCTTCGCTGTGCGTAAGACATTTCTAATACCATCGCGGACTTTATTGTAGAAAAAAAAATGTGTTTATTTACGACATCACATTAGAAACCTCTAAAATTATCAGTGTTTCTCTACTATATTATGCATGTATTATACATATAAACCTTCCTCTTGAATAACTCTATCTATTAAAAAAAACCGCATCAAAATCCGTTGTGTAGTTTTAAAGATATAAGCAAACATACACACGCGGGAAGCGGAAAGCGACTTTGCTTTATACTATGTAGTGATAAGCTAACCCGGCGAACTTCGTATCGCTTTAGAATTAACAAATGTTGTGTTAATTTCCCGTTCCCGTTATAAAGTCCTGATTCTAAGCTATCTCCCCACCAATTTTCAGCCAACTCGGTTCTGATCTCAAAAAATTGGCATTAGTTTTTACTACTGATTGATGCACTTTCTACGAAAATTCGTAATTTATTTTATCAGTACAAGGTTTTTATGGAAAAAATGGGAAGTTTCCTGAAAGTGTTTCTTTCTATGCGATTACTAAAATTAGGTCCAGGACAAGTCTGTCACGGATCAGCTGGTCGGCTAGTATAAAATAATGTGTATTCCAAGTTTTATCCAAATCCGTTTGGTCGTGATTGAGGCACAAACTTTCGGATATAAAAAAATATTTGACAATAGTCAAAAAAAATCAAAATCAAAAATCTTTTATTCAATAAAACAAGTTGTACAATCATTAGGGTTGGGATCTCTTCTGTTAAGTTATAATAACCTGTGTTAGAAGAGTCCCCTCTTTTCCGTGGTCGTTACAAACACTTGAGTTTACACAAAATAAAAAATTATTGTAGAACATAGTAAATAAGTAGTAAAGGAGTCGTGTGTAAGAAATAGGTAGATATAAGTTACCTGATAAGTGTAGTTACTTGGTAGGTAGGTATCCTATAAAGATACACTGTAGGTTTTAAATATATTCTAAGGTAAGTCAGTAGTAGGTAGTAGTTATGTAGATTTAAGTTAGTTATAGTATCAATATAATAATCTATACTAATAATATAATATATGTTTGTTTGTTTGTTTGTTTGTATCGAATAGGCTCCGAAACTACTGAACCGATTCAAAAAAATCTTTTACCATTAGAATCCTACATTATCCCTGATGGACATAGGCTATATAGTATTTTCAAAAACGTTAGGGATCCGTATGAAAACTTCGAAAATGTAACCCAAAGTGTGAAAAAAAATCCTAAAAAAATCTTTATATCGCGTTTGCTGCGAAAATTATTGACGATAGAGCAAAGTAATGTACTATAGTTTTATAGAAAACATCAATATCTACAAAAAAAATATAATACTATAAGTCTAACTATTAGGGATCCGTATGAAAACTTCGATAATGTAACCCAACGTGTGATAAAAAATCCAAAAATATCTTTATATCGCGTATGCTGCGGAAATTATTGACAATAGAGCAAAGTAATATACTACAGTTTTAAAGAGAACATCAATATCTACAAATAAGTCAACAATACCATATGTCTAACTATTAGGGATCCGTATGAAAACTTTGATAATGTAACCCAACGTGTGATAAAAAAATCCAAGAAAATCTTTATATCGCGTATACTGCGGAAATTATTGACAATAGAGCAAAGTAATGTAGTACAGTTTTAAAGAGGACATCAATATCTACAAATAAGTCAACAATACCATTTGTCTAACTATTAGGGATCCGTATGAAAACTTCAATAATGTAACCCAAATGTGATAAAAAATCCAAAAAAATATTTATATCGCGTATGCTGCGGAAATTATTGACAATAGAGCAAAGTAATGTACTACAGTTTTAAAGAGAACATCAATATCTACAAATAAGTCAACAATACCATATGTCTAACTATTAGGGATCCGTATGAAAACTTCGATAATGTAACCCAACGTGTGATAAAAAAACCAAAAAAATCTTTTTATCGCGTATGCTGCGGAAATTATTGACAATAGAGCAAAATAATGTAACACAGTTTTAAAGGGGACATCAATATCTACAAATAAATCAACAATACCATTTGTCTAACTATTAGGGATCCGTATGAAAACTTCGATAATGTAACCCATCGTGTGATAAAAAAACAAAAAAATCTTTATATCGCGTATGCTGCGGAAATTATTGACAATAGAGCAAAGTGATGAACTGCAGTTTTAAAGATTACATCAATATTAACAAATAAGTCAGCAATACCATAATTATGTCCAACTATTACAGTTATGTCACAATAACTACTTTTTCATGTTAAAATATGCAATGGTAACGCCGCCTGTACAAACTAGGCCACATTATTCGTACCTGGGTATTAATCCTTATCCAAAAAATCACTTCATTTTCAAGGCCATATCAGTACCTGTAAATTACTTTTTTAATTATACCATTCCCAAATTCCATACCATTCAAAAGTTATTATGAGTGTAATAATCTATAGGTACTAATATATCACTACATAGTATAAAGCAAAGTCGCTTTCCGCTACCCGCGTCTGTATGTCTGTATGTATGTTTGCTTATATCTTTAAAACTACACAACGGATTTTGATGCGGTTTTTTTTAATAGATAGAGTGATTCAGGAGGAAGATTTATATGTATAATAACATGCTACCCGTGCGAAGCCGGGGCGGGTCGCTAGTTGATTATATAGTAGTAATAAATACAATAGTAGTAAGTAGGTAGTAGCAGTACTTGGGGATTACAGTAGGTAGTGATCCTATCTTATTTTCACAAACATTTCTTGCCTATTTAAAACTGTTGTAAAGTTCATTTGGTTGTTTCGTCACAATTACTCATTATTTACGCAGATGTGAATTTAGTATTGATACAAATACAATGTCGTCATAGTGTGTATAAGGAAAATATTATTATTTTGTTCTTTCAATTCTTAGAACTTGCCTACTATGACCAATTTTTTTGCGCTTACATTGCAAATGCTGGCTGAACCCCACGAGATATATCAAAATAATGTACTACAGTATTGTACACCTTAAAAACGTCTACAAAAAAGTCAACGATGGTATTAGAAATGTCTTACACACAGCGAAGCGGGCACGGGTCAGCTAGTATTAGATATATTAAACTATAAATGTAGCTCTGCCTTCTGTGCATCTCTGCACAACCCTTCTGGTTGTGGGTTCGATTGTTCGATTACGATTCGGTAGGACTAACATTGTGTGATGAAAATAAATGTTTTTTTTTATCACTGTGTGAAATTTCCACCAATCTTTTATCAATTCACGTATGTGCTGTGTGATTGAAAAATTGTCTTATGTTTTACAACCGGCCGCCTGCTTGACGTCAACCCTCTTTGGTATGTGTGCCTAAATTAATTTGACGGATCGGTACGGGGACAGGTTTGCTGTACGAATGTATTGCTATAAAACATTTGAAAGGCGCTCTAATTGGCCTTTTATTTTTACTTCTTTTAAACTTACCTAAACTTTAAAAAGGCGATGGGCTTGCAACCTGTCACGTATGGAATTTTAACTACTGCAAAATGTTGCCTCTGGCTACCCCTACTAGACATCTTCAAAGGATCTAAGCGCCTGGAGCTCTGAGAGGATGTCTACCATACTTGGGGATTACAGTCGTGATCCTAATTGTTTAAGTCTAATATTGATCCAAAGGTCTCCGTCAGGGCTTATCAACTATTGAAAGCTATGACGGAGTTTTTAAACTAGCAAAGAGCGTCTTAGCTTAACGAATTTTTATGCCGGGACCCACATCTAAGCACTACTTAAAAAGCAAGAGTAGTAAAATATTGTTACCTTTGACAGCAATTTCCTCATATCCCTAATTTGCACTTTAATACTGTTTATATTAGTTAGCAGTTTCTTCGAGGCACTCTTTGTGTTGGCAATCAACGGAGAGTCAGGCGGTTCAAACTTCAGCTGATTTTGAATACGGCCGTATTCGCGCAGTGAGTATTGTAGTGTCGCTTCTAAGATGTATACTTGCTGGAGGTGAGATCCTAATGTTGTCAAACAATCTAATACACTGAAAACAGAAAAAAAAACAATTACAAATGTTAGCCATATCTAGTCATGTTGACCGAGTGGGACTTTCAATCCAAAAGTCGTGGATTAAATGATAAAGAAAAACTTAATCTTTACTTAATCTAATTTTTACATGACGTGACGACATAACACTTCGTTATTCTTCCCGAAAATCCTATTTGGAAGGCGGTTTTGTATGGGATAGGATCATGATTCTAATTCCCAAGTAATGTTACGTGTCGTGGCGCGGCGTGTCGCGCCACTAGCCAATCACAAGACAGCGTTTGCGACACGACACGACACCCAAATGTGTCTCTAACCATACTAAATGTATGAAAGCGATTAGCTAGTGGCGTGTCGCGCCACGACACGACACGTAAGTGTGTCTCTGTCATAAGATAGACATCCTCTCACATTTTCCAGAACTCAGATCCTGAAGATGTCTAAGGGTCGTAGTCAGAGACAAGACCAAACATTGCATTTGGCAGTATTTAGCTTTCAATACGTGAAAGTTTGCAAGCCCATAGAATACTAACTGAGGGGAAAGCAATCAATATCATATCGTCTAAATGTCAAAACCGACACTTCTACAATACAAAAAGTGTCAGTTTTGACATTTGGACGAAGCAAAGCCGATACAATAGTGTTTCCTGCTCAGGCCACTGGTTTTAGTTTCCCAGCTTCGTAAATAACCAAAATATTCACCTAAAATTATCATTCTTCGCAGCAAACAGCCCAGCCACCGCGTTCAATTTCCATGTGCGCTTATGAAAGTTCCGCAGTCCTAGTTTCAATCTCCTTCGTTGAAACAACATGTGGATGCCTAGTTTGTTCATATCCTCGTCTTCTAGAAGCAAAAACGTCCTGAGATCTATGCCGCTGTTCTTAAGAAGCGGCCCGAGTTGCTCGCAGTTCATACCGTAGAGTAGGGGCGGTATTTCGGTGCAGTAATTCGGTCTGGAATAATAAATAAATATTGGTGGACATTATCACACAGCGCCATCTAGCCCCAACAAAGCAAAGCTATGGGAACCAGATGAATGATAGAATTACTTATATACTTTTTTTTTTTGTAAATACATACTTTTAGTACATTACAACAACAAACACAGAACACATAACATATCCATCACACAAATGTTTGTCCTTGGTGGGAATCGGACCCACAACCTACAGCGCGGAAGACAGAGTTACTACCAACTGAGCTGTGAGGCCAGTTGAATGGAATAGTAGTTAGCTTCAACATAGATAACATACAGTATAATAACGTGAAAGAGTCGAACTCGGGCTATATTTTACCCTGTAGCCGCGAGCGCCATCTATATTGCCGCCAGTGAAACGATATTTATGAGTTTTGTTAAAAAATTAAAAACACCAACACCGCATTGTTTATGTTCCAAGTACGATAACTTTTCAGGACCAAATTTTGAGTTTTTCAGAACTTTTCACACATGTAAATAACAACGCCATCTATTGAGCCATATTAAAACTTCATTGTTTTCTTTGAAATCATTCAATTCAATTCCATTGCTCCGCGAACCGGTTTTATACGGTACTTATTACGTGTCTAATAAAGATAAACATACAAATACCATTTCCTTCATTAAGACGATAATGTTTAATTAAATAATAAATTCCAGCCGTGCGTCAGTGGATTATTCTATTAGAAAAATCGCGATCAAAATATTGATGGGATCCAGTTAGAATTCTTGCCTCTGATTTATTTAACATCTTCCGAGGATGTATTTATGAGTAAAATAGGCTTAAATACAATATTGAGTAATACTCATAGGTACTTACTTTCCAGCTTTTGTAATCCCAGGATAGTAATCATACCAAGAAGTCATTTGGTACTCAAAGCCCGAGTTTGTATCTTCCTCAACATTCTCATCTACATTCAGATGTTTGTTCAGAGATTCAATAATGTTATCATACTCATGCGACTTGGCTATGTCAAGAGGAGAGCGACCAGACCTGTCGACCTCTGTGACCCTTGCTCCATGAGTAAGTAGGATCTCTAAGATCTCTGGTTGATTGTGATGGACAGCCCAGAATAGTGGCTGAAAATAAAATAAATAAATATTGGTGGACATTACACAGAGCGCCATTTAGCCCTAAATTAAGCAAAGTTTTTACTATGGGAATAAGATAATTGATAGGTAGTTTAAGAACTTCCATTTTGAGGTTACGCTAATTTAGACTTTAACGTGAAAGGAATAAAAGTAAATAAAACCAAAAAATATATAGGATCAAGACTGTAAGTAATCCCCAAGTACGATAGACATCCTCTCAGATGAGAGGACGTCTACCGTAGAGACGTACAGAGCGTTAAAGATGTCTAAAGGTGTTAGTCAGAGGCACGTCCAAACATTAAACTTTGCACATGGCAGAATTTAGTATTCTACAATCGTATTTTACGAAATTTTAGGTAGTCTGTGGACACAACTAAATCACCACCAGTATCAGGTAAATAATACTTACAGTCCACCCCTGCACATCTCTAGACTCAATATTAACTTTCATTTCTAGTAGTTTCTGTACAACGGCTACTCTACCACTGCCAATGGCTCTCATAAGTGGGGTCTGGCCGTATTTATCACCAATATTCAGTAAGCAGTCTTTTTCTAGGAGATTGGTGATAATATTGTAAATAGTGTCATTGTTTGAGCTACTGTTAGAGCATGCTGCCATTATCGGTGTGACCGAATCTGAAAAAAATTAAAGTAGAATTTACATCACTATAGCTTTTTATTCAGATTGCATTTACATTACAGTTATAAATACTCTTATTCTATATGAACTATTTCTTCTTAAAAAAAATCTTATTTTTCTAGTCTGATTGCCAAATGGAAATGGCCTCCCGTAATCTTTTCCAAAATTAAATTATTTATTGAGTTTATCAATTTAATAAAACTGTTAAACTCATTAAATAATAGAATTTACATCATACTATGCAGCAAAAACACCCACCATACACTTTCAAATCTAGAAATAATGTATTTTATGTTAAATTAAAATTGATCTTGACTGTAATCCTTAATACCTACATTAGCCACCCTCTCGGATCTCCAGGCACTCAGAACCTTGAAGATTTAATTTGACACATGCCAATATATGTGACAGTAATCTCATCACCGCTTAAAGCATACTAACTGGTTTGCTCAGAATGTTTTTGTTGGTAACATAATGTTGATATTTATTAATAAAAGAATTCATTGAAACACTGCCTGGGTTCCACCCATATTCTTTTACATATCTTCTTCTTCCTCTTCCTTAATCCACTTCTCATGGGGTGATTCTCGCCACAACATGTAGTAAATAAACATGTTGCAAATTGATTTGGCTTGAGGTGTAAATAACACTATTCCTTTGGATTCAAAACCTACTACTTGTCTAGCAGTTTTGTCATTTCAATGTATAACTTACCTGCATGTAAATTAGGATCTGCTCCCTTATCTAATAGGAACTTGACAATTTTGTCTTGAGCATGGAAACAGGCATGCATGAGAGGAGTCCATCCACTGTCTAACTTTGTATTCACCATGTTATTTAGTTCTGTAAAATTTAAGAGAAGAATTAGTTATTATTATGATAAGTAGGTTCATTCCTACTTTGAGTTTATATTATTTATGAATCAACAAAATGTTAAGTATGATGTTGGTGTTGATTTTTATATATAAATTGTAAAAAAAGAATGTATTGTCTAAGAAAAATATAGGTACTTAGTACAATTCAAGACAGAAAACAGGTTTTAATTGAAATAGACTATTCACAAGTCTTGAAACTTTTTGTGTTTTTTTGTGTCTTAGGTTTCATTAAATTATTAACCTTTCCTTTATTCATCAACTTACCTGTGCTAAGTATTGCTTCAACATCATTGATGTTACCATTAATGATAGCATCTTGAAGAGTGTTTTCAATTTTCTTCTTTTCACTTTGTTGCTGCACGGGAAAGTACTTATTTTTCTGCAAATCAGTTAAGGTAAGTTGAGTGTGGTACGGTTTTTATAAGAGTACATGTAAAAACCATACCGTACTCTATTATGGTACTAGAAGGAGGTAAGGTACTATAAGTAGGTAAGGTATAACTACTCTAAAAAGGTAAAGTAATGATAAAATTGAAGAGGTTACCTAGGTATATAGTCCATAGTCACACCCTGAATATATTTATTTAAGTTGAAGATTGATTAAACGGACAGCAATTTAACCGTAAATAGCTGCATGTAGATTGATGTACTAAAGCTAAAATTGTATTTACCGGTCTCAAAAAGAATTCATCATCACTGTCCGTATCCTCATCGGACATTCCACCGGGTCTACACAGCGCCATTTTACAGAATTATTATATTTTTGAGTGAATTAGTTACTCAACATGTTGAATTCATCTATTCTTAAATTTTTTCGCTTTTTCTTCCTAGAAAAATCTGCAAAGCGGAACGGAAATCAAAAATGAAAACAAAAATTGAACAGCGGTCGCTAGACAGCCGGAGATGACACAAGTGACACATTTCAGAATGACACTGACACATAAGAAAATGTCACCTTATCTAATGAGGTTAAATCAGCATTCAGGTCTTTTGAGCAATTTAATAAACTAAAGTTTTAAACCAATCAAAGGTACCTACTACCTATGTATTTTACTCTACTAGGTCCATTGGAGCACACAATCCAGATTTCTATAGTTAACTATATAACTACCCTCGAGTAAATTAAGGTACTACCTAATTATGGTACCTACATAATCGTACTTACGTTACGTCAATAGTTAAAATATTAATAACTATTAGTTGTTTAAGTAGGTATGTAGTTTGGCTCTAAATTAAAGGTACCTATTTAGTTACCTGTATACTTCTTCTTTATGCAGGTCGTAAGTACCTACCTACACCTACATATCGAGGTAAACAATAAACAATAGCAGCACTAGCAGCAAGCGCACTCAACTTGAAAACAGCGAGTAAAAATGTGAAGTGCTGAAGTTATTCTTTGCGTCGAAACTCGAAAGGTACCTAAGCATAATAGGCAACAGTTCCAATTAGGCGACGAGGGCGTTTGTTAACATTTAATTAAGGCGAGGAACCATTGTGTCGGCTCTCGTCAGGCTCAGGGGCCAAGAAGTCTTAGACAAGTGATCAAAAAACCCGGACCCAAATTAACTGATGCAGGCTGTTTAAGTACCCAGACAGTTCTGACCAAACTGATAGACAAGCTATTATACTTATTTTATTATCAACATTTTCTATGAGGTGCTAGCCGTTTGTTTTTTCGATAGTCACTTGTTTGGGATGTTGTTCTGTCTTGATGAGTTGGAAGAGAGTTTCCAATTACACACACAATAAACTACACTAGGTACCTACCTACCTACCTACATATACGGGAACAATGCCCGGTGAATGTTTTAGTCGAGTTATATGCAAAGGTCTACAATTTTTTTATTGGGTCATGCCTTGTGGCTTAGGACCTTAGAGGAAACATGCGAATTGGTTAACACTGACCATCACCATGATTAAAATAATGTTAGGTAGGTACTTACTTACCTACCAACATTAGTTACATAGCAAATCTATTAGGTACCTACCTAAGTATTTTAAGTACCTATGTACTTTATTATATCTACCTTCTGAAATGAGTTTCAATAGAACTCAAAGAAATGTTTGCGAATGTAATAAGGATTTTTCTAGCGACGTAGGAGGCTAGGAGGTAAAAGATTTGATTTATCGCAGTCGGTCGGTAAGGCGCGCTGACCGCCCGCCCGGTGGCCGCGGCTGGGCGGCCCGCCCCGGACGCGTTATTAAACTTTTCCCCATATTAAACATTCCAGAGACGAATACATTTTATTGTTGCCTCGGACCGACGTCAGAGGCCCCTAGCCCCTACAAAGCGAAACTCAAAGACGGCAATTGCGAAATAAATTGAAAGCGATTTGATATTGCGTTGTAAGTAATAGCCGTCAGTCCGCAACTCTGCCGGGGACATTTTGTATGCAATTTAGAAACTTTCCACGGGCCATTTTGTATCGGTTTTTGGTAACTGCTTGGGTTCCGGGAATTATTTGTTGCGGCAGGAAATTAAATTTGGCGGAAAACCGGCAAACGTAGCGTACCTACCTACCTACTAGCTACATTCACACTTGCGTAAAGTTAGTTCACAACATTTAAATTTTATTTACAAACTCAATTACCTAGTTGCCTACCTTCAAGTTTAGTCGCCCGTCGCGTCGCCTGCACTAAGATGAAGGTAGTTAGGTATTAGGTAAGTACCTACCACATATATTAGTGTAGAATTTAGTGGTGCAGGCGACTGTACCTAGACAGACGGACAGCAGAGTCTTAGTAACAGGTTTCCGTTAGGACAGGGACAGGGCCTGTCTCGCTTTTTTGGGCAAAAATCGGGACAGTCCCGTCAAAATCGGGACGACCGGCCACGCTGCTTCTTACCTACCTACTCATTACGTAGTTATACATAATAGTTAAGTGTACGTCTACCTAAGTATATTATCTACAAATTATTACCTAACAATAAACCATCCAATTATACGGTCGGCTTTGTTAACTTTTAATTAACGAAGTTGTGTGTGGTTCTTACAACATTATTAATAGCTGAAGGACGGTAAGCAGATAGGTAAGCATCTCTTTTGAAATATTTCATCAAAGAATTAATATGAAATTTTGAAAAATATAGAAAAAAGCCACAACTGTAAGTAATCCCCGCGAACGGTACACATCCTCTCAGATCTCCAGGCGCTCAGATCATTGAAGATTGCTAAAGGGGTTAATCAGGGATACATCCAAACATTACATTTGGCACAATCACAATTTGGCAGTAAGTAGTTGCAAGCCCATCGCCGCTTACAAAAATACTAACTGGTATCCTCAGATCCTCACGATGTTTTCCTTCACTTTTGTAAGCACGCGCATATATTTTTTTCGAACAGAAATATCCATTGATTCCGGGATTCAAACCCACGCCCTTCGGATTGAAAATCGAGGTACAAGTACACAGGTAGGTGCCTACTTAATCCAAACTGCAATTGTTTGCGTTATTCATAAAAATCCAAATTGCTTTCCGTCCATTTCAACTGGCATCTTCATCAGGGTCTGAGTCTAATCCGAAATCTCATTTCCCCTAAATAATTGCTGGGATAGAGTAAACCTTCTTGAAAAATGGGTAGGTAAGTACTTATCCACCTACATAATTACATAAGTAAGTACCTAAATAAGTAATTATAAACTAGTATCTTCCTACCAAATTTTACCTGTAGTCGTGAGAAATTATAAAATAGTGTATTTAAGTAACTTAGTCCCTTACAAATAAGAGACTAACCGTCTCATTAATAAACGTAGACTAGCGCAGGATTAAATTTAGTCCAACGCTTACGTTTGGACTAGTCGAATTCAATATTAATAAACAAGGATTAGAAATGGAGTTGCTTACATTAAGCTGGTATTAACAAGTCTTGGTGTAACCTCAGATGATCTTTGGATAAGTAAGTAAATTTTTATTAATAGCACCGTAATTGTATAATACTTCACCTATACTTACTTATTAATGGTTCTTTCCCTCCGAAATAGTACGTACATGAATTTACTTACTTTCTACAAAATCATCATCATCACCCTATTTCTTCATTAGACCAAGAGAGAGGTCTGTTGGCTTAACTCGCCCACTTAAGATAACTTGTAACTTTTTATTTTATTTAAAGAGCTTTTTATCTCACTATGCCTGTCTCTGTTTTACCATCTTACTTACTAATATTGATCAGAAAGTTTGTGATAATGTTTGTATGATGGATGTTTGTGGCTCAATCACATCAAAACGACCAAACGGTTTGGAATGAAACTTGGAATATCGAGGGTTTATATTCAGGAATAGCAAATAGGCTTTTCATAGCATAAATAGGGAAGAGTGAAGCCATAGGCAGCGGCTTGTAGGTAATATTTTCAATGTTCTTCTCATGCAAGGAAAATAGCGCAATTCAGGCTAAGTGATTGGATTGGACCAATATCTTGTAGGAAGGCACCTTATATAATTTATTATTTTCAATCTATTAACTACTAGGTACTAGGTAGCCTAAGTATCTACTTACATACTTACATAAATACCTTAAAAATGTAGGTAGGTACTCACTGGAAGTTATAATCAAATTTAATGCATTGTTTCATTATTTTTCATACATTGCACTTTAACTAGTTAGTCGGTGTTCATTTAAATCACTATCACTACATAGTATAAAGCAAAGTCGCTTTCCGCTTCCCGCGTATGTATGTATGTTTGCTTATATCTTTAAAACTACACAACGGATTTCGATGCGGTTTTTTTTAATAGATAGAGTGATTCAGGAGGAAGGTTTATATGTATTAAACCCGTGCGAAGCCGGGGCGGGTCGCTAGTACTGTATAAAGTAAAATAGTTTTAAGAAAAAAAAACAATCAAAAAGGATCTCGACTGTTATCCCCAAGTTACCGTAATTGAGAAGAATCTCAGAACCTTAAAGATATTTAAAGAGGTTAGTCAGAGGCACATCAAACATTACATTTGGCATTAGTTCATATTTTGCGGTAGTTAGCATTCCATACGTGAAAGGTCGATGTACGGCAGGGATTCAAATCCACGACCGTAGGATTGAATGTCGAGGTTCCTTCCACCCACCAACACGGCTTCTTATAGTAAAAGCTTTCTTTGTAATGTAGAGTCAGTCTTCTACGCTAGTCTCAGAAATCTCATAAATGAATCCAATCCGATGTCGAAAAACGGTCTACTTATAGTTTCGATGGTTAATTTATGTGCATACCTACATATTTATAGCAAAGCTAAGTAGGTAGGTACGTAAAAATATTGTAAGAAGCTCGAGAGTTACGAGGTAGACTTATGGCTTCCATTCAGTAGAGGAGAGATAATGCTTGCAGGCAATCACATAAGTGGATCAAATAGCGTAACCCCGAAGCCAGTGGCGATTTTCTTTAGTCAAGCTTTGGTAAATACCGTAGTAAATTGAACAAGTAGGTACCGACATCATTTCAGCATAGCTAAACAATTATTTTTAAGTGTAGGATCAGTCAAATTGACTGAAAACATTATAGCTCTAAACAAAATCAGTGTGCAGTTACAACTAGTATCACAGAATAACATGCTGAATTACTTTATTAGACATAGGTACAAAATATCGTAATAAAATTTATAGGTAATGTAACACTATTATTGTCATGCAAAATGATTTGAAAATTACCTACCTAAATATGATTATTATATATTTTTTTATATATAAAAGTGATTTCTTTTGCTTGTTGTATCTGTATGTCTGCTGCAGCTGTTTTGCTTTTTTCAAAGTTGGTCTTTGTCACTCGCGTATATTATGCGTACTTATGATTACTTAATATTCCTAATAGTAAAATATACTTCTTTTTAATTTTTTATGTGAAATGGTGTCTGCTTTTCAATCCTTCTGCTCTTTTAGAAACAGTGCGTTAATGCTATGACGTAAGAAAATAACCACTGGCTTCCGCGTTGGCTGTAGTCCATTTGGATAATGAACTAGCGACTCTGTAGCAGCGGATTCTTTTATTGTATGCCAGTTGATAAAACTAATATCCATTTAAATCAATCATTCACTAAATGATATAAGTATAATTGGAGGAGCCTTCTAGACGGTATCGGAAGCTTCTAGCAGATAGGACTACTTCACTCAGCTCGCGAATATGATTATTGTAATTGTAAATAATAATGCTAAAAACTATGATTGTGTAAATAATGTCTCTACCAAATAAGAATAGACATAGACCTCCTTTCAAGTAGGAACCTACTTACTCAAATAGTTTTCCCCAAGTGCTTTACTGCATACATAAACACAAAAATTACACAAAATACTAAACACAGAAACAGACATTTTGCTTGCTACCAGGATGATTCAAACAAAGCTGGTTAGGTTAGTACATACCTACTTATATATAATCTAAATAGTTAGGTAAAGTTAAGTAAGTAGTGCTGTACCTTTGCATAAACGTCTAACCATAGCTTGGTCGAGTGTACCCAAAGTGGTATCTGATCAATCCATTAGCGGCGGCACTCTGTCCAGGCTGCTCTGCTAGGCCCGCAACTTAGGGACATACATTTTCCATTTCCTCCTTTCGTACCGGAGCTCCGGACCTGTTTTGCGTCTATATGAATTCATAGGTACCATTTTGTCTCTAAATGCATATACCTAAGTGGAAATATTAATACTGATACATAATACTGCTCTCTATTTTAAGATAGCCATCGAGAATGCAACAGCGATATGCACTTTGCTTTAGCCGTCCTCGGTCTCGTGACAATTCCTATTATACTCGTATCTGTCCACACCTGAACACGGCATTACCTTTACGGAAACATGCTATCTACATCTCTAAATATTCATGATTCATGTCATCAGCCAAAGTATTCGCAACTACGCTTGTTATATTTGCGCGGATATCTTTGTGTTTCCAAAAATACGAATTCAATTACGTTTGAGCCATTTGAAATCTGTTTTATGGATGGTTAGCTTCACGAACCAGTAAGTCCAGAGAGCCAGCGAGGCGAGCTCTAACGCAGCACACAGGCTTCCTTGATCCAGTCAATTTTGGCGAGATCCATTACTCGGAGAGTGGCAAGAAGCAATCTCATTGAATGACCGTCTTCACCCTACACCCCCCTGAGACGGCCCACACCCCATCTGATCCACGCCAATCGGTAAATATGCGTGTTAAATATGTATGCGCTGTAAGATGCTCGTAAGTGTATTAGATTTTGCTTGCTTTTTCATTCTGTCAAGTGGATAGGACGGTATATTAGTCTGTGTGGACATAAAGAGGTCTAACCAATTTGCTTACGCATGCAGCTCACGCGTGGATTTATATCCTCGCTAGACTCTATATTTGCCTTCTTTTGGTTAATATTGGCGTCTAGAAATGTAAACACGTTTATTATACGAATCATGTTGTCTGAACAGCAAGACCCTGTATTATTAGAGAAGTTTATTTTTTTACTAGGTACCCTTACATTGACATCAGAATAACGATATAATTTTATTATCTTTTTAATCACTAAACGTTAGGCACATTATAAATACATTGTAATGTGCTACTGATATCTATTTATACAAGGACTTGCTGCTGTGGTCCTAGGAGATACTTAAGTAACTTATTTTAGCAATGAAATGTGTGGAGTGCTATAACTATATAATTATATTCTCAGAGTAATTTGTTTTCCTAGCTTTTAATCTATCTTAAATTATCTTCGGCAATTGGGTCAAAACTATAAAAGCATTTATGTTCATTCAATCTCTAAAAAATATCTAAGTATCTCATAATACATATGAGCTACGGGCGTAGAGTGGTTACAAAGCTTGAAAGCATTTACTTATCTCAACCTATAAGTTGTTGTCTGCATAGGGCTTAAGTAATAACTTCTATCTGACAGTAGCGAAAACTTGGAATGCACTTTGGTGGAGTGACTAGACTTTTCCATTAGGGGCAATTATCAGGCACAACAGTGGATCCTGTGCTTTCAGAGAACCGAGGGCCATCCCGACGGAACCTGTTAGAGATAACGTCATAAAGTCGGTGGAGCGCAGAGCCGGACTAACGTCTTTGCTGTGCCCTCACCTCGGGATAATGGACCATGCACTAGGGTTGCCATTTTGTATCGAGAACTAGCTCTTCAATGACAGCCAGGTTAATATTAGATCTGTGTTGTGTTCTGTAGCCTGGTATTCACGTATATTTGGAAGATAAAAGCTATTTATGGTGATCAAGAAAGTTTACTTAAGAATAGAAAAGCTTAATAAAATTTTGGTTATCGAATTATGCAGTGTAGCAACCCTAAAAGCTGAGATCCCGACCGCGAATCGACAAAATTTAAAACCACATTGTGGAGGTCTGTATAAATCCACCCTCGTCTGTCATATTGTTGTGGTTTTCAATTTGACTGGTAAATGGTAGCTTATTTAGTACTCAGCTTTAGACACTTTAAAACACAAACCGAAAGGAACAAAAGTGCTCTGTCTTGTTTTTTTTTCATATCCGGTTTTATTAAGTTTGGTTTATTCGATTGCCTTAAGATGCAAGGGCTGTCAGCGGCTATTGAAGACGTTGAAACATCTTCAAGGATCTGAGCGCCTGGAGATCTGAGAGAATGCCTTTCGAACTTGAGGACTACAGTCGTGATCCTATAGGTTTCTATTTTGTAATGGCTAGTAACAAAAAAAGGTACGATCTAAAATAATTTCAAAATTGGAATACCAAGTTTACTACCTATAGATAAATTAATTGACTTACGCCCATATTCCATTACATACCTTTAAAATGAGGCTTTATTCCTCATCATGTAGGTAACGTACACATATCTGACAGGCACACAAGGCCGCTAATGAACTAATAGCGTATCAAACACCCCCAGCCACCCTCGCACTCTCGGGTAATGGAGCATTGATGGTCCGTCACTCCACATTTGACTAGGCTTTCACAACGAGACTCGCCACTTACCTACGAGTTCCTAAACTGCTCGGTAAAGGCGCGTTCTCAACTCTATGCACTATCGTGATAGTTGTGTCATATTTTGCGGATATCAGTTGAAATCGAAGAACTCATTTTGGGCTCTGAGAGCAGAGGAAAGTAATAAGCGGTTTGTGTATCTCTTGGGTAACTATAGATATTATATGTATTTTTAACGCCACTATTACACCTTATAAAAAAGAGATATAAGTATTAACCTATCGATGTAATATAATTAAATACTAGAAGGAGTGTGCAAGAGCGTAGTAACTACTCGTATAGATCCTGGTTTAAGGACGCACACATAGATCAAAACCCAAGTAAAAGAATCCACATTCCCGCGCGTTCCTTATACCTAATGCGTACATCCGATGGAGTCTCAAATAGTAAAATCTTTTTAGGCTTATGTTCGGTGTTGAGTGGGTCCACAAATGTCGCTAAAAGGCTGGACGTCATTGTTTATCCGGCCAACATTAGGCGGGTAACCGGACACGCTCGCGCTGAGTGCGCTACAAGTATCCGCTTTCAACTCATTACGGCTCGGACGTGGTGCGTGGGCCGCTGGGCTGCCTACCTCCTCCGTCCCATCCCATGACGGCACAGCTTGAGGAGAACGGCCGGATTTGTAGCTTCTAGCAACCTTTAAACTCCGTACTCTGGTTGACGACGATTTAGAATATTGGCTGAGTAATAGTTATACATACGGCTACACATACCTGCACAATCAGTTCTACTCAAGCTTTTTCTAGCATAATATTGTCTCTTATTATTGGTTGTCTTGGATTTACATCTAATATAATTTTCATCCCACCATCTCGGAAAGAGTATTTTCATCCCACCATCTCGGAAAGAGTATTTTTGCTGTTCAATATCTGAGTGCAAAGGCCGTTTTTATTCTCTAGAGGATAAAGTAAATTGAATTTAGAACATCGTGTGCACTAAGTTTGTGAATTAAAAAAAACATTAAACTTATTTACTGATACCTCTATGGTGCCGAATATATCATACAACTTTTTTTTTAATTTGTTAAAAACTCAGACTCGGAACCTTCTTGGTGTTCTTTTTTCAATTTGCTTTGTACGCGGTTCTTTACGCGGCATTTTTTCACGTCATTATTAAGATTATTCTGTAATACTTACCTGTCATAATGTAGTAGTTAATACCTAAACTGAAATAAAAGTACCTATCTTGTGATTGTAAACGTTTTTTTTTGCATTTAGTCATTTCCTCGCTGAGGTGGAATGAAAAGTTACGAAAAGTTACGTGTTGCACAAAGATTTTTCACCTCGTGCTCTTTTGATTCCCTCGCTAACGCTCAGGAATCTAATTTTGAATCACTCGCTGCGCTCGTGATTCAATTTTAGAATACTTCGCTTGCTCGGTCATCAAAAATGAACACGCGGTTAAAAAGCAACTTTGCACTCTTGTATAACAAATAACTATTCTTCTTCAGTGGCAACCTTCCATATATGGAATGTCAACTAAATCTGCAAAACGAACTAGGCATATACTAATGTAATCTCTATATAGGCCTCTGACTAATCCCTTTGGGCATATTCAAGAATCTGTTGAGCGCCTCAAAGTTTGAGAGAGTGTCTACCATTACTTTGGGATATGGATGATTCATTTTAGATTTTTCTGTTGCATTTCATTGACTTTTAAATTTTTACCAAGCATTATGAAGCTGTTCTCAATGGGCTGTGTCACCGTCTTTGTCCTTCAATCCCTCTTACAATCTTCGATCCAATTTCGAATACCCCTACATCCGCCTAATGCTGGATTCCGATTTCGATTACATGACAATGCCAATGTTCATACGGTCCGTCGGATTAATGGGAGATAAACAAATTTAATGGATTCTGAGTATTTGCAATATATTTTGGAGACCATTATTGTTTCCTGGTCTACATAATTGAATAGGGAACTGCTGTCGTATGCAATGTGTAATTTAATTATCATTTGAAAAAGCCTACCTACCTTACCTACTTGCACGTATACATTTATTGTATTTTTATCTCGAACTGTTTGCTGATCTAAAGCACAGGTACTTTCGTTTTTGATCTGATATTCAGATTATTTAAATGGAATATACAAACACAGGTATTTATCAACATTCGGTTAGTGAACATCTTGCTGCCATATAAAAGCAACAAGAAAATGAGACTTAAAAGAACACAAATAAGCAATAAAGAAGATTGCCAACATTGCGACTTCAGAAGTAATTGCAGAATAAAAGGGACACAAGTATCTTAATCAAGTGTCCATTCTGCGGAGTTAAAGTCTGTGCAGTGCTGTCTGTTATGGCCGAGACACGTTCACGCGTTAAACAGGCTTATGGTTACTATAACCCAATGTTTGTTGTACCGGCAGTTGTAAAGTAAAGCTGCACACAATGTCTAAGTGTCACTTGTACTTTTAAAGTCTCCTTACCGGAGATATGTGAGAAAAGAGTCTTTCCTTTGTATTCTACTTTTATTTTCCTCAAATCCTACTACTATCGTTATTCCATTTTCTGTCACATTTGATTGAGTGAGCTTGAAGTTTTCTTGCCTTATAGTCTATCATTTTCCCGCGTCTGTATGTATGTCTGTATGTATGTATGCTTATATCTTTAAAACTACACAGCGGATTTTAATGCGGTTTTTTTATTAAATAGAGTGATTTAAGAGGAAGGTTTATAATGTATAATACATGTAGAGAAACACTGATAATTTTAGAGGTTTCTAATGTGATGTCGTAAATAAACACATTTTTTGCGCTTACATTGCAAATGCTGGCTGAACCCCACGAGATATATCAAAATAATGTACTACAGTATTGTACACCTTAAAAATGTCTACAAAAAAGTCTACGATGGTATTAGAAATGTCTTACGCACAGCGAAGCGGGCACGGGTCAGCTAGTTGATTGATATAAAAAGCCAGTCATCAGTGCCTTGTGTCATCTTTTTTATCCTAGACTTAGAGCTTTGATATCTTGCTCAAATTATAAATGCGAAACCAGGTAACCCTACCTGGCATTGCTCTTTCGGATAGTGACTACTAAGAGGACCCCCTCTTAGTAGTCACTATCCGAAAGAGCAATGCCTTGAGAGTGACCGTCTTTGACGTCCGTAACACAGTGGCAGGTGGCAGTCAAAGCCGGCTATAGACCTGTTTTACCCGTGAATTCGTCTCTAAATGCGATTCCGTACAAAACTGGCCTGCCGAGGAACCGTCCCGCGTAATAACAGTTCCGACAAATTGACTTCGCTGACATTGAAGCTCAAACTACACCGAGCTGGACATTTGTGCGTGCTCTCCTAGCTTATAAATGAATTGCTGGACTATCTCCTTTTATTTGATGCTGTAAGTCTGGGATTGGAAATAGAGTGCATCTATCTGTCATTATTTGTCTCTCTAAAAATGTATCTAGGTATACTAAATAGTGTTTAGAGTTTAAGTACCTTTAGATACAATATTCCTTAGGTACCTTTTTTATCGTTATAATGCGAACATACTATACCTAGTTATACTGTCTACACACGCTTCTATACTTTTTGACAACATTCCAAAAAATCATGTAGTAGTTTTGGTTCCGGAATGCGGATAATGGATTGGCCCAACTGTCACACCTTTCAATTTGCTGCGAACTCTCAGCTGGTGGGTAAAACCACTATGTAAAAGCCTCTTACTTAATTAAAAAGAAAGTCCATACCGGCGCCAGAAGCATTGAATTAATAAAACGGTTCGTAAAAGCAATTTTATGAGGAAAATCATGTTGGTAGTCGCGATCGGGCCGAGCTTACCAACCGCAATAACATAACCGTTTGGACAAATTGTGGCTCGCCCGGGCGTGGATTAGCGGCTTTATGGAACAATTCGTAGGGCAGACAGCTTCCTGATAATTGATATCAATGTGACCAAATTAACCGCACGGTGTTTCTTTTTCCAATACTGGTAATATCCCCCTTACTGTTCTGTTATTAGATAAGAGTATATATGTATACTATGATATCAATAAAAGCGATATTATAACTAACTATATAGCTCAAACATTATGTAAATGTATGCACTACTTACTGTAAATTAGCCTGACACTTTTTAATAAGAAATACATTTTTGTAGTGATGTAAAATAACAGGTTATTCAAATTATGAGAGAAATGAGAGAATGAATTAATAAATAATAAATTAGGCTTTAATCAACTTATTTATTTACAATTCATTTTTGGAGAAACACCAATTATGAACTGGTTTTAACGTTTAATTTTTGGGTGTCCGTACCCAAAGGGTAAAAACGGGACCCTATTACCTACTAAGACTTCGCTGTCCGTCTGTCTGTCACAGGGCTGTATATCATGAACCGTGTTTGCTAGACAGTTGAAATTTTCACAGATTATGTATTTATATTGCTGCTCTAACAACAGATACTGAAAACAGAATAAAATAAATAATAAGGGGGGTTCCCCCACAACAAACGTGTTTTTATGCCCTTTTTTATAGATAATGGTACAGAATCCTTCGTGTGCGAGTCCGACTCGCACTTCGCCGGTTTTTTTTAACGTCATAATCGCGACATACATAATTGTCATACCTATCCAATTATTTGGTGTAACTACATAACATAAAAGTTGATCTAATTGGACAATGACTGAAAAATACCGCCGAAATTTGAGGTAGACCAAACAACCGTTTGGGTTTACCGTGTTTTTTAAATGTTATGCAAAATAATTAACTCAAACGGCCGTTTTCTTATCGGGGCAATCAGCTAATTTCATTTTTAAATTAAGATGAGTAACTACACCAGCGCAAATTAGTTTTTTTTTAACAAGCCTTTCTGAATAGTAAACAAAATGAATGGGCCGCCCTAAGCAAAGTTTAATCCGTTTTTATTACGAAGAAAAGAAGTAATTACTCTACCCTTAGCGCTATAGAGGGTTGGACCCCGAGGTAGAAATTTCCATAGATTTATCATAAGCAAATTAAGTTTATAATTAAAAACAAGACTTTTGTATAGACGCAATTTAAATATGTAAATAATTATTCTGATTATTTTTTTCTAAACATGGCACGGCACTTACCTGACGAAGTCTCAAAATAATTAATAGAACACAATTGAATTGTTTCCAATCCTAGCACAAGATTATTTGCCTACTTTTAGTTTGTCTGTTTGTCAAGCTTGCTTTCCATTAGTGTTATGAAGAGGGTTTTGCGCCACCCAGATTATCTTTCCGACGTAATTATTCAATTAGCTGAGCAAATAATGATAAACTCACTCCATCTAATCAATAGCTACTCTCGAACAAACATTATTCCTGATTGAATATAATGTTAGAGACTGTACTTTGTTTGGGTATAAAATCTCTTTGAAAAAAACCTTTGCTTTGTTGATAGTAGCTCAATCTTATGCGCATTGTTGGTTCGATTCCCACCCAGGACAAACATTTGCATGAACATAGATGTTTGTTTTGTATCTGGGTGTTATACCTACAATTATTATTTTACCTACATGACTTACTACTACAGACTCCAGATATCTAAGTTAGCATTATATATCGATATCGTTATCGTTAGATATCGATACATGTCAGAATGCATCTCCATCGCCGCTTTTACTTAATTTTAAACGTCTAGAACGTATTATGATGTAGTTGCACATACCTGAGTACATTTTTCAAGCACCACCACATTGGCGGATCTTTCAATTAAATTATTTGAAGACTTCAATAGCGTTTAGGGTTGTCTCTGCTAGATTCTAGCCTTTACTCGTTACTTTAATAACTTTTATTTTATTTATTTTTATAAAAATTGTAGGTGTAGGGTAGGTAATATTATTTTGTAATATAAATTTACTGTGAAAAATAGACGTGACCCTACGCCTACGCATTGAAAAAGCGGTTGGCTGGATATGAGAATAATTCGTTTAGAGAACTCTTCCTGAAAGACGGTTTTATCACTTCATCAAGATACCGATGAAATCAATTTAGAGCCCGTAAGGCCAGGAGGTCTCACCTAAGAGTCCCTAAAAGTCCCGGGCGGCGGCGGGCGTCCCTGCCGCCCGTCTCTCGCTCGTGCCCGTTTATAAACGGTTTTATTGCTTTCGGAGCAACCGAACATTATTAAACTTTTCCAATTTCGATTTATCACGTAGCTGTCGGAATTTAATACCGCCCTACCTTCGGCGGAGGCGATCGCCCGCCGCGTGATTACAATACACGTCGTTAATAATACGGGCTGAGTGCGGGCGGCTGCGAGGAGCCCGAGAGCTCAGCTCGCTGCCAATTACTGGACTTGACTCCCGCGGCCCGTCCCGTGTCGCGCGTTCACTCCCGGGACTCCCAACTCCGTGACAAACGACTCAATCACTCCTCCAGTAGGTACAAGCACAACATCCTCCACAGATGTACCGAACCGCCCCCAACTTCACGTTCTCGAATGGCGAATTTCATAACAAAATGAAGTCTAATATCAGACGGGGTTAAAATTATGAAGCTAAAACTGTAGGTTATTGAAAACGTGACTTACATTTACATGGCTTACAGCTACGAGATTTCGTATGGAGATATACGGAATGTGTTGCATATAAAGTGTTATTACAATTTACAAGGATTTTAATAAGGACGCAGCAGGTTTGCGCAAGGTTGGATGAAATGAAAAAAAGAGTATGATTAAGATTATAGTGCCATAGGTAGCGGTTGTTGTGGGGTAAGGGCAGAAGCTGAAGCGGGAGCGGTTTGGTTGGAGCCATGCGATGCAATCTACTCGCATTCATAGGGCCAATCAAGCACCAGCCGCTGCGATCCGCGCCCCTTATTTCCACCCAACGCAGAGACACATTCTAAAGATAGGTTCACAAATAGGGTCACTTCTACAATAGACAGGCTGACCATATTTTAAGTGTCACAAATTCACAATGACATGATAAGTGACAGTTATGCCAGAACACGGGCCATTATTTTGCGGTCCTGAAACAAAACCTAAGTAATTACCGATGTTCAATCAAACTGAAAAGTGATGAAGATGTCAAGAGTAACTTATCATTTCGTAATCAGCCTAAATGTAGGTAATATTAGAAAGTGCCTACAATATTCTTTACATAATCAAATTCAAAACACTAGCGCAAACTAATTTCTGCTAATACTGCAGTATAATTGCGCATAAACTTTTCCAGGTAAAAATGGGCTTTAATTTTCCGAGTGCGGCCCTGTGGAGCTCACGTACGACCGCTCGTAAGTTCAATGGAGGTGTTGATTAAAAATATTTCCCATGTGCGGGCGGATAAGGCCCAATTGGGCCGGCAATCAGCCGCTCGCCCGCCGCTAATCATGCGAGTTGCCAGAACACGCTCTTTACCCGACTTCAGCGGAAAGAGAATAGTTGTTGCATGAAACTGACGTAGGGAACTTTTAACCGCTTTCTTTGCTTGCTACTTGACATAATGTTCTAGTGAGTATCTTTCTCATTTTTGGGGTGTCGCTTGCAACTCAAAATCTCTACTATGTATTGATCGTTTTTATATTTTTATCACAAGTAATTAGCATGATAAGAATATCACTGACATTCCAACATTTTTGATATCGATCGATATTTTTGATTTTATCCTTATATTCTTAGCAGCGCGCAAATGTTTTAGCATCATTGTGTTTATCCTTTGTACCAATCTATATGGTAAGGTACTACCTACCATTATGTTTAAAAAGCACTATAGCATATTAAGTATATAGGGCATGTAACTTGCTTCGCGGAAATATGCGAAGCAAATGGAATAGCACTCAGTTGTTTAAAGAACCAACCTTTCTAAGAACTCTACGTGCGCTTCATTAGGTATGTGCACTCCAGACGTTATTAAAGTTTCAGATGAGTATTTAGAGATGAAAAAGTTGCAAATGAATGGCTAATACTAAAAGCGTCTGAATGTTTGCCATTTCCGAGGCGGTTCGGCGTGTTCAAAGCCCGCTCTGACAAAAACAACCACTCCTTTCTTGGAGTGCATTTAATTGGTCGGTGATGTTTCCCCGAGTGTATTTGGTGCTCCTGTCTTTTATACTCGTAGTAAGTATAAATATTTATGGAAGTTTTGTAAACATTACTTCAAGCAGAGCGTGCCTAAGAATGACCAAGAAGATTCTCCACAATTGCCGAGATAAGGTACGGCTGTTACTATGAATATTATAATTTTAACTTCAAATAAGTTTTCTGTTGAAAAGTATTTTTCAATGACAAGCTTGTAAAATCATTTACACCATCTAGCGCGCGCTATCATTTGTCACATAATATAACATTTTCATCGAAACTTGACAAGTATGCAAAGTTTTTACTCAGTCGAAGTATTTACTAAGGAGTTCCATTGTGAGTGGCTGTTGAACAGCTCCTGACTCCATCATCAGATCAGCTCACTGTCACCATATTATTGCATTGTCACTGAAGTTACATAAGTATGCGAAATTTTAACATAACAAACATAGTTACATAATTACATACATACATTGCAAGTTAAATAAAAGCATGTAAAAAGAAGGAGGTTCTCAAATCGGATGTGTTGTCATTGCATGTTTAGGTACCTATGGCCTGTTCAGAACATTGATATCAAAACAATACCTTATTAACATCCATCTATTGAAGAGGCGTTATTAATAGCTACAAGAATAAAAACTAAAGAAAATAAATGTCCAGCAGACACACATCGCGTTTGCAAGAAAGCTGTCATCGTACCAGGATGGGTTTCTTCTACTGATCTAAATTCATTAGAGAGTGGCATGCCAGCCATAGCAGTATGCGCATACGCACGGATGTCACTCAAGCCGGCTTTTTGCGCGCCACACTGTCTAACAATTTTCAAATAACTGATCGCCTTTGAACATGAGTTTTGATGGCTTCTTAGAAACAAGAGCATCGAAACTGAATGATGTAGTGGGATATTTGCTTTGATGCTTTCTCTCATCGTTTTGCAATTGCGAAGCAAGAATTAAACTCGCCAAATATTTAGGAGCAAGCAATTAAAAACTCTTTTGATCAGCTTTTAACTTTAATCTTCGCATAAAATCTTTTTAAACACACCGTGTGTTCTCCGTAAGAAAATCAATCTGCAGTAAAAAAAATAACCTAAGTACATAAGTGATTTCGATAAAAGCAATCTCTTCCAGAAAACATTAAGATGGATAAGATGGAAATCTTGAAAAGGGACTAACATCTCAACCCGTCGCATCAAATAGGAACCGTTTATTTTATTGAAGCACCTACTTATGCTATACCGGGAGTTTTTACCGTCATTCCTGGGTGCGCCCGCGCAGATATTGGATCTGGTTTTGCCGCTGCATTCACTTGGTACAGAAACGTCGTGAATCTGTTACGTTTTTGCAATTACTGGTCGGTAATTAGAAAGCTTTGGAAGAAGCGGAGTCCTTAAAAAGACGGTCGTAATATTGCGGACCTATGTATAGTATACAAGGAGGTTTTACTGCAAAAACTATCGTATTTATGTATTGCTACTGTACTTTAATAGGAATTATGGATTGTATACGTTCACAGCACTGTCAGACAGGTTACAAGTACCTATGGTCACTTCTTTAGGCTACTAGGCATTAGAAGCCATCTTATAAGAAAAAGTTTGGAAGAGGATTTAAGGCGTGAAAATAGCTACTTCTATACAATGAAAATGAATCGCTAAATGTGTTGCTATGCGCAAAACTCGAGAACGGCTGAACCGATTTGGCTAATTTCTTATTTGTTGTGTTTGATGAAGTCTGAGAAAGGTTCTCTTTCAAATTTATCCTTGTGATTTTATTGAAATAAATGATTTTTGAATTTGAATTTGAATTTGACTTATGGAGTAAAAACAATATTTTTTATAGGAAACGGGAAATTTACATTCTAAGCGATAAAAAGTTCGCCGGGTTAGGTAGTTATTTATTAAAATTTGTAGCTATAAGTTTCAAGCACATTATCTGATTTAATGAGAAACATTTTCGTAAAATTTAAGTCGGACAATTTCAAAAGCAGTCCAATCACGTCATTAAAAATGCATAAAGCGAAGCCATTTTACGATTAATAAATATTGGTGTAAAAGTAAAAATATATAGCGACATAATAATATATTGGGAACTTTTTATTACCACTTCATTTGATTCACGTGTGCTAAAATACTCCTGGACCAAACTGAATCTAGAATCACGTTTAAAAATATTTCATTTTTTAGGTCAACCGGAGGCCGAATCATAAGGTTCAATAATATCAAAATAATATTACTCACGGTCCGAAAATGACAAACAACACGAACTCATATAGCGTTGGCACTTTCGCACCGCGAGTACTTGTTTTGATATTACTTTTGAGCTTGTGGCATGTACGCTGAACGCTGACTGCTAAGCGCAACGCTGACTGTCATCGAGGTCAAAAACTTGAAAATCAGTTTAATCGTTCTAACTTAATTACCCTATACTCTTGAAAACTGATTTTTTTTTAACAGATTTTACTTAGACAAAATTCTGATAAGAAAATTGTGCACTTAAATTTAATGTTTTCGGAGTTATTTTTTCAGGCTGAGAGCTCCTGTGTTTTGTCCATAACTTAATTAATTGACGTTTTGCACACGTTGACGTTTTACGATTTTTGACGAAATATATTATGGCTTCGTTAAATATATTGTTTTTATATAAGGATCCAAGAGTTGATCTCTCCGTTCAGATACATTTAGAAGTAGGCTAACAAAGCTGGACACTGCTATTTTAGCTATGTCCTGCTATTGATAGCGCAAATTGCAGCGTTGTTTGCAGTCTCTACATCATGAACTCTAGATTATCTCTGGCCGAATCAATGCTGTCAAAGGATCCCGGTCAACGAGCTCACTCTGTTTCCTTTATATACTCAGCTTACTCTCTTACGGAAGTGCTCGAGACGATGGGAAAGAGTGGATATTGTCATAAATAAATATGGCGCTCCACGATTACGACTTTTTCTCTTGTTCCTTACACATATTTTATAACTTATAATATATTACGATAATGGCTACAGCAGAACAATATACCTACTAGGAGAATCCCAATCCCAATGATTTTTTTCATATCCTTGCCTATATTCCATATTATGTGGGGTCGATATAACGTGTATCGTACTCACTCACTTCTTTCGTAAAAATTAGTCTCTGGTAAACAAACCCAATTTATTTATTACACAGTAAAAACATTATAGAAGTAGAAAACTGATTTTTAAATATACTCGTATTTTATTATAGTTTTGTCTCTTAAATCTCGTCCATGCCAACTTGCATCGAGAAACCAGTTTTAAATGAAAACAAAAAAAGAAATATAGAGCTTATTGCTACTAATAAGAGCTACTTAACAGAGCAAAATATATAAAAAAAACATTAAGCCGTATCCATATTATTGCTTTCGCATCCCAGCAATACATTTAATGGATCTAGTGAGTTTTTGCCTTTATTTATACGTTGCTATGTGCGCATAATGGATTAGTAGGAACACTTAAGAGTATATGCGACTCCTTTAGAATATTAGTTGTTTCAATAGTGTTTTTGGGTTATATTTCTTTGTACCTATTCTATAGATAATGGTGTGGTCTAAATAATAAATATGCTGTAACGCGTACTCATAACAGTGATGTAAAACATCGTGAGGAGACCAGTTAGCATTCTTATAAGCGGCGATGGGCTTGTTACCTGCAAGTATGGAATGTTAACCACTGCAAAATGTAGGCATGTGCCGAATGTAATGTTTGACGTGCCTTTGACTACCCTATAGACAGCTGAAGATCTGATAGTATGTCTACCGTTCTTTGTGATTATAGTCTTGTTCATAATTATTATTTTCAGAAGAATGACATCAGCACGCCTTTTGTTTAGGACTGGTTGGGCAGTTTACATGTAAAAACAATTAAACTTGTACAATGAAAGCTCGTAGGTACTATACTCGATGTGCTAAGCCGACCCATTGTATCGCCAGTATCAATCTAAGTTTTGTATCTAGATGTGACACTCGGGAAACTAAGGCCTGTACTTTTTTTTTGCTGAGGGGAATTTTAAAAGGAAATATATAATAAAAATATTCAAAATTGTTTATTAATTTAAATCACTAACCCCCGTACTCAGGAACGACACTATGAGAACACGCACCCACAGTGGACGAAATCTTTTTTCGTAAACATCACTTTATGTGTTGAGCGACACTATGGCGCACACTACCGTGTGCCTCTAGAGCTTAACTTTGCTAGAGGCACACGACAGTGCGCCTTTAGACACACTATGCAGTGTCGCACAACACAGTGATGTTTATGAAAAAATATTTCGTCTACTGTGGGTGCGTGTTCTCACATTGTCGTTCCTGAATACGGGGGTTAGACACCCTACACTAAATATAAAGAGGTATAATTTGAATTTTTGTTCGTAATGGATTAATTAAATACTACAGGACAAATTTTAAAAATTATTTTAGCTATAGAAATCAGCTATGCTATACATTATATTTCTGCTATACATTATCGGCAAGAGACAGGCCATATCTTATTAAAAAAAAATAAGCGAACCTCACGAGATTTGCAATAATGTAATTTAAAGGATCATAATATAAAATTTGCCCATAATCTTCATTAGGACAACTAGTATTGTTACAAATACATACCGCACAGTAAGTATAATATCTAGATATTGAAATACCTCGTTTTGATATGATATTGAAACCTGAAATCTCGTTCAGGTAGTATCTGATTCTCAGAAAAAGCAATACTACGATACGATCCAGCACTAGTTGTCCGTGTCGCATTGTCGCAACTGACGCAAAAAACAATGTTTGTAGCTTTCACGTGATTTTACAAAATGTTTGTTTCTTAAAATATGCTTGCCCTAGTTTGATAGGGAGGTAGGTAATCAGTATAATTTATTTGAAGTTTATTTACATAAGGTATGTTATGGTCTAGTATAGGTACGTAACTATAGGTAATTAACATTTTAATGATCTTTATTTATGCAGATATGGAACTATTATATAACTAACACTAGTTCTGTGTACTAAAAAAATATATGATAATAATGAATGTGAAGAGACTTTTATATATATGAAACTAGCGACCCGCCCCGGCTTCGCACGGGTAGCATGTTATTATACATATAAACCTTCCTCCTGAATCACTCTATCTATTAAAAAAAACCGCATCAAAATCCGTTGTGTAGTTTTAAAGATATAAGCAAACATACATACAGACATACAGACGCGGGAAGCGGAAAGCGACTTTGCTTTATACTATGTAGTGATGAAATAAGATCAAGACTGTAATCCCAAAGTACAGTAGACATCCTTTTAGATCTCCAGACGTTTAGATCTTTGAAAATATCTAAAGGGGTTTAGTCAGAGGCACATTCAAACATTAAATTTGGAATACCTTACAGTGGTTCTTCTTGGTAGTTCGAAAAAGGACGGTCATAAAGTTTTTGACCTTAATTTCTCAAACTGTTCGAAAACAGAGTGACCAGGAAAAAACAGAAACAATGAACGAGATTAAGGAAATTTGACTTGGCTTGTTGGCTAGCCCGAGCTATTTGAATCCTGAAGATGATTTGCCCTAGAAAGGGTCGGGTAATGTTTGCTGCGCGTGTACCTAATCCCCACAATATCAACATTATGAGGATGTGACTACGTTGGCTGTTTAATTAATTTTACGAATAATCATTAATGCTCTAGTGATATTAGATAAATATCTAGAATAAAGCAGTGTCTAGTTTTACCTTCCTACAACAGGTTCCAAAAATTTAAAGATAAATTATTTCGCTAGTTTACCTATGTACGTTTCCATATTCTTCTAAAATAGATACCTAACACGTTACAAAAGTTGGATGATACATTATTAAGCTTACCTACTCTATTAACAAAAAAAATTGCTTGCAGATGAACGCCTACACTGCGGCAGTCGACGATGCCTTATGCGTAGGATACGTACAAGATACATTTGCGACGGAATAACTGACATAATGAGACAACATACTCAGGCCACAAAATGCGACAGTGTAGACATCATACGATGTTGATACACTACCGCCTCCGGATAGCCGGCGAGTGAGTTAATTAACTCGCAGCGTGTAAGGCGACGCTCACGGCCGCTCTAATTGCACGATTATTCCTCCGCGACGCCTAACTGCTGGATGAAATTTAATTAAACTTTGTTGTTCAAATAGATTTAATTAAAGTAATGTTGTAGAGTGTAGCGTCGACGTCTCCGCGCCTCAATCCGCGTGAGTGCTGCGCAACTTTTCTAATTCATTACTTCTGAAAGCGTTCCCGCGATGCCGAGCACTCTTAATAATTTGTATTGTAGTTATAGTCGTTTTAGCTGGAGCCCTGAGAAAGTTCGGTTCCCTGCTATCGCCTTTTGCCTGAGCACATTTACAATGGGCAGTTGCTACCAGCCTAGCACTATTTACTGGCATGCAACCACTTTACTTAAACACGTCTTCATCCTATGTTCGTAGTAACGTCACAGTTTGTGCAGAGTTGTTACTCCAGTCACGATATTCTTTAATAAAAAGAACTTTTAGAATTGTCAAGTAAATCGTTCTTCAAATTCTTGACCCTTTTCAAAAGTCTCGAATTTTGAATTAACAAAGTCAGTCATCAATTTTAAAATCTTTAAACATCAAAGAATGACTATTTTTGTATCGATGAAAAGAGACAACAAATAACTTATTTAGAAATCCTATGACAATGACGTCATAGGCAATGGAGTAGGCAATAATGACCGCTAAAGAACTGAAGCCAAAGTGGTTTGGTGATTTATTTGATTATCTTTTGACATTGTAGTCTGAACATCCAGTTTCCGATTTCGGAGTAGTTCTAGTATCTACATCCTGTAGGTACGGCCTAGAACATACTGTACTCCGAGCGTTCCAACTGTGACGGATCAAGAAGGTATGACCCTAGCAGACAGACCCGGTAATCGGCTTTCTATATAATACGTGGCCTCTCACCAGTTCACCACTTCACCTACGACTACTCTATATCGGAACAACAACCAATTATACTAATGGATTTACGATTTCGTCATTAACAGAATTAAATCAACGTTAGTAATCTGCTAAATTACATTTTTAATAATGAATAAATAATAAATGAACACACAACTAGTATGTAGATATCTATCCATTAGTCAGAAAGCCGAGCCGTTGGGAATTACGTCGAAACGGTCTCTCCGGGATACAAATGCACGTTAAAAGCCACATTAAGATAAAAGCTACGCCATATTTCTTATTAATTATTAATAGGATTGTCAATTAGATAGTCGGACGACTTGGAAATAGAAAATATTTATTCTGTGATTATATATAACAGTGGTAAAAGCTACGATTCGCGGTTGAGAGCGACGAACGATGTTCGCGTCAATTACTGCTAATGGAGAACTTAAAATATGATAAGAGCTAACTCCGCGGAAGCTGTCTGTCGCTGAGCTAATGATGAGCTGCGACTGATAGACATGTGTGCCATTAGAGTGGGGTAAGTTATTATTAGTTGGATAAAAGCTACTAAATAACTCGCATCTTAATTTCCGGATTACCAAAATATTACGTGCAGAAAATAACCATGTCCATTCGGGTAACATTTGTTGCATAACGTAATGTCGCTCGAACATCGATGATTGTCAAAAGTAATTACGGTGGTTCCACTTGCTCAACAAGACCAACCCCCGTATTCTTAGTGTAATGTTTTATTTCCCTCTCATACTGACATAAAGAGAGTTTATGGACATTATAGATATTCATCACAATATATTTGAGACTTTCAAGTAAAATGTTGATTCCATAAATTGGCATGCAGCAACGATTCAATTTTATTAGTTTCACAAACGGAGATTAACTTATAATAATAGAATACAGTAAAAGTCGATACTGGACAGCGCAGACTTTACAGTCTAATGGTAACTTGCGTCTTTGGGATTACATTTTTGCCTTTTATCCTTTCTCGATAGACTATGTAGTATACGAGTGATTTACGAAAGAAACTCAAAACTAAGAAAGTAATTACCTTGAGCTGTTTTTTGGGACGTCTCTGCTCTATATAGTGCTCTACAGTTCCGGGCCGGTGTGTCCAGCTCGAATACTTTGAAGTGCCATACACTGTCGCGCAGCTTTTAGCCGATTCCCGTGATGCGGGCTAGATTTGAGTGGCGTTCCCACTTGCCATCAATTACCCATCGTAGCTTTTTAAATTGGTTCTCGTTTTATAACATCGACATAAATTTACAAGGGTTTAATTTAACTGGAGGAACAGTCTTTCGAATCAAACTTTCATATTTATTGAGTCAATACTTAGCGCGCGCGGAGAAACAAAATCCTTTTGAAACTGTATTGGTATTGTGTGTAAACATTGATGAACAACTGTAGGTACACAATATACCTAAGCTAGGTGCTGTAGGTATAAATAGTTATTATTTCAAAATGATTTCCGCAAAATTCAATCACATTTACGCCTAAATTATTAAAAAACGGCTTATTAAACATTCATTGAAACATTTCAATTCAACGTAACGTAGACACGTGATAGTGTCACATCGAGCACGCGAGCCGATCGTCACGTGATGTAAATAAAGAGTGGATTGCGTTGCGTTTTCGCCATACCCACTATGCCAGTCAATTTCCTTGATGAGCTCAAAATTAACGGAAATTGGAAGTGCTACCGCTCCTCGCCACCCACTGAACGCGCAGTCTTGTCTGGCCCCTACTCAGTGCAACGACAACTTAACCGTTCAATTTGAGTACAAAATTTTAATGGTACCTGCCATTAAAATTTATGTAGGACTAATAATAGCTCCTCTATTCAACTTAAAAAAAAAACTATATTCTCTCTTGAATTTCCATATATATATATCGAATATAGATATTTTTGTTACATAACAAATTCCTCGATGAAGTTAGTTTGTTTTTAAAACGTAATTATTACTTACGGTATTACCCACGGTTACGCGTATCTAACACTCGACGCTTAGTAGTAGTCGAATCTGAGTGTCGTGGTGTGAAGATTGCACCCTGGGCTAATTTAAATGCAAAACTTAGACACAAAATGTGGCTTGTGTCAAGTGCAAAGTGCTGCCGCATATAGGTACGCACCTATAGAAGAGACACTTTACACACACACACATTTAAAAAATAAACCATTCCTGATTCACCGCGCCTGAAACATTTTACGATTTTCGTGACTTCATTTCTTCAAATCTCACAACGCGTTTCATAACTAAATAAAACATACTTAATTAAACTTTACAACGCTTCGACGGCGTCGGTCGCCGACTCCATGTCTATTAAACTCTTATGACGTGATCCCGTTTCAAGTCTAATGAGGAGCACATTGAGTAGGTACCTACATAAATTTGAATCGGTTTAGTTTGCTCAGCTGGCGTACTTTTTAACATGAGCTTTTATTTTTATGTTTTTTTTGGTCGTGTGTAAATTCTTGCAACCTGCTCTTGATACAGTTGGGTCCAATTGAGTTGCAACCTATCAAGTTTTGATTACGGTAAAAATATTGTACGTACAGCGCGCTTGACCCAACTGAATCAAAATCAGTTTGAAAGAATTTACAGTTGACTAGAAAAAACATAAAAATAAAAGCTCATGTGCAACAGCGAGCTGATATGATGATGGAGACGGACGTTAGATGACGGAACGCATTGAACATCATATCATAGATAGATGTCTAATGTAGACTGGTTAATTATAATCAACTCGCGGTTACCAACTTTTCATATTTCTCACCAAAACGTATTATTTCCTTCGATAAAGTCGATATAGTGTAGAAGTAGAGGCCGTATCCTTATTGAAATCTTTACTGTTCATTGTTCCATTCTCAATTTGGGCGTCCTTGCAAGTTTACGCATCTCTTTCACGAGTAAATTGCTCCGCTACGTCGGAGGAGTCATAAAGAAAATTGCTATACAGTTGATAAATAATTTATCTGAAAGCCCGCTCCAGTCACCGAAACGCTACAACAATTGTGTAGAAAGCGGGCTGTTAGAGCTTTCAGTAACCACAAACAAATAGCAATATTTGTTAAACAAACAAATTATTGATGAATATTTAAAAAACATATATTCTGCCACAACAAAAAAAAGTGTGACAACCAACGATCAATTCACGATTTTCGAACTGGACTATACAATTTACTATACAAAACTATACAGAAATTTGGACGATACGTTATCGATACGATACCTGGTGGTTCGTGCTCAGGCCACAGAAAAGCAAATCGTCAGATGAATTATTTTATTATAGTTTATTTTTGCCGGTGTGCCGACCACCAGCTTTCTATATAAATGCGGCCAAGCTCGGGGTAGCACTGTTCTCTACCTAATATTACTTTCCTTTTGTACAATTTTGCAACAGGGCCTTTCGCACGTTCCCTTGCTTTTATGGGCAATAAGTGGAACGCAATTATATTTATGGGGGAAGAATGGTTAGAAAACTAATTTTGGAAAGTATCATTTTCATGATGTTGAGTAGGTACCTATGCTCTTTATCGAACTGTAAGTAGCCCACTGCGTAACTGGCATCTAAGTTATGAATAGGTACTTACTAGTATTGCTTCAATGATAGTGTTTGAATGAATTTTATTAATGAAAGACCTGGGAGGCGTTATCGGCGAGCGTTCGACTAAGGTGCGTGAGGTGCAAGTTCGATATGAAGGATACTTACTTATCTTGCATAATTTGAAAATATTAAATCCAGCAGCTCACTCCTAAACTCACTGTTAAACGTAATCGGTCTCAACCTTCAAATTCCCAATGTGTCAAAAGACAACAGGATTTTGACAGCTGAAGCCGATTACGATTATCAATGACCTTACGCAATAGGGCTGCTGGTCTGGAGTACCAAAAACTACAAGCTCCTAATTTCTGATTCCCTGATGGTTCTGATGAGAGAATTATGCAGTTGTTTGTTTATTGGAGACTACGAATGCAATTCTCAGGCATGGTAGACCTCTTAGATCTCAAGAGCCAGGACCCCGACGAGACGATGACGTTCCGTCCTATAATCGTATCCACCCGGACGGCGAATTTCTCCTCAAAAAACCTTTCCCTGGCAAAGGAAAGGCCCAAGCATAGGTTTCATTCACCTAAGTGGTAACCCTTACTTTTTCTCGGTCCCAGCACTTACAGCGTGGCGTCATAGTTCAGTTACGCTAGTACCTATTGATGGTCAAAAACCTACAACAAAAAAGCCCGGTCAAGTGAGAGTCAGACTCGCGCACGAAGGTTTCCATACCATTATCTATAAAAAACGGCAAAAAAATCACGTTTGTTGTATGGGCCCCACATAATAGTTATTTGTTATACAAGGGTGCAAAGTTGCTTTTTAACCGCGTGTTCAATTTTGATGACCGAGCAAGCGAAGGATTCTAAAATTGAATCACGAGCGCAGCGAGTGATTCAAAATTAGAATCCTGAGCGTTAGCGAGGGAATCAAAAGAGCACGAGGTGAAAAATCTTTGCACTCGAGTGCAACACGTAACTTTTCATTCCACCTCAGCGAGGAAATGACTAAATGCAAAAAAAAAACGTTTACAATCACAAGATAGGTACTTTCATTTCAGTTTAGGTATTAACTACTACATTATGACAAGTAAGTATTACAGAATAATCTTAATAATGACGTGAAAAAATGCCGCGTAAAGAACCGCGTACAAAGCAAATTGAAACAATAGAAATACATAATCTGTGAAAATTTCAACTGTCTAGCTATCATGGTTCATGAGATAAAGCCCTGTGACAGACAGACAGACGGACAGACGGACAGACGGACAGACGGACAGACGGACAGACGGACAGACGGACAGACGGACAGACGGACAGACGGACAGACGGACAGACGGACAGACGGACAGACGGACAGACGGACAGACGGACAGACAGACGGACAGCGAAGTCTTAGTAATAGGGTTCCGATTTTACCCTTTGGGTACGGAACCCTAAAAAGAACACCAAGAAGGTTCCGAGTCTGAGTTTTTAACAAATTAAAAAAAGTTGTATGATATATTCGGCACCATAGAGGTAGCAGTAAATAGGTTTAAGGCGCTCCCAGTCGACGATTGTTTTTGTTCGAAACGAAAAAAGAAATACTTCTGAACAAGCCACATCTCCTATTTTATAATGTATAGTATATGTGAATAAAGATGTACCCATCTTTAATCACTTCGATAAATAATCCTACCGACCGCTGCAATGACGACAAACACACGTCAGCGCGTGGTCTGCCTTAGCTTTTCGAATAAATTAATGATATAAATTATGTATAATTACTTATCAAAAATCTATTCTAATAGAAATCTAGATCTACATATTACCTATCTTTAACAATAAATCACAAGTTGATTTTAATAGTAGGTATATAAAATATTTCGATCATAAATTCTAAAACGTATCATTTTGAAATAATATCTTTACCGTGAAAAGTTCCTGCTATTATGTTTTCAGCTTAATAGAAATCTAGGTAGGAACCTGAAGTAATATACTTATAAAAATAGGAGATGTGGCTTGTTCAGAAGTATTTCTTTTTTCGTTTCGAAAAAGAGCAATCAGCGACTGGGAGCCTCTTAATGATTTTTTTAATACACAAACTTAGTGCACACGATGTTCTAAATTCAATGTACTTTATCCTCTAGAGAATAAAAACGGCTTTTGCACTCAGATATTGAAGAGCAAAAGTACTCTTTCCGAGATGGTGGGATAAGAAATATTTATTTTATTTTGTTTTTAGTATTTGTTGTTATAGCGGCAACAGAAATATATCATCTGACAGCTGACAGACACACAGACAGTATAGGGTCCCGTTTTTACCCTTTGGGTACGGAACCCTAAAAAACATGCTCGTACGTTATTGTGGCAGTCCTGCTGAACCAACGTTTATTTATATAGCTGTATTAATTAAGTCAGGGGGAGTTACAGGGTGCTACCCTAATTAGAGAGCTCTACTAACTACCAAGTCTAAATGATCCGGACTATTTTAGTAGCTCGTTATTACAGGGTGTTCTCAATTTAGAACCACGCACTAATGTGCAAGAAGTAATTTCTATTCAAGTCAATACCTAATACTCCTATTTTGAAATCATAATGTAGGTAATTTTTTTTTCTGGTTTAAAAACAAGTCTTCCTACATTCATGTTAAAGAGGATGCATATATTTTCGAATGTATGTAATGTATTCTATTGTAAAATATTTTTATGAATATTATATTATAATGTTATAACGGGTTAAAAAATTATAATTACACAGCACAAGTTAAAAAACCTGCACTCTTGAGATTTTATTAAACAATCGATAGATGTAGGTAAAGAAAAAGGTTGTGGTCACAGTTACGAAAGAAACCCCCCACCCCGTATTTTGATTTTGATTAAAACCGGCCAAGTGCGAGTCGGATTCCCTAAAAACGACACTTGCACTTGCATCAAAAATTGCAAAAATAAAATTATGACGTCACAAGCCTATAAGGTTTGGCATGACCATAGTGCCCACAACGGTGGATCCGCGATTGTGTAGGTACCGACCTGTCCGCATACAAGTCCTATAGATACTCTTGGACTATTGAGTACATAGTCGCCCGTTTGACGTTCTGCAATTTACCCTACGAAATTGCATTGTGCGTAAATTAATTTTAATTAGGCAATTACGTTGCAAATCCATCGACAACCTATAGCCGATGTAGTTAGTTACGAGTATATATCGACAATATTAGCATTAGCAGTAATAAACCTCGACCAGGTGTATAACATGTCAGGCAGTACACTAACAAAATCAATTAGATTGGTTCGTTTGTATACGACTCTAATAAAGATCCACTTTATGTTATGACGAGCCGGGGAATCGCAACTAGACTAACCTAGTCGTTTTTAGGGTTGAAGGGTAAAAACGGGACCCTATTACTAAGACTTCGCTGTCCGTCTGTCTGTCACAGGGCTGTATCTCATGAACCGTGATAGCTAGACAGTATAAAATAATTATTTAAGTGGGGCTCCCACATCGACCACACAGCCTATAGACTCCTCATGCAAGGCGAACACTTTCAAACAACACATTATGCATATACTGCTGCTATAAGACACCGAGCGCGATTCACGACGCGCCCCGCGGGCCGTGACATTGAACCGGCCAATCAGAATGCATTTTTTACCGCTCCCCCTGTCCCGCACACCTCAACGTTTTGACTGAATTATTTGTATAAGGAAATGAAGCCATTAGGCGTCTATTGGGCTATGTAGTCGATGGGCTCCCATAAAACAAACATGCTTTTTTTGCAGTTTTTTATAGATTTTATAGTGCGAGTCCGACTCGCACTTGGTCGGATTTATTTCAAGCTTTTATTTAACTAGCAATGTATGTATATATGTAACTCTAACTATGTATGTTTGTTAAGGTGGAATCTAGCAACTCTATTTTGAAGCAGTTATCCCCAACCGATTGAGCTGAAATTTCGCATACTTATGTAACTTCGGTGACAATGCAATAATATGGTGACAGTGAGCTGATCTGATGATAGAATCAGGAGCTGTTCAACAGACATTCACAATGGAACTCCTTAGTAAATACTTCGATTGAGTAAAAACTTTGTGTACTTGTCAAGTTTCGATGTTATATTATGTGACGCGATGGTGCTCGATGGTTTAAATATTTTACAAAAGCTAGGCGTTGAAAAATATTTTTCAACAGAAAACTTATTTCCTTTGAGCTGGTTAGTATCATTGGCAAATTGCAATGGGTACTATTAACCTCATTATGAAAGAAACATCGCAGAGTTCTCTAGTCGTGTATTTGGTTCTATGTTGTTCACCCGATTTATCAGAGAACTGTAATGTTGTGAAGAATTAATTGAATTGTATATTGTTAGAAAGGTTGCCTCTACCTATCACATTAAATGCCTAAACCTAAGAAAAAGAAGAAAAAACAGATCATATCAGGAAAAAATCCAGACTTGGATAGCTTTGTAAAGTTATTAAATTGACATTAATAAATATAATAAAAAATAGGATCGCGACTGTAACCATCAAGTACGGTAGACAGCCTCTCAGATCTCAAGGCGCAGAGATCTCAGGTCCTTGAATATATCTAAAGGGGGTAGTCAGAGGCACGCCTAAATATTACATTACCGACATTTAGACAGGGTTATAACAATCGCTAAAAGTGTTTAGCGGCAAATTTTGTCGCATTTGTATGACTTGACAACTTCCCAAAATATGTTTAGCGTGCTAAATAAATTTTTGTTGCGCAAACCGCCCGCAAACGCATTTTCTCATGCAATAAAAATGACAGAAGACACCCTGATATAAAACAGTCAAACGACCTGTCTAATAAAACTATTTTAAGTCTTATTTCAACACTTGCAATTGCAATTGCGTATTGACGAGTTCTTTCCATGTTTTATTCATGGCCCAAATGTACGAAAAATACGTCTACACTGTAACAGCTCTTAAACATTCAGAAAGCAAATATCTACATAGTTAAGTACGAGTAAATTAATAGTAAAAGCTATGGAAATGTAAGAGGCCTTCATCAATGAACGGAGCACTCGCAAAGTTTTCCACTCCGTTCCCACCTCGTCCCTTTGCAATATCTATAGACCTTCGGGTAGGTTAGTTTGCGAACTGCTCCAATAAATACTGCTATCGTTAATTAGAATCAATCGTGGGATTGCGTCCGAGTCTATTCTGAAATCAATTCGTGGGCGGACGGGACTATGGTGACAGCAATTGGCTTAATAAGAGCGAAACAAAACGCAATAGTGTCTTGTCACAGAAAAAGAACACAGCTAGAGGTGAAACTTGAATCCTAATAATATTATAAATGCGAAAGTTTGTAATAAGGCTGCTATGTTTGTTCCCTAATCAAAAATAAACGTCAAAACGGATTAGGATGAAATTTGCTGTAGTATGTAGACAAAAAATCAGAATAAATATAGGGGGAACTTATAATCCGAAAAACAACCCCTAAATGATAAAAAAAACGCAATAAGGATGATTTTAATATAGATGGCGTTGATGTGCAACAAATCTGACATCACAGACTAAAAACATTTAGTCATCATAGCAACGCAGTTTTGATTAATGAATGATACGCATTCTACCAAAATTCGTAATTTATTTTATCAGTACAAGGTTTGTAGGGAAAAAATTGGAAGCTGCCTGAAATTGCTTTTTCCTATGTGATTATTACAAAAAATAATTTGTCACGGGTCGGCTAATCACTACATAGTATAAAGCAAAGTCGCTTTCCGCTTCCCGCGTCTGTATGTCTGTATGTATGTTTGCTTATATCTTTAAAACTACACAACGGATTTTGATGCGGGTTTTTTTAATAGATAGAGTGATTCAGGAGGAAGGTTTATATGTATAATAACATGCTACCCGTGCGAAGCCGGGGCGGGTCGCTAGTAAAGTATAAACAAGTGAAGCTTTGTGCGTCTGCAAACGTTTCTAAATAATGAAGTGGAAATTTACTTTTACACACACTTATGTAACTTCGAAGTTTAATTATTATATTTAAAAAAAACAGGCCAAGTGCGAGTCGGACTCGCGCACGAGGTTTCCGTACTAGTATCTATAAAAAACGGAAAAAATATCACGTTTGTTGTATGGGAGCCCCACTTAAATATTCATTTATTCTGTTTTTAGTATTTGTTGTTACAGCGGTAACAGAAATACATAATCTGTAATCATTTCAACTGTTTAGCTAACAGTCACGGTTCACGAGATGACAGACAGACAGACGGACGGATAGACGGACAGCGCAGTCTTAGTAATAGAGTCCCGTTTTTACCCTTTGGGTATGGAACCCTAAAAAGATTGCATTTCAATTAATTACTTATGTGTAATAATGCCTGCTAATAGCGTAAACGGATTGTAACCTGTCACGTAAGTACATATGGAATGCTGACTGCAAAATGTAGTGCTTGTCTAAAGGGGGTAGTCAACCTCTGACAACTTCAAGATCTGAGCGCTTGGTGATCTAACAGGATGTCTAACGTAGTTACTTAGGGATTATCTACATTCGTAATCCTATTTATCTATACTAATATTATAAAGAGAAAAGTTTAAATTTTTTGTTTTTTAGTTTTTTTTGTTTTTTTGTATGTTTGTAATGGATAAACTCAAAAACTACTGAACCGATTTCACCATTACCAAGCTACATTATCCCTGAGTAACATAGGCTATTTTTTATTTTGAAAAAGTAATAAATTCTTTATAATAATGACGATAGTTTGAAGCAAGGTGTAAAAAATTGCCGAAAGTTTTGCTTTCTTCGTGTGCGCTACAAAAACTATTGAACGGGAATGGGAACGGGAACGGGAACGGGAACGGGAACGGAAGACAATATTTGCTAATTCTAAAGCGATACGAAGTTCGCGGGGTCAGCTTGTTTTTAATATTAGTATTTGTCCGCAAGATTAAAATTACCAAGAGGTATGCGCCTAACGCTCCTTTTTGGGAAAAAACTTAAAAAATTGCTATTTGAGTAGGTAACTACCCTACTTTTTTGTGATATTAACTACCCTACTTTATTGTATATTCATCTAGTTCTGTAGGATTAATTTATTTTGTCCTATCACAGTGTAGGTACTCTAGTGATTGATCTGTTTGTTTGCCAACAATTTGGCGTAGACGTTTAATTATTTCGCAATGTTCTACTAAATAACTCGTGGTTGAAATAAATCTAAATTATCTTTGATTGAAGACTGTCTAGTGTGTTCTTTTAATAGCCTGCTATTTAATTAAGCTGTCTTATGATTTTTTTCCATTTCATATTTATTAGAAATTAATTTGTCGAAACTTTAGGTGTTTATTTTGTTCCAAATGTTGTTTATTAGAACTAATGTAATTGCAGAGTAGTTCTTATACGTTTTTTTTTATCGGAGATACCTAGAATAGACTTCCCTGACGGAATCGCTGTTTTTTTTATAAAAACATAATTAATTAAACCGACTTATAAAGACTGTTCGTCATGTCAATCCGTAGGTGGGATCTTTACCTAACTACATCTTCCAGCTGGAGTTGATGACAATAAATCATTTTATCTCCACAGCGTTTGAAGATAGCAACGTGCTACCTAAAACAAACAAATACTACTTAATTGCAGTGTGGGTGTTGGCACAGCCCTGTTGGTGCAAACAACGATTAATCTTTCGATTTGCATCGATTTGAATACTGATTGGAATTATATACCGGAGTGCAATCGGCCAGTCACGCTGAAGGCGCGTTTACCACACATTTGCCTGTACAGTGTTTCCAACATGCTTACTTTTGTACCTTCATAGTACCTGTCTATTCAAAGATAAACTCTGTAGTCTTAGTCAGTTGTTATGAGTCATAACAATCATGAGAAGGGAAGAAGGCCATGTGATGAGAAGGATGTTAGGAAGGTAGGTGTACCTAAATCTAGATGTAGGCCAAAGATAATGTGGATGGACTGTGTGTAGTGTAATATGATATGGGTAAATAAAACCAGCCAACTGCGAGTCGGACTCGCGCACGAAGAGTTCCGTACCATATATAAAAAAACGGCAAAATAAACACGTTTGTTGTATGAGACAGAGACCTACTTAAATATTTATTTTGTTCTGTTTTTATAGCGACAACAAAAATACATCATCTGTGAAAATTTCAACAGTCTAGCTATCACGGTTCATGAGATACAGCCCTGTGACAGACAGACGGACAGACGGACAGACGGACAGCGAAGTCTTAGTAATAGGGTCCCGTTTTTACCCTTTGGGTACGGAACCCTAAAATGGAGTGAATGATGGGATGACTGCTGATAGAGGGATATAGAAGAAAAATATACCGACCATAGTTAATGTGGGACCAGGGCACGAAAATGATGCGTCACAAATAACAGTTTGGACAATAATTGGCAGTAAACTTTCAAAAAACTGTTAAATTCCACATAAGTGTAATTCCAAGTAAGTGCATAAAAATCATAGTAAGTGCCTGGTTTCAAACTGGTTCATCTCAGAATGGCTGGAATCTCATTAAACTATAATGTAGCGATATTTTTGAATGACAGAAGAATTGGCAGGAAATACTCTCAAAGGTTGCAACACTGGTTGCTAGTCATCAGGACATGTAGCCAGATTATAAGCTCATTTAAAACACTGATACGGATTGATGTTTCATTAATACCCGAATAGATTAGGGTACAAAATGTACCTACCTAATATTAAATTAGAAAATCTTTTGTCAATTACAATAAATCTCCTGCGTTTTGTAGCTCATTAACGTGTTTGCATCATAATTAATGCAGTCGTAAAATAGATTAAGCTTCATTTAGATAATTAACTAAAACCTAATTAAGTTCCTTTGTAGGTGGGTAGGTTAATATTATATAATAATTATACAAGGTGCTACAACTGAGCAAATAAAAGTAGTCAATTATGATATTCAAATAGTGTTCCGTAGTGCGTGCCCATTTATTAAAATATTATATAAATATATATTTTTTTTAATTGTTTTTTGAAGGACCTATGTCTTACATCTGCCTCATGCCTTACATTATGTAATTACTTATTAATAGGTATAAAATAAATTATGACAAAACTTATCCAAGTGAAGAAATATTGTTAATAAATGATGTTTTAAATATTTTTAAAGAATAGGTAGATAATTACTTTTAGTACTTTTTTTGCCTAGTAGAAGAAAATGATAATACTATGACTCAAGTTTATTTTGCTTATCAGTTTGTCATTATAAAAACGGAACAAAACATCTTAGATTAGCCGAGTAATGACGATATAATAAGGCAATGCATCGGCACCGGCTCCAGAGTAAACGAGATGAGACGAGATGGGCGAGTCAGCGCTATCTGTAATTAGGATCTCAAACGGAAGTACAAGACACTGGCGGAGTACCACTAGGCAAGCCCGTGTCACTTCTATTACTTTTGCTGTATAAAAATAAGACATGTGTGTTTGGGATGAATTCAACGAACGCAGCTTTACAGCCAATTAATAGAAGCGCGCTGATTTTGATCTAGTTTAAAAAAATACCGGCTAAGCGCGAGTCGTACTAGCGCATGAAGGGTTAACTTTAAAAAATCACGTTTGTTGTATGGGAGCCCCCTTAAATATTGATTTTATTCTGTTTTTAGTATTTGTTGTTGTAGCAGCAACAGAAATACATAATCTGAAAAAAAATCAACTGTCTAGCTATCACGGTTCATGAGATACAGCACTGTGGCAGACAGACGGACAGACAGACGGACAGCGAAGTCTTAGTAATAGGGTCCCGTTTTTACCCTTTGGGTACGGAACCCTAAAAATGACATATGTACCTTTACATGACTTTATGTGTATGGATTAGGTATGTGTTTTTGGATACAGTTTTTAGGTATTACAAGCAGCGAAAGTGCAACAAAGTGAAACATATATGCATACCTACTATTATGTCGTCTATGACAGAGGATATGGTATACGGAACCCCTATTAACTGTACTGCTGTACAAGAATGAACATAAAAATGTAGCACATGTTGATTTAATTAAAATCTACTCCGGAATTCTCAGAGTAAATCATGTTTATAATGAGATAAACACATTTGACAATTTATTTAAACGAGAATGTATGAGCCAACTGGTTTTTATGTCAAATCGTAATTGGGTTTATAATGCAATTTATTTAAAGAATCTTGTCCGCAACGGTCCTAAGCCGTGAGAATATCTTCAAATGATTTGAGAATAAATCCATGACAGATGTCCGCAGACGTCATCATTAAGGGCAGGCACTCGATCAGGCTTTAATCCGGACTTGACCGACAATTTTGTAAATTAAAGTGCTTGCGATAGGGCTAGGCCTCGGAAGCTTTCTTCTTATGGCCGATGTTATGGCCCGACATAGAAGAAATTATAGCTACCGGTGTTTTATTCTAATCGATGACTACTAGTCTTAGTCCGTAATTGTGAACACACGCGAGCAATATCACTACATAGTATAAAGCAAAGTCGCTTTCCGCTTCCCGCGTCTGTATGTAATAGGTATGTAATAGGTATGTAATATGTATGTATGTATGTTTGCTTATATCTTTAAAACTACACAACGGATTTTGATGCGGTTTTTTTTTATAAATAGAGTGATTCAAGAAGAAGGTTTATATGTATAATACATGCATAATATAGTAGAGAAACACTGATAATTTTAGAGGTTTCTAATGTGATGTCGTAAATAAACACATTTTTTTGCGCTTACATTGCAAATGCTGGCTGAACCCCACGAGATATATCAAAATAATGTACTACAGTATTGTATACCTTAAAAACGTCTACAAAAAAGTCCACGATGGTATTAGAAATGTCTTACGCACAGCGAAGCGGGCACGGGTCAGCTAGTACGGGCTGGTTTTTTCAAACCATAATCATCCATATCATCTTAATAGCGTGCAAAAAGGTCAGTTTTCAGTAATCACTTAATTGTGGAGATAAAAGCCCGGCTTCTGTAACCACCGGGCTCTTTATAAAACGTCCCATTAAAACTCGCGCCAATTACCTACCTACATATATTTGTATTCGTTTCAAACCAAACAATGTCAATTTAGCATTTATAATATTACTTGCTTCTGTCCGCGGATTCGCACGTGTGGTACCTGCACATGTGGTATGTATTTACCGAAACATTTAGGTGCTTCTGCTGCTGACTGTACACATGAAGTACCTACCTACTCATATGTGCCTGTTCTGTACAATTATTTATTCCAGGGATCAGAGTGTAAGGCCAAGTCTGAGTTTCAAACACAAATGCCGCGTATCGCGACCCTAGTTTAGTACAATCGTAACATTCGCTACAATCGTACTCTGAGATAGAGACCACTTATCATTATTTCACTTTCAAAACTTTCGTGAGTTGTACTACACATTATTACAACAACGGGAAATTACTCACGTAAATGATAAATTGTCAATGAGGACACCGACAATGTTTCGATTCATCTAGAAAATCTTCTTCAGGGTGAGTGGACCATAACGCGCGCGCTACCCTGCTCGCATTGCCGTCTCGCACTACAAGGCAATGCGAGCAGGGTAGCGCGCGCGTTATGGTCCACTCACCCTGAAGAAGATTCTCTAGATGAATCGAAACATTGTCGGTGTCCTCATTGACAATTTATCATTTACGTGAGTAATTTCCCGTTGTTGTAATAATGTGTACCACTTATCAATTCCTAAACTCAGGTATAGCAAGCACTCCCTACAAAATTCAGCGTAACGACCGACGACGAGACGATTGAACTACGCTACATTATGCTACAGTGTTGGTTCAAAATCTAAAACATAGCCTGCGGAGGTTATTAGTGGGCGTGATATCGTATTATGTCTCTTAGAAGGCAGAGTACTTACGATTGTACTACACTTCGCGCTACGATATTTACTCGTATGTATGGATCACTTACTAAGCACACTGCTCTTGTCATATATATATAATCGTAGGTAATCGGAATCTGGTCTTGTCTTTTATGTAGGTACTATTCATAGCCCAGAAAAATGTGAAAATACCTACTCGTACGAATAGCATTTAAAATGCAACGCACAAAACGAGTAATAAATGTTTTTGATGACAAAGATAACTTAAGGATATAATCTAGATAAATTACAGACAGAAACACGATCGGTGAAACTTTACTTGATAAATTTATTTTCCAAAGTTGGCTCTTCAAAAACACTAGTTTCGTTTTTAATCAAAACTATGAATAGCTAAACAGTTAATTTTTATATAATTCGTTAGATAATCATACTTGCTAAATAAATTACAGACAGTTTCTTTTTAAAATTGATGGTTTTCAAGATAATGCTTTTATCACCTTTTCCGTCTTATCCGGGTAGACTCAGCCCATACAAAATGTCAAAAAATTCACTTATTACCTTAATTACTAATAAAAGCGGCCAAATGCGTATCGGTTCCGTACCATTATCAATAAAAACGCCAAAAAAATCATGTTTGTTCTATTTATTGCCCCCCTTAAATATTTATTTTATTCTGTTTTTAGTATTTGTTGTTAGAGCAGCAACAGAAATACATAATCTGTGAAAATTTCAACTGTCTAGCAATCACGGTTCATGAGATAAAGCCCTGTGACAGACAGACGGACAGACAGACGGACAGACGGACAGCGAAGTCTTAGTAATAGGGTCCCGTTTTTACCCCTTGGGTACAGAACCCTAAAAAACAAGAGTTACACAGAATAAAAATATATGTACTGAGTCGCTAGAAATTATGAGTGTACGCTTTTGTTCATGGTAATTCCGTGTTAATTCCGCGTTTTAACCTTATTTGGCTATTTCTGTAATTACCGCGTAATTATGCAGTGTTAACAAGAGCTGCATAATGAAGGCCGTGAGCGATAAGGGTTTTGAAAATGCATTTGTACAAGCGAAACTTCATTAAATAAAACATGAATCTTGATGGAAATTACTTAATGGTAAGTTGTAAGATTGGCGCCGGCGGCGAAGGCCCCCCTTTCTCGCAACCTTTCAGCCCCTCACAGGCTTTGGATAAGTAGTCAGTACATAACACATGCTAGTACTTCCACGGTTTCGCAATTCACACACATCCACCATCGACTTACCGTGGTAGGCGAAGCAGCAGATCCAGTGTTGTATGTAGTCCGCTGTAATTTATGCTTCAAATCTGATTTGTAGGTCTTGGTCGAGAGATTTCTTTTTGTTTTTTTTTAGTACCTTTTAAAAGTCTAACAATTTTGTATCAACGATATTCTTCACTTTTTCAAAACAGTATTTTCTTTGATATTCCGACTTTTTGGGTACTACCTATCGCTGTAAAACATACGATGAAGAGCCACTGACAGTGACATATTTACATTTTGGATGAGAGAGATATTATAGGTAGGTAATATGATTTTTTCAAACAAAACAAAAACACGTGTCTATACATATTATAACTACAAATGCTTCATGAGACAGCAACTGTAGAACCACTTTTGATCTAAAGATCATACAATCTCAGAGTATCCTATACAAATTTATGTGTACATTACTGGTGCTTAGAACAGTGAAAATAGAGAAGCTTACATTACAAGTTATACTATAACTAGCAGTCCGCCCCGGCGTCACACGGGTGTAATAATGATTTTATGGCAATTTTTTTTACACCTTGGGTTACATTATCATTTTAATAGGGATCCCTAATAGTTAGACATATGATATTTAAGACTTTTTTGTAGATATTGATGTTTTCTATAAAACTGTAGTACATCACTTTGCTCTATTGTCAATAATTTCCGCAGCAAACGCGATATAAGGATTTGTTTGTGATTTTTTTCACACGTTGGGTTACATTATCGAAGTTTTCATACGGATCCCTAACATTTTTGAAAATATACTATAGCCTATGTTCATCAGGGATAAAGTAGGATTCTAATGGTGAAAGAATTTTTCAAATCGGTCCAGTAGTTTCGGAGCCTATTCGATGCAAACAAACAAACAAACAAACAAACAATCAAATCTTTCCTCTTTATAATATTAGTATAGATAAGTAGAGTCAGCAACTCCTGCTATTATGTTCTTGAAACTTTTAGTTTTTACTGGTGTACTTTCCGCAAGGATTGTGCAAGCTGTCCACCCACAGCTACGACGTTCTCTTGCAGTGCTCGAGTGGTAAAACGTGCCCAGTAATAAGGTGCACGCTATTCATTAGTGTTTTGAGAAAAGTTATTAGTGCCGGCGAGTCATGCGAGGTGGCGGCATGCGTCTGCATTTCGGCGCGCTGTTTACTGGTCAAAGAGCGCCATTCAACTTGTATTATTATAAACTTACAAAGGAATCTATATCTATACAATCATAATAAAACTGTCATAAAAACTAAAAACAGTGAAAGAAAACATCGTGACGAAACCTATCTTGGTTGATAATCATTTTAAATAGAAATACGGCTAATTACCACTTTTTATCATGTATTGCTAACGTTGTGAGACAATTCAGGTGGTTCTTATGATGAGCATCGCCCGCGACCGCGCTCAACGGTAGATCGGCGAATATAATTCATACTATATTCTTAGTACTCGCCGTTATTTTTCGCAATTCAATGCAATACAAGATAAAACGTGTTAATTAGAAGTATTTCTATTTTATACCTGAAATTTGCGTTTAAAGTGTGCCGCACGACTGTTAAACTTGTTTCATTATTAAAAAATGGCCAAGTGCGAGTCGGACACGCACACGAAGGGTTTGTACCATTATCTATAAAAAAACCAAAAAACACGATTGTAAAAAAAAAATTAAATAAAAATAAATATTTACTTACTTATTATATTCAATAAATATTAGCAGAATTTATATTTTAATATATATAGTTTAGTAGTTTGTGTTGCTATAGCGGCAACAGAAATACATCATCTGTAAAATAAGGAACTTCGTTCCAAAAATCAACTGTCGAGCTATCACGGTTCATGAGATACAGCCTTGCGACAGACAGACGGACAGCGAAGTCTTAGTAATAGGGTCCCGTTTTTCCCCTTTGGGTACGGAACCCTAAAAAGCGAGTGAAGTCGGTGGGCATCCGACATACCTACTCATACCAAAAATAAGTATTAATTTATAGCCATCTTTACTTTTAACGAACGTGGGCGGGACTAATAAATGACAAGAAGCTAAATATAAGAACAAACGCAACAGACGCTTATCGCGAAACGATCAAGTTTTAATTATTTCTACTTTACTTCATTTTAACAGGCAGCTGTATTTTTTGTGTGTTGTAATTTTAAAATGTAGTTATAGATTATCTAAACTAGATTGGCCTTAATTTGTCTTTCCTTTATATTTCCTATTCCGTGTTAATTACGTATGTGGTCATCACTGCTTCGAAATGTGGGCATGTCATGTACCAAATAAAATATTCGGACGTGCATCTGATTAACCTCTTCAGACGAATTCAAGGTTCTGAGGGCCCGGAAATCTGATAGGATATCTACCGTATTTGAGGATAGCAGTCGTGATCCTATTTCATTCATTTTCATTTTCTAACAAAATAAAAGTTTTCGATTTGATTTGATGGAAAAAAGCTTTTGATTTGATATCGGTTCAAAAGCTTATCATAAATGTTTATTTTGTTACCAAACAGTAGGTATAGTATCGGCGTTTGATTATCTAAAGCGAGGAAATAAAGTGCTTGTAGGTACTTATTAAAGTTTATACCCATAGTCTCTCGGCCCACACTAAACTAGTTAATTGACAACACGGTTGTACGACGTTAATAAGCGAGAGAAATTGCTGTTCCTGTAATGAGAGTTTTATGGCCAGTTACGTAGTAACTATTTATTAGTCTGTGCCATAGCGCAGAATGCTACATGGTGCTCTAGGGCTGTGCGCGTCATTTATCCGGCTTTTATATTCACTGTGAATATAAGTCGGTCACGCAAATGAAGCCTTCATCATGCCCTTATCCCGTAGAAAGCTTTTACGTAGCTTAATATTCCAAACTACTCTTAAAAATGTATAGATAACCGAAAAGTAAAACGTTTTTTTTTTAGAAAAAAAATGTATTTAGGCACGTTGACTGTCTAGTCTAGACTACTTTTGAATTCTTGTATAACAAAGACACATTTTTGTAAAAAAAAACAACCTTAGAAGGTGTCATGTTTTATCTTCTACAAATAATCTAAAATAATACTTTACTGTGTGAAAGTTGACATGGATAAGAAAGGAGTGAGTGATGGGATGACGGCTGATAGAGGGAAATGGAAGAAGTACACATGTTGTGCCGACCCCACTTAAGTGGGATGAGGGCAGGAAGATTTGATTTAAATTATTTTAGCCGTAGTATATTGTGTATTATCCGGCTTTTTGATCTCAATTTGCAACTCTTAAGCCTGTAGAGCAAGAGTCATAGCGCAATTTTCTCCACGTACTGAGCTTGCTAATTAATTAATATCCTTATACCAACCAACTGTACACATTAATTGCCACTATTTTCTTTTCTACAAAGTAGCTAATTGAATTACTATACTTTACGGTTTTGATCCGTTATTTCAACAGTTTGTCTTTGAATAGCTTTGAGTTAGCTATCCATCAAAATGTCGTATGATGCTAATATGATAACCTATTTTTAAAGCTTTTAATGAGCATGTTGCGCTCTGATACCCACAATTCGGTATCTTGGTTAGATTCGAGAATGTTTTGGAGGCCTTGGTGCATACAAATTCAATAAAATATGAAAGGAAAATTTCAAGCAGTCCGGAAAATGGTCACTTTCTTTTATATGAACGCACTAACTTTCCCCATCCTCTCAGATCTTCAGACGCTTAGATCCTATGAAGATGTCTAGTAGGGGTAGTCAGAGGCATGTCCATACGTGACAGGTTGAAGTAGCCTATTTACTATTCCAAGGCACAAACATCCTCACAAACGTTCTGATTTATAATATTAGTAGGATTCCGTTTGTTAGAATGAGACATTTAAATTTTCATTCGACATATCGTCTGACTGTTGTACCTTGTTTGTAAGCATATTTGGATGAAAAAGTAGTTTAGGCAGTACCTTTCATTGCAGCGTTGAAGCCAGACAAAGCTCCACGGTAGTTAAGAGAAGGCTAAACATACTAGATGATTGCACCGAAATATTTAGTTCATGTGAGTTTCGTTCTGGATTAACTTTGGGTACGTCGATGTAGTAGTAGTATGAACCTGAAGTATGAACATATTTTTTTCCATCACACGGATATAACACGCTACAGATCCGCTACTCCTTTCTCGTCGGCCAACATGATTGGCGTCACCCGATCCTATTATTCGGCTAACGAAGCCGGGGGCAGCCGTTGATTATTAAAACGGGCACCACCCACGGCGCCGGGTGTTAATTTGGCCCCCGTAGACAATACTAATAAGCCCGTCCGCGCTTCTATCTGTCTAATTAAACGCGAAACTTGAGAGAAGCACCCTCGACGCGAGGGCCTGTTTACTGAGCCTCCTGAATACACTGGGCGCAGGGCTGGAACAAGACGGTCTTGGGGAAATAAAAAGGGGCAAAGATCTAACTAAAATAGGGTCATAGCTAGCATGGCAATTTCTAAGCATGAAAAACACTATGATATAGGGGAGCTTGAAAAAATAGGATATTTCAACTGTACCCAAGTAGGTAACTACAGTAGTAATTTCCTCCAAATTCCATTGATTCTCGTACGAGATTCGAATCCACGAAGCGCGAACTTTGGATTGAAAAAGTCAACACAACGTTAGATTAACACAATATTTATATTTATCAATATTTATTAGATCTAAAAGGTGTCCTAGAAATTAGAGATTTGGTGATTTGGTCATTTTATCGGTTGTTTTACCGTAAATGACGAAGACGGCGGCGCCAATAATTTTATGTGAAAAATATGGATATTCACGGTTTTGTTTATTTGACGTTTGTGTCGCCCACTGTCAGTAAATAATTTCCAATTTAATAAGGGCTACTGCCCACAACCACTGCTTATTAATTTGAATGAAGGCAATCAATATAGCCAATCTACGAATTTTATCCCACACATTATATTCCATGATCTTGTTTTAGTATGTGGCTTTTTTGCTCGCATGGTAAGCGGACAAAGAGATTCCTTTATAATATTTTATGTCATGAACTATATTTATTATCTACAGTTTTTATCCAATTCGGTTCGGTCTAATTGACACAATAGCATAGTTGTATTATAACAAACTCAAACATTTTTAGATTCATACTATTATAAAAATAGTAGGAAAGATAAGATACTTCGTACCTAAGTAGAGTCACTTGGTTTGATTATTTCTCTTGTGAACCTTAAGGCAATCAATTAAGTTAAAAACGGTATTTCCATTTCCTTTTGTGAAAAATACATTGTGAGGGGGGTATTGTCTCATTGCCACTATGGCCTTCAAAAACTTGCCCCATTTGGCCTCTAGCCTTAGTTCGGCCTTCCCTCCTGAACACACTGTAATAATAATGGCTAAGCGTGTTTGAGTGGCTCTTTTTCGGATCTCTGTAAACCCGCGTATAATTAGCAGTATTATGCGTCTGAGTGTCGACTCTCGGGTTGTTTAATTAAGCCAAGTCAGTAGCAAGGGCTAGTCGTTAGAGGTATTGTTTGCTATGATTTTGAATGGTTTATTGAGTTTGGGGCACAGTAGAAATTCGTTTACTGTGTAGCAATGAGTTAGAATCAGAGGGAGAGAGAGAAAGCTAGTAAAACAGAGTAGTGTAATGAAGGTCTTTGTGTAAAGGTTTTTGAATATCGTACATATTAGTCAAATCTGTAATAGCTCTACTACAAAGTCTCGAAACGACAGCAATACAAGAAAAAACGTGGTAATTAGCCGTATTTCTATTTAAAATCTTTCACACATTCCACCTGTCTCTATTTAGCGCCATACTCCTGTATCCATTCACATTCATACCCACCGCTCTTCTTTTAACATGGAGTTCTTCCCTTCGCATATAACATGTCCATATCATGCTAACCTTTTACTTGATAGCACATAATATATTTCGAAAAGAAAATTCAATGGTGTAAAGCTGGGATTCGAGCTTACGACTTTATGATCAAGGGATATCCCACTACACCAGTGCGTTCTTGAAAATCTTCGATATTTGGCGGTTTAAGTGGGATGTATTTATTCAGTGAGGGCCTGCGACGGAGCACTCAGCTCTGATGCCTCCCTGACATATCCGATAATGCTTTTCCCATTTCTCGCCACTATACACATCGCCTTTCAGCCAACACCCTCTCGTCCAAAAAACTTTACTTCATAAGTAACTAATAATGTAACGTTTTTTCATAAATATTGTTTTGCTTTACTGAAAACAAATTATTAAACACTACCAGTTCGCCTTGGCTTCGCTTGGGTGTACTAATGAAGATTAAGGGCAAATTTTAATACCTTAGGTTTAATAGCTCTACTTCAAAGTCTCGAAACGATAGCAATACAAGATAAAACAAGTGCGAGTCGGACTCGCGCACGAAGGGTTCCGTACTATTATCAAAACGGCAAAAAAATCACGTTTGTTGTACGGGAGTCTCACTTAAATATTTATTTTATGCTGATTTTAGAGAAATACATCATCTGTGAAAATTTCAACTGTCTAGCTATCACGGTTCACGAGATACAGCCTGGTAACAGACAGACGGACAGCGGTGTCTTAGTAGTCCCTTTTTTTACCCTTTAGATACGGAACCCTAAAAACATAAAAAATAATTCATAATATCTCGTAACCTACCTATTTACCTAACTACGTAGTTAGCATTCCACACGTGACAGGTTGCAATCCCGTCGCCGCTTTCAAGAATACTAACAGGTTTCCTCACGATGTTTTCCTTCACTGTTATAAACACGTGTAACGCGCATATAGGTACATTTTTCGAACAGAAATATCCATTGATGCACGGCCAGGATTCGAACTCGAAATTAATTGGAAATTAATAATATCTACCTAGGTACCTATTTGCCTAACTACATGAATTCAATAATTCAATTTCAAACTTTTTATTCGATCATGTGAAGTACCACCTATTTACCGACTTACTTTACCGATAGTGGTAAAATAGCGCCACCTGCCAGCGGAATCGAAAACCTCTTTCATCTTACCTCTCAAACCCCGAGCGGTCGCATGAGACCGCGAAAAGTACCTATAATACGTAGTAACATCAAATGAAACTAGATGGCGCTGGAATGCAAAAATCAAGTTTGTTGTATGGGAGCCCCCCTTAAATATTTATTTTATTCTGTTTTTAGTATTTGTTGTTCGAGCAGCAATAGAAATACATAATCTGTAAAAATTTCAACTGTCTAGCTATCATGGTTCATGAGATACAGCCCTGTGACAGACAGACAGACGGACAGCGAAGTCTTAGTAATAGGGTTCCGATTTTACCCTTTGGGTACGGAACCCTAAAAAAACGTAATAATTAGCCGTATTTCTATTTAAAATCTTTCACACATTCCACCTACCTATCTCTATTTAGCGTCATACTCCTGTATCCATTCACATTCATACCCACCGCTCTTCTTTTAACATGGAGTTCTTCCCTCCGCATATAACATGTCCATATCATGCTAACCTTTTACTTGATAGCACATAATATATTTCGAAAAGAAAATTCAATGGTGTAAAAAACCACTAATCTTTATTCACTCTGTCAAGTCCCAACAGTCCGTCAACTTTTTATCCTTAATTCTGTTCTTCGAAAACATTCCCAGTTGTACTATGACCACAATCTTATTAACCTCAAACGCAGATCTGACCGGATTTGTAAAATAGAATCTCGACGTACTGCTGCTGCAAACCGTCACTTTTACTACATCGGCTCCCATCTATATAATAGGATTAATAAGCTATTAAATATATACCCATTGACTCTCTTCAAGTGCAAGGAAAAATGTCTCGTATGGTTACAAACTCTGTCGTATGAAGACACTGAAAGTCTTTTAGAGGTTTCTAAATAAATTATAATACTAAACTCCTTAACCTAAATAAATACAAAACACACACACACACACACACCCACACACACACTCACACACACACACAAACAGACGCACACACACACACCACACCTAATAATACACAACTCATACACTCGCACACATTACGTTTCACAATTTTTACTAAAATAACCATAGGTTTAATTCAAACTTTCCAGATTTTATTTACCTAATTTTTGTTTTAGTAAGTTTTTTCTTTTGTTTTGTTTTTTAATGTATTTCCTATTCCTTTTTACCTTTTGTCATACCACCTCCACTGGAACTCTGTCTCTTTGACGCGGAGGAGGGCGTTGCTATCTGCGACACAGTTTTTAACTCATGCAGGTATCATCGTTTACATTTTTGTACTGTACACTTTTGTTTAATGTTCCAAATAAAGATTAAAGATTATTAAAGCTGCTTAATTTATTGAAAATAAAATATTACCTATGTTACTCGCTGATAATGTAACTTTTGATAGGAAAAAGAATTTGTGAAATTGGTCTAGTTGTTTTTAGTTTATCCATTACAATCAAAAATACAAATTTTACATCGTTATTAATAGTAGTGTAGATATTTATTTTCAGTGCAGTGAAAAAAAATGTTTTTTCGTGGGTAACCAAACACAGCTACTGATTAAACATGTACAATTTTGTACATAGGTTCATAAACATTTCTAATGTACTCGTAGGAAGGTAATTATTTTGAAATGATGCAATCAAAACTGTAATTTGCATTAAAACCTACCGCAAGTTCAGGGGTGTCCTCCCTCGTTAAACGTGCACCGGTACTAAATTGCAGGGATTTAGGCCCATTATCCATCTGACGAGCGATTTTAGAGTTGTATGAAGATTGCAAAAAACAATTTATTAACAGACAAAAAACCGAGGTTCTCAAATCGACGCATATAATAAGACGAATATATATTTTAGGGTTCCGTACCCAAAGGGTAAAAACGGGAACCTATTACTTAGACTTCGCTGTCCGTCTGTCTGTCTGTCCGTCCGTCTGTCTGTCACAGGGCTGTATCTCATGAACCGTGATAGCTAGACAGTTGAAAACACAGATTATGTATTTCTGTTGCTGCTATAACAACAAATACAATAAAAACAGAATAAAACAAATACTTATTTAAGGATTGCTCCCATACAACAAACGTGATTTTTTGACGTTTTTTGTACGGAACCCTTCATGCGCGACTCCGACTCGATGATTATTTTCCTATTGTGTAGATAATAGTCTCAAGTTAGTCTCAATTTAATTATATTTATGTAGGACTGACAGTTTGACTTAAAAAACTTATATTTGACTTTACGATTACGTATTTATATACGTATTTATTACGATACGTTTTTTAAACGTAATTATTTTAAATGATATTCTATAGTATCGTATAGTATAGTTTTTACCCAAGGCTGGTTTCGTAACCATACCTAACATGTATTTATTGTATTGTAATAATATTATTTAAAAAAACAGTAGTATCTACCGAATAGTAAATTTTTAAAATAAATAGTAAAAATAGTATAAGATTTCTCTGATCCTTGTAGATGTCTCAAGAGGTACATTCAAACACATTTCCTACTATTCACATTTTTTCAGTAAATGGTTAATATTTCATACGTGACAGCTTACAAGCCCATCGACGTTTGAAAATACCAACAGATTTCCTCACGAGGCTTTCCTTTCCCGTTTCATCACGTGTTAGTCGAATAGAAAACTCCATTGATGCACGGTCAAGCTTCGAACCTACTCGGCCAATACAGCTTCTGTAGTACCTAATGCCTTTCTTTTTCTAAAAAAAAAGTCCAGAAATCCCCATTGATGGGGATAGTCAATGGGGATTCCTGGACTAACCCTTTTTCGTTTACATTTTCGTATGGCTACTACGAGTGCCGCAAGCAATAATTGCTAAAACGAATGCTAGTTGTTTTGAAGCGATGCAATCAAAATTGTAATTCGCAAAAAGCCGCCGCAAGAGGGGTGGTACGACTCCCTACTGCAGCCCTCACTGCCCTTTTGATTGCGCATTATTCGAGTGTTTATACAGTTAGATCGCTTTCTAGATTGTTGCTATTGTGATACCGGTTTTTGTTGGCACGGTTTGAAGGGGGCTTTAATTAAAAATGCTTGTTTAGAATGGTTTCTTTCCTTTGTCCGCCCGCCGCAACAATGTTAAGGTATGGGCAGTACGACTATGTGCGTGACGTGAGTGTTGTTGTTTTGTGAGGTCACGGGTATCTGGAAGATAATTAATTGTGCGTTTTTACACAGACGGTTCTGTTTTCGGAATGCTTGACCAAATATATATAAGAGCTTTGCAAATTGAAAAAAACTCTTAAGCTCGGTTTGTCATTAGAAAATTTAAATTTAAAAAGTTTTGAAAGTTGTAATGTCCTGTTCAGAATAATTGTATCAAAGTTGCTTAATCAAAAAATTGAGAAGGCCCGCCTATCTCGTCCGGCCACCCCCAGCGTGGTCCATTCATCTCCCCAGCGCATTTATACATTACTCACGGCTCAAGTATCCGATTATATAACACGCAAAATTTCAATTACAACTTGTAATTAGTTTTTCGAGAGTTTTTCTTTCAGGAAGGGGGAGTGTGGAGGCTTCAGTGAGCGAGAAAAAACATATTTCTATCCCTCTCTGACCCATTGGCTGAGTGCAGCCGCTTTGAGTAATGTCCATGCTGTGTATTTGATTATATTTTATGCAATCTGCACTGGGAAATGAAGTATTTTTTACAATTTGCTCGTTGTTAATTAAATTTAACGAAATTGAATGTTACCTTGCAGCTTTTAGGGTTGCAAAAATAAAAAAGAACCTCTTAATAATATTACTTCTGCGTTTTGTTGCCTGTCTGTTACAGGTGCTGCTTTGCTTTGATAAAATATGGTCTACCCATCTTATCATTTTATGATTAGGGTCATAGACTCATAGATTAAAGAAAGTAAGGAAGGTCATGCAGGAAAACTGCAGCAGTTGTCAGCAATCAGAATTACCTACTGCATAAAATATTTTTTTGAAGTTGTGAAACTGCTTTATTACCTACGTTGTGTGTAGTGTCTGACTTGTTTGAATCAAGTATATGACAGATGAGTACGGAATTCTGATTTCGCGAGCCCGAGTTGGGCTGACCAATTTTTTTATAAATAAAACACATTGGAAATGTGAAATAACAGTTATGTTGTAAAACAAGCACTGTGGACTTAATCATTGTAAGAGTAACATGTACTTTGTAAAGAATTTGCTTTGAAATGTCTGCTATAACAATCTAATGGCCCTATCTACAGTAGATACTAAAGTACTAAGTGGTTACCAACACATCAAATCCTGAAATACCATCAAAAGACACACCATTTGCCAGAACACTTCCACTCCAGCCTTGTAAATATACAAACTCCGCTCTTAGTAAAATGTCCCATTTCCAAAATGTCAGCTATGATATCACATGGTCTCGTAAGTGCCAGTATTGTGTTGAGCTCGGATTGGCAGCCCCGTCGCTGCCCGCTAATGCACGGAAGCGGGGCCACGCGAATTAATGGCAAGAATAATGGCTATCCCATTATGGATTGCCGCCAACATACTTTAGCCATGAAAAGAACCGAAAGTTACATTTGCGATACTCTGAATACTGAACGCTCTTGGACGTCCCCCCGCTTCTCCCCCGAGACGTGACAGGGCAATGTGTGGGGCTTCTTTGTACTAAATATTTTTAGGTGTTTCTATCTATGTGTCAGTTTATTTTTATTTATTTATTTATTTGGAACTAAAACAACAATAGCACATTAAAAGTAGAAAACGATGACATTTGCAGAAGTATAAATACTGTGTCGCAGACATCAACGCCCTCCTCCGAAGGTAGGGCACAGCACAGTTCCAATTATTATAAAAATCGAAAGTTAAAAATTACATTTTATAGAATGTGTGTATAGTGTATGTATGTATATTATGTGTGTGTGTGTGTGTGTGTATGTGTGTGTGTGAGAGAGATTTTCTGAGAGGGAGTCTAAATCATTGTGTGATTGTGCTTACTTAAAAGCAACAATAAGGTCTTCAGTGTCATCATAAGATAACAATTTTAGCCATTCATGACATTTGAGTTTGGTAAGTAATGAACAGAACTGACCGATCTAGCACGTCTCAGTAAAATATATAAAACTGGAGGGTTAACATGAATCCTATTTATCGTCATCGTATCGTCAAAACGACAATGCCGATGACGATAGTGGTTCGCGCTAACCCCACTGTAATAGCCAAGCATATTCTTCTTAGATATCCAAGAACTCAGAATTTTTGAAGTTGTCTGTTTTATGACTTTATCTCTCTGAAAAATAATTCGAATAGAAAAACTTGAGCGAAATCGAATTGAACCAATATTCTGTTCTCAATGGTTTTTTTAGACCTTAACCGAAACCAAAACTTTAGTTCGTAAATTGCTGTTGAAAATGTACAATCATGTCTCTTTATTTTTCATCATAGAAATATTAATTTATTAAAACGGGAAACTTCACATAATTTTGATGTCGGTAAAAGTTTAGCGTTTCCCGGAGTTTCATGAAAGTTATTACTGTACTCATAAAATCATAGAGTTTTCAGCTTTTTTGTCCGGAAAAGAGAGAAAACTCAGCAAAAAGTGTTAATTCGATAATGCACTCAAGGCTCTATTCCCTTTATGTTCCTTTGTGATCGTCTTTCATGTGAAAGTTTTAGAACGGAAAAGTCTTTTAAAACTGCTTTCAAGAAAATTAAGGCATTAATGTGCTGTGCTAAGAGCAATCTCAGTTCAGCAACGAAGATGTCGGTGCTGGCGCGATGGCGGCAGACAGACTAGCAAAGGATCTGTATGACGTCACTAAATGTAGGGATGCTCAGCACATATCAGCTTTGGTCGGAATAAGAGCTACGTCATTATTTATAATGAAGGTCGACGTTCTATTATACTCACACAGTTTTTCTACAAATGAGATCACACCCTAAAGCATTTCTTACATAGCGCCGCGCACCGTCTTGGCGGGCAGCGAACTTCATACCTACCATACTCCACACGCGAATGCACTACTGTCGACGAATCGTGCGATCTGTTGGGAATAAGGGTAGTTTTAAATTAGACCGGGCCGTGTACGGAGCGTCCCGTGTTCGGGCTGAGCCGGAGCCTTTAGTTAGTAGACGGGCCCGGACGGGACACGGATCAGGCACAAAATGTATGTAACGTTTCATATTCGTTCCGTTCGGGCCACGTACACGGCACGCCCCGGGCACGTTCCGTTCTAATAGAAAAACCTAGGTTTACAAGAGTAAACCTAGGTATTTCTAAATCCATTGATAGCCAATATATGTATACACTGCACCGCCTCTTTTGACGCACTACACACGGTAGGTGGTGAAGATTATCTTTTTGAACTACTAGCTGCTCGCCCCGGCTTTGCCCGCGTGTTACTTGGATAAAAAGTAGCCGATGTGTTATTCTGATGTATAAGCTATATTACTGTAAAGTTTCATCTAAATAACTACTACAGCAAAACGTGGACATATGCCAAATATAATGTTTGGACGTGCCTCTGACTACCCCCACTCTATCGTACGTCTATCGTACGTATCGAGGATGTCTATCGTACTTGGGGATTACAGTCGTGATCCTTTTTTAGTTTAGTAGTTTTTGCGTGAAAGAGTAACAAACACACACACACACACTCACAAACTTTCGCATTTATAATATTAGAAGGATAGTAGGATTGTGAATGTATGAGTAATCCTCGGATATCGAACACACGCCGACGACCGCTTGACCGCGTCTCTCGTGCAGATACGAGAGAGACGGTCAATTTGTGAATGGTGGAACTAACGCAGTATCATTGTTCTATCGGCTTTAGCAAGCTATCTCACAAATCTGAATCTCGCTCTTTATACGAGCATCATTACCTTGTAATAGCCATTAGGCAGCGGGCAATGCAAAACTTCAGTCGGGCACTAATGCTTCGTTTGTTGTCACTTCCTAGTTTCGTCTCCTCTTTCATATGGATAGTGTGTCTATTGGTTCAGCCTAACTAGCGCCGGCGCGCCGCGTATATTCGCATACAAAACAAAAATACCAACAAATAAATCGAAGTCTTTCTCAGATGTTCATTTTTAGGGTTCCGCACCCAAAGGGTAAAAACGGGACCCTATTACTAATACTTCGCTGTCCGTCTGTCTGTCACATAAGTGGGGTTCCCATACAACAAACGTGATCTTTTTGCCGTTTTTCATAGATAAACGTACGGAACCCTTCGTGCCCGAGGCCGACTCGTACTTGACCGCTTTTGTTTAGAGTGACTTTTATAAATGTTCTGACTTTTATTAGTTCAAAAAAATTAAGTATATTAAAAGCATAACACATGCGTCACCCAGCGATTTGTCAAAAATAGTTTTCTCGGTACTAATAAGCTGATTCCGTATGGAATATGTCTTGCTAGGTTTGCCCTGACTACTACCACGTCGCATCATAGCTTACCCATATAAAAATATAATTTTAGGAAGGACAGTCGCACGCGTTTTAGTTTTAATTATTTATTTATAGTGCGTTGTATGTAATGACAATGGTGATGCAGCGAGCGGCTGGCTTTCTATACAAATTCAGGTCTTTTTTCTGCATGATGCGTGGCGCTAGTCAGGTCCAACACAACCTATGTCGTCACTTCTCCGTCCCTTTGGATACGTCGTTTGCGTCAGGGTCTGAGAGTGCCACTAATTGGCAATTTGTTCGATCCTTAGATCCGACATAATGATGTGTGTTCGTTTATTTAAGTGATTCGACGAATTGCAATAGTGAGACTGATAATAACCAACGCGTTAATGGCATAACCTCTTACTAGAGTTTTAATTTTGTAAATTGTTTACTGACGATTTTCTACCTACACATGTCTGGGTACACGTGTTTCGACTATTATATCACACTAGTTAACTGCCCCTACTTCGCACTATTATAGGCGAGTTTTTGATAAAAAAATAAAATAAATAGGATCACGACTGTAATCCCCAGGTAAGGTAGACATCCTCTCAGATCTCCAGACGCTTAGATCCTTTGAAAATGTTCAGTGGGGGTAGTCAGAGGCACGTCCGGAAATTATATTTGGCCCATGCCCACATTTTGCAGTAGTTAGCATTCCATACCTGACAGGTTGCAAGCCCATCGCCGCTTATAAGAATACTAACTGGTTTCCTCACGATGTTTTCCTTCACCGTTTTGAGCACGTGTTTTTGATGCGCATATAAATTTCTCAAACAGAAAAATCCATTGATGCACGTCGGGATTCGAACCCACGACCATCAGATTGAAAGTCGAGGTAACTCCCACTCGGCCAACACGGCCACCTTGATACCTTAGGTTTCTTAATGGCAATTTGCGTGGGGAACTATAATTTATTGAAAATGAAATATGACCTATGTTACTTGTTGATAATCAAGCCTTTAATAAATGAAATAATGTTTAAATTGTTCAGTAGGTAGTATTTTAGTTTATTCATTACTAGCGACCCGCCCCGGCTTCGCACGGGTAGCATGTTATTATACATATAAACCTTCCTCCTGAATCACTCTATCTATTAAAAAAACCGCATCATAATCCGTTGTGTAGTTTTAAAGATATAAGCAAACATACATACATACGCGGGAAGCAGAAAGCGACTTTGCTTTATACTATGTAGTGACCACTGGTAGTGACTAGCCGACCCGTGACAGACGTTGTCCGAAATTTCAATAATCGAATAGAAAAGACAATGTTTTTACTCTGTGATGTCAGATTTGTTGCACACCAGCGTCATCTACACCGAAATTTTGCTTTTTTTTATCATTTTGGGGATGTTTTTCATATATTAAAGTTGTCTATGTTTTATTCGAGCATTAAATCTACATCTACAGCAAATTCAACTAAACCCGTTTTGTCGTTTAGGCCTGATTGAGGCATACAATCTTACAAACTTTCACATTTATGATATTATAAACAAACGTACTTTTATTTCTCTGTATAATATTAGTGTTGATGAATGACTTTGCTCTTTCTAAACTTTCTGGTTCATCATATGATCATCAGTGTAATCAAGGAAAAGTCACCCTATCCGGGTTTGTAAATGAAAGTAATCTCTGCATCATTGACTGGCCTCACAGCTCAGTTGGTAGTAGCTCTGACTTCTGCGCTGTAGGTTGTGGGTTCGATCCCCACTCAGGATAAACATTTGTGTGATGAACATAGATGTTTGTTCTGTGTCTGGGTGTTCTGTATAATAAGTATGTATTTACAACAAAAAAACGTATATAAGTATTCTATCAGTTATCTTGGTTCCCATAGTACAAGCTTTGCTTAGTTTGGGGCTAGATGGTGCTGTGCGAAATGTCCACTCCACCATAAAATAAATTACTCTTTAGTACGAGTATATTTAATTATTTTTATTATTACTTATCTTGATTTTAATGTTAAAGCAGCACTTTTGGATAACAATATTTTCAAACCCGCATCTACCTAGATGGGAATGCGTACTCAATATTCATTAGGTAGATAGGTGCACTACACTTAAATATAAAACAAAAACCGGCCAAGTGCGATACAGACTCGCGTACGAAGGGTTCCGTACCGTTATTCATATAAAACGGCAAAAAAACACGTATTTTGTATGGGATACCTAAATATTTATTTATTCTATATTTAGTACTAGCGACCCGCCCCGGCTTCGCACGGGTAGCATGTTATTATACATATAAACCTTCCTCCTGAATCACTCTATCTATTAAAAAAAACCGCATCAAAATCCGTTGTGTAGTTTTAAAGATATAAGCAAACATACATACAGACATACAGACGCGGAAAGCGGAAAGCGACTTTGCTTTATACTATGTAGTGATTTGTTGTTCTAGCGTCAACAGAAATACATCATCTGTGAAAATTTCAACTGTCTAGTTATCACGGTTTATGAGATACAGCCTTGTAACAAACAGACGGACAGTAAAATCTTAGTAATAGGGTTCCATTTTTACCCTTTGGGTATGGAACCCTCAAAACAGACTTTATGTTCTTCCACTCCAAGCATTTTATGACGTCATCGCAGAAAATGCTCTGATCAAGCAACAAACATAAAAATGCTTCTTTCCTTCATTATATTATGCTTGCCTATTAAATAAAAAGTCAATAGGTAGACTCATAACACCGTAGAAGTAAAGTAAGCCCAGTGAAGCAACCCGCTAATGTGTTTGATCGAACCCACGGAAGGCAGTCTTTGTTTGCGTTTAATTAACGAAAACGCTTCACAGACGGTCATTAAACCAGCCAATGGATTATTCTGGAATCCATTGAGAGCTCACATTGCAGACTGGCGTAATTTCGTATCTGGGCGGCTAGCATCAGTTTGGACGCTTGCTAGCGAGTCCGTCTTTTACTTCTTACTAATAGATCAGTTCAGGTCTTTATTCATAAACAATACATACAATCGTGTCTGAACTATTAGGTACATAATAAAAAAGATAAATTACAATAATAAATACAGTCAAAGAAATAATAAAATTTAAAAAATAAAAAATAAAAACAAATTAAATTTACATTTTCATTTCAATAACTAATTAGTAATTACCTACCTACCTACGTAATATTAGTTATATTAATATTATAAATCTAAAAGTTTGTTAGGGTGTTTGTGGCTCAATCACTCCTATAATTTGAATAAAACTAAATAATTCGTAGATTAAGTCCTGGAATTACAAACAGAATACTTTTTATTAAAATGCTACGAGCGAAGGCGCGCGCAGAAGCTAGTGTTAAATATCTCATTAGTAAATTTACCTATATTAAATAGATTATTAACATATTTAAATAGCTCATCTCACAGCGGAATTGATAGTAGCTCTGACTTCTACGCTGCGCTATTGCGAGTTCGATTCCCACTCAGTATAAAAAATTGTGTACATAATAAAGTTTGTTTTGTATTTTTGGGTGCTATAATATACCTAGATTATTATAATTGTGTATTAAAAAAAAAGTATTGTATTAGTTATCTTGTTCCCATAGTTCAAGCTTTGCTTAGTTTGAGGCTAGATGGCGTTGAGTGAAATGTCCTCCAATATTTATTTATTCGGCCCACTTCCGCAGCATGACAGTGAGCAGGGACATAAACAATTTTGGGAAGCATCATTATGTAAACGGGCCAAATACATACATACATACCTACATAGGCTAACGGATATGTCAATATAAAATAGAATATTCTAGCTACTACTTTGGATGTATAAATATTTAAACGATGCCAGCCAAATGTTATCCACACTACTAATATAAAAAGGTAAAATTTGTATTGTTGTATGTTTGTTTGTAATCGAAAAACTAAAAACTACGGGACCAATTACCTAAATAAAATATTTCACCTATTATTATCTACATTATCAGAGAGTAACATAGGTTTTGATTTATAAAAAAAAACTAGAGACTCTCATGGAAATTGCAATAATATAAACTAAGATAAGTATATAATTTGGCCTATCTTTATTAATGCTTACAACCCGTGCGAAGCAGTCATAAAATAATGAAAATTATATTGGAAATGGTGCTAGCCTATCTAATAGGTACTTATTACCTAAATGTTACTGGCTTCCGTGTTTCGCAACGGAGAAACTAGACGATATTAGCAAAGGTCCTTTTACGAACGACAGAACTCTAAAAATGCTATTAGCAATAATTCAAACCACCTCAGGGCTAAATTCATTACCGCTGAGAAGTTGGGAGTTGACTGTGGTCGAATGCAGAACGCCGTGAAAGTCGATTACGGTGGTCATTAGTCTTCAGTGAGAACTAATTAATACAACGTTTTGAATAAAGCCGAGTCTTCGCCGTGGAAGGAAAAATCTGAAATTTAATTAAAAAAGTTAAAGTGAGTTTTCACGGGTGAGCGTTCTTAGCGGTTCTCGATAACTTACCGAATTCTATCCGTTTTTGGGTTAATTTTATATCTATCTTGGAGTACCTATATTTAATGCAAATTTTCTGAACAATTGGGATCTCAAAGACCTCAAGGATATATCCTTGGTTTCCGAGATCTAGTAGATTGCCTTAAAAGCTAAAGAACAGACAACGACGCAGACGCCAAATTTGAGATGCCGACGCTCACACCAATGATGAAGCAGGCACATAATTTCAGCAGAAATTTATACCTAGGTACTTACATCAAATTCAATGGTAGGTGCGAGTATTTAACCGTTTTAAATCGATTGTTTTCAAACCCTTTGCCGGATTGAATGATATCCTGACGATCAGTCTTGAGGGCCAGTGTGTATCATTCTATAACAAGCAACCGTACTACTCGTAGTTACATCTGTACAATAGCTACAGGCGATTGATGTCAGTACTGACCGTCAGGATAGCTTTAATCCATTATGACTCACCTCTTGCATTACAAAGTCTGAAGGTATTACAAAATCAGCACTTTGATACTCCAATAAAATAGTGCTTCATTATCAGCCCGCATAAACTGTTGCGCGGTAGTGTACTAAAGCGCTAGTAAAACCACGTACCTCTTGTAATTGGGCCACAACAAGACCTCTACCACAATTTTCTCATTAGGATCAAATCTCATTACAGTTCTCTCTCTCTCATGATAGTTTCTTTAGGCTATTTGTACACTGTACGGGAAGACTGGTCGAGACGCGAATCCTATGTCGTTCTGTTGTATGTAAAAACATACGTCCACCGACCGACTGAATGATCGACCGACCATAAAGTAGTCTTGAGTATCAATATAATTTGTAGTACATCTTTGTATTTGCTTCTCTGCCTGCCGTGGAAAGTGCGTGCGGTCGATCGTTGCAATGTAGGTACGTATTTATCGCTTTTAAGGTGTCATGGTATTAGTAAGTAGGTATTTTCTACATTGCAGTCGGTTGAGTGCTTTATTATAACTAAATTGACAGGATCGTAACCAGTTATCTAGTAGGTAACAACTAAGCTTACAAGCTCTCATTCCGGTTTATGTTCGGTACCTAATACCTACTGGCTCTTAAATACTCTCGTATTTGAGGTAATTTTTTTGTTAGTTGTATTGTAGTTGAGGCAAAGTAAGCAAGGACGAATATCACTGAAGTTTTTGCAATTTTTGTCACAACTTATACTGACATCTTACTGGGATAAAAATACTCAAAAGTACCTAGTTTTGACCGGCACTAAAATTTCCTGTGTGCTAATTATCAGAAACTATGTATACCATAGTATTACGTACAAGCTCCATTTTTTTTTTGTAATTTATGCAACTCTGTGCTGCCGTGGGGTTGAACCCGCACTTCCTGCGTCTTAAAAGCAGTCGATGTATTTTTTCACGCATCAAATGTGTGTCAAACCTCTCACATAATTTTCATCGCAAATGTTGTCAAAATAGATATTTTTTTCAAAATGTATTTAAATTCCCCTTACGATGTCTAAGCTAAGGTAGATGTATACCTACTTGTCGAACAAAGATCTAGCTAGGTAGGTACCTACCAATAAACATAATGAAAATGTACTGGAGGTTTCGAATACGTGACCCTCTGACATTTAATACCCTCGGATATAGGCTTTTACTAATCTGATCTAATACACCGTGAGTGCTTTTACATTATCACTCTCATCCTGCTTTTGGTTGATTTTAGTACTTTAATACTCACCTGACTGGAATTAGTACTGCAACCTGTCACGTATGGAATGCTGACTAATGCAAAATGTGGGCATGTGTCAAACATAATGTTTGGACGTGCCTCTGACTACCCCCACTAGACATCTTCAAAGGATCTAAGCGTCTGGAGAACTGATAGGATGTCTACCGTACCTGGGGATTACAGTCGTGATCCTATATTTTTTTTTTCCATCAAGTTGTCAGATTGCGGACCCGGCAAAACTATACACTTTCCTCTGCCTACTCCCTTAGATATCTTCGAGATTCTGAGTGCCTTACAAAAAAAAGCGCATCATTCTTGCAAAACTTATTTTTTTATTTTTCATAAGAACAGGTTTGTTGTCACTTTTAGTCTATGATGCTATTGTTGTCCTTGTTATCCTCCATAAGGTTACTATTACTGTCTATTATCTAAGGCTATTTATCTAAGCTTTCGCTCATCAATATTTGTAGTTTGAGTGCATGACCATTATAACCATTAGTGGAACTTACCTTATCTGGTGTCAGGGAGATCAGAGAGGTTCGGAAAGTTTGAAAATGAAACAACTCTATTAATCATTAAATAAATATATTTATTTACACTATCAACCGTGTGTGAAACAACTTAGGTATCCTATATCCGTCGATGTTAAACATTTATTTAAAAATCATATAATATTCAGCTGAATTTCTACTTAAAGGTGAAAAAGTGTTTAAGACCCAGAATACCCTGAAATGCTCTTGAGTTTTTCCAAATAAATTCACTCCTTCTTAACGTATGTTGATGAATTTTATTATGTCATACTAAAAGATGTGTATGTACTGGTAATAGTAACATGCCTAAAATGCAGTTTTATTGAATATGTGCTAGTAAAAAATAACAAACCCTGCTGAAAATCCAAGAGTTCCAAATATGTATCTTTTGACTGCGTGGCTGTTATAAGCGATACGGCAATTCCAACGTTTTTATTCAATAAAGTTGTTAAAAATTACGTTTTAAATTGCACTTGGTGAGGTGCTAATTTTGCGGGAGTTTGGGCCTTAATGCATTAAAATAGTACAGATTTTTCATTTTTATTTTTATTTTTTCTTAGAACATACGAGTAGCTTTATTCTAAGAAGTTCAATTTAACAAAACATAACTGTATTTTTTTTGTACAGTGTAATTCTATTTATAGTAAATATAAAGGTTGTCCCAAAAATTGTGTCAATGGATATCTAGAGGTACCCGAATCGCCATTACATTTTGACTATATTTTTGGGACAACCTGTATTATGTGATCTGATAGCAAAAATTTAATAAAAACTAAAACTCAATTTTATTTCAACAAACAATTACAGTAGATACCGACCTACGTCAGCATTGCAACCACGTAATTAATTATTACAAAAATTACAATTTATGCGAACAACATTCACTGAAGCTGTGTAGAAAGAATTATTTTTATTTATATTACGTTATTTCTTATGACAGTGGAAAGATTACTTATTATTTACAGAAGAGACTAAACTAACCATTGCACCACTTCAGAGTACCAAATATATCACTATAATAAATCTACATCTAATTTTCCCACAAAATAAACAAAATCAACGGAAGCTTATCTTTGGTACAATAACATAACTGATCAGAATTAGATAAGGAATCATCCATATATCACGCAATAGCTGCAAAGATTTAGGACCCATAAATTTGCCTATGGCTGTTGTATTGTTAAAGGTGCCTGACTAAATCAATAGATCCCCTGACCAAGGCCTCTCAAGTCCCCTTTAGTCGAAAAGCAGTACGAGTATATGAACGATCACAAATTTATAAACCTAAATATTAAAAAAAGACTTCATACCTTGTATGATAACAACATTTACGATTAGGTACTACTCGTAAATACGTACAATTCCATAACAATGAGATCGATTTTAAAATTACATTTTTAATCAGAACTTGAATCGTTGTATGACCAGAAAAGTCGATAAAAAATTAGCTCGTCGAAATAAAATTTAGATAATTTTATTTACAAAATTTATGACATAACATTAGCATCTATTCACAATAGGTAGGTATAGAAAATATTTCAAAATGTCTTCAAAGATCGATATAAACTCAAACAAGTAAAATAAAACAATAATTAAAATGTAGAGACTATAGATTAAAAGTGACCGATGTGGTTACAAAAGTAAAGATACAACCATACATTTCCTATTGTTTAATAATACACGATGTATAAATTGGCTTAATGCAAGTGGAGCAGAGAGGCTGCCCACGCGGCCGTATCTTATATGTAAACAAGTGCTCAAATCGTATACATAATGGAAATACCGTGTTCTAACAACGTTATCACGACTCATCCCGGACACTTTGTAAAGTGGTCGCATATCCGAGGCCCGCCTCCTAGCCTAATGTGCCAGCCGCTTATAAATTCCCCTAGATGTAATTCAGCACTTATCCGGTTTTACTTCGAACAACTCGCCACTTTAGTGCTATGCTATTGCTGACCTTATCGATAAAAAATAAAAACAAAGCTTTATAATGATGGCGAAAAGCCGATGGGTTTCGATGGCGTGGAAGTGGAAGTGGAGTCGAATAATTCGACTTTGAATGGTAGGTGAGAAGTTCGCCGAACGCCGCGGTGCCTCAACCTCAGCGCCTCGCCATCACTCAGTGAGGCTTTATCTGCAAAGGATAGGACTGTTAAATTCATTGAACAATATAATCTCAGATCAGCTATGTTCGGCGTCAAAATGTTTCAGCTGAAAATGTAAATAAAGGAACTTACTGAGGCGTGAAGTCGGCGGGGAACCGTCGGTCATCGCGCAGCATCACATACGTCTGGATCGGGCGGGCTGCCATAGCCGCTGGATGCGTCATCGCCTCCTGCGCCGCCGCCTTCCTTATCCGCCAGCGCTGGGCCTGCTGGGACACCGGGGCAGCCGACACCGCCTACGTAGCCGCCACTTGGGGACTGCAATGGTTTTGATAAGGTAAGTCAGACCGCAAAGGCTCTTGTTATTATACAAATAGCGACGTAAATACGGTAAAAATTCTAGAATCTCAAAATTAGAACTGTTTATTCAGTGTTCGTCATTTGTCAGCTTAGCAAACCAACGAGGTCTGGAAGAAATTTCATTGATAAAACATTGTATATAAAAAGTGAAAGTGCTAGTTATAAAGATGTCACTAATGTTTTATGTTGAGATTTATAAACTAGAAAGTACGCAGAATTTAACATATATAATTCCATTACTATTTATTAGCTATGGTAAAATTATGATGCTGGTAACGTGCAATTCAAATATATAAAAATATAAGCAGTCTAACTTTAAGCTGTAAAACAATAACATCATCTTAACCAATATCGTCTTAACCTACAAGAAAGAAATCAGATGCTTACAAAAGACACATTGTATCCTTTTCACATTACATTAACAGAATTAACTTATAAATTGTACGTTCGAATCTGTTGTTAAAGCAGAGACCGTGAGCTCAATCAAAAAGTCGATTAGAAATGTCGCGCGGCTGAATGGGCTCCTACTCGCACGACTCATAAAATGAAATAGATTCCCCCACATTCGCATTCCGACAAGCGTTCGTACGAGAAAGATTAATGATCACAAAAGAAACATAATAAAGTGGAGATAGAATCTCCCACTAACAGTGTCCTTGCAGAGTTTTTATTCTGGAGCCGGCTTTTTCACGTTCCCTTTATTTTGGGCAAAGACATTCGAATGTCAGTTTTATTTTAATTTTATTCCTTTACTATTTGCAATATTGAAGAAACAGGGTAGTGTGTTAATAGCTTCGCATTGAATCCCACGTCCTATTTAAAGTTGGGTCGATAAGGTCATATTGTGCCATTTCTGATATACTAACACAAACAATATCACGATTTCTCAGAAACAATAGAAAGGTATGTCTTTGAAGTCCTTCGAAGGAAAATTAGTCAATCGTTTTCCATAATTATATAGTTACTAAAGTTCCACGTCATTGAAACCTCGGAAAGCACTCGTAAACTGACGTGGCTCAACCACAGCACTAGAACTCATGTACCTATCTATGCTCTTGACAAATGTGGGAACGAGCGCAAATGACTCTGCATAGCTAATGGCACTACCAATAGGTACCTACCACAGGGTCTATTAATATGATTGACGTAACTGACACTCGGGGAAATCTCTTTGTGGATTTGAATGCTACGCATGGCTGAAAATTCTAAGTGTAAATAAAGCCTATTTTTATTTTACTGCTTAATATTATTTTAATGTTTAAACGTGCCTGTATTACCTACGATCTCACAGAGTCGAACTGATATCCAAATTGGTATATTCGTAGGTTGAATGGTCAGACCTTCAAAGCTTTCGAATGAGCTATTTATATTTAGCAGCTGACAACTTGAATAATTTAATAGTATACCCTACACTACATACTCGCGACGCGACGTGCCAAATACAAAAGCAGATTTTTTTTCCATTCTATTACCAAAACATTAAAACGAACCATAAATAGCTTGATTGCTTATTTGTAAATACATTAAAAATCTGCAATATGTTAGCAAAGTTTTTTGATTAGATGCCTTTTTATGCACACGGCTCCTATCTTCTTATCATAACACGAAAGCGATTGCAGCTTATCAACCTTTTATCATATTTCAAGCAAAAAAACAACGCCGCATCTTTTGTAAAGCTAAAAGACGACAACCTTGTAGATGTTTCGGTGTCATTTTACCTGTAATCCACTGACTTGTCTTCGGATGTGGGCCAGGCCGCTAGGGTTGGCAGCCATGCTTGCGAACACTAGCCTCTCTTCGTAGTCGTATTCGCACAGGATCTTGTTATCGCAGAGGTAGAATCTGTCACCGACGCAAAACCTGTCGAAAATTACATTTCAATTCACAGTCATACTAGTAAACTATTAAACGTTGACGACAGGTAGGTGGCCGTGTGTAAAAAACTAGCCAAATCATCTTTGCAACATGTTTGTCAACATGATGTGTCGACCCCACATTTAGTGTGGAAAGGAGAGGAAAATGATGATGACTAGTAAACTAATCCTGTCTTTTGTAATGTAAAACAGCTGATTTCCACTTACAGCTGAGCCTATCAACTTCACACTCAATAGATCTCAAACTAAACACCTGTAAAATCCGTACCTGTGGTTGCATTGTTGACAAGCGAAGCACTCTAAATGGTAAACGAAACTCTTCGCTCGCATAACCATTTCGAAGGCGGGAATGACTTTGTTGCACGCCACGCAGTTGCCCGTGGCACCGAATAACCTGTTAAAATAAGGACCATAAAATAAAATATTTAAGATTATTAAATATCGCAACCACTTAAGACGCACGCTATAGCTTTACGAATTAAATTGGGCATAAAACGTGGTTTTAAAGCTTCGTGTTTATGTGCTTTGCCTAGGGTACTTGAGAATGTGGCATTTGAGTAACATTTTAGCTGGGAGGTGACCCCGACTAATGATTCAGAGATCGTGGGTACGATTTGTATCTGGCTAGTGTGCCTGCACGAATATTTGTCACTTTGCGCTAAGAGGTACTACTGGTAAGAGTTTTGATGCTGAAATACTGCTGGGGCAAGGAAAAGTCACGACCTATATCCCAATTTAGTTTCTACGCTTTCCGGGTTCCTACGAAGCGAATTAATAATATATTAAGTTTCTTGAATGACGGGTAGAACAGCTATAGAATTAAAACTATCGTGGTTGTTAATCATTTTAAATAGAAATACGGCTAATTACCACGTTTTTCTTTGTATTGCTGACGTTTCGGCGAATCGCCGATCTGCCGTAGAACGCGGTCGCGGGCGATGCTCATAATGAAGAGCATCTGAATTGTCTCGAAACGTCAGCAATACAAAGAAAAACGTGGTAATTAGCCGTATTTCTATTTAAAACGGGTAGAACAGCTATTTAGAGTCTAAAATCAGTACTTTACCTTAGATAATCTCTCTTACAAAGCATCAGATCTGCCTTGTAGTATAATTTAGAGCCGACTTCACCAAGCCGACAGTCGCAGCAACCGCATTTTAAACAATCCTCGTGCCAGAACCGCTCCATGGCTTTGAGGAGGAACCTCTCGGTGATGACCTTCCCGCACTGGGCGCATAGCCTAACGCCTCCTGTGGTGGCTGTGACATTGCTTAAACTGTACTTGTTCTCATCCTGTTGACCTGAAACAAAGATAAAAATCACTATCAATACATAGTATGAAGCAAAGTCGCTTTCCGCTTCCCGCGTCTGTATGTATGTATGTTTGCTTATATTTTTAAAACTACACAACGGATTTTGATGCGGTTTTTTTTAATAGATAGAGTGATTCAGGAGGAAGGTTTATATGTATAATAACATGCTACCCGTGCGAAGCCGGGGCAGGTCGCTAGTAATAAATAAAAATAAGTTAAAATAATCTATTATGCAATAATAAAAGTGAGATTTTAAGACAGGGTTTTCCATTTTGATATTTTTTCCGATGAAAAAAAGCATTACGGAGTATTTATATTTTTTAAATTTTAATAATATAATGGAATATATTCCAGCTTTGTTAAAATGCTTACAGGAAAACTTAAAGAAAAGTCCTAAGTCATTCACTTCTCATGGCAAGCGGTCATAATTTAATTTACCATTTTATCTGGGTCTTCAGAAAACCAAAAACACGTTTAGGAACAAATTGCTCAATATGAAAAGGGATCAAAGATTACCCTAAATCTATCTTAGACCTTTGGCCGACAAGAAATTCCATCACTAAATGATGTCAAATAAATTCCAATAGAAATAATTTAATAATTTTGAGGGTTTCGGAACAAAACCATTTTTGGTTTTGGCTATAATAATTAAAAAGTGTCAATGTTAATGTAAATTTTACGTTAATTTTATAATTCTAAAACAGAATTTTATAAATAATATAAACTATTTATGAAATATAAAAAAAATGAAGAAACAAAAAAACCCGGCCAAGTGCGAGTCGGACTCGCGCACGAAGGGTTCCGTACCATTATCTATAAAAATGGCAAAAAATCACGTTTGTTGTATGAGAGCCCCACTTAAATATTTATTTTATTATGTTTTTGGTGCAACAGATATACATCATGGTTCATGAGATACACACAGCCTGGTGACAGACAGACAGACGGACACCAGAGTCTTAGTCATAAGGTCCATTTTTACCCTTTGGGTACGGAACCATAAGACCAAATATTCAGACACGCACGAGTCGAGATTAGGGTAAAGAGGAAAAGAACGTCCTAATTCGATTCACACATTTAGCGTTAATAAGGCTTGTGTCGGTTGTCTGCGGATTACATACAAAATTTATCTTATACATCTAAGTTATACAAATGATTTTTAACACGCTTTTATAAGCTTGGGTTGTATGTATGTATGTAACGAAATCTTTGAACGAGATTTTGACCCACTTCAAAACGTCGGATTAATTTGAAGGATCGATTACAATATTAAAAAAATACATAATATATTGCGTGTTTTTAGGGTTCCGTACCCAAAGGGTAAAATCGGAACCCTATTACTAAGACTTCGCTGTCCGTCTGTCTGTCTGTCTGTCCGTCTGTCTGTCTGTCACAGGGCTGTATCTCATGAACCGTGATAGCTAGACAGTTGAAATTTTCACAGATTATGTATTTCTGTTGCTGCTCTAACAACAAATACTAAAAACAGAATAAAATCAATATTTAAGGGGGGCTCCCATACAACAAACATGATTTTTTTGTCGTTTTTATAGATAATGGTACGGAACCCTTCGTGCGCGAGTCCGACTCGCACTTGGCCGGTTTTTTAGTTTTTTTAACAATAAATATATTTTTTTATTTGGTTTGAAATAAACTGTAAGTACTTAAACAACTATTCAATTCTATTCTAACTGTACAACATATTAGATATGCTTTTTCAAAGCAGTGAGTAACTCTCTATTCACTGTTTTTGTTTGATTATAAATAAATATATTGGCGGATATTACACACAACACCTACCAGATAACTGGTAATACTTATATACTTTTTATTTTTATTATGGAGTTATCTGATCTATGAAAATGCCATGGCTCACTGCGTTCTGTCGTTAAAAGTTAAGCATTATCTAAAAGTTTCACGCCAGTATTAATAGAGTAAGTAACGGTAAGAAGGATGTGAAAAGTGGTTCCCTGTCTAGAAAGTATAATTAGTTTATGTAACCGCTAAACTTCAAGAACCTTCGTAATTCTTTACAAAAATATCGATTATCCAACAAATATATTCCTCGACTTATTTAAACAATAATCATAACTTCAAACGTGAACCTTATTATTAAATCGCGATTTACATTTAAAGGCTGAAGTATTTATAACTCGTTACAGTAAACATAAATTCCCAAAACGATTATTTTAACGGTTCATTTTAAAAGCGATAAAGACACTGTTTTCTGAAATGACCTACCGCATTCGGTAGAGACGGGTTTGGCCACAGTGAGTGAATAAATCGTGCGCTCAGCTTGTGTTAAGAACTAATAGTAATTTCTCTTTCTCACAGCTCAGTTGGTAGTAGCTCTGCCTCTTTTTAGGGTAAAAACGGGACCCTATTACTAAGACTTCGCTGTCCGTCTGTCCGTCTGTCTGTCACAGGGCTGTATCCCATGAACCGTGATAGCTAGACAGTTGAAATTTTCACAGACTATGTATTTCTGTTGCCACTACAACAACAAATACTAAAAAGTGTTTTTTTGCTGTTTTTTATAAATAATGGTACGGAACCCTTCGTGCGCGAGTCTGACTCGCACTTGGCCGGTTTTATTTAATGTTGGTGGACATTTCACACAGCTTTAGACTAGCCTCAAATAAGCAAAGCTTGTATTATGGGAACTAGATTCTTGATAGAATACTTATGCACTTTTTTTTGTAAATACATATTTATAATAAATATTGGTGGACATTTTTTACACAGTTACATCTAGCCCCAAACTAAGAATAGCTTGTAGAGAACTAAATTCCTCCATACTTTTTTTTCTGTAAATACATACTTAAAATACATTATAACATGGGACACAGTAAAAACATAAAGACCTATGTTCATCACACAAATCGTTGTCCTGGGTGGGATTCGAAACCATAACCTACAGCGCAGAAGTTACTACCAACTGAGCTGTGAGGTGAGTTTTGAGCTGTAGGTTCGATTCCTACTCAGAAAAACATTTTATGAACATAGATGTTTGTTCTGTTTCTGGGTGATTTAATCGCGTCCGCGTACTCTCCTTACTATGGCCGTGTCCATATAATTTTATTACTTACTTGATCAGGTTTTCTTGTAAATTCTTTATTGATAAGTTTAATGACCAAATCGGTCATCGTGCAATTGTTAGAGCCGCATGCAAAAGTGCTTACTTATTGCATCATTAAAGAATGTTGGTATACCTATATGGGTTCGCAGCGATTATGCGCAAACGGATAGCGTCATTACTGGGCAGAGTGAGAAGCAGTCACAACAGCATACTCAAATTAATATCCTGTAAAGGATAGTACGGCAGTGTTTGCTTCGCGCTCGATTTGGCGGGGGCACTGCCGTGCCCCCGATCTGAGAAGTACGATTGCCCCACACTTCACCATTGGGCGTTTTTCCATTACCCGGCCCCGGCAACGGCACGGCGCCGGTGCCGGCGCCGGTGCCGGTGCCGGGGAAGCAAAAATGTATGAAAATGTATGGCTCGCTTTTTGACTTACCGGCGCCGGCGCCGGCCCGGCTTTGAGTCCTGCCGGCCATATTTATATGAATTGTAGCCGTGTGTGTGTGACGATACCATTGTCGTCGTGCTGAAGTCCGTGTCAGTACTGTACCACTCACCGGGCGTAAACCGGCATCGACACCGGCGCAGTGGAAAAACGAAACCCCGGCGCCGGTGCCGGTGCACGGTCATGCCGGTGCCGTGCCGGTGCCGGGCCGGGTAATGGAAAAACGCCCATTGGGTCAAAACTGTTATACTTAATTGTTAATTGTTAATTTTATTTTGTATTTGTTATTATAATGTGTGATTTGTGTAATTTTATGGACCTAGTTGTCTGCAATAAAGATATTTTTATTATATCTGTTAGTGGTCATTCTCTTTATAAATAAGTTACTTACTGAATAAATAAAAAAATAATAAATAGGATCACGACTGTAATCCCCAAGTACGGTAGACATCCTCTCAGATCTCCAGATCCTTAGATCCATTGAAGATGTCTAGTGGGGGTAGTCTGAGGCACGTCCAAACATTATATTTGGCACATGCCCACATTTTGCAGTAGATAGCATTCCATACGTGACAGGTTGCAAGCCCATCGCCGCTTATTATTAATTTTTCGAAAAACAGAAAAATCTATTGATGCACACCGGGAACACGGCTTACTTACTGATTAATATGTATGTGAAAATGTTTGTTTTTACATGCTAATTGTCCACGGCTTTGCACGGATAGCTACACTTTCACACCCCTTCGCACCCCTTTTTAGGTGATTAAGAACGCTTTGTTGGAACCCAATAGAGTTAGTTAATTTGGTTTACAGATTATTTATTCGAACGCCCAAGATATTAAACCCTCAGATCACAAACTAGATTTATCTCACAAACTTTGATACCCCTTTACCCCATATGTATGTGTGTGCCCCGTATGCATGTGATTGTTTAGCGATAGCCTCCATCTTAGGCGTTTCTGAATAGAGCTTCGTGCCAAATTTATAATTTACACATTTATGATAAACTAGCCGACCCGTGACAGACGTTGTCCTGTCAAATTTTAATAATCGAATAGAAAAGACTGAATGTTTTTACTCTGTGATGTCAGATTTGTTGCACACCAGCGCCATCTCATATATTAAACTTTTCATCTTATAACTTCACTAGCGACCCGCCCCGGCTTCGCACGGGTTTAATACATATAAACCTTCCTCCTGAATCACTCTATCTATTAAAAAAAACCGCATCAAAATCCGTTGTGTAGTTTTAAAGATATAAGCAAACATACATACATACGCGGGAAGCGGAAAGCGACTTTGCTTTATACTATGTAGTGATGTATTAAAGTTGTCTATGTTTTATTCGGGCATTAAATCTACATCTACAGCAAATTTCAACAAAAACCGCTTTGTCGTTTAGGCCTGATTGAGGAACAAACATACAAACTCACAAACTTTCACATTTATTATATTAGGATTAAAAAATATTAAAGTTTTATTTTTCCTTATGTCTATAGATATTTACTTGATATATATTTTATCACTAAAACTGTTTCTTTTAAGCTCTTACATTTCTTGCTTTGGAAACTAACATTAATCATGCAGAGAGCATTACTGTATGTCCGTTAATTAAAAGCCAATTTGAATGAATATTTACTTCAACTAAGCAATGGTAATAAATTAAATGCACTATAAGTGGGCAAATATACATAATACTGACTCATTACGTGGGCATGTTTCAATTGTTTTCTTTCTACTATGTATTTAATTGCGTTAATTAATTCTGAGTCGCGCCGCACGACACGCACGCCTTTTGCTGACGTCATTAAGATGCGCACACGCATTTTTATAGTGTGAAAAAAAACAATATTGAAACATGCGGATTCATAACGAGTTATCGATAAAACTTTATGGTGCATTTACGCTCTAAATGGCAAGTCTAGTGCTTGTTTAATCGTATCTTACATATTCATATATTTTGCGAGAAGCAATTTGAGTCGGGCGCGTTTAATTTCGTTCTACAAAATAATGAAGTCGTCGACGGTGATTTAGATAATAACGATTAATAACCAGCCAAGTGCGAGTCACAAAACACATTTGTTGTATGGGAGCCCCACTTAAATATTTATTTAATTCTGTTTTTAGAGAACAGAACGAAGAGAACAGCAACAGAAATACATAATCTGTGAAAATTTCAACTGTTCAGCTATCACAGTTCATGAGATACAGCCCTGTGACAGACAAACGCATAGACGGACAGACGGACAGACGGACAGACGGACAGACGGACAGACGGACAGACGGTTATTACCCTTTGGGTACGGAACCCTAAAAACTAATGTCGTCCCTTGACTTTTCGATTGGTCGATACATTTTCGTCGGTTTTTTTTTAGGTTTCTTTTTTTAAACGTATTCTAATTACGGTCGAGATTCGAACCCATGACCTTTGGACTGGAGTACCCACTCGGCCAACAGCTATTAGTATTATCAATACAGACCAATTAAGTTTATTGTCGCGCCGACATTTCCACGATTGCTTCAATAAGCGAGACGTATCAGTGGCGACGCAAGTGATCGATGTCTATGAGTTATGTCAACTTAGTTACCCTTTCAATTGGATCCTTGATTGGTTCGACATATCTACCTGACTGATGAATTCAAACGAGTCAATGTTTTTATCGTCTTAAAAAAGGAAAAGGTTATTTACTCTGTTTTTAGGGCTCCGTACCCAAAGGGTAAAAACGGGACCCTATGTCATACCCTGTTAGTCATACATGAATATTTTTTTAAATGGGACCAATTTACTATTGTCTACAAAATTTAAATTTTACCTCGTGCTTAAGAATGGTGGAAGAAAACATCGTGAGGAAACTAGTTAGTATTATTACTATAGGCAACGGTCTTGATATTGGTGTGGTGTATGGTATTTTTACAAGCTTTTATTTAACTTGCAATGTATGTAACTATGTTTGTTATGGTGTAATCTTGCAACTCGATTTTGAAGCAGTTATCTCCAACCGATTTAGCTGAAATTTTGCAAACGTATGTTCCCTCGGTGACAATGCAATAATATGGTGACAGCGAGCTGATCTGATGATGGAGTCAGGAGATATTCAACAGACACTCACAACGGAACTCCTTAGTAAATACTCTGATTGAGTAAAAACTTTGCATTCTTTTCAAGTTCCAATGACAATGTTGTATTATGTGACAGGTGCTCGATGGTTTGAATGATTTTACAAAAGCTTGTCATTGAAATATATTTTACCTCTAACTCGCATAAATACCATGTGCAACTCGCAAGCAAAACTATTTAATGAGCTATATAATTCAAAGCGCTGTAACCAAATCGAGCGGAACATTCACGCGAAGAAGCTAATTAATCCCAATAAAAATGGTTTTTCCCGGTGCAGTACACGGCTAGAGCAAGAGCACTTTTCTGCAAAGTGCCCGTTGTGGCGTGTTCTGCCCATTTTTGGCGCAACTTGTCGGTCAAGTAATTGCCCGCATCCTTATCGCTTTTCCGAATAGGTCCAACAATTACCTACTAATTATTACCTACAATTACTTACTCATTTTCTAACTATTACCTACGTCGACGTATGTACCTATGTACCTATAAATGTCAAGAATTTGAAAGGTTTATGTAAGTAAGGACTATTTTAATACCTACTAGCCGACCCGTGACAAACGTTGTTCTGTATTTTTTTTTTGTAATTATCACACTGGAAAAAGGATTTCAGACAGCTTCCAATTTTTTCCCTACAAACCTTGTACTGATAAAATAAATTACGAACTTTGGTAGAATGCGTATCATTCATTAGTCAAAACTGCGTTGCTCTGACGACTAAGTGTCAGTGATATGTCAGAAATGTTGCACACCAGCGCCATCTATACATTTTTACTTTACTATACCAAAATCATCCTTTTTGCGTTTTTTATCATTTTGGGGTTGTGTTTCGGATTATAAAATCCCCCTTTTTTATTCTGATTTTTTATCTACATACTACAGCAAATTTCATTTTAATCCGTTTTGTCGTTTTTTTTATTAGGGAACAAACTTTCGTCGATTTTCTTTTTAGTCTTCTAAACGTAATTATGTTTTACGAAAGCGACTAATTGTTAAGCCTTTATCTTCGTGCGAAACATCGTTATTTGAGTTCTATGAATAAACACATTGGCTACTCCATTGTCGCTTCTGCTTCTTAAATAAATTATCCTACCTCAATTTCCTGGTTTCTTTTTTCATTTCAACGCCTATACGTTAGCGGCCGGCTGTGTCGGCGAAATTATACTGCCACGAGGTAGTAGCAAAGTCCATATCAAATTCTTTGCAAAGCGGTAATGAAATGAAATAAATCTAGGTAAGACGTCTGAGTAATATTAGATATTAGTATTAATATGTTTCAAAAACTATGAATAGTACTATTTTGAAACTTGCTTTTAGAGCTTTATCGAAATAATTTGACGTTAAAAGGCGTATTTTGCTTATAGCCGATATTATTACAATATGTGTAAAAAATAGAAAGTAGGTATTTAGTACACAATAATATTGTAAATACTATCAGCCCAACATAAACTTACGAACTTACAGCCCAACATAAACTTACGAACTTACCTACTTATTTTTATAATAATATTACAAATGCGAAAGTTTGTGATAAGGCTGCTATGTTTGTTTCCTAATCAAAAATAAACGGATTAATATGAAATTTGCTGTAGAATGTAAATAAAAAATCAGAATAAATAAAGTGGGACCTTATAATCCGAAAAGCAACCCCTAAAAGATAAAAAACGCAAAAAGGATGATTTTGGTATTGATGGCGTTGGTGTGCAACAAATCTGACATCACAGACTAAAAACATTTTTAGTCGTCTTAGCAACGCAGTTTTGACTAATGAAAATACTCATTCTACCAAAATTCGTAATTTATTTTATCAGAATAAGGTTGGTAGGGAAAAAACTTGAATTTGCCTGAAATTGCTTTTATCAATGCGATTATTAAAATTTGACAGGAAAAAGACTGTCACGGGTCGGCTAGTTATATATAAGATTTTATATATATGTAGCTCAGCTATATGCAAAGTGCACTCCATAAAAGTATTCCGATAAGGGAATAAATTACAACAACAACCAGTGTAACCTTTCGTGTGAAAGTCGCTTCACACAGGCGAGAGATTGTTATTCAACTCGTCTTGATTTCAAGCAAGATACTGAGTATTTAATTAAATGTCAGTTTATTGTAATGAACAAACATCGAGAGCGTTCCGGACTCGTACCAGACTCGTGAGAAGTAGCTTGGCAACTAATGTGATTAAAAATCCTTTACATTTGAAGCAAGCTAACCCGGCGAACTTTGTATCGCTTTAGAATTAACAAATGTTGTGTTAAGTGGCTGTTCCCGTTCCCGTTCCCGTTATAAAGTATCCTATGTCCGTCTCCTGGTTCTAAGCTACTTCCCCACCAATTTTCTGCCAAATCGGTTCAGCCGTTCTTGAGTTATAAATAGTGTAACTAACACGACTTTCTTTTATATATATAGATTATATATTTCTGTTCACAATGACAAGCTTTCGCGCTATCACCTGTTACATCATATAACATTGTCATCGGAACTTGATAAGCATGTAAAGTTTTTACTCAATCTAAGTATTACTAAGAAGTACCGTTGTGAGTGTCTGTTCAGGAGCTCCTGACTCCATCATCAGATCAGCTCGCTGTCACCATATTAGAACTAATAATTCTAAATAATCACTACATAGTATAAAGCAAAGTCGCTTTCCGCTTCCCGCGTCTGTATGTCTGTATGTATGTTTGCTTATATCTTTAAAACTACACAACGGATTTTGATGCGGTTTTTTTTAATAGATAGAGTGATTTAGGAGGAAGGTTTATATGTATAATAACATTCTTAATATATTAGAGAACCACTGATAATTTTAAGATTTCAAATCAGCGCGACTTTTAAAAAAAAAATTAAATGTTGTTAACGTGTATACAAAGACATTCTGTAATATATTTTGGTATCAGCTTTGCACCCGTGCGAAGCCGGGGCGGGTCGCTAGTAAATAATAATAATAAACTAATAACTACTAATTCCCACCATCAGATGACGACCTTTCCACCAACATAGAGCCAGCAGACGTTTTTATTCAATAAAACTAGCATATAAACTATCTTCTGACAAATTTTTAGCTGAGAAGAAATCACTAAAAATATATATTTTTTACATGTTTGTGTGACTAGCTGACGCATAATCCACCACGGTAAGGCCAGCTGACTTTTTTAAAACGTAAAATAATTGTCTAAACTGTCGTTTGAAATGTGGTGCTGGAGAAGGATGGAAAGGATAAGCTGGACAGAAAAAATTACAAATATAGAGGTTTTACGTAGAATACAGGAAAAAAGGATCCTATTAACAACGATTGAGAACAGAAGAGGGAAGATGGTTGGCCACCTTATACGGCACGACAGTTTTATAAAGACTATAATGGAAGGGAAGATTGAAGGGAAGAGAGGAAGAGGAAGGCCACGAATAAGCTACATGAGCCAGATAAAGGAGAAAATAGCTGTCGTGTCGTATAAGGAAGTTAAAGAGACGGCACTGGAGATAAATAGATGGAGAGAGCTGCATCAATTACACCGACAAGAGCACAGCTCTTAAGTTAGAAGAAGAAGCGGCTACCATCGCCCCACCCACCCTCAAAGCGGCAGCTGACGTTCACGAGGCTTCACGGCACTACACTTTCGAAGCATTTCATAAGTTATTGCTTGAGAGGAAATTGGTAATGAAAATCGGTTGCTGGCTTGTAGCCTATAAAGGTGTATGCAAAATATCAGCCCAATCGGATACCAACAAATGGTCGAAAAATTTGCAAATTTTGAAAGTTACAAACAAACAAACAAACATACGAACAGAGTAGGTTAACTAAAACCTTGTAAAAAATAAAATGTTGTAGTTATATAGCAAAGTGTGCTAAATGTATTATGAGCACTCAATGTGTCATAAAGTCATAATATATGTCCTCAAAACGTCAACAGCCAATCTTATTTGGAGGTTATATTTACCTACACTTGAAAGTTGCGCATAAATACATACTTGAATTGATATGATACATTGTTCACATACGTGTTTAGCTACTTTTGAAAGGGATAGTTGGTTTGTTAGTTTCAGATTTGCAATTACTCTACATATTCTGCAGGGACACTATTTATATTGTTATTTCAACGGGTTTCAATCAGTCGATATGCTGTAGTGTGTTTGTACAGTGAGTCGTATCATGGACATAAACTTTTTTTAATTGGTTAAAAAGGAAATATTTAATAAAACCCGTATATTGTTTTTGGTTCCGTATCATATTATGTGCTTTGGTTTTTTTAACTACACTATAGATAGATTACATCAAAATGTGAT